>CM062808.1:955024719-955624719 GCA_031772625.1 Pinus tabuliformis | reverse complement strand
TTGGGAATTATTTGTCAAGAAATAAAATTATTTTAATGTAAATTAGGTCAATTAGGCCTCCTCCACCAAGTCGGCCTCATTAAAAGAATTCGATCACCTAAGATGACTCTATATAAGGCTTAAGCAGCAACTCAACTCATTTGGAGAACATCTCACAAAAGTTCAAAATTCAGTAGTTGGGAAGCAGAAAAGTGCGAAGTTCAAGGAGGAAGCTGGAATCGAAGTTTTTGGGTCTCTCTCTCTCATGTGCAACGAAATTCTGACACTGCGTCTAGGTCGAAGCTGTGAAGATGTTGCATCAAGGTCGAAGTTGTGAAGCTGCTAGGCTGAAGCTATTGAAATTGCTAGATCGAAACTGAAGTCCTGAAGCTGGGTTGAAGTTCTGGTGTTGGGAAGCCGAAATTTCTAGATTTTTGTTGGTTTAAAGCTGTTGGACAAGAAGAGACTATTAAATCATCTTGGAAGGCTGACTTGGTGGAGGAGAAAGATCTGTTGGTCTAGGGTCTTGGCTGTGCGCCTATATCTAGTGTCCTTGATCTTTGTGTTTTGGTTTTGGTAATTGCTTGATGAACTAAGATAAAAGATGAACATAAGAAAAACAATAATAACTCGAAGAAATCACAGGTAATTATCAACAAGAGAAAATATTTCTGCCTTTCCGATTTTCCAACACCCTCTTCCTCTATTCAAGTTCTGTTTTATTTGTGGAGAAGTTAATAGTTAAAGGTGAAATAACTATAAATCCAATCTATCTCATTTTTAATGAGTATTAGCATTCCTGGAATGCCATTAAGACCTTTCAATTTACTTGTCTGAACAGCATAATTAAGGAATTCCTTGCTTAAAAAGGAGCAGCATACAATTTATATCCTAGAAAAATGTGCTTGGTAAATTCCTTGAATTCATATTCTCTGACTTCCTCTCCCTAAGAAAATGATTCGAAAATAGACAGACCTGGCACGTTTCAAATTTGTATTTGTAGTAACTGTATCCTGCATTTTGACATGTTTTCGTGCCTTTGGCTTCTGCATTGCTGGTTGTTGCTGCAAAGTAACAAATGAATATAGGTAATGCAATAACCCCTTTCATTCTAAACAACAAAGCTGAAAGCACTCAACAAATGGATTTCTTGTGTATATAATTTTTTTGGAGAGCTTCAAACACAGGAACAGCCAAGCAAACACTAAAGGTGAAAACAAGTCAATCATTGTCTGTTTCAAACTTTCATGCAATACACCACCTAAACATGGATATAGAGCATGAGCAAAGTGACACAAACATGGTCCAAACAGACTGAAGGATTCCAGAGGAGGAAAAGCTTTGAGCCACAAGGACTTCCATCCTCTAACACCACTTCTACTTCTCGCAGATTAGCAAGTTCCTAAGACAACAGATTATAAACAGAAGTTAGTCTACTGAGAAAAATAAATACCATCTAAAAACAACAAAAGGATAGAAATGGTTGATGTCACCAGTTATGTTTCCTTATGAAAGAATAATTCATTCTTACTAATGCATTTAACATGCTACAAACCCAACAGTACATCTCTCTACATCTTAAAAGTTCAAAGGCAACAATGGCAACCATAGAGGATCCCTCCTTGAATTTTAATTTTATTTATTTCTAATTATATTACTAATGTCCACTGGTTGCCATAAATTTCCAATTAGACTATAAAAGTTACAAGGATGAGTGAACATTTTTGGGTGCTAAACTAAGTAATTTGTAATTCTTTACTCCTTGGCAATCACTGTGTTACATCTTACAAAGTTAAAAACCAGTTTCCATACATACCATGGCATGTTCACGTGGATTCGCAAACGTTGCACTACTTATAATGAAAGTTGGATTACTTCCATACACTGCACAATTCTCATGGCATCAAACATTTAAATGCTTTCAGAGAAAAATTCATAAAAACTTTACTTAATAATTCACAAACTCTGTAAAATCAGAAGTTTATCTACAGTGCAAACCAAAAGCATACAATGACGACATATCCGGCACATTCTTCGCAAAATGAGTGCAGTGTGACATCCAAATGCTCCTTTATATGCATGTGCTTCATCAATGATTACAAACCTAGTTTATGAGACATTTCAGAAGAAAATAAATTTGATGGTATTGGCTACAGAAGAGAGCATAGAATTATTACAAAAACAAAATGAGTAAGAGAACTTCCCCCTATCAACCCAAATGAGAAAAGAAGATATAGTATTGGCTGTCACGGTGAAATTGAACAAACAAGACCATCAACAATTGAAATAATGTAACATAGCATTGCTAGCTAAAAGGGAAAAAACATTAACAAACAAAATGTTAGTTTTTCTTTATGGATTTGGTCAATAATAGGATGTTTTATCTGCCAAGGCAGAGAGCTCAATAAAAAACTGTACAGATTAGAAAAGGTATTTTTACTGATTGCCACAAATTCTCTTGTAGGGCAACACGAAAAAGAAAACTAAAAACAGCAACTTATGAACCAGTAGGTACTCCCATACCTGAGATTAGAAAAAATACGCTCAAACTGTTTGTGCGATGGCAATATTGACATATGCAACATATCTGGATTTGTAATTAGCTGCAAAATAGCTTGGCCTTCTCATTAACTTGTCACATACATAAGAAACTTTCACTTGTGGGCACAAAATGAAATGCAAAAATTCAATCAAAATAAGTAAAGAAAGAATAGCATAAGTAACAAGCACAAATTAAACACCAAAAAGACCTGCAAAGACATTCATACCAATCTAGCATTTTCACGGAGCCAAATTCGATCACTTTCAGAAGTATCACCATCATAAACACCCATATTTAAGATAAATTCCAACCCTGCAGTCATTTCCAATAAAGCCCGCAGCTGATCTTGAGCCAGAGCCTGTACAAAATTTGCCAACAAAACTACTCTTTTAGAAATTTCCTAGCTTCAATTTATGTATTGAAATTAATTGAGAACACATATGAAGATGATTTCTACACAGTAAGTTCAATTCTGCACCACATTAATAGAGGAGACAACGCATTGTACTTATAAAATATCTAATGATCACTATTAATATATCCTATTTTAATAAAATTATTTTCCAATCCCATTCTCTAGTCCAAAGTGCACAGTTGACAAAGAGAGGGTTGTAATCACAACTCGACAACTCCGGAAGGTAAAAGGAAGGCTGAGCTAAGCATCACCGTCTTATTTTAAAAAGCTAAACCTCTTTTATTTTGTACTAATAAAAAGAAAAATACAAAATATTTCTCTCTTTTTTTCCTAGCTTGTGCCAAATTTTATCTTTAAAAACCTAATAGATAGTTGGGATTTTTTTTAATTCATATTTATTTTTATTCAAGGATATGTTGCTCTATGGTTTACTACTCTTAAATTATTTATTTCATGATGGGATTGTTGACATATTTTGCAGATTTGCAGTTTATTACAGCAAAATATTACACAGATCCGGCAAAGCTTCTCATACAAGGGCTTAACCAAGTTAGTACTTATCACCAAGAAACACTGTTATATTCCAGATTTGATTCCATATCATATCTTTAGTTTTCTGGAATAGAAATAAACATTTTCCAGCCTACAGTCAATTCAATATGTCGCTAGAATATTTTCCAAGTTTTGATCCTTGGGGGAATTGAACCCCTGTCATCGCAAGTAATTTCCACATTACTGAAAATTACATTTATTTGCAGTTTTAAGTTGCTGGGTTATTTTTATCATCACTAACATGCTGCCCAAGCTTCTCCACCCACAAATCTATTGATCTTGTGTGTCTCCACACTGGTGGCCACAAAATGCATATCAGCTTGCCAGTTTTCTGCGTTTTTTTATTGTTTTTGCAAGTCTGAAAATACACAACACCAAGGTATTTGTCTACTTGCAACCACTTATCCAAGCGTAAAATAACAAAGTCATCTTAGACTTAGTAAAGGTACTCATCACTCACTCATTTGATGTATTAGAGCTTAATAATTAAAGGTTTGAGTCAAATTTTGTTGTGGTTTGCACTATTTCTACAATAAATTTTATTTCTAGAATAGTAGAAAACAAGAAATTAACTCCTACCTACCCCTTAGATATTAATACTAGGCATTCATCCACTCATCTTTCGTGAAGTTGCTTATCCATGTTAAAAAAGCCTCCCATAACCTTTGTAATATCCCAAACTAGGAAAAACAGTGATATGCAAAGCAAATAACAAATGCAACACCAGAAATTTCAAACATTCAGCAAAAATCCATGTAAACTCCAGAAATAAGTACCAACTGAGTCATTTTATTAATCAATTGGGGCAAAGTACAATAGTGTGGAAGAAGTACACTTGGGCTTGCCTCAATGGCAAGCGTGACAAAGCCCAGGTGACAAAATAACAAGCCCAAGTGCTAGTATCAGCTGCTCCAATGATGCCCTGCGCTGCACCAAAAATCTGCACTGTCCATTTGAAAGAATCTGCTAGAAACCCCACCTCTGGTACTCAGAAAATTCTGCAAAATTAATCTCAAGCTCCTCACCAAAAACCCACCAAAACACAGAAAGGGTTTGGCTTGGTTTTGACACCGGAAATTCGGCCTCCTAAGAGCTTTGTCCTCCTCCAAGTGCTATTAGTTTTTAGTAGCATCAGAAGTGCTCTAGCCTTGAAAATTGGTGGAGAGGCTAAGGCACATGAGTTCTAAAGAACCCAGAAACCGTTTGGTGAAATTCTACACGGATTGTATTTTATTAAAAAAATTAATATTTTTAATAGGGTTTCTAAGTCTAAACTTAGGGAAATTAAAATATTAATGGGTATTAATCAAACTATGGGTGAGAATGATCTAAAAGGCGGATCAAGTCATGTTTTGATCTTAGCCGTTGATTAGAGACTTAATCTTGGTTGTTGAAGACCTAAGTTACCGGATCCGGCACAGGCAGGTGGAGTATTGCCGGATCCACGGATCTGAACCGGATCCGGATACGGATACTCCAAAATACGGTTAAAATACGTATTTTTTAAATAAACGGATTTTGGAAACGGCCAGCCTTTACAGGATACGGATCCCGCTGGTGGCTGCCGGAAGCGGTGATAGGGTAGCCGAAAAAGTTAGAAAAGGCAGATATTTTTTAGGTTTCGTATATCGCTTTAGGTTTAGATATTGTGGTCCCCGACTCCCCGTATATATTATAACATTTCTTTTGTCGGAACTCTGCTTTGCTTTGTCCACCTTTTGTCGCCATTCAGCAGTCGGCCCTCCTGCACACACTGATTCGTTCCGGGCTCACCGCCGGCCCCTCCTGCACAAGATTTTTGGTTGCGGGCTTACCGCCGGCCCCACTGCACGTAGCACCGTTCACGCCTCTGGTCAGGCCGCCGGTTCCCCTGCACGCAGCACGCAGTGTTATTCACGCCCGCACACAGTCAGGCGGTATGGCAGCACTATTCACGCCCGCAAAAATTTTAAAAACGCCGAGGGTTTAACCGTTAACAAGGTAATTAAATTTTTAATATTCATTTATTGTTATCAATTATATAGTGTAGTGTAATGTTAATATATGCACGATTAACAGTTATATTTAATATATTCATATATTAATGTTTAATATATGTTATATAACAGTTATATTCGTATATTTATTATTTATATATATATGTTATATAATAATAACAGTTATATTAATATATTTATATATTAATATTTAAATTTTAATATATGATAATATATGTTATATAACAGTTATATTCATATATTTATATATATATATGCTATATAGTAATAACAGTTATATTAATATATTTATATATTAATATTTAATATATGATTTTTTCAGAACGAAAATGCACATTTAAATATTTAATATATGTTATGTTAACAGTTATATTAATATTTAATATATGTTATTTAAAATTTTAAGCCATCATGTTATTTAAATTTTTAAAATGTATTTAAAATTTAAATTTAATTTTTTTTAATGTATTTACAATTTAATTTTTAATTGTTTATTGATAATATATTATAATTTGACTTTTAAATGCAGTTGCAAGTAACCAATAGAGTCTATACCATTATCATAATGGAACCATCACAAGATTCACAACATGAGCATAGTGAAGGGGAAATCATCAAAACAGACTCAAAATCTCCTCTATGGCAGTATGTAGAGATTATTGGAAAAAATCCCGGAGGTGGTTCATTTAAATGGAAGTGCAACGAATGCCAAGATATAAAAAATGGCTCATATACTAGAGTGAAGGCCCATCTCACCGGTCAAACTAACACAGGGGTGCAAGTATGCACTGGGCCAAAATATGCAAATGGCAAACCTGGCCAAGGTTTGAGTCCTGGAAAAATAAAATTCTATGCATCTTTGCAAGAAGCTGCTAATAGGAAACTTGCTAAGGGAAAACACCCTGTGCAAAGTTCTACAACTAGGCCTCCATTGCCATCTAAGCCTGCTACTACATCTAATAAAAGGGCCACTTTAGGCCCTCTTGAAGCGTGTTGCAATAATCAAGGTAGAGACATAGTTGATGAATATGTAGCTCGTTGCATCTATGCAAATGAGCTAGCATTCAATTTGGTGCGTTCCCCTTACTGGCAACAAATGATTAAGGCAATTAATGAAGCGCCAAAAGGGTACAAAAGCCCTGGATATGAAAAGGTCCACACTACCTTGTTGGCATCAGAAAGGCAATCCGTGGATAGACAGCTACAGGAAATCCAGGATACATGGGCAGAAACAGGGGTGTCCATCATTTCTGATGGATGGAGAGACCAAAGAAACCGCCCATTAATTAATGTTGTTGCAGTATGCCCCCAAGGGGCAATGTTTTTGAAGGCTGTTGATTGCAGTGGAATAGAGAAAGATGCATCTTTCATATCCACAATTCTTATTGATGCAATAGAAAGTGTGGGGCCACATAATGTTGTCCAAGTCATTACAGACAACGCACAGGTTTGTAAAGCTGCAGGTTTGATTGTGGAGGGTCGATATGATCACATCTTTTGGACTCCATGTGCAGTCCATTCATTGAACCTTATGCTTGCCAAGATTGGTGAGATTGAATGGATTAATGAAATATATGTAGCATCAAAAGAAATCCAAATGTTCATAACAAATCATTCAATGTCCCAAGCCATTTATCGGGGTTTTGCAAAGTTGGAGCTACTAAAGGTAATTTTTTTAATCAATACTGTTTGTATTAGAAATTCTTATTTTTAATTACAAATTTATATATGGTTTCTCATTTGAGATTTGGCCTTTTGAAACTTGTAGGTTGCTGAAACTCGTTTTGCCTCCCACACTCTTGTCATAAAGAGACTTGTGGAGGTGAGACAAGCACTACAAGCAATGGTCATTGGCCCTCTTTGGGAATCATGGAGAACTTCCACTTCTGATAGAGGGCAAAAAATCAAGTCCATCATTCTTGATGATGCATGGTGGGACAAGGTTCAATATCTTCTACGGTCCACTGAACCAATCTTGACCTTGATCAGGGCATTTGATACAGATACACCTTACTTGGGGGAAGTTTATGAAAACATTGATAGTATGTTGGAGAGGATAAGGGAACTTATCAGGGCAAGTGAAAATGACCCTCATGAAACATTCTATTATTTAGTGAAGGACATAGTTACAGAAAGGTGGAACAAAATGACCACGCCATTACACCTTCTGGCATATGCATTGCACCCTAAATACTATCATTCTAAAATTTTGTCTTTACCTGGTAGAACAGCACCAAACAAAGATTCTGAAGTGGTACAAGGATACAAGACAGCCTTGAAGAAAATTTATAGAGATATGGGAGTTGCAATGGAAGTCCGCCAAGAATTTGGAGGGTTTGTACAGTCTACTAGTAGCTTTTCAGATCCAATAGCTATGGATGATCGAGGACATCTTGATCCTATTACTTGGTGGGGCTTCCATGGTGGGGATAGCATTCATCTCTCTACTCTAGCCATTAGGTTGTTATCACAGGTTGCTAGTTCCTCATCAGCTGAGAGGAATTGGAGTACATATGGCTTCATCCGTTCAGTGAAGCGAAACAGGTTGGGAGCGGCAAACGCTCAGGACCTTGTTTATGTTCATTCCAACCTCCGTCTTCTATCACATGTTGAACCAGAGTATAAAAAAGGTCCGAGCAGGATGTGGGATGTGGAGCCTGAGATCTCCGATTTGAACCTGACACTGAATGCCATGACTCACCTCAACCTACTTGAGGATATTGTTCCACCACCAGTCCAGCCTACTGATGCAACTTCCTACATTCCAGGACCCCCATCATCTATTCATGATGTAGAGTTGCAATATGCAGAAGATATAGATCCATTTTAGGATATGTAGATGTATTTACTATTATCATTCATGATATTATGAATCATGATCCTTTTTGTTACTTTGTATGAGGGATGATGCACCATTTCAATGTTTTAATCTTCATATTTATGATTTTATCATTCAATGTTCTAAAAATGTTTGATGGTTTCATGGAGTATTTGATTTTTTAGCTTTAAGGTGTTTTTTAAAAGTTTAAATATATATATATATATATATATATATATATATATATATATATATATGTACGTGACGTATCCTTGCCGTATCCGGATCTTAGATTTTCAAAAAAGTAGCGGATCCGGATCCGGATCCGTATTTGTATCCGTATCCTAGTAACTTAGTTGAAGACTCAACAGGAAAAGTATAAAATGGAGGCTTGGGTTCATTTGGAAAAACACACAAAGAGATTGAGGAAATCGATTTTCTAAGGTGAGAAGTTCTCAAGAGGGAAATCGAATGGGGAGATCTTACAGCGAAGGGGCAGAGAGAATCCTAGAGAAGGACTTTCCAGAGAATACTAACAGAGATAGGCGGAGAGAGCTTGCAAAGATGCAGCGCAGTGGCCGGGAGAGCTGACGTTGGGCCAGTCTGGGCCCACGCAACCCTGACGCAAAGCCAGAAGAGCCAACGCAAAGCAGAAAAGTTGCATCTCACGCAGAATCCATAACTGTCGGGAACAGCCAAAACTGTCAGGATCGCTGAAGCAAAGGGCAGAAGAAGTGACACAGAGCCTGAAACGCTGACACAGGCCCTACGTAGGGCCAACGGAGAAATAGTCGGGTTTAGCCAATCTTGTGCCAGATCAGTCGGAATTATGCTGCGTGAAGTGAGGTAAAACTCACTCAGATTTTCCGCCAATATCTTTCTCTGTAAAGGATTGCTAGATGAGCATCCTAGATTTGTATTCAGATATTTCTCCTGCATAATAATAAACCCTCAAAACTGTTGCGCCGGTTTTCCCTCATTTGGTTTTTCTGGGGACTATTGTGTCCAAAAGTAAGTGTGTCCTATGTATCTTGTTCTTTTCTCAGTTTTCTATTTCATGAGATCAAATATTTAATTAGTGTAGGTTGCAGAAGTAATTTGCTTCAGTATTCAGGGGAATCACTTGATGAATGTAATTTAAAAATCAAGTGGGTGAAGTAGATTCAGATTTGCTGCAGTAGGGGTTCCTCCAGAGTGTAGGAATTTTCACATAAGTCCTCCCAAGCACCCAAAAATAGCTGAGATAATCCTTCCTAAACCTTCCCATATCTCCCCAAAAAAATATCCGATCCACAAACTGACCCACAAATTCCCACGTGTGCCCAATGAGGAGTTCCTGCACTGGCCTTGTGTGTTGTTACTCCCATTGCTCCCAAACAGAAATCTCCAGCTCCCAAAATCCTCCCAAAGTTTGGTCTTCTCTTGTACTTCCTTCACCAAACTCCTCCGACAAATGCTCCTGAGAAAGCAACTGAATGATCTACTGCGTGTTCCACCGCTGCATCCTCTTGGAGTACGCATTGGTTGAATGATGGTTGAGTTGTGGGCTCTGAATATCCACCTGCAATCTCCTAGAATGATAGAAAGAGACCTCGCTAAGGTGGCACTCGTAGTCCACCGAAGGGAGGGTGAGTTCACTGCTTGGAGAGCTTGTGCTAAACAACGATTGACCCGGCTAAGCAGCTCGAGCAACTAAGGTTGAGTTCAATACGTCAAAAGATGCCTTTGTGAAGATGAGCTCTTCCTATTTATAATTTTGTGGGCCTTCCTTCCCATGTGAGCCCCTTCTCCTTGCCATTCGACTTCCCTCCAAGGCTATTCGAACTTTTCACTTGGCCAAGTACGTTTTTCCCATGTGGGTGGTCCCCACATTCCACAACAAAGTAATTCGGCATCCTTTTCTTCCCCAAGTCCCTATGTCAAAATTGAGTGGGTTCCTGATCCAGGTGGATATTGGTGGCCACCTACCAAGTCCACCTGGACCCCCACCATTGTCTTTCTCAGCATTTTCAGTTTCCTTAATTGTAGCACAACTTACTATTTTTAGCAGTTTTTCGGGTCCTGAACTTCCGGAGCCGTTTTGAGGCCCTAAACGACGTTTTTTGGGGAATCCGAGGGCAACATGGGTCCATGGAATGGACCGATGTTGCCCGTTCCAACAATGATAGTGCTCGGATAGATCTTTCTAATGAGCTATTGTACGCGTCAAACGGAGATCATATGCCAAAGTTACGACCCGGGGAAGTTGATGTATCAATTTACCCCAAACGGGGCCCACAATTTGGCGTTTCATCTCCTAGGGTTAGGTTTTGGAATGTTAAGGGTTTTCCATTGTTTCTCAACAATAAATAGGCCTTCGAGCCTCATTGTAAGACAGTTCAGAGGCATGTAGCCATCACATCTCTTCTCAGAGATAAGCTACCATCGCCCTAGCTGGTTTATTTCCATTTCTGGTTGTAAGCATATTTCAGTATTTTCCATTAATGAAATGAAGTATTATTTCCGCTGCATCTTTGTGTATATGGTTATCTCTGTGATTTGTTGCATTCCTGTTTAAATCCGGATCAGTTCCATGGTCTCCATAATTATCCAAAGTTGTGGGAAACTAAACTCGTAACAAAATAATTTAGGAAGGGGCATTACATTCCTCCCCTCCCAAATGTTGATTGTCCTCAAGCAACTTCAGTGTTGGATGCTCCAATATGTGCTCAGCCTCCCAGGTGGCATCCTCATCTGGTAAGTTCTTCCAACGCACCAAAAACTCTCTGATGGTTCTATTCCTTAGCTTCCTTTCCCAAGTCTCTAGAATGGCCTCCGGTTCCAAAACCAGATTTCCCTCATCATCAAGCGGGGGCAACTCTAAAGTTGTCATCACCTGTTAGGCCAACTTCTTCTTGAGGCACGAAACATGGAAGATGTTGTGCATCTTGCTCCTCGGAGGAAGCTCCAGCTCGTAGGCCAGCTCTCCGACTCTCCTAACCATTCTATACGACCCATAGAAACGTGGTTGTAGCTTCTCGACCCCTTTCTGCTTCAAGGTCGACTGTCCATATGGTTGTAGTCATAGGTACACCAAGTCTCCCTCCTCAAAATGCCTTTCAATCCGATGCATATCAGCATACATCTTTTGCTGATTTTGTTTTGTCAATAAGTTATCTTTGAGAGCCTTGAGAATGTCTTGGCTCTCTAGGATCCAATCTTTGGCCTTTGGGGCCTTGTTGTCTCCAAAAACAATATCAGCGAATGATAAGGCATCAAAACCATATAAAGCATGGAAGTGTGACATACCAATGGACATGTGATGAGTGGTGTTGTAGCAATACTCGCCCAAGTTTATCCATCGAATCCATGCCCTCTGCTGCCCAATCACGTAGTTCCTAAGATAGCCCTCCAACCATTTATTAACTTGCTTTGTCTGATCGTCTATCTGTGGGTGGTGACTCGTGCTCGGGGTGAGCTCAGTACCCACTAATCTCAAGAGCTACTGCAAGAACCCCCCATAAACTGACTATCTCTATCGATGATTATGTTTTTAGGGAGTCCGTGCAAACAGAAGACCTCCCTAAAGAACAACTCAGCCACCTATGAGGCTGAATACCGGGCTAGAATGGCGAAGAAATGGGCATATTTAGTCAGCCGATCAACCACCAATAGATACAATCCTTGCCCTGCATTGTGGGAACCCCCATGATGAAATCCATGGAGATACTCTCCCATTTCCCCTCAAGAATGGGAAGAGGTTGCAACAACCCAGATAGATGGGTCAACTCTCCTTTGTTTCTTTGACATGTCTCACACCCCTGCACATACCTCAACACATCCCCCTTGAGGCCCTTCCAGGTGAAGCGCTCTCTAACTTCCATGTACATCTTCCTGAACCCCTGATAATGGGGAATCATGTGCTGCATGGAGTACCCTCTCCCTCAATTGTGAGCCTGGTACCAAAAATATGTGACCCTTGTAATATATGACCTCAACCATCATCTTGTAGCACTTGTCTGCATGTGTTCCCTCCAAGATATCGCATGCCCATCGATCTTTGGAGTACTCTACCAACAAGTGTGCCTTCCAGTCATGGCAAATGCTCATGAGTGAGAAGCCTAAGGGTCTCCTGGATAAGGCATAGACCACTACATTGTGCTTTCCCCGCACATACTCAATATCAAAATCATAGGCCTGGACCTTGCTGACCCATCTCTGTTGTTTGTCATAGAGGCCTTGTTGCCCCATGAAGTGGCGAAGACTATTGTGATCTATCTTCACCGAAATCGGTTACCAAGTACTATCAGAAAGCAATGGGATGCCCATCCTGGGATAATACTGCCCCAATCCCCTCTCTTGATGCATCACACTCCACTGTGAAAGGCTGAGTGAAATTCTAGAGTGCCAACACCGGGCAACTACTCATCACCTCCGTGAGGTAATCAAAAGCTGATTGGGCTCCATCTGTCCATGCAAAAGCCCCCTTCTTGGTCAAATCCGTGATGGGTGCCACCAGCTGCAAGAATCCTTTGACGAACTTCCTATAATAGGTGTGGATGCCCAAAAACTCGTCAACGCTGTCACATCTCTAGGCACCGACCAATCCCGAATAGCCCATATCTTCTCCTCATGCACCTTGTTATGAATATAATTCATAACAAGTAAATAAAATAAATGTAAATATTAAATAATCAAATATTGATTATGTTAAATAGTCATTAAATTAAGTGAAAATGCATGTCTAAAAGACATGCCCAGTCACAAAAAGACACCTGCTTAGGTATATATATATGTGGGTCCCCATTGTAACATTGATCACTTGTACATTTTTATATATAATAAATTATTATTACAAATACCTCTCGTGTATTTTTACATTGAAGCCTACAAGCTATCAGTTTTGATGCTTCAGTAGTATCAGAGCCATGGCGCACAATATAATGATGCGAGTCTTTGAATGTTGTTCGCATCACAACGTGCCATTACGTTCACGTCTTGAATGCGTTGAGCAGTTTAGTAAAATTCAAGAAGCATTTCAACGTTTAGAAAAATCATTTGCAGAAGTTAAAGCATGTCGAAAGGAAATCAATAATAAAGAAGATAATAGTGACAATGAATGAGACATTGAAGATGACGACAAGGAAAATGTGGAAAAAGAAAAAGAAGAAGAATTCGATTAAAAAGTTGATAATGATGAATATGAAAATGATACAGATCAAGATGATGATTCTAATAATAATGAGGATGAAGATGAGGTCGATGAGGACTATCTTGACAAACAAGAAGATGAACAATATCATAACAATGAGGAAGATGATGAAGAAGGTCCACATGAAGATGAAAATGATCTCAACAACGATTGTGATGAGAAGGATAGTCAAAGTGGATATATGAAAACTAGAAAAGAAAACCACTCAAAATCAAAATCCAATTGGGAATATGAAAAAAAAGCAGTATCTTATCTTGTTTCTCATTCGGGTCAGAATGAGCTTACGGAGTCCCCCGAAATCCCATGGACCTCCAATGGAAAAACGTTGGTTGTCATACAACAACAACAAAATTTTGATTCTAAACTTTTCCCACATGCAATTCAAACGCGAGATCTGGATATTGAAGGTAAGAATGAATTGTAGAAATTCTAGTCTAACAAACCTAACAGTAAGGTACACAAGTTCAGAGTCATAGCTAAGGATGCTTATCCCTCCTTAATATACCTTAGAGATGTTGAAACACAACAATATTGTGCAAAGGAGCAAGGTTTTGATGTGATTGAGTTTAACACTTTTGAGTGTCGTAGTGGAGCACTAGTGAAGCAAAAGTTTGGAGAAGTGATGGAATCACATGGCTTGAATAAACAGTCAGTTGAGGACATTGAGGGACTGCAAGATAGTAAGATTTTAGATGAACATTTGTTTTCTGGAAAGGAAAAAAGGACGAAGGGAAACGTGCTAAACAAGGGCAAGAATGAAAAGCAGTTTGCAGCAATTTCTGCTACTGCTAAACAACCAACACACTGAAGAGGAGAAACATATTTATGGTATTGATGAAAGACGTTGCAACCAAAACAGGAGCAAGGCATTAATACTGTTTGAGGCTGTGGATACCATCTTTGTGATGACCAAGGATTTATGGCAGCTTTATTGCAGCTTGCTTAAACAGGGAAGCGCCCTATAGTGTTGACAAGTAACTGGCATGCTCTCTGTCTACCACACCTCTTGGACAGATTGACAGTAGAATTTGAACTCCCTTCGGTGGAGGAATTAGTTTCCCATATATTCATGGTTTGCATTGCAGAGGGTGTCGCAATATGTCCTAGTCTAGTTGAGCACATTGTAAAGTATTGTTCCAAAGACTTGAGAAAGATATTGATGCTTCTACAATTTTGGTGCCAAGGGAAGGACAACGTTGGAGGAGATGGCCAATTATGTCACATGTTCAGTCCAGATTTATTTGAATTGGATGTAGAACATCGTGTGATTCTGAAGATGATGCCATGGAGTTTTCCCTGTCAGTTATCAGAGAATATAAACCTGGAGATTTCAAAAGCATTAGATAAGGTTAAAGAACAAGAATGGTTACAAGAAGCAAAATTGGCTAAAGATTATGCCACAAGAGACGGATTACACGCCACCATGCAGGTGGTGGACCAAGCTTGCAGTGCAATACAGATGCATATCAATCCGGCAGCAGCAGAGGCCACCCTTTTAGATTTCCGGCGATCTCCTCATTCATACCAAGCATGCCAGTTTATTCTTGAACAATCACATATGGCTAATGCACAGTTTCAAGTTGCAACAACAATTCAAGAAGCAGCATTACGAGAGTGGGGGTTTCTTTCAGTCAATGAGAAGAATGGTTTGCGGATGTATTGTCTGCAGTACGCAATGGCTCATGCTAATGCTTTGGAAGGCTATGTTCAACTCAAGGTTGATGCAGATGCAGTTGCAGCCGTATTAATGAAGAGAAGTTGGCGCGAATTTGTTGAAGTGGAAAGAGAAGTTTCTTTCAATGAGGTGAAACAAGCTGTTTTAGGCGCTCACCCTCTAGCTACCCAGAGCACAGCGATTACTTTTCTAGAATCATTGGTTTCTGAATTTTCACCTTCAACTGCTAGTGCAATGGGGCTTCCTGCAAAGTTCCATGAAGACTGTTGGGCTTCCTTTGAATTGGGTTATTTGCAGCGATTTTATAGCTGGGCTCAAGAGGCCACTTTCATTATAGCTCAAAGAACATTCCAAGACACAGGAATGGAAGTAATGGTTTGTTCTGCAACTTTGCGCCTCATGTCTCAAATTTTGAACTGGGATCTTCAAGGGAATGCAAATCGTGTGGTCGGAGGCACAGTGATTATTGGGAAGAACAGAACAAATATTTTCTCATCTTCCGAGGCCGTGATTGTTGCAAGTGTCGGCGTATACTCCATGATGGTTTGTCGTGACTGGTGCATGTGCTACATCGCGCCGATACATCATCTGTCAAACAGGCAAGCCGTCAACAACGTGGTCGGCTATCATTCTGAGCCGTGGGATGTCAACGGAAGTGACTCGTGGGTTGTCAACAAATGTGGTCATCGATTCGGAAATGGTGCTTGGTGATTAGCGTTAGAACGTATAAAAAAAAAAATTATATAATTATATTTATATAATATATATAACTTATAGTTATACAATATATATATATATATATATATATATATATACATAATCATATTAAACAAAAAAAAAACTATTATTTAAATTTAAAAAAAAAAAAACAAACAAACTATTATTTAATTAAAATATATATATATATATATATATATATATATATATTAATTAATTAATTTTAGAAAAAAAATTATTAAATATATATATAAAAGATAATAATAATAATAGAGTTATTAAAAAAAATAAAAATAAAAAAATTCGATAATCCTGGATTCAAGACAGTGTTACCAAGCGAATTATACAAGTAGAGGTGCCAATGGCGTCGAGTTACATATGCCGAGATGACAAATGCAAACTGAAGGAAACATGCCGACAATAAGCTTTGAGGACAAAGCTTTTGAAGGAAGGGGCTATGTTATGAATATAATTCATAACAAGTAAATAAATAAAATAAATGTAAATATTAAATAATCAAATATTGGTTATGTTAAATAGTCATTAAGTTAAGTGAAAAGGCATGTCTAAAAGACATGCCCAGTCACGAAAGGACACCTGCTTAGGTATATATATGCGGGTCCTCATTGTAACATTGATCACTTCTACATTTTTATATATAATAAATTATTATTACTAATACCTCTCGTGTATTTTTACATTCAAGCCTACAAGCTATCAGTTTTGATGCTTCACACCTTCGCCCTGTCTGCGCCAATGATGTGCCCCAAGTAAAGCATCTCAATCAGCCGAAACTCACATTTGGACAATTTGGTGTAAAACTGTTATTCCTCCAAATACGCAACACAACCTCTAGGTGTTGCAAGTGCTCCTCCCATGTTCTGTTATAAATCAATATGTCGTCGAAAAACACCAATACCAACTTCCTCAACTGCCCCTGGAACACATGGTTCATACACGACTAGAAGGTGACAAGTGTGTTGGTCAACCCAAAGGGCATGACCAGAAACTCGAAATGCCCATAGTGACATTGGAAAGTCATCTTAGGGAAGTCCCGATCCCTCACCCTGATCTGATGGTACCCTGAGCGCAAATTTATCTTAAAGAAGTACTTAGCTCCTCTAAGCTCATCCATCAACTCATCGATGTGCAGGATGGGGTATCAGTTCTTCAAAGTCTTCTTGTTGAGCACCCTGTAATCAATGCACATGCGCAAGGTTTCGTCCTTCTTCTTCACCAGCGCCAATTAAGAAGCAAAGGGATTGGAACTCAGCTTAATGTGGCCCAACGCCAACAACTCCCTGATGGCCCCCTCAATCTCGTCCTTATAGGCTTTGGGGTGCCTATAAGGGCAGGTAATAATTGCTTGCACAACTGGCTCCAACTCAACGATGTACTCAAATACCCTACCTAGTGGTTGCCCCGATGGAATGTCCCCAAATACCACTGAGTATCTGTCTAATATGGCATGTAAGTCTAGGTGTGGTGGTCGAGCCTATCCCTCAGCCTCTGAAATCCTCAACTCCACAGCCCACGTTGTCTCTATGCCTCAAATCTGCCTCCATCCGATGTGCTAAAACAGTCTATGGAGGATATGAAGGCATGCCCCTAAGGACTACCAGCGTGCCATCCGGCCCGGTGCACTCCATCTCTAGCTTCCTCCAATCGGTGGTGACTCGGCCAAAGGAGTATAGCCATTAGACACCCATCACTACGTTGGTGTCTGGTACGTCCACCACGAAGAAATGGTTCGTCATCGAGTAGTTCCCCATGGTCACTGTCAATGCGGGAACATACTGAGTGCACTGCATTGTCCTGTCCCTCAGCACCAGAATGGAAAACCCCTAAAACTCTGTTGTGGTGATGCCCCTCCTTTGGACCATCTGAGCATCAATGAAGTTGTGGGTAGCCCCACTATCTATTAGGACTGAGACACATTGCCCCTGCACTGTGCCTTTAATCCTCAGGGTCAAAAATTTGTGGACCCCGGACCTCGCTTAAGGAAGCAAGGACTCCCCCAGATGGTGTAAAAGATGCTCCCCCATGTGGTGGTGGTGGTGGTGGTGATCCCCTCTCTATTGGACCCTCACTATCTCCCCCACCATACTCCAACTCCATATCATCCTCCTGATCTGAAAAGACCTTGATATAATGGACCTTTCTTGGTGTGCATCGATGGCCTGATGCCCATTGCTCCCGACAACTAAAGCATAGTTTCCTCCTCCTGAGGTCCCTCTAAGTCTCCTCATTTAACTACCCACATTCTTGGGTTGCTCTCTGTGGTGGTGGTCTAGTATCACTTCCCTTCTAATGGTAGGGAGTACGTGATGGAATAGGTGCCCAAGTCTTGGGCATGGCCCCCTGCAGGTCTCTAGTACATGTCACAACCTCTTGTAGAGTAGAGGGCCTGCGTGACTTCACCAATCCACGCAGTGGCTCGAGAAACCCCTCTATGAATGTGTACACCCTCCTAACATCCAACAAATTTGGCATCATGACTGGAACCCTTAGAAACTCCGATATTTATTGCTCTGGATGACCCATCTGTCTGAGCTGGGTTGGCTCCTTGAAGTGAGCCTTTGGATCCCTCTGATCAAAACGCTCCACCACTCTCCTTGTGAAATCCTCATAGGAAGTCATGTTGGCATGCCCTAGAGTGGACAAGTCGTGAAACCACCAGTTGTGTGCTTCCCCCTCCAAGTGTAGGGTAGCCATTTTAATGGCTTCCACCTCCATCATCCTATTGAGCTGGAAATAAGTATCCAACTTCTCCACCCAAGCCCGAGTTGTGCACTTGGTAGTGCCATCATATGTAGGGAAGTACATCCTCCCAATAGTATGCTGCAACTTGGAGCTCTGCGTGCCCTAGCCTCCATAATTCCTGCCCTTCTCATTTTGCTTGAGCTAACAATAGTCTCTGAAAGATAGGGTGACTTGAAATCTTCCCCCATGGATTGTCATTCCCTGAAATACTCCCCCATGGGCATCTGGTCCACCATGCTCACTAGATGTTGATGGTAGGAAAGAAGGCAGTGTGGTCCTATTTGGCCCACCCGAGGCTGGTGGGTGAGTAGCCAATGAAGGGTGGTCATATTGTTGGGAGGCACCAAAAGTCTCTCCAAATAGGAAATCTCAGTGAATGCTTCGGTCCCAGTTCTGTTGTTTGATCTCATCCAATATCTCCTTTTTCCCCTTTGCTAAATCACTAAGGGCCTTCAAGAGGCTATCAAAGGCCATATCCTCCTTACTCTTGGGTTCCACCATGTCCTCTACTACAACAGCCTTCCCATGCTCTTCAGTGTCTAGTGTAATCTTTAACTCCCTCTCCCGGCTCCGATACCTCTGTCTCTTATAGGTGATATTCTGCATGTCCTCCTCACTCACAGGAAAGTCTCCCACGGCTAAGCCAAGATCTAGGCCCTGATACCACTGTAATGTCCCAGACTAGGAAAAACAATGATATGCAAAGCAAACAACAAATACAACACCAGAGATTTCAAACATTCAACAAGCATCCATGTAAACTCCAGAAATAAGAACCAGTGGAGCCACCATATTAATCAATTGGGGCAATGTACAATAGTGTGGAAGGAGTGCACCGGGGCTTGCCTGAATGGCAAGCATGACAAATCCCAAGTGACAAAATAACAAGCCCAAGTGCTAGTGCTAGTATTAGCTGCTCTAATGATGCCCTGCGCTGCCCCAGAAATTTGCACTGTCTGTTGGAAAGAATCTGTTGGAAACCCCACCTTCGATGCTCAGAAAATTCTGCAAAATTAATCTCAAGCTCCTCAACAAAAACCCACCAAAACCCAGAAAGGGTTTGGCTTGTGATTTTGACCCCGGGAATTCGGCCTCACAAGAGTTGTGTCCTCCAAGTGTTGTAAGGTACGACCTGCTTGTAACTCTTGAATAATTCCTCCCAAGCACCCAAAAATGGTTGAGATAATCCTTCCTAAACCTTCCCTTATATCCGTCAGCAAATACCCACTCCATAAACTAACCCACGAATTCCCACATGTGCCCAATGAGGAATTCCTGTGCTAGCCCTGAGTATTGTTACTCCCACTGCTCCCAAACAAAGATCTCCAGCACCCAAAATCCTCCCAAAGGCTAGTCTTCCCCTGTACTTCCTTCACCAAAAATCCTCTGGCAAATGCTCCCCGGAAAGCCACTAAATTATCTACTGCGTGTTCCACTACTGTTTCCTCATGAAGTACGCACTGGCTTAATGATGGCTAAGTTGTGGGCTCTAAATATCCACATGCAATCTCCCAAAAGGATAGAAAGAGACCTCACTAGGGTGGCACTCGTGATCCACTGAAGAGAAGGTGAGTTCTCCGCTTGGAGAGCTCGTGCTAAACAGCGAGTGACCAGGCTAAGCAACTCGAGCAACTAAGGTTGAGTTCAATATGTCAAAATATGCATTTGTGAAGATGAGCTCCTCCTATTTATAATCTCATGGGCCTTCCTTCCCATGTGGGCTCCTTTTTCTTGCCATTCAACTTCCCTCCAATGCTATTCGAACTCTTCACTTGGCCAAGTATGTTTTTCCCATGCGGGCGGCCCCCACATTCCACTAACAAAGTAATTTGGCCTCCTTTTCTTCCCTAAGTCCCTATGTCAAAATTGAGTGGGCTACATGTTCTCCAAAATTATCCAAAATTGTAGGAAACTAAACCCATACCAAAATAATCTAGAAAGGGGCATTACAACCTTCAGTTGGTGTTGGGCTTAATGTAATATCGCAAATGTGAATTTCCACCAGATATTGCTTAAAAATTACGCCACAAATTCCCCCAGTGAAAGCAATAGAAAAATAAATAAAATTTGCAAATAATTCCATAAATGTGACAATTGCAAAGACATAAGAAATGAGAATAATGTCGCTTTATTTATTTACTGAGAAATTTACATATAAACCCTCTATAGAAGATAGTTACCCTGATGGCCATCAGAAGATTTGCCACAATGCTACATAGGCCCTCCACCAAAACTGAACTGAAATGCCACTTCTAAGCTCTCCTGTGAATTCTGGATGAATTCACCAAGGAGAGATGGGTACTCGCCCAACCTCCCTAAATCACCTGGGGGATTCCGTCCTGGGGTTACAAATGAAGTAGAGAACTAAGTTCTCAAACCTCTCATACAAGAAAGATCAAATCCAAATTGTTCTCTAATGGCCTCCTCCTCCTCTTTTATAGATTTGATGGACCCCTCTAGAAGCTCCTATTTTATCATTATTTTAATCACTGAGCGCACTTCGCTCAATTAAAATATCTTTTTAATGTGGCAAAATGGTAAATTGGCCACCATGCCTGCTCAAGCCACTGATACTCACTTCTAACCATCCCATACTATAGATCTTCTTGTTCTAGTTTCAATGAGTTATTATACTAACGTGTTATGTCAAGTATTCCTCCTGGAATGTAACCTTAAGCGTAATTAATTGAGTCAGGCCCATTAATAACTTTGTTTTTTGAAAGTTGTCGGAATGCACCAGAACAAAAGGCAAACTGTGCGGATGATGGAATATACCAAGTGAATGCCTTCGGACCACATAAAATCTCCTCGAAACCCCTCCAAAAGCCCTTGGGTCCGCTGATAGAGTAAACCAGCTCCTGTGACCTAGCTACCTCCAACCCTGAAAATCCATCCTGACCACACCGTAAGGGACACCAGAGAAAGGAACATGACACTTAAATAGTGGGGATTTGTCTTGAGGAGACAGTGGGCACTTATCTTATGTGGTACCACCTTAGTGCCTTGAGAGGACCTTGTCAAGACCACTAAATCAGTGGGTAACAAAGTCAATCAAGGAAACTAAGAGGGCTAAAAATAGATGAATGGGGACAGTAAGAAGTGTTTTTCACATGTAAAATCCCACTTATGAATGCTTATAAAGATTGGTTGAAATGAAGAGAAAGTAGGCCCTCACAAATGCACTCTACTTATGCACATACATGACAATAATGAGAGATTTTACTTCTAGTTAAAAGCACCATGTACTATTTCAAGGAAAAGCCATAACATTAATGATTCAAGCTTGAGAGTAAAAACAGCAAGAAGATTGATAGGTAAAACCTCATTCGACCCCCTTCGTCAAGGACAAAACCACCGTATATGAAGTCCTTGTTGCCGTAGAATTAGAAATGCTTTCTAGCAATACTAAATAAGCAATATGAAAGAAAAATGAGGCCACACCTATATAAAACATTTATGAAGCATAAAAGCCAAGTATATTTACTCAATTATATGAGACTCATGGTTTTTTATGAAACCAATCTCAACTTTAGTTATTTGTTTATTAATTATTTATTTATAGATATTTACTCTTATATTTGCCTATACTTCTCTTATTTACATAACATTGTCGTCCTCTTAAAAATTGTTTTGTCCTCAAAGCAAGGGTAATGAGGATATTGTAGATGGAATTATTTTATTTTATATTATTAATTCTGCCTTCCACAAGAACTTTCAAAACCTACTCCGAGATGGTGACATCATTATGATCTGAAAGATTCAATGATTAATTATAATCCACCTACAATCATGTATAAGATCTAATGCAAACATGTATAAGATCCAATGCGTCTCCTCACCTTAGTCAATAAAGACACAAAGGTGACTTGTGGGAATGATGCATACTGGGGGTATGTACTTAGCCAAGTCCATGGCTTCAAGGAGTACCCTCACACCTAGGAGCCTCAGTGCTCATCACCCCCCACCAAGTCCATGGCTAGTAGAAAGACTGGGGGAAGAGCATATGCTCAATGTCCTTGACCAGCAGTGTTCCCTCCAAAGGAGGGATACATTCTCCTGCACTCCAAGTTGCTCTGTAAAGAATAAGAGCTTCGCTTTCGGCAAAGGCTTGGTGAAAATGTTTGAAACCTGCTCATCTGTCGAGATGTGTTGGATCCTCACTGCTCCTCTCTATACCATATCCTTGATATAGTGGTACTTGATCTCGATGTGCTTCGACCTGTTGCGAACCACTGGATTCTCTAAAATTCTGATTCTTCTTTGAATGTCACAATATATCATGATCATATCTGGTACATGATCAAACAACTCTGCAAAGAGCTTCTGTAGCCACACTGCCTCGCAGCTAACCATACTAGTTGCAATATACTCTACCTCAGTTGTATTGAGAGCAACAGATTTATATTTCCTACTCATCCAGGAAATAATGGCAGATCCCAAGTTAAAACAACATCCTGATGTGCTCTTCCTATCGATAACACTCCCAGCCTAATCTGCATCTATATATCCATGCAGTCTCAAATCATAACTAGAGGCATATCTCAGTCCATAATTCATTGGACCATGTAGATATCTCAGCACATGTTTTGCAGCCACCCAGTGAGCATGCAAAGGTTTGATTCGAACTTATGCAGGAACGCAACAGAATATAGATATAGACATAAACACAAAGATGCAACAGAAATAAATCTTCCTTTCGTGAATATCAAATAACCGAATAGATCATGTAGAAAGAAAATAAACTAGCTTGGGCGATGGTAACTTATCTCTAAGAAGAGATGTGGCAACTACATGCCTTTGAACTGTGTTACAATGAGGCTCAAGGGTCTTTTTATTACCAAACAAGAAAGGGAAACCCTAAAATACCAAAACCTTAACCCCAGGAGATGGAACACCGAGAGTTTGTGGATCCCATTGAGGTTAGTTTGGCAGCCACCTTCCCGAGGTCATAACTTGGTCATATGATCTTTGTTTGGCGCATACGATACCTCGTTGGAAAGATCTCTCTGAGTAATACAGGATTTGCGACATGCCCCTGACTACAGCTATGGGAACATTGCAGACCTCAAAAAAAGTGTCGTTTACGAGGTCAAAACAGCTCTAGAAGTTCAGGACCCGCAAAATTGCTAAAAATAGTAAATGCTACTATAACCAAAGAAACTGATGAAACGGACTGGAGGTCTAGGTGGAATAGGCAGGTGGCCAACAATATCCCCCTGGATCAGTCCCAACCCCCCCCCCCCCCCCCACTTAGGAAGCAATGGTCCCCATTGCATGTAAAGCCTCCACGAGGTGAGGAAACTTTTATTGAACCTGATCCCTGGTGAACCACTTGCACTGGTGAAGGAGTTGGCCTACTTTGACAACACGATATAGCTGGATCCTCTACTGGCAAGTGTTCTTGATCTATGTGTCCAGGTTCTTATCAGTTGTGGCTTGTTTGATGCAGCTTGGGTTGAGCTCTATTGGTGTTAGCTTCTCAGCAACATCAAATGTGTCCAACAATGGGGGAAAGTATGGTTGCAATCGGTCCACATTAAATACTGGATGTAGGCCAAGGAACAGTGGAATTTTGAGCTTGAAGGCATTATCCCCTACAGTCTTGGTGATGGTGTATGGCCCATATTGGAGCGGGTGAGGCTTGCGATGGAGCCCAGCAAGGCGCTCATTCTACAAATATAACCAAACTTTGTCACCCACCTAGAACTTGTGTGGCACCCGATGATGATCATGACGTTGCTTGTACTTAGCATTAGCTCTGTCCAATATGTCATAGACTTGCTGGCAGATGTGTTGAATGCGCTCAATGAAGATGTTAGCCCTATCAGCTTCGAACTGGGCATGATTTGAATCTGCCTGAGTAGCTGCAAATGGTATGGCCACATCAATGAGACATAGTGGTTGGAATCCTAATCCCACCTGAAAGGGGTTATGGCCAGTTGAGCTATGGAGAGTTTTGTTGTCGTTCTGTTGGACATAAGGGAGGCTTTCATCCCATGTGTGTGGATGATTCGAGTTGTACATGCGCAGAATGTGCACAATCATCCTATTAACAACCTCCATTTTGCCATCAGTTTGGGGATGCAAAGTCGTGGACTTAGTGGGCTTGGTATCTAGCATCAAACAGAGGCTTGACCAAAATGTACTCAGGAACCTGTTGTCCCGATCTGAGATAATGGACTATGGGATCCCAAAGTGTACCACACTCATTCAAAGAAGAGCTTAGCAGTGCCTTTTGTTGTGATACTCTTCTTGAAGGCCGCCAAAATGGCCATCTTAGAGAATTTGTCAACAACCATGAAAACGCAGTCGTTTCCATGCTTAGTAGAAGGAAGTGTTAGTTTTTGTAGCATCGGATGTATTCTAGCCATGAAATTTGGTGGAGAGGTTGGAATACATGAGATCTCCAAAACTCAGAAATTGTTTCTGGAAATTCCGCCTAGAAATGACTTAATTAGATTATTAACCAGTTTTTAAATATTTCCTAAACCTAAACTTAGGGAATATGGTTAATTAATCAGTATAAAGTCAAGAAGAGAATCATCTAGAAACTCACACGAATCGATCCAAAGATGATCCTAGCCATTGATTAAGTTTTAATCTTGGTTGTTGGTGCTCCAACAGTGGATTATAGGAGGAGATCGATGTGGTGATCAATGATACACTTGAGCAGTTCGATTTCTTGGTAGATCGATTTCCAAAGTAGCAGCAGTCAATTGTCAAAGAGAGCTAGAGATCGAAGCAATGTGAGAGGGGCAGAGACAAAGAGGTTGGAGGAAGTATTCCAAATCTAGTGAGTACATTTGCAGAGAGGCAGAAGAGCCACAGAGAAGCTGACACAAGGGCAGCGCAACAGTGTCTAGAGGCAAGTTCGATTTGCTGAAAGGGAGAGACATCTTCAGTTCCAGAGGCCGGGAAGGAGTCCTAGAGTGTTGGAGAAGCATCTTTCCAGCCAACAGAAGGTAGAATGACTTATCAAAGACCAGTCAGAGATTTGACGTCCAACATGTTGCGCAAAGCAACGCGGAGGCTGAAGTCGAGGGTTAGAGGGCCGAGTTTCTGAAGGCAACTTGTGTCAAGAGTTTGCCTGTGGGGTGAGGAAAATTATTCACTAGATTTTTGCCAGCATTTTTCTATGTAGGGTTGTCATATTTCAGGATCCAATTGTACTCAAAATTTCTCACTGCTGCATAATGATAAAACGCTCAGCAGTTGCACTGGTTTTCCCACATTGGGTTTTCCCGGGGACTTTTGTCCAAAAATAATTGTATTAATTTTATGTGTGTGCTAGCATTTCTCAGCTTCCAACGTTTTATTTTTCTACAGAATTTTATTTGTGAAGGTTCCAGTTTCTTTATTTCAATATTTGTCGTAGCAGATAAATTGTTAATTAATTAACAATTAGGAGAAATAATATTAGTTGTTGCAATAGGGTTCCAGTTTGGAATTTTCACATGGTATCAAAGCGCAGTTGATCAGCCAGAGAGCTCAGAAAAACGAAGCAAAGGAATTTTGCTGCTCAGCAAGCTGAGCAATCCGAAATTCCCAAGGGCAGCATAGTGTTGTGCTAGGAGGCCGAGTTGCTTGAGGAAAGTTTCATTTTTTTCTACGAGGGGCGGAAAAATTCGATCCTTCCAAATCGAGTGATTCCAAAGGCAGAGGGAGCAGCGCAGTACTTTCATTGGGCAAATCTCTAGCTAGACGCGGAGGTTTTTTTAGCTATTCGCCAGTGCCAAACTAGCTTCGAGGTGGAAGAGTGAAGAGCACACACAGAGGGAAAATTTTCCTCAGGTAACTTCTAGTCTCAAGAAGTTCGATTTTCCTTGTAGATCGACAATATTTGTGGGCATATCTTTTCACTCCAAAAGGGAGTGCCAATAGTAGAGCAGCAGCCGAGTAGAAGGAAAGAGGAAATTTTCAACAGTTCGTTGAGATGGCCACTGTTGGGCTTCATGATCAGGACATGTTGGATGGAGCTTCCTGTTACCGCTTAAACTAGCAGAGGACCTAAAGGGCAAGTGCAACAAATGGAGACTTAGCCCACTGTCACCTCAGCTAAGGCTCCCTTCTATTTACGGACTTTCACCGATGTGAGGAGACCCGGTATGTATGGAGTCACCAATGAATGATAAGTCAATGGATATGAGTGACCCAAACAAACCCTTTCCCAAAAAAGTTTGAAAGATAGAGCTTGCTTGCTTTCTAAGCAAGGTGCTATGTATTCTAGGAAAGGAAGAGAGGATTTTGAGGGTTAGGTTTATGGGATAAGACTTGTGAAGGAGTTCCCAATCCCTAAAATCCCTGCTAGAATTGGTATCCTGGATGGTTCTTGAAGAATGATCTTTTAAAGGAGTGGGACCACACGAGGCCAAGTGGACCCGGTCTAAGGTATGAGGAAAGTATGTAGCAACCAATGATATTCTTACTGTAGACAAGGTGGGTGTAAGGGCCCTAAATTCAGAATTTAACATGGTCTAGAAAATTCATGTTCAGAAAAACTGTGAAGCCTTAAATTCGAAATTTAACAGAGTTTAACAATATTTCTACTCACAAATATGAAATTTTAATACAAAATTTATCCATTCTTCTATTTACTACCAACCTGTGTCTGGCCCCCGTGCCCAAAACTTCAAGAACAATTTAACTCAGAATGCCTTCTATCAATTCAGTGATACTGTGAGAATTTCTTGTAATTTTTCCAAAATTCCTCATTTCACTTCCTTCAAAGACCAGTCCCCTGTCTAAGCCGTACCCCTCCTCCTTATATCTCTTTGAATCACTATCTTACTCCCTTTTCACCATCTTAGTGTTCTATTACGTGCAACTCAACATGTTCTTCAATCCTTTTAACCTTGCCATAAGATTTGATTTAGTAGGTTATTCACCTTTAGAGAATGTGCTTAGTCCACAAGTTTAATTCTTTGACTTTACTAAAAGGTTATAGTTTTATGTTCTTTTAATTTTATTTATCGAATTTCTTAAATTCCCTTATATTGTAATTAATACAAAGTATATAATTTCATTTAGTATATTTAATAATTAGAAATAATTAATATAATATTATGCTAAAGTTCTTATTTGGCTGATATGATTCATAATATTATAGCTACTTTCTATTTAGTATAACACTTTGTATTTACTTTTATTTTGGATAATATGTTAATGATGTTTTTCATAGTAAGTAACCCATCTTAATATATACATTATATTCTATCAAATTCGATATTTACTCATAGTCTCAGTGATTCATTTATTGGACTTTTCATAATTAGTTAACACGTATACTAGTGCAGTGCATACGATGCATGCATATGTAGTTATCATATGCATGCCTCGTATGCATGCTAATATTCACATTCTCTTTGTAATTGTAGGTGGGTCATTACAGTGGGGAAAGGATCAAATAAAGTGTTTTCACTCAAATATGTTGTTTTGACCCTATGAGGTACTAGCCTTGGGGATGGCAGGCAAGTTTTCGTCCCAGAGCTAGGGCTTGGCTTTTCTACCAACTCCACTGTCGAAATGTCTTCAAAATTGGAGGAGAACTAAAGAAAAGGCCAACGCAGGAGACTCTAGGAAATCGAATCCTTTTGATGACTAGCTTGTCAAGAAATTGATGCCCTAGGTACCCCAATGTGGCTAGTCCTGGAAGGGGGTGAGAGAATATGAGTTTTAGTGACCACCCTTGGTAGATCAGTGCCTTAATCTTTGGGAGAATGGAGTCTATGTTGAGTATGAGTAGGATTTTTTGGTTCCCAATCAAAGAGGCCTCAAGATCACTTCCTTTTCCTTCTAGGTCAAGAAAAAGCAACCTTGCAGCTTTTAGACTTCGATGTACAAGAGGAATGTCTTATCAAGGCCAAATTCGTTGATAGAATTACCCCTAGGAGATTTCACTCCGATTACATGGCCCATACATTGAGAGATGTTATAATAAAGACAAATTCCACAATTTTAAGCAATAAATGCATGCAGCAATTAGCCCTAAAACAATGAAAATCCCAGTCCAACATATATGACAAAAGTAAACAAAAAAACATCAAAAAGCACGTACTTACATGTAATAGAGTATATCCAACCATTCACAATTGACAATAAAAAAGCTCCAAAAGAAGATAGACCAATATCCACATATCAAAACTCATCCATAAAGCTCCAATTCATCCTCTAGAAAAAGTGTGAAAATCTCAAGAGAGAAAAGATATCCA
This sequence comes from Pinus tabuliformis, assembly GCA_031772625.1. Taxonomy (NCBI): domain Eukaryota; kingdom Viridiplantae; phylum Streptophyta; class Pinopsida; order Pinales; family Pinaceae; genus Pinus; species Pinus tabuliformis. The sequence continues at coordinate 955,595,862 of CM062808.1, read as the reverse complement.
AACCAAAGTGATGATGAGCCTAAGTTGCACAAAGTGCTAAAATGTTTTGAAGTTTCCGAAACGGGTACGTTTAGAAGTATCACCTCCCAAAAATGGAAATGCCGGTCGAAACATTAACCAAAACGTCATATATGTATATATATATAAAAAATACATATTTATAAATAAGTGAATAACACATTCTCTTGCAAGAAAAAAGGGAATAAGACCCATAGATGATGATTTAGAAGAAAAACAAAGTCTTCATTGACTCTCATAGATAATTACATGCTGGTCGAGCTTCAGTTGAGTTTCAATCGAGTTTCGGAGTTTCGGGTACGAGTATGGCCCGAAACGTCGGGTTCCTAGATGTTTCGTGCAACATAGTGATCAGCGAATGAGTTAAACTCACTTGTATTTATACACAACTTAGGAGTTCGAATTAGCCTCCTTGAGCTACATAAGCCCCAAAAATAAATTCTCCTAGGGATATCACACATAAAATGAAAAAGTAACAAACCCTGCTAAAATTCTCCTAGGGATATCACACATAAAATGGTAACAAACCCTACGGTCAATGCCCAGAAAATAGGGCGAAATTCGGTGAACACATTGAGTCGAAGATTTGGAAAAAGAAGAGAATATTCGGCCTTCCTTCCTCAATCACAAATCAGCCAAAACAGCAACAGAAAGTCTCGATCAAAGGAAAGAGATGACCTATGGTCAACCTTAGTCAACGTGCCCTAAACAGAGATAAAAGGCGGTCAAAAAAGAGACAAAGTCTCCTACAAAGTTCAACCTCCAACCCTCGATCAAAGCAACCAAAAGTAGCCCAAGTCAACAAAAGTCAACACAGTTCAAAACTGAGAGAAAATGGTGGTCAAAGTAGGTAGAAAAAATCTTCTTCAGATTCATTCGCAAGTGTGAATTGTTGATTTGGGGTAGCATCGGATGTGCTCTAAGCCTCAAATTTTGCAGGGAGGCTTGGGCACAGGGATTCCAAAGAACCCAAAAAGTGTTTTGGGAAATACCACCTGTAAGTGATTTTATTAAAATAATTAATATTTTTAATGGGGTTCCTAAGTCTAAACTTAGGAAAATTAAAATATTAATGGGTATTAATCTAATTAGGGGTGAAACTTTTAGAAAAAGCCACGGATCAAGCCAAAACGATCTGAGCCTTTGATTATGTTTTAATCTAGCCTATTGGTTGTCCAATGGGAAGATATAATAAGGGGCTTGAGGGTCATTTGGAAAACACAGGGAGAGACGGAGAGAAATTGATTTTCTGAAGTGAGAAGTTCTCAGGAAGAATAATCAAAAAAAGGAATCTCTTGTAGTTGACGGGCAGGGATAGCAGCTTCCAGAGAGAGAGATTCTCAGTCGAAGATACATCAACAGAGAGAGGCAATAAGTGATCCAGAGGACTTGCCGCAGAGGCCGACGCAGGGCCAGAAGGGCCACGCAGAAGTGACACAGAGACAGAGAGAGAGTCGAAAATCAGAGCAAAGGGTCAGTTTCAGCAGCCGGAAGCCAGGGTGTGAGACCGAGAGGCTGACAGCAGAAACTTTGGGCTTCTAATCGAATTCCTAGTTGGTTGACGCAGTGCCTGAGAGGGTTGACATTGGGACAGCATAGAGGCAACGCAGAGCCTGCCAAGGGCATCTCAACCAATAGCGAGAACCGCCTGAATTTTCCTCAGTGATTGTGTGAGGTAAACTCACAAAGCTTCTCCCAATATTTCTCTCTGAACCTGAATAACCCTATGAGGTATTCAATGATGTATTCAGATTTTCTACCGCATAATAATAAAACCCTCAGAGCTGCTGCACCAGTTTTCCCGCATTGGGTTTTTCCAGGGACTATTTGTCCAAAAATCGTTGTGTCCTATGTGTTGCATTGTTCTTTCTTGCTCAGTATTTTGTTTCCGCAAATATATTAATGAAGTGAAGGTTGCAGATGTATTTACTTCCCAGTTTACTGTAGAAGATAGTAAATAACTTGTATGATTTAATCAAGTACGAGAAGTAACATCAGTTTGCTACAGTAGGGATTCCGATGTAGGAATTTTCACTTGGTATCAGAGCTAGTACGAGAGAAACAAGAGGAGCAGAACCAGAAACCCTAGCGCTGAGCAGAAGGGGAAATTGAAAAGCTACAGGAGGCAGCAAGTCGAAACCCTAGAGGGGATGCGCAATTCTAGCCGGAGGATCAAATATTCACGGTAGTCTCCTTCCCTCAGTGAGTTTACGGAGAGAAAAGAGCTTCCAGTTCGAAATTTTAGCAGTGGCAGAGGGAGCAGCGCTAAGCCTCAGCGTGAGGAGCAACTAGTGGACGTAGATTTTTCAGTAGGTAGCTTAGCTGGGTTAAAAAGACGTCAGAAGAAAGAAGTAGCGGAGCATAGTGAGGGAATACTTCCTCAGTGTTTTCTTGCCGAGGAAATAAGCATTTCTCGATTGTTGAGTAGCAGAGGAGCAACAACTTACCAAGCTCCATCAGGGAGTGCGTAAGTCAGCCCAAGAGCTACGCAGTAGGAAGAAAGAGGGAGTTGTTCAACAGTTTTAGGAGGACATGGCAACCAGTGGCTTGAGGGATCAGGACAGTTTGGACAGGGCTTCCAACTATGACATTTGGAAGGCTAGGATGACCTTCTTGCTAGATGACCATGCCCTCAAAATGTACGTTGATAATGTGGCGTCTGAACCTACGGATGCAGATCCGCTGCAAAAGTACAAGGCTAAGATGGCTAAGGCGAAGGGCATGATCCTAGATGGAGTCAAGGATCGCGTGGTGTGCCACGTTGCTAGCAAAGGAACCACTAAGGAAATGTGGGAGGCCTTGGCTACATTATGTTAGGGAACTTTCGAGCAACGAAAGATGTACTTAGAGAAGAAGTTAAGATCTACTCAGATGTAGAAGGGGGAGCGAGTGGATCCGTCCCTTATGAAACTGAAGGAGACCCGTGATGAGATGTCAGTTGCGGGACATACTCCTCAAGACTCGGAGTTAGTGAGACTGGCTCTAAACTCCATCTCAGATGATTGGCAGATCTTTGTCCAAAGTATCCTGGGCAGGGCAGCGTTGCCAAATTGGGACGAGATGTGGGCAACTCTAAAACAAGAAGAGCTGAGGAGAGACCTGCTCAAGGTCAAGCTTGACGGGAGCAACAGCAGCAGTGGGTCGAAACCCAAAATGGAGGAAGAGGATAACACAGCCCTTGCATCGAAGGGACAGCAGGGGCAACAGAGACGAAAGGACGTATCCAAGGTGAAGTGCTTCAGATGTGGCGAGATGGGCCACTATGCATCCTAGTGTCCTTTGAAAAAAAAGGACAAGGATGAGACGCATGATCCGAAAGTTGCAACCGCAAAAATTGACGAGGAGGAGTTCGCCATGACAGTCGAGATACCTCCAGGAGGGAGGTGGGCTGATATAGAGCTGTAGTCAAGAGGACTACAGATGGACAGGATTCTTGAGCAGCCCACCTCTTGGATCATCACCTTGCCATGGGAGCCCGTGATCAGGAGTAGCGGTATGGTGGAGTTTCAGTTGGTGCCATGGAGTGTTGATTCGACAGATGCAGTGGCTAGGTGCGCCAGAGACTGAGCAGCGCAGAGCAGAGAGGCAGCAATATGAGGAGGCATAGTGCAGAGCTTCAGCAGCGCAGTAACTTCAGAGGCAAAGGGGGACTAGCAGAAGCCAGGATGTCAACACCGAGGAGTATCCACTGGATACTCGTCCAGTTTTGGGTGTTTTCGGTTGCTTCTCTCAGCAACTAAGTTGCAGTGTTAGCAGTGGCAGTGCTAGTAGCATAGCAAATGCAGCGTTTGAGAGGGAGCTGCAGTACAGATGTAGCAATGGCAATCGCAGTGTCAAAGGCAACAATACAATGGTGTTGAAGTTTCTAAGTCTACCAGTTAGAAACCCTCCATGCCCTTTACTGATTTATTCCTACCTACTTGTTCTGTTAATTAACAAGTTATTTACCATGTAAACACTGAAAATAAATACAAATGCATGCTCACACATTACAAATCATCAACTGAAGGAAACAGAAACAAGCACACAAATGACATTGTTATTTTTGGACTAATGTCCCCGAAAAACCCCAATGCAAGAAAACTGGTGCAGCTATCTGAGAGTTTTATTATTAAGCAGTGCTTTTCTGAGTACACTGGGTGCCAAACTGGCTAACTCAATAGAGACAAAAAATCTAGCAGCAATACCTCTCTTCGAAAACAGGTAATCGAAAAGCTTGCTCCACAAAATCCCTCTCCAGCACAATCTGAAGCTCAGTGTCAGCCCATCTGCGTCAGCCTACTGAGGCTCTGCGCAGCCTCTCTGGCTCTCTGCGTCACTCCTGCAACCTCTGCGTGGATGACGCGGGCCCTTCTGGCTTTGTGCAATCTCTGCTGCCTCTGCATGGCTCCCTCTGGCTCTGCGTCTGCCTCTCTGCTTCTGTGCTGGTCTCTCAACACTGTCCCTACCTCTCTCTGCTTCTGCGCTGATCTCTCGACATTGTCCCTGCCTTGCTACCTCATACTCACTGCCCCTCGCTGCAACCGATCACTAATTCTATCTCTCTTAGCAAACCCTACTCTAGAAAATAGAATGACTGGTCACACTTGTGTGTTCTCCAAGTGACCCGCAAGCCTCCTCTTATACTTTTCTTGTTGACAAATCAACGGCTGAGATTTAAGTCCCTAATCGACGACTAAGATTAGATCTGGCTTGATCCATGTCTTTTGGACCATTTTAACACAGTTTTATATTAATTCACATTAATATTTTAATTTCCCTAAGTTTAGACTTCGGGACTCCATTAAAAATATTAATTATTTTAATATCTCCCTAACTTTTTAGAATCTGCCCAAACCCTTTTTGGGTATTGGAGATCTCATGTGCCCTAACCTCTCCACCAAACTTCGTGGCTAGAGCACATCCGATGCTACCCCAAATCAACAAGTGGCAGTAGCAGCGCAGTGGTTGGTGGACAATACGTCAGACATCAGCAGCGCAAAGATGATGCTTCAGAGTCAAGGCAGTATGCAGAGAGGCAGTGTATTGCTAGAACACATTCCTCGCTAAAAAGGAGTGTTGATTTGGGGTAGCATCGAATGTGCCCTAAGCCTCAAATTTTGTAGGAGTCTAAACTTAGGAAAATTAAAATATTAATGGGTATCAATCTAATTAGGGGTGAAAGTTCTAGAAAAAGCCACGAATCAAGCCAAAACGATCTGAGCCTTTGATTATGTTTTAATCTAGGTCGTTGGTTGTGCAACAGGAAGATATAGGAAGGGGCTTGAGGTTCATTTGGAAAACACACAGAGAGACACAGAGAAATCGATTTTCTGAAGTGAGAAGTTCTCAGGAAGAAAAATCGATTGAAGGAATGTCTTGCAGTTGAGGGGCAGGGATAGCAGCTTCCGAAGAGAGAGATTCTTAGTCAGCGATACATCAGCAAAGAGAGGCAGTAAATGATCTAGAGGCCTTGACACAGAGGTTGACACAGGGCTAGAAGGGCCACGCAAAAGCTGAGATAGAAAGTCAAAAATCAGAGCAGAGGGTCAGTTTCAGCAGCGGGAAGTCGATGTGTGAGACCAGGAGGCTGAGACCAGAGACTCTGTGCTTCTGATTGAACTCCCAGTTGGTTGACGCAGTGCCTAAGAGGGTTGACGCTGGGACAGCGTAGAGGCAACGCAGAGCTAGCGCAGTGCCTGCCAAGGGCATCTCAACCAATAGCCGCAAGATCCGAGACTTTCCTCAATGATTATGTGAGGTAAACTCACAAAGCTTCTGCCAGTATTTCTCTCTGTAATTGAATAACCCTGTGAGGTATTCAGTGATGTATCCAGATTTTGCTACCGCATAATAATAAAACCCTCAGAGTTGTTGCACCGGTTTTCCCACATTAAGTTTTTCCGGAAATATTTGTCCAAAAATAATTGTGTCTTATGTGTTGCATTGTTCTTTCTTGCTTAGTATTTTGTTTCCGCAAATATATTAATTAAGTGAAGGCTTCAGATGTATTTACTTCAGAAAATACAGTAGAAGACAGTAAATAACTTGTATGATTTAATCAAGTAGAAGTAACATCAGTTTGTTGCAATAGGGATTCCGGTGTAGGAATTTTCACATGAACTTGCTCTGCAATTTCAAAGCGCATGATGGATGAGATGCTCCAAATGAAGGTCAACGATGCCTTATTTATATGAGTTGGAGGAGGTGGATTTTCCTCTTGTGGAGCCAACTTTATATTCTTAGCGTCGACTTGGACAAACCCATAAATATGAATTTTCACTATCATTTTGATGATAAAATTCTAACAGAAGCTACCATTTTCAACACATATGTCAAGGGAAATATAAGAGGATCTCTAATTGTATTGTCATGCAATCAATGTTAATGTTGTGAAAATTCGGAAACCCCAAATCCTACTGTAGCAACTAATTAAGTTTCTTTTATTTGTTAAATAAACTTGAACAAGTTATTTACTGCATCCTACGGTAAATATTGAAACTAATACACTGCAACTTTCACAAATACAACACTATGGAAGGAAAATAATGTTGGAAGGATAGATACACACACACACAAGTACACAGATATTTTTGGACCAACGTTAATTGAAAAACACAACTTGCGAAAACCGGTGCAGTAGCTGAGGGTTTTATTCTTATGCAGTAGTAAATCTGAGTACAAATCTATGGATGCTCAAATCTAGCAACCCATATAGAGAAATGACTAACAGAAGATCTAGGGAGAAAAATCTCACTTCCACTAGTGATCCGACACTGACCTTGGCTCAAGATGAGCTGCTATCTGGTGCCTCTACACAGTCCCTTCGTCAGCCTATGCAGTTCTGCATCACTCAACTCGGACCAACGTCTCTCTCACTAACTGATCAGCGATTGTCTAGGAAATGGACTCTCCTGGCCTCCAGGCTCCCACTCTAGCTTCTAGCACTGAATCACTACTTCTCCCCAACAAAATACAGTTTTCCATCAGAAGCATTGCCCTGCCTCTATGGAACTCTCTGTCTCTCTGCTATGCACTCATTGGACTAGAATATCTTCCTCATGGCCTTATTATCCCTGCCCCTCTCTCACTACTTCGATCTTACTGAATCACCTCCGACAACACACAGTTGCTACTCTAAAGATCAATTTCCCAACAAAATCCAATTCCTTGGTGTCTCAAGTGTGTTCTCCAATCTCCATCGAATTTCTTCTTATAATCTCTCATTGAAACATCAACAGCCAAGATTAAAACATAATTGATGGCTAAGATTAACTAGAGCTCGATCCATGTCTTCTAAAATATTCTCACCATGACTTAATTAATACCCTTTAATTAATTAGTTTTCCTAAGTTTAGACTTAGGCACCATTAAAAAAGATTAATTATTTTAGTTAAGTCATCTCTATGTGGAATTTCCATAAACGATTCTGGGTTTTGAAGAATACATGTATTCTAGCCTCTCCACCAAATTTCGTGGCTAGAACACAACCGATGCTACAAAAACTAACACTCCCTCTTAGCGAGGAACGTGTTCTAGCGCTGTAACCCACTGAAGCAACAACCTGTCTCTGCATCACCTCTTGTTACGTTGTTTATGTCTGCCTGCTGCTGCCACCAACTACTGCTCAACTCTAATAAACGTTGCATCCATGTTGCTGCTGGCCCTGCTTAACTGCTGCCAACACTGCATCTGCATTGCAACTCCCTCTCCATCTATTGTTGCTGCAACTACAACAGAAAAGCATCCAAAAGACTGAACCAACTGTGGTCAGTATGATGCATCTGTCACCTGAGTCCTAACTGTTGCTAGACTCTGCACTGCTGCTGACTCTACTTTGTGCCATTTGCACTGTGCTGCCAAGTATCTGACCGCTACTAGCTACTGAATTTGTCCCTCTGGCATCTAACTTCATCAATGCCATTAATCCATCCTGCTACTGCATGTTTTTGGGCTCCCGTAGCAAGGTATTGACTCATGAAGTGGACCTCCTCAGGAATCCTGCCCATCCTATAGCTCTCTAGGGCTACAAAACCAAATCATCCCACCTCACTCATGGAGGTATATCAGTGTGTTGCCGCGCAGAGTGTCACCGCGACAACGCTCAGATCGGGGGTTGTCACCCTGATCCCCGATCTCTCTGTTTAAGCCGTCTCCCTATAGCAGGCTAAGAGGGGTAGACACTATGGAAAAGGGGAGAACCAGCTAGGAATCAGCCGGTTCGGGAGACACGGCGAAGCAGTCAAATACTTGATTAAGGCTTAGCAAGATTTAGAGCTTGATTAGATTTTAAATAGTTAACACCAGTGCCTTAAGGAGTCAATGATCCAAGTAAATGATTATCAACTGTTGCTTAACGATTGCCTGAAAATATTTGCCAAACATCTAAATGTAACGAGTATAAAAAAAAATCAAGCAATAACGATCAATTTCAATAGATGCACAATGTCTTAGCAATTAAATTTCAAGAGATGCAAACGCTTTTAAACAACCACGAGATTTAAATGCTAACCAGTTTTGATCCCAGAACTAAAAGATGTATGCTTAGAGAACCAAATCCAGGAAAATTTCACCACCTTCAAATAGTTAATCTCTAGGTATGAAAAAAAAAAAAAAAAAATTAAATGAATGGGGTACTACCCTAAGTGAAAAATTGACAAATTATATACATCCTAACTAAAATGCATATATCATAATAAAATAAGAAGGATAAAATAAAAATAAACTATGCTAACCAAAATTAAAATACCTAAGTAATGAAACTTTAGAAAATCGAAGGAGCTTTTTGTTTTGACTGTTTGATGTTTGCAGGTGTGAGGAAACTTGGTGACGGCGACAAAGCTCGAAGAAGACTGAGCGATGGGCAACGTAAATGGAAGAAAACGTAGGGATGGTAGATCGAAGGGTATGGAGGGCCGAGTGCAGGTGTAAAGATGGCAAAGGAAAGAAAGCCACGAAGAAAGAGAGCTATGCATGAGGGTTTAGCAGATAGAGGATGCAGGTTAGCGAGCAGTGAGGAAGCTCGATGGAAAGGGAAGACTGCGAGGGCTCGATTTGATGTTGCGGGTATATGGCTACACGCTACAAGCAGCAAAAGAAGGGAGCCACAGGATTAGTGCGATCAGAAGGAGCTGAAGGCTAGATGCGGGAAGGAGATGATCAGTGATGGGAGGTCGAGGAGTGATGAGGTTCAACAGATTCGTTTGCAGATTTGGAGCAGCGTGAAAGGGTTTAGTGAGCGGGTTGGAGATGGACAGCATGGGTGTGGCAGCGGCCTTGTTCTGCAGGAAAATAAGAGTGTGTGTATGTGTGGAAGGGATGAGTGATGGGAAAAATTTCGACAGTGGCTGTAAGGGAAAACACTAGACACTGAAACGTTGGAGAGTTTGGCGGCTGAGGGTGTAAGAGGACGCTGCAAAATCGAACAAAGAGAGGAGGCTTTGGGCAAAAGAAACAGAGATCTGAAATTTCCAAAAAAACCCTAGGATGTAGACAACATAAAGATAACAAGATAACAAAACAATAAATAAAAACAAACAAACAAAAACTCTGTCAGAAAAATCAACCTTAGGCAGCAGAGAAACTGAAAACACAGGTAGCAAACCGATGGTCCAGAAAACCCTCAAAGTTTTCCAGAAATCTTAATAAAAAAAATTGAAATTGTCCTGCTTCAGATTAGCCTGATGAAAACACCACAAAAATTTTCCAAATCTGAAATAAATACCCTTGCAAGAGTTGATTTTGAGGCCAGATCTTACCCTCCAAGGCCTAGATCTGGCTTCAAACAAGAATTCCCCTTCAGATCTACAACCTGTGATGACAACAACAACAAAAAACAACCAGAAAGAATATATACAATGATGAAATTAAAAAACCCAGTTAAAAAAAATTACAGTAATTACAAGCTAAAGGCTCTAAGTAGCCAGATCTATTATTATGCCACACATATTTTTTTAAATTTTAAATTTAAAATGAGGTGCTTCAGAGAAAACCCTTCATGCATCAACAATGGAAGTTCTAATGACAAGCCTGGGATTCAATCAAGTTGGGCCCTTCAGAAAATGCTAATCGGGAGTTGGTTGGTCCAACTGAAAACTTCCCCGAATGCCCGATGATCTCAAAATCAAGGATCCCCTGCACAGCTCAATTCAACCATTAACATAGAGCGAGAAAACGATAATAAATTTCAGATCTAATAGAGATACCTGCCATTATATCCAAAACTTAAATTACCATTCAAACCCTAGTGATCAAGCAAGATACCTGTGCTTAAATCACTCTTTAGAAAGCTATTATCAATGGCTGAAAAGGAAATCTATGCATGAAAATAACACATCTTACAACATTCCCAAGAAGAGTAACACCAGCAGAAACTAACCCCAAAGTCTTTCTTTATTGCACATGAAAAAGAAAAACAATTACAAGAGAGCTTTCACTTAGCACACGACTCCAAAATCGAATGATCTCAACTGACAACTGACCCCCTATTTAAAGATAAATTTTCTAACCATTAGTTCGAGTGATCCTTGTCAAAACGATCTCGACCGTTGATGAGGATCAAAATTTATTTTAATCTCATACGTCGAAATTTTAAATATTGAGGAAATTTCAAATTTTTCAATTAAATGCCTTTTAATATATTCAAAAATTAAAATTTTGCATTTATTTCCTCAAAACTTTGACTTTGACTTAACCCAGGGACCTAAGATATAAAATTTAGCAAAATAATCAACTAACCTTAGTCCCTGAACTAGTTAAGATTTAATTTTTAAAGGATCCACGAATTTTACCTCTGGAAAATTTACATTTACCTAGGACCTAGGACCTATGATGGGATAAATTATTTTTCTAACCCTCAAGACATTTTACATCACGATTTTTTACATTTTTTACATCTCAAGGGGGAAAATCCATTTGACCAAGACCCTCACAGACTACCCATTTCTGCGACACAAATATAATCTAGCAAATCAAGCAATTTGTAAAAAAATAACCTAACCAAATAGTTAGGATTATTCCCAAATCACTTTTACATAGACTCGATTTTACATAGACTTGATCTAGCACACTAGGACTCCCCTAACATTCTGGTGACAAAATCCATTCCGGCTTTGGGGTAAGGCTGAAAGAAAACTCTGCCGATCATGGATCGGTGAGACAAAAAACCTTCCGGAATGTAGATCGTTATCAAAAAATTAGGTTTACCTAGGCAATTACATACATGACATGGAACTGCTGAGATTATTTACAATTTACACATGCAAAAAGGATTTACAATATAACATGATCAAGCTGATGATGATAGTCGAACGGCACGGACACATTGATCAAGCGTTATCCCTTTTGCGAAAAAAGGGGGTGTATTGCTATGGGTCATTGACACGTAGTGGTCAACATCTGGCTCTACTGGGGGACACGTTGCTGCACTGTAGGAATGTGAGAATCAACAATCTGCATCCACACAACACACAACAAAACATAAATAGCGTCCATCCAAAAATCATCATATAACATTAAGCACAGGAAAGATGTAAGCTCTTCATTTATTAACTATCTAGTAACATGAAAAGTAAATCTAATCCTAAAACAGAAATGAAATGCTGAAATGACAAGGTGTAGGGTTAGAAATATAATACAGAGGATGCCCCATGGCATCAGATGTTATCTTTGAAGAATAGCTTGAGCATTTGGCCATTCGCAGATAGGTCAAGTGGTTCACCATCCAATCTGCTCAAGTGGAATAAGTTTGGTCCAACAATGTCTCAAATAATGTATGGTCCCAGCCACAAACTGTAAAAAAATTTATGTTTTCCTGGTTTTTCATTCTTGCGATCCCAAAGGAGCACCATATCTCCAACCTGCAAAGATCTAGATCGAGAATATTTATCAAAGCTTTTCTTAACGTTAGATTGACTTTTACATATATTATCAAAAATTGCCCTACGAGCTTCATCCAACTCCACAATTTGATCAATTCTATTTTGAACAACATCTTTATTAGGAGAAAAATGTTAAAGGAGTTGATAAGCTGGCAATTTCAGGTGCACAGGTAAGGTTACATCCAAGCCATAAACTAATTCAAAGGGACTTTTACCAATAGCTTTCTTTTTAGTAATCCTATCTGCCCATAAAGCATACTTGATTTGCTATGCCAAGATCTTTTATTATCTCCTACTATCTTCTTGATAATGGTTATGAGATTTTTATTACTTGATTCAGCAAGACCATTACCCTGAGGATAGTAATTTGATGAATGAGATAAGACAATGCCATACTTGAAACAAAAAGACGAAAATTCTTAAGAAATAAAAACTTTGGCATTATCAGTAGTGATCTTAGCAAGGACGCCAAATCTAGAAATGATATTATTTTCAATGAAATCCATAATAACCTTTCAGTGGCATTCCTAGCAGGGATGGTTTCAACCCATTTAGTGAAATAATCGGTAGCTGTCAAAATCCATGAGTAGCCATAGCTAGAATTTTCATGAAACTTCCCGATGAAGTCCAGACCCCAATGCTGAAAAGGTGCCTCCACAACGACAGGGTTGTTAGGGCAGGGCAGCAAGTTTCTGTTTCCCAATGAACAGTTGGCAGGCTTGACAACTTCTAACAAACTTATGCACATCAGAAAAAATTGAAGGCCAATAATAACCAACTCTCAGAATTTTGTGGGCAGTAGTTCTAGCAGCATAATGACCACCACAAAACCCCGAATGAAACAACTTCTTGGACTCAATTTCGTCAACACACCTAAGAACTATGCCCTCAGGATTTCTCCATCCAAAGCCATATTTCATGAGGCAATACTTAGTGGCTTTTAATCTAAGAGCCCTTCTCTTATGAGCGACTAAATGGTTAAGACATGTAAGATTTATCAAGTAATAAACAATGTCCTTGTACCACTCATGCTCTCCTAATCTTTGTAGCTCAGACGAAGATGAATCGTTGAGACAAATCAAACCCAGCTTTTTCATTACCTTCCATCATCATTTGAGCCAAGCCTTGGCCTTTGACTAACTTGGTGGGTCTAATCTCTAAATCATATTCCTGTATTTTAGTAACCCACCTAGCACGAGTCCCTAAGCAATCAGTTTGAGTTAATATATTTAACCGCAGAATGTGCGACAAAAGCAATGATTTTGGAATAACCCACATAAGTCTTGAAATGCTTAAGAGATTTGACTAAGGCATAGGCTTGCTTTTCCATGGTATTGTACTTTAATTCAGAATTTTGAAGCGCTCTACTCATGAAAGCAATAGGTTGCTCGTGACCATCCTTATTCTTTGCAATAAGACACCAGCAATGGTATCTTCAGAAGTGAAAGAGAAAATCATGAAATTCTTAGAATAATCAGGACTGACTAAAATAGGGGCTTTTGCAATAGCAGCTTTGATTTCCTGAAAAGCCTTTTTGCCATCTTCTTGCCAAACAAATTTTACATCTTTTTTCAGAAGACTTTGCATAGGCTTAGCTACTTCTGCGTAATTTGGAATAAATCTTCTAAGAAAAATTGTTTTTCCAAGAAAAGGTTGAAGCAATGTTGCACTAATCGTTATCGGGATAATATCGGCGTGAGGAAAAAATCGGAAAAAATCGTAATAATCAGGAAAAAAATTGGTAATAATCGGGAAAAAATTGTTTGGTACAAAAATTTTCATTTTTTTTTAATTTTTTTAATATCTAAACCATCTACAACATAAAATAAATACATTGACACATAAATATGATAAAAGAAATAATATATAAGATGTTTAATATCATTTCTAGTGCTAAAATCACACATAACAGTGAATCATGTCCTGAATAGTAAGTCCTGACTCCTGAGTCCCAACTCAACCTCAAAATATCAACAAAAAATATAATAATGTATCTCATATCATGAGTCATAATGTCATATACAATGAAATGAACCAAATAACTAAAGTCTAATACTACTGATTTCCTTTGCCCCTCTAGATGTAGATGTCGGTGGAGTTGGCAGGCCGCAGTAGACTATGGAGTCTGTTGTGCTCTAGAAGCTGAAGAACTAGGAGCTATAGGAGGAAGACCATGTCCTCTACTTGTGACAGGGGTAGCTTGGGTCACCTCCTCCTCCTCAAAAAAAAAAAAAAAAAAAAAAAAAAAAATTCCATGTTTTTTCCCAAAAAATCGCGATCTTTTCGAAAAAATTGGGCAAAAAATTTTTTATCCGAATACTAAGCGCGATTTTATCTTTTTGTTGAAAATATCGCGATTATACAATAATATCGCGATTTTAACAACATTGGATTGAAGGGACTTAAGATAATGGGGAAGAGGAATCTTTTGGATTGCCTCAACTCTTTCAGGATCAATCTTGATTCCATCTTTAGAAATGATGTGACCAAGTAATTTCCCTTCAGTTACTCCAAAAACAGACTTAGCCGGATTTAAAGAAATCCCGTACTCTCTACATCTATCAAAAACTTGCCTAAGATGACTTATATGACTAATACCATCCTTAGAAAAAAACAATAACATCATCTTGATAAATTTATATAAACTTCCCAATTAAACCCTTGAAGGCATAATCCATAGCCCTTTGGAACGTAGCCCCAGCGTTGGTTAATGCAAACGGCATTCTAATATATTCGAAAGTACCCCATGGTGTGGTGAATGTAGTTTTGTGACGATCCTCCCTTTTAACCCATACCTGATTATACCCAGAAAAACCATCTAACAACGACATCATTCCAGAACCAATTACTCTTTGCAACATAGTCTCCATGTTTGGCAAAGGGTAATTATCTTTCTTACATGCTAGATTAAGGTTTCGAAAATCGACACAAAGTCTTATTCTACCATTCTTTTTCCTAACAATCACCACGTTGGAACACCATGTTGAATGCCTCGTTCGAGCAATAATTCCTACTGCAAACATCTTTGAAAGCTCCTTTTGAACCAAAGGGGCTAACTTAGGATTAATCTGCCTAAGCTTTTGACGAAAGGGTTTAGCATTTTCATCTTTCAAATGGATAGTGTGCTCCATGACATCTTCCCTATAACCTTTTAATTCATCATAAGAAAATGCTAAAACATCCCGATATTCACAAAGTAAATTGGTTAACTTTTTGCTTTCTTCAATGTTAGTACCCTTACCAATTTTAACGATCTTTGGATCCTTAGAAGTACCAATGTTTACCTCGATGTATTCGCCTGGATCCATTTTATTTTCCTCTTTCATCTTT
Organism: Pinus tabuliformis; assembly: GCA_031772625.1. Lineage (NCBI taxonomy): Eukaryota > Viridiplantae > Streptophyta > Pinopsida > Pinales > Pinaceae > Pinus > Pinus tabuliformis. The sequence continues at coordinate 955,580,656 of CM062808.1, read as the reverse complement.
GTGGCATCATGTCGATCAAAGTGTTGTTCTAAAGCAACCACATTCCTAGGAGTAGGATTTATGATATCTTCATGATCATCAGACCCATCCTCCTTAGAATCTATCCGAAATTTTTCAAACTCATCCAAATTATCAAAAAAACGAATCACCTGTCTCTCGTCATGAAAAACTTGCCAATGCTCTGAGTTATCCGGAACAAAGGGTCTAAATATAACTTCCATTTTTATCTTATCCTTAATCAACTCATCAGATAAAAGCAAAGTAGAAGTAGCTACAGCAAGCTCATCTGCCGAACTATTCTGCTCTCTTGGGATAGCCTCCAAGTCAAGGGCATCAAAGCACTCCATAGTATCCCATACAGCATTTCGATAATTCCTTAACCTTTGATTTTTACATGTAAATTTATTTTTAATTTGCATAATAATTAAGTCAGAATCCCCTTTGATGCTAAGCAACTTAATTCTTAAATTCTTTGCCAACTCAAGACCCAGCAACAAAGCTTCATACGTAGCAACGTTGTTGGTTGCTTCAAATTTCAATCGATAGCCAAACTTGAAAATATGACCAAGGAGAGATTTTAATACGATTCCTACACCTTTACCATGCCTAGATGAAGCACCATCAAAATACATGTACCAAACTTTATCATTGAGATCCCTAATCTTTTTATCAACCGTATCATCGGGAAGAACTATGAAATTAGACATGATAGCATAATTCCCAATGTCAAATTGTTCCTTAATTATCTCATTATAAGGTCTCTTAGGGTCTTCAACATGGAATCTTCTCTCGAGCTCTCTATTAAGTCTCACAAAACCATCACCTCTAGGAGAAGGAATCATAGCATATGACCAATTCATTTGAATAGTCCCTCCTAGATCATAGGCCCATTTTCTAGATAAAAGCATACCCCAAGCATCAGGCACATCAACAATGACAATGTCCATAACAATCATAGTGTCAAGGTAAACTGATAAATGAACTTCTAAATCCTTGATCAAACCATGAACTTCAATCTTCTTAGAATCCATGGCACATATATTGTAGTAAGGCCTAGAAACTCTTAAATGAAGTTGTTCCATGACCCTCTTGGTCATGACACAAGTTGACGCACCAGAATCCAACATGCACTTATTCAATTTATACCCATTAACCATCAAAGTAATAAAGAATGGTTGATGATCCATGTTATCTGAATCTAAACTTTGCAAATATATAGTAGCATCCTGATAATCAACCTCTGGTGCCTTCCGTTGAGAAATATTCACTTGAGGAGCTTCAATAGCTTTTAGTAACTCGGCCTTTTGGGAAGGAATTTTCACAATCTCGGAGACAGGAACCCAGATTTTGCATTATTAAACCAACTTCTCAAATCGACATCTAATCCAGAGTTTGAACCCAGGTTAAAAATTTGAGGGGGAATTTGATTCCCGCTTTGATCTTTATCCCTTCTTTGATAAGTCAAACCCTTATCTTTAGCAATTTCCATGATTTGCTCTAGAGAAGGTTTTTCACCATATATTTTAATCATAATATCATCTTCATTCTCGAAATTATTTATACTAAAAGCTGATGTGGAATGCATAACATCTCGACTATTTTCCTTAACTTCCATCTAGTCTCTCGTAGACAAAGGAAACTCTTTACCCACTACATTTATTTGATTACCTGCCCCAAACATTCCATTATCCAAAATCCTCCTAACTATGGGGCAAGTAGCCTCCTCATGAAGAGCATCACAAGCCCAAAAATAAGGTGGAGCGTCATCAACCAAATTAGTATGTTCAAGCGGATTAGGTGGTCTCTGCTCACTAGATTGACCTTTCTTTTGCCAATTATTATTTCGATTATTATTATTTCTAGGCTGGAAATTTTGCGTTTGAGCTCTTTCCATTTGGACCAACCTATTCTGCAAAGTAGTTATTTCCTTAGCATGGTTAGAGGTTAATTTTGCTTGGTTAATCTCCATGCTTTCAATTTTTTGCAGTAATTTCTGAACAAGATCGTTATCAGGTTCTTGAACCTCTTTTCCTTTGGGTTCTTTCAATTTCGTTGAAGCCCTATCAAAACCTAGGATTTCAGACTTCTCAGATGTTGCCTTATCTTTTTCAAGCTCTACTGCTAAAGCTTGACAATCCCTATAGTCAGGAAGTTTAGCACGTCTTAACTCGTAAGAGGGTTCAAGGCTAAAGGCATCAATATAAAAGTCCCGAAGAAATTTATCAGTAGGTTTATAATCTTGAGGTAATTCCTTAATAATATCATTAAAACTCTTGTTAAATTCTTCTGCAGTCTCATTTTCTCTCTTTTTAATGATACTTAAAGCTTTTACGAGATGTCTCCCTTCTCTCTTATCTCCATACTTTTCCTTAAAGGCATTAACAATGGATTGCAAAGAATCAAATGAATCTTGAGGCTTTTCCGTGAACCAGTCTAAAGCATCGCCCTCCAAGGTAAGAACAAAAAGGGTCATTTTTACATCTTCATGATTAAAATCAGCAGCCCTTGCATACTTACCCAGCCATGAACTAAAAGATTTTAGGTGAGAATTAGCGCTAATTGCAATATTGCCTTGAAAGATGGGTAACTTATCCACCCCATGCTTTGGAATATCATTGGGATAACCTTGAATGTTAGCAGAGTTACAAGGGAAGAATATGTCCATGATGTCGTGCTCGACCGGGCTAGTAAAAAGCAAATGGATATCAGAGAGGGCTTCTTGTCCGAGATTAACAAGAAGGGTACGAGAAGAGAGTTTGTGTAATCGTACTCTGAGAGCCCTTTCAAGATCAGGAGCAGGATTAACCAAACTACTTGGATGTCTTCTAGTATACACTCTTGCAGAAGATAAATGAAGTGGAGTCGCCACCCGCACAGAAAGTCTAACTCAGAATAACCTGAAAGCAAGAAGCGAAGGACAAGAAACTTATCCTGGCAAGAGACGAAAGGATGAGAGGAAAGAAATGAGATGAATGTCGAATAAACCAAGGACAGAAAAAACTCTATCCCCGGCAACGGTGCCAAAAAATGTTGTCGCACAGAGTGTCTAGGCACCGCGACAACACTCAGATCGGGGGCTATCACCCTAATCCCCGATCTCTCCCTTTACGCAGTCTCCCTGTAGCAGGCTAAGGGGGGTAGACCCTATGGAAAAGGGGAGAACCAACTGAGAATCAGCCGGTTTGGGAGACACAGCGAAGCAATCGAATACTTGATTAAGGCTTAGCAAGATTTAGAGCTTGATTACATTTTAAATAATTAGCACCAGTGCCTTAAGGAGTCAATGATCCAAGTAAATGATTATCAATTGTTGCTTAACGATTGCCTGAAAATATTTGCCAAACATCTAACATGTAACAAGTATAAAAAAAATTCAAGCAATAACGATCAATTTCAATAGATGCACAACGTCTTAACAATTAAATTTCAAGAGATGCAAACGCTTTTAAACAAGCACGAAATTTAAATGCTAACCAGTTTTGATCCATAACTAAAAGATGTATGCTTAGAGAACCAAATCCAAGAAAATTTCACCACCTTCAAATAGTTAATCTCTAGATATAAAAATTTAAGCACATTTAACTATAGTAAAATGACAAACACCACAAAAATTTGTTGTTAGATCTTTCCTTAGCATAAAAACACCAAGAAGAAACTTTAGATTTGCCAACTTTAATTGATCCTTAGGAAAACTTTTTCAATGTGCTAAGCTAGACTTAATGTGGTGAATGATGAATTAAGACCTTTTAATGTTTTAAAATTTTTCTAATTTTATGTATTTTTTTAATTTTATATATAAGTTTTTTTCGATTTTTTTATTAAATGACATAAGCTAAACTAACTATAAACTTAAATGAAATGAAAATCAAATAAACTGAAAAGAACCCGAAATCGAATTTTTTTTTATTTTTTTTAAATGAATGGGGTACTAGCCTAAGTTAAAAATTGACAAATTATATACATCCTAACTAAAACGCATATATCATACTAAAATAAGAACGATAAAATAAAAATAAACTATGCTAACCCTAATCAAAATACCTAAGTAATGAGACTTTAGAAAATCAAACGAGCTTTTTGTTTTGACTGTTTGATGTTTGCAGGTTTGAGGAAACTTGGCGACGGCAACAAAGCTCGAAGAAGACTGAGCAATGGGCAGCGTAAATGGAAGAAAATGCAGGGATGGTAGATTGAAGGGTATGGAGGGCCGAGTGCAGGTGTAGAGATGGCAGAGGAAAGAAAGCCACGGAGAAAGAGAGCTATGCGCGAGCAGATAGAGGATGCAGCGAGCAATGAGGAAGCTCGATGGAAAGCGCAGGTGTAGTAGAATGGCAGAGGAAGAGAAAGACGGAGAAAGAGAGCTATGAGAGTTTAGCAGATAGAGGGATTGGCGATATGGGCTCGATGGAAAGGAAGACAGCAATAGAAGGGAGCCATGAGATTAGTGCGATCAAAAGGAGATGAAGGCTAGATGCGGGAAGGAGATGATCAGCGATGGGAGGTCGAGGAGTGATGCGGGTTCAACAGATTCGTTTGCATATTTGGAGCAGTGTGAAAGGGTTTAGTGAGCGGGTTTGAGATGGACAGCGTGGGCGTGGCAACGGCCTTGTTTTGCAGGAAAATAAGAGTGTGTTTATGTGTGGAAGGGATGAGTGATGGAAAAAATTTCGACAATGGCTGTAAGGGAAAACGCTAGACAATGAAACGTTGGAGAGTTTGGCAGCTGAGGGTATAAGAGAAGGCTGCAAAATCGAACAACAGAGAGGAGGGTTTGGGCAAAAGAAACAGAGATCTAAAATTTCCTGAAAACCCCAGCATGTAGACAGCATAACCAACAACAACAAAAAATTATGTCAGAAAAATCGACCTTAGGCAGCAGAGAAACTGAAAACGCAGGTAGCAGACCAGTGGCACAGAAAGCCCTCAAAATTTTCCAGAAATCTTAAGAAAAAAATTTAAATTGTCTTACTTCAGATTTCCCTGATGAAAACCCCACAAAAAATTTCCAGATCTGAAATAAATACCCCTGCAAGAGTTGATTTTGAGGCCAGATCTCACCCTCCAGGGCCTAGATCTGGCTTCAAACAAGAATTCCCCTTCAGATCTGCAACCTGTGATGACAAAAACAAAAAAACAAAACACCCAGAAAGAATATATACAATGATGAAATTAAAAAACCCCAAAAACCCAGTTAAAAAAAATTACAGTAATTACAAGCTAAAGGCTCTAAGTAGCCAGATCTATCATTATGTCACACATTTTTTTTTTTTTAATTTAAAGTGTGGTGCTTCAGAGAAAACCCTTCATGCATCAACAACGGAAGTTCTAATGACAAGCCTGGGATTCAATCAAGTTGGGCCCTTCAGAAAATGCTAATCGGGAGTTGGCTGGTCCAACTGAAAACTTCCCTGAATGCCCGATGATCTCAAAATCAAGGATTCCCTACAGAGCTCAATTCAACCATTAACATAGAGCAAGAAAATGATAATAAATTTCAGATCTAATAGAGATACCTGCCATTATATCCAGAAATTAAATTACCATTCAAACCCTAGTGATCAAGCAAGATACCTGTTTTTAAATCACTCTTTAGAAAGCTATTATCAATGGCTGAAAAGGAAATCTATGCATGAAAATAACACATCTTACATCATTCCCATAAAGAGTAACACCAGCAGAAATTAACCCCAAAGTCTTTCTTTATTGCACATGAAAAACGATTACAAGAGAGCTTTCACTTAGCACACGACTCCAAGATCGAATGATTTCAACTGACAACTGACCCCCTATTTAAGATAAATTTTCTAACGGCTAGTTTGAGTGATCCTTGTCAAAGTGATCTCGACCGTTGATGAGAATCAAAATTTCTTTTAATCTCATCCGTCAAAATTTTAAATATTGAAGAAATTTCAAATTTTTCAATTAAATGCCTTTTAATATATTCAAAAATTAAAAATTTGCATTTATTTCCTCAAAACTTTGACTTTGACTTAACCCCAGGGACCTAAGATATAAAATTTAGCAAAATAATCAACTAACCTTAGTCCCTAGACCAGTTAAGATTTAATTTTTTAAAGGATCCACGAATTTTACCTCTGGAAAATTTAAATTTACCTAGGACCTAGGACCTATGAGGGGATAAATTATTTTTCTAACCCTCAAGACATTTTACATCATGATTTTTTACATTTTTTACATCTCAAGGGGGAAAACCCATTTGACCAAGACCCTCACAGACTACCCATTTCTGCGACACAAATATAATCTAGCAGATCAAGCAATTTGTAATAAAATAACCTAACCAAATAGTTAGGATTATTCCCAAATCACTTTTACATAGACTCGATCTAGCACACTAGGACTCCCCTAACATTCTGGTGACAAAATCCATTCCGACTTTGGGGTAAGGCTGAAGGAAAACTCTACCGATCATGGATCGGTGAGACAAAAAACCTTTCGGAATGTAGATCGTCATCAAAAAATTAGGTTTACCTAGGTAATTACATACACGACACGGATCTGCTGAGATTATTTACAATTTACACATGCAGAAAGGGTTTACAATATAACATGATCAGGGTGATGATGATAGTCGAACGGCACGGACACATTGATCAAGCGCTATCCCTTTTGCGAAAAAGGGGGGTGTACTACTATGGGTCGTTGACACGTAGTGGTTAACACGGTGATCATGGCAAACTCTTCCTCCAATCTGGAGGACAGCCTATCAATCTGCGGGGATGCAGCCTATTGATTTTGCTTCTCCTCCTTGTCCTTCTTTCTGAGAGGACATTGAGTGTTGTAGTCGCCAAGCTCACCACATCTGAATCATTTCACCTTGGAAATGCCCTTCTTCCTCCTGCGTTGCTCTTGCTGCTCCTTTAATACGAGGGCCACATCCTCCTCTTCCTTTACTTGCTTTGTCCCACTGCTGTTGCTATTGCCAGTGATGGTGGTCTTCACCAAATCTCCCCTCATCTCCTCCTGCTGCAAATCAGCGCACATACGATCTCAGTTTGGCAACTTTTCTCTGCCCAGAATACTCTGGGAAGACTTGCCACTCCTCGGAAATGTTGTTTAGAACAAACCGCACCAACTCAATAGCTTGAGGCTCTGATCCTACTACAAACAGCTGATCTCGGATATTTTGAAGCCTAGTAAGGAATGGGTCTATGCGCTCCCCTTTCTGCATTCTCATGCATCTCATCTTCTCATCAAGATACATCTTACGCTACTCTAAAGATCCCTCGTATAGCATAGCAAGTGCTTCCACCACGTGATCTTGAACTCCGTCGAGAATCAGCCTCTTTGCCTTCAGCATCTCCTGCTTGTAGGTCTTAAGCGGATCTACATCTGCAGGTATAGCTACCACGTCATTGATATAAGCTTTGAGATCATACTCATCAAGAAGACAGCAAATTTTGGCCTTCCAAATCACATAGTTGGAGCTTCCTCCAATCGATCCTAATCTCTCAACCCTGCTAATGTTGTCTCTGCAAAACTGTCGAATTCCTCTTCTCCGTTACACAGCTACTGACTGGCTTTTTGCACTCCCTGTTGGAGTGGGCAAATTTGCTCACAACTATTGCTGCTCTGCTAGAAAAAATCGAACTTCTAGGCTAGAAGTTCCCTGAGGAAAGAATTTCCTCAGTGTGTGCTCTTCCTTCCCCCTGACGTCATTTTGCACTAGCAAACTGCTGCAAAATAATTACGTCCTAGCTGAAGATTTGCTCTGCAAGGAAAATATTGTCTCCCTTTGCCTCTGGTAAGCTCTAATATGGAAATCTAATTTCTCTGTCAACTATCTCAAAGAAATAAGTTTTCCTCAAAAACTAACCCCCCTGGCCCAAGGACGGCGTTGCCTCTTGAGGGTTCGAACTACTGCCTCTGCAGAGATTCAAAATTCCTCCTCCCTTTTGCTACTGAGCTCTCCAACCTACAATTTGTCCTCTGATACCATGTGAAAATTCAGAAACCCCAAATCCTATTGCAGCAACTAATTAATTTTCTTCTATTTGTTAAATAAACTTGAACAAATTATTTACTACATCCTACGGTAAATATCGAAGCTAATACACAGCAGCCTTCACAAATATAATACTGCGGAAAAAAAATAATGCTGGAAGAATAGATGCACACACACAAGTACACAATTATTTTTTTTACCAATGTCCCCAGAAAAAACCCAACTTGGGAAAATCGATGTAGCAACTGAGGGTTTTATTATTATGCAGTAGTAAATCTGAGTACAAATCTATGGATGCTCAAATCTAGCAATCCATACAGAGAAAGGATGGACTGAAATCTAGTGAGAAAGATCTCACTTCCACCGGTGATCCGACACTGACCTTAGATCAAGATGAGTCGCTCTCTGCTGCCTCTGTGCAGTCCCTACGTCAGCCTACACAGTTCTGCGTCACACAACTCAAACCAGCCTCTCTCTCACTAACTGATCAGCTGTTGTGTGGGAAATGGACTGTCCTGACCTCCAGGCTCCCACTCCGGCGTCTGGCACTGAATCACTACTTCTCCCCAACAAAATACGGCTTCCCCTATGAAGCACTGTGTTGCCTCTCTGCTCTATGTTGCCTCTTTATGGAACTCTCTCTCTCTGTTATGCACTCACTGGACTGGAAAATCTTCCTCCCAACCTTACTATCCCTGCCCTTCTCTCACTGCTTCAATCTTACCGAATCACCTCCAACAACACACAGCTACTACTCTGAAGATTGGTTTCCCAACAAAATTGAATTCCTTGGTGTCTCAAGTGTGTTCTCCAACCCCCATTAAATTTCTTCTTAAAATCTCTCGTTGAGACATTAACAGCCAAAATTAAAACATAATCAATGGCTAACATTAACTAGAACTTGATCCATGTCTTCCTCTAGAAGATTCTCACCGTGACTTAATTAATACCCTTTAATTAATCAGTGTTTCTAAGTTTAGACTTACGCCCCATTAGAAAAAGATTAATTATTTTAATTAAGTCGTCTCTAAGTGGAATTTCCATAAACGATTTTTGGGTTTTGGAGAATACATGTATTCTAGCCTCTCCACCAAATTCTGTGGAGAGAACACAACCGATGCTACAAACACTAACAAATGTGTCCACGAGGTATATTTTCAAAATTTCAAGTATAAATTTGTGTTCAATATTTCATACCATTCTCATGAATCAATGATGAAAATGTTCGACCACCAAATAGAATAAATTATACAGCTCGTAACAAGGACCACTCAATATCATAAATGTGTTCAATTCAAGTGTTTAAAAGAGGCAATGTCAAACCAATTTCTATCCATCTTTAAAGCCTAAACACAAATGGTTTTTTTCCTTTTTTCGCAAATCTTGATTCAGAACAAATGGTGTAATATATGGTTGTGGTATATTAGACATATGATATTTAAAATTTAAATAAAGCACTCAAATTCAAATTTTTGAAAACATTGAGCATCAAAATTGTGGTTTGCAATACCATTAAACTTTGCAATTACGAGTTAAAACTCAAATCTTGCAGTGAATTGTTTTTTTTAAATAAAACCTAATTTAAAATAAAAAATAAAACCTAATCTCTAATTTGAACAAAATAAAATCTATTTTAAAACCAAAATTTAAATCTAATTTAATTCTCTTTTTTTCTCTCTTTTTCAAAAATAGAAGTAAAACCTATTTTAAAGGACATTTAAACTATTTCAAACTTTTTAATAAAAAATTTAAATCCATTTTTTAAGAGTATTTTTGCAGTTCTATAGTTAGAATTATTTATTTTACTTTGACTCTTGCGTGTCCTTAACATGTTACCCCATATTTGACTCATAAGAATGACCATCAATTTCCATTGGATTTGACTTGTTTTCTTTCTTTGTCAAGGGTTCACAGTGACTTGAAATTGCAACAGTTTTCATCCAAATTCTAGTTTGAGCCGCCTTCACAACAATTGTTACCTGATAATTTTACACATGAAATCAATAGGTTGACTCATTCCTATGAATATATTAACCCTATGGACAATTGGATGGAACAAATCTGTGGAGGAACAAATCAGTCTTTGTATGCTTTAGGCCTTATACTTCATGAGCATACTTTTGCCATGATGCCAAAATTCAAATTGACCAACATTCCCCTTGATGTCCACACAATCTTTAATATATCCCTGTTTTGGCTGATAACCAAACATAAGGGAAGATTTTGCATCGTGGATGAATTTCTCAAGTGGTTGCATTGGAACAGCCATATCTTTAGGTTAGCTTGTAGGAGTAGGAAATAATAAGCTCTCTAGGCAGGTAGCATAGTCTTGCATGTTTATTTATTGCATTACACAGATTAATATTACTTTCATTTCCTAGTTTAGTTGTCTTTACCTTCCTGCATTTACTTCCTGCCATTTCCTTTCAACATGGTTTTTTCTAGTTGTTGCCAAGGGTGGTAAATTTTCCTGTAGGCTCTCATATTTCTCAGGTTAGATGTTGTGCATTTACAGATTTAGTCACTCCATTGCACAATGGATAAGGACTTCTAGTCTGCGAAACTAGGGAGAATCCAAGAGATAACACCGCAAATAACCTTCCACCCATTTGTTTATGATTTCAGTCTAGCCATCTATCTGTGGGTGATAACTAGTGCTCAGAGTTAACTCTGTACCTTCCAATCTAAACAATTTTTGCCAACAGGCACTGAGAAATTAGCTATACCTATCACTAATTATCTATCTGGGTACTCAGTGTAGCCTAAAGATTTAGCTGAAAAATAATTCTACTACTTGCCCTACCTTGTAGTCTGATTGGATTGCCATAAAGTGTGCAAACTTGGTCAATCTATCAATTACCACTAAAATGCAATCTCTGCCTTGTAATGAAATCCATGGAAATACTCGCCCATTTTTGTGTTGGGATGGGTAATGGTTGCAATGATCCTAAGAGATGAGTATGTTCCACCTTACTCTGATGGCAGGTAGTACACTTTGTCGCATGTCTCAATACATTTTCTTTGAGGCCCTTCCATGAGTACCTCTCCCTAACCTATTGGTATGCATTGAAGTACTCCTGATGACCGACTAGAGGTGAATAGTGGACAGCCTTCAAGATTTTTTCCTCGAGAGTTGATTCAGGGACTAAATAAACCCAGATTTTATAGAAAATGATGTCGTTTACTAACCTATACCTGTCATCTTCAACCAATCCATCCATCAACCTGCATGCAAATTTATTTTCGGAATAATTTACTACCAAAAGTGCATTCGAATTGGTAGTGATCTCCCTGAGAGAACGTGTTGGTCGTTTCCTTGGGAGGGCTGTTAGTTTTTGGTAGCATCAGAAGTGCTCTAGCCTTTAAAATTGGTGGAGGGGCTAAGGCACATGAGTTTTAAAGAACCCAGAAACCATTTGGAGAAATTCCACCCGGATTGTATTTTATTAAAATAATAAATATTTTTAATGGAGTTCCTAAGTCTAAACTTAGGGAAATTAAAATATTAATGAGTATTAATCAAAAAATGGGTGAGAATGATCTAGAAGGCGGATCAAATCATGTTTTAATCTTAGCCGTTGATTAGAGACTTAATCTCGGTCGTTGAAGATTGAATAGGAAAAGTATAAAATGGATGCTTGGGGTTCATTTGGAAACACACACAAAGAGATTGAGGAAATCGATTTTCTGAGGTGACAAGTTCTCAGGAGGAAAATCAATTGGCAAGATGTTGCAGCTGAGGAGCAGAGAGAATCCAGAAGAAGGGCTCTCCGGAGAATACTAATAGAGATAGGTGGAGAGAGCTTGCAGAGAGGCAGTGCAGTAGCCTGGAGAGCTGACGCAGAATCCAGAACTATCGGAACAACTAAAACTGCCAGAACAACTGGGAGAGTTGATGTAGAGGCAGCGCAGTAGCCTGGAGAATTGACGCAGAATCCAGAACTGTCGGAACAACTAAAACTGCCAAAACAACTGGGAGAGTTGATGTAGAGGCAGTGCAATAGCCGAGAGAGTTGACGCAGAAAAGTTGTCTGTCACGCAGAATCCAGAACTGTCGGAACTGACGGAACAACCAGGAGAGCTAACACAGAGGAAGCGCAGTAGTCGAGAGAGCTGACGTAGAAAAGTTGCATGTCACACAGAATCCAAAACTGTCAAAACAACCGAAACTGCTGGGAACTGTCGGGAACTATCGGAACAGCAGAGAGTTGACACAAATGCAGCGCAATAGCCGGGAGAGATGACGTAGAAAAGTTGCATGTCACGGAGAATCCAGAACTGTCGGAACAGACGAAACTGTCGGAAACTGCCGAAACTATCGGGAACTGCCGGAACTGCCGGGAGAGCTGACGCAGAGAGCAGAGAAGGTGAAGCAGAGCCTGAAATGCTAACGCAGGGCCAGCACAGAAACGGTCGTGGTAAGCCAATCTTGTGTCGAATCATTCTCTCCCTTGAGAACTTTGCATTTTTCCTTGGAGGATATTTTTGGATCATGGGCGAATTTTGATGTGTGGATTGGGTCTTCTTATCTTGGAGCTTCTTATATTCCAAATGTGTTGATGGTTGGATATATTCTCTTACATGTAAGTACAATTTTGATGCTATTTTCTTTTACTTGATGCATACATTGATCATGAGATTTTCGCTATTTTAGGGCTAGTTGTTGCATGCATTTACGGCATCAATGTGGAATTATGTTTCTATATAGCTTATCTCTATGTATGAGCCATGTTTGATAAACGAATTATCCTAGAGGTAAAAGTTACCTTGACAAGCCTTCTCCATTTGAAACGAAGTACAAATGCTTTTAAGGTCACTTTTCTTCTATTTCTCTTAACATTGGACGAAGTTCACTTTGAGAGCCTCCTTGAATAAGAAACGAGATCCATCTTCACAGTTCTCCTTGACTCCATATCCCCAAGAGGAATTAGGCACTGATCCATCAAAAGGTGGTCACTTGGTCCCGTGTGGTCCCACACCTTTGAAAAGTCAAATCTTCAAGAACCATTTGGGAAGTCAAGTTCATTAAGGATTTTAGGATTAGGGAACTCCTTCAAAAGGCATATTCCTCTAAACCTAACCCTCAAGTCGTCACCCCCTTGTCCTAGAAATCTTTGCACCTTGCTTGACAAGCAAGAAAGCTTTATTCTTAAAGCCCCTTCTAGGAAAAGGATTATAAGGATTATACGGGTCACTTCATATACATTGGTTGATTTATCCTTCACAAGTGACTTTTTATATGTATCGAGTCTCCTCCCATCGATGAGAGTCTGTAAAGGGTAGGGAGTCTTAGCTGAGGTGACAGTGGGCTAAGCCTCCATCGTTGCCCTTTGGTCTAAGAGTCGCCCTTTAGGAATCCCTTTTAAGCCCCCCGCTAGTTTGAGCGGTAACAAGACCTCCTCGACATGCCATGTTATGACCACCAACCACTTCAACATCAAATCCCTCAAACTCCTCTATAGTAAGGTGCCTTTTAGCTACCTAAGTTGCATATATGAAGTTGTGGGTGGACCCTCCATCAATAAAATAGTGGCTCATTGGCCCTGCACAACCACTCTAACTCTAAAAGTGTTATACCTGGGGACACAAGAAAGCTTGGCTATAGTAACCTTCTTCCTCTCCACTCTCGATGGTTCTTCATCACTATTGTTATGTCCATCTTCTAGAATTTCTTTTGGTTCCTTCTCTTCTTCATTGTCAAATAGTACTTCTATATAGTGGACCTTATCTTTTCCCATACATCTATGTCCTAGTACCCACAATTCCTTGCAGTTGTAGCAAAGCTTTTTCCTCCTTAATTCGTCTATGGTTTCTTCCACTTTACTCTTACCTTCCACGGTTTCTTCTCTTTGTTTTTTAGAGGAGTGAATTTAACTGGGCCTTTTTAGGAACCACATTTTCCATGTCTCTAGTTTTTCCTATAGCATCCTACAATGTATTTGGATCGAGGGCCTTGACCCAACCACGTAGTGGCTCGAACAACATTTCCAGAAACAACATTATTAACTTGCTTTCAAATATATCTATAACCATCACTACCAACTTCTGAAATTTAGAAATATAAGTATCTGGAGTACCTATTTCTCTTAGTCATGTCGGCTCCCTGAAATGTAATTCGGGATTCATTTTGTCAAAGCACTTGATCAACCTCTTTGTGAATTCCAAGTAGGAAGTGATACTGGAGTGACCTAAAGTGGTTAATGTAGTGGTGTATTGTATGGCTTATGTTTCTAACACAGGGTTGAATTGGAAGTATGTATCCAACTTTTGCACTCATGCTCTGGCTATGCAGCTAGATGAGACATGAAAAGAAGGGATGGTTATCTTCTTGAATTTTTTTGGAAGCTTATAATTTTGTGATCATCGATTATAATCTCTAGGCTTGTTCCTGAAATTGATAGCACAAAAGTCTTGTAGGGACATTGTTGCATGAAACTCCTCTCCTAATGTCCGATACTCCCTTAAATAGTCAATAAAATCTTCACCTCACCTTTGTTGCCCTCGGCTCTCTGTTGACTGCTCTTCCAAAAAATTTGGTAAGAAGGGCCTAGGTGTTATTCTACTTGATGGTTGAGGATTATATTGGGTGGGGCTATAAGCGTTGCTCACCTCAACATGTTGCTCATGGTGGCCATTCGATTCTCCTATGCCATTGTTGTTGGAATTTTATTGAGTTCCATGAATACCGACAAGAGATTGAGTGAAAAACTGCACCAATTCTTGTTGCCCTCTGGCCATAGTCTGCACCAGCTCTTGTTGTCCTCTTGCCAAGTCGTTTGGGGCATTCAAGATACTCACAAACCACTAATTGTTTTCGTGACCCGTTTCTTCTCTTTTCTCTTCTAATTTAAAGTGAGGGAGATATTTTCCTTTCTTTTTCCTTCTGTATGTCATGTTATCCCTATCCTTTTGTTGATTTTGGGTTGCATCGGATGTGCTCTAGCCATGAAATTTGGTGGAGAGGCTAAGGCACATGAGATCTCCAAGACCCAGAAATCGTTTGGAGAAATTCCACCTGGATGAAAAATTATTAAAGTAATTAATATTTTTAATGGGTTCCTAAGTCTAAACTTAGGAAAATAAAAATATTAATGTGTATTAATAAAATATGGGTGAGAAAGTTTTAAGTGACAAGGATCAAGCCAGTTCTAATCTTAGTTGTTGATTAGGGACTTAATCTCGGTCGTTGAAGACTCAACAGAAAAAGTATAAGAGGAAGCAGCAAGCTTGAGGGTCAGTTGGAGATACACCAAGTGATCAAAGAATTCGATTTTTTGGGGCGAGGTTTGTTGAGGAAATCGAGTTAGTGATCAAAGTTGCAATGAGGGGCAGTTCAGCAAGGGATTTTTATCAGAGGCTGAAGAATAAATCGCAGAGAGGTGGTGCAGTGCCGAGAGAGACAGTGCGGGCCCTAGAAGGACTGATGTAGAGGCCGTAAAGCTGACGCAGAGGACACGGAGGGCTGACGCAGTGAGATGCAGAAGCCACAGAGGCTGACGTTGGGCCTTAGAGACAATGCTGAGGAGACTCTGTGGGGCATACTGGGAGCAAATCAGTAGACTCTGAGCAAGGAGAGGGTGACGCAGTGCCTGGACCAGCTTTTGCTATCCAACATAGGGAATAGTCGGAGTCGCTATGGGGTTTGATCATCCAGTTGCTGATTTGCCGGAATATTTGTCTCCGGATAGAGGTACTACTATCGAGGATATTCTCTATTAGGTGAGCCATTTCTAGCACCCTAGTTGTATTCACGAAATCTGCTTAATAATACAAACCCTCTATATGCTGCACCGGTTTTCCCGAATTGGGTTTTTCCGGGGACGATTGTCCAAAAATAACAGTGTCCCTTGTGTTATTGTCTCAATTTATTTCAGTGCATGATCTATATATTTGTGAAGGTTGCAATAGTGTTTACTTCGATGTTTATGCAATTAAATAACTTGTTAATGTAAAAAACAAGTAGGAGATTGTAAACCAGTAATTGCAGTACGTGTTTCTGATGTGATAGATTCAGGAATTTTCACACCTTCAAATTCCTCTGGGCATGCAACCCCATAGGCTAGTAGGAAGACCAGCTCTGATACCACTAAAATATCCATTTTAATATAACTCAAAAATTTTCTATCAAATTTCTTCAAAAAATTTCGAGACATAATTTTTCCGAAAAATAATAAATTCCAACAAAAGAATTAGATAGCTAGTAATCACAATTTTTAATTGTGAAAATGCCACAGCAAAACCCAGCCAATTGTATTAATAATACTGAGGGAGATTTACATCAATTTATTTTGGAAAAACATGGCAAACTGACATCTAAGATAATTCAGGCTCCTTCTAAAGATTATCTGGCCTGATCCATGGCTGCAAATTCTTTAGCAAATTCAGCTAGCTCCAATTTGGCCTCTTCAAAAATTAAGATCTGGTTGGAACAATTCGGCCTCTTCCCTAGCACCTAAATCTTGCTCTTGATGGATGCAAGTCAATCTCTGACAAACCGCTCTCCTTTCCTCTGCAATAAGCCGACCCAGTGCAAGGCCTCTCTGTCCTCCAATTTTATTTGTTTCTACTAATAACTGCGCCCTTGGAGAAACAACTCGGCCCTCTAACTTGTCCTCCATAACTTCAGAATAATTCGGCCTGCCCTCGCATCCACAAATTCAGCCCTCTGCAAATTTACTTTGGCAAGTAATTCGACCCTGTTCTTGGCCAAGTAATTTGCCCTTTTTCTCTGTCAATTCAGCCCTCCTCCAAGTGGTGTGATTTTCTGCTAACTCGACCTCTTTGAAGAGATGCGCACGACTACAACTGGACCCTTCTTCTGGACTCCAATCGTCAATCTTCTCCGATGAACACCAATGAAGAACATGAAGTGGTTCTCCCTCTTGACTAGCTAGGGTGGATAGTTTCACCACCAAAACTGGGATCTCCACAAGGGTTTCCCCTCACACAGTAAGCTATTAGAGCGCCAAGTTCAATTCTCAAATCTACACATATCCCCCTTGAGCCTCCTTTTTTTTTATAATTATTTCCTCCTCTTGAAATACCATGGGTGGCTGGAAATACCATGGGTCACTTTATTTTTATTTAGTGATTTACCACTTTTCTACTTAATTATTAAAATGTTTCCTTTTAAATATGATGACATTAAACAATAAAGCCAGATGATTCCCCTTTTTTCCGACTATAGCCTACGGGTATCTGGGTAGGCTACTAAGTCGACCCCTTCTGCTATTATGGTTTCGGAAGGGACATTACACACTAAGTGCTATTTCAGTTATATGCACACTTGCTATATAAATGAGAAATTTTGCATGTGTATAAACGGTTTGGGTTCATATGGATGCACACGAACATATATGTTTTTCTTTAGAATTTCAATATTTTATGTATTTTTTTGTCAGCCAGTTTTTTGGTCCTGTTTTCTCCAGTTCCGGACTGATTCCTAGTTCAGGGGGTCGATTAGTTCGATGACCAATTCGGTTTTGATAACACTGCTTGAAATTTATGTCAACAATTGATCCATGTGCAAATAACTAACCCTTCTCAATCCAAGGGCCATGGGAGTGGAATGCTCCTCCAATAGAAGCTACAAGAATCTGCATTAAGGGTGATGTTTGTTACCCATGCAACTACAATGGAGTCAAGCCAGTGAACTCATGATATCATACGTGCTCCTCAAACCATCAGAATTCAGACTATTATTGGCTGCTGGTTTGAAGTAATATGCGCATTCATTTAGACAGTCTCTATTGATACAGCAGGGCCTTCATTCTATCTCATTAACCTTTTACCGGTGCTGCAGCTGCTGTGCATTTGATATTCTCTGGTTTTAAATTCACATCAAGCTAGGAACTGGAAATACCCTCAAAAGTGCTTGTACAAGGCAGCATTCTTTTGCTGAGGCAGGAATAACTTTTGATCCAGAATTGGAGAAGTGCATCCATGCAACAAAAGGACCAACAGGACCAACCTCTGCGGTAAAACATGTCATCCCTGACCTTATGGAAACCATCATTTTACCCAGCAAATTGATTGGTAACAATGAAGAAACTACCATTTTCAACCAAAGACAGAAACATAATTACTAATATTTGGGAGAGTCCTGTTGTTGGAACTTGATTGTTGATGGAGTATATATTATGATGTATTATAATTTATACCTACTACCATATCTTGTCATGATTGTTTTCTATTACCTTATCTCATTATCCTTCACAAAAACAAACTTTGACCTATATGTTTCAACTTTTGTATGTGAGGTTCAACAATAACACAAGCACCCTTTCAAATTTACATGAAAAACGAAGTTTCTCATACTAGGAAGAAGTCGTAATCATAGACAGAAATATATTTACATCTTATGGGCACTCAGTAAAAGCTAGCAACCCCAAGAAAGAGCATTAAAATTATGAGAATGACTTCTTAAATATAGATACAAAATGAAACACAACAGCCTCATGGTTACCTTGTATTCTAAGGTAAAAGCTAAACTGTTAACCAAGACATTTGTCTAGCATTCTGTGAGGCTCCCTAAAGAAATGAAATTTATAACAGGGACCTAACTAGTTCAAAAGACTCAGAAATTAAATCTATCATGAGAAGCCCGTAAAGAAACAGGACAACTACAACAGGCCCCCTAAAATGATCAATGAAACAAAAATCATTAAAACAATCAACAGAACATTTCATGGTGTTTAATATTAGTTGTATAAAATATCTTGAACCTAAAGTTTAAACAAATGTTTGAAGAAAATAACCTTCGTTGGAAACAAATACAGAGCACAAGATAGTGGGTTTGTAGATAGCTCTTCCAGAACTGGGATATTGTAGCAAAGTGACTTGCCACTAGCAGTTGACGTTGCCACAACAACATCTTTATGTGAGAGTGAAGCTCGTATAGCTTCTGCCTGCATAGGGAACATAACTAATTTCAACCAAACTTTAGTTATTAACAAAAAGAAATAAACATTTTCAACAGTAAGAAGACAAACCTGATGACTGTACAGCATAGATATGCCCATTCTTCTAAGTGCAACCTTTGTCGATTCTGAAAATGTCATAAGATGATCACCGTACTTTGCTTTCCTAGGATTGATAGTTTCCACGTGTACTAGCTATCCAAACCAAGAAAGAAGAATGAAATGATGAATGCATAGCAATCACCTAATCAGATCTTCAGTGCAGCTATATACAAAGAAAAGTTAAACAAGTTTTCCAAAAAAATCATCACATTATGGGAAGCATTTCAAAATGAAATTAGAATTGACTTGTGTTAAAAACTAGAGCATTGATAAGTGAATTTCAATATATCAGAAGCAACCACCTGTCCACTAGATCCCAATCCTTTCTTTAGATGTTCAACCATATCAAATGGAGTGAGCTCATTTGTCTCCTGAAGAAAGTTAGCATTTATGATTATTAGCAATATGCCATACCATAATCTCCTCTGGCTTTTAATGTTTCTATAAAATGGATAGGTTTTGAATTGCCTGTTAATATCATCTATTTCCAAGAAATGTCATGTCACTCATTAAAAGGCTAGTTGGGAAAATCAATATAAGGCTGTCAGCAAATGAAATTGAAATTTGATATTCTATAAAACAATAAAGCAT
The DNA here is from genome assembly GCA_031772625.1 of Pinus tabuliformis. Taxonomy (NCBI): domain Eukaryota; kingdom Viridiplantae; phylum Streptophyta; class Pinopsida; order Pinales; family Pinaceae; genus Pinus; species Pinus tabuliformis. The sequence continues at coordinate 955,561,078 of CM062808.1, read as the reverse complement.
ATTGAAGTAAGCTAAAAATAAAATTTGAATATGAGATTATGAACACCTCGCAGCCTGCAAATTTGTTATAAATAGAAACAACAAAACTGCAAGGAACACTGTAAACATAAGGGACTTGTACCCTGCAAACTTTTAGCATGCATGATCAGATTCAAACAATCTTGTGTCACTTTAATGTCAACCTGAGTGCAATCTGCTCACCATATTAAAAAATATGCAAAAGATGCTAAGTAGATTACCGAGCAATGATATTGCTTATTATGCCCCCCAGGCATTCTTGGAAAAGGTCTAGCAGCACTCTCCTCCATACCACTTTTGGAAGTGGTTTGGCACATATCTTTTGCAGACAATACTAATTCTTCCAAAGTAACTGAATCTAATGTCTTTCCGCTAGAAGTTTTGCATTCCTGTTTTCATTAAGAAGAATGTACGAGTACCCTTTTAGCCATTGGATAATACCAACCCAAGGTTGCAGCAATTTAACCATTCAATGATGGAACAACAACACTATAATTTTGAGTCATTTATGAACTTTATCATATCATTCTACCATTTTATGTGATATAAACATAAGCCTCCGCTAATTCATGGATCCAATGACAGAAAACATCATATCAATAGAGTAAATATCCCATGCTGTGCAGGTCTATCACAAAACACAGCTTGTTTACAATGCAGCTTAACAATGCATATCCTATACAGATGGACTGGCACGGAAAAATTATAAAGCTTCAGTTGTTACAACACCAAAGAAAAGATATGCAAGTATATAAACCAAACCTCCAAATTGCAGATAGCTAGAATAGAAGATGGAATCTGCTGGGCATGGCATATAGTAGATTTAAGATCTGAAATCCACGTGGAAAACCAAAGTAGCTCTTTAATCCTGAGCATTTGGATGGTTGACAATCTACCAAAGCTTGTCAGCTAAAGCTGGGCTTTAATCAATGACATGGACAGATAGGCCATGTATCGTTTGTTACAGTAAAGGAGTCATGAAAGTGTCTACTGAAGTCGTGTCATAACTAAAGTTTTTTGAGATTGAACTGCCACGGCAAACTTAGTGGCTATTGAAGGCTTACTGATGAAATTTTGGAAAGGAGAAATCCTAGGTGACAAATGGATGATCAGACTCCACCGAGGAGTACTTTGAGATACCATCCCATCCCATGGGCTTTTCCTTTTCACAGAGTGGAAGATGCTGGGCAACTTTTTCCAAGGGAACTTCCACTCTTTAAGGATGATCTTGCAGTCTAGGTCACGGCCAGGGTTGCTTTTTTCAGAACATTGTCTATTTGAAAGATGGAGCTAAAGCTGATATCTTGGCTCTCCTTGTTTATGTTAGGCAAGCTCATAATAGTCAATACCTGGCTCACGAATATAATACTTAATGGAAAGTTGATGGATTTTGACATAATATGTCGGATTAGTTGCTGGGGTTCAACTTTCTACACTTAATCAACCACTAAGAACCATATCAACATGTCCAACCAATGACATAAGCTTCTAACATGGATTTCAACTCACACTTCTCCAGAAGAAACATTAATTCTTATGTTTTTGGTACCTTCTGTATACACTTCGCTGCAAAGGAAATATACTTTGGCTATTTCAAAAGAAAATTTTTACCACTCCATTCTAAATTTTCACATACTTTACATTTATCATCTACTTGTTGAAAATCAGCACTGAATACTGCTGCAGCTACTTAAAATAAATGCTGAAACATAAGTAACAAACCAAAAAGAGCACCATGTGAGAGAGATGGGATAGCCTGTCCCAGGCCAATATATCAGCCTTTCCAAATGACAATCAATGCAATGAACTAATATGCCAAGATAAACCGTGCACAACAAGAAAACATATTTAAGTTGAAAACCAAACTGATTCCTTGCCCTCTTCATCCTTTCAAGGTGGAAGAGGAACTGTATATATATAAAATATGGAAATAGCTATTATTGTTCAGAATAACTCTTGGGCTTGTTACAGAAATCCCAGTAAATGTAAAAGAAAATCAAATGACTATTGTATCCTCCACACCCAACTCTAGTGGTTGGCGGACAGTGGAAAAAAAAGAATGGTAGAAAAGAGTAGACTATTGTTAACTCTCTGATGAGTTTTTATTGATCCTGGACATCAGGATCTGTTGTTTTACGCATATGCTTTTTAGCATCTACAATATGTAATTTTGTACATTATGAGTAAAATTGCGATTTTTCCTTGGGAACAAACTCTTGGGCTTGTTACAACAAAATCTAGCACCCCGTATGATGCGAAGTCCCAAGCATCAAGGAGCTAGACTTGTACAATTCAGAAAGGCTACCAACTATCACCTTAGTAGCTTTTCCTCTCTCTTCTATTTCGCTCTTCTCCAAGGAAGAGTAGGCCTCAACAAAGTGTATGGTTGTTGTAGTTCGAGCTACTGCCAATACACAGATAGCCATTTGTACTTGAGCCAAGAGTCTGAGTATTAAATGTGAGCTGAGTAATATCATTGAGACGAATGCGAGGGCTACTATTTCCTTAATTGATCCATATGAGGTTACGTAGTGCAACAATGTCGTTGATTATAATGACGCTGCTACACTGCAATGTCGCTGCCATAACCTGGAGTCAATGAGACGATATTACAGTGTTGATATGAGCGATGCAACCGTGAATATGGTCAACCCTCAGAAATGAGTGCAATTATACTGGATTTTGAGCTACATCAAACGGATGCGAGCATCAGACATAAGACCAATGCGAGCCTCAGTCAACAAACCAATCAGACCATTGTAAACTTGTGCGGTCTAAAAACATGTGAGCTGCTGTACCAAAATCATGATGCATTTTTTTATTATGATGCCACTATATATTTAATCAAGCCGTGGATCCCCTGTAATTTTAATCGAACTACAGAGATGTAATGTGGTGGCTATTTTGTACCACAAAAGTAATTTGAGCCTCTATTATTACCACATACCACACTGATCAAGGAATACTGTGATTCATCCCATAAGATCTTACAATTTTATCATGAGCCTGTCATAGAACAAATGTGATGCGGGCCATTATAATGATCTGCATGTCACCATGATGCTCACGGAATTTTATTGCAAATTACTGTAAATGCAAGGGCTATCGAGTATGTATAGAATCACAGTGCCACATATGGAGATCGAACAGGCTGTGAACCATAATACATAGAGAATGCGAGCCACGAATCACAGAACCACACAGAAATTGAAGTAGAGAACTTAAGATGCGCAGAAATTATATATAAATATTTTATTAATAAGATGAAATTACAGATGATGCTATTACAATTGCGGATGCCTGGCTTATATACCGCCATTTACACCCTTTGGGGAAAGGGCATGATCTTATGATCGTGCCCTTTCATCTAATTTAACTGAAAATTAAATAATAACCTAATCTAACTAATTTTTTACATAACATTGCCTTCCTCTTGAAAGAATGCTTTGTCCTCAAAGCATAAGTAACGACGGATGTTGTTGAAGAATGATTCATTCTCCTAGAAGACGTCTTCTTCGGGTAAGTCCTTCCACTTGATCAGATATTCCAAGATGATCAAGGTCGCACACTTTAAAAGGTCTTGGATTAATCTCTCAAGTTCCGTTTTTTGGTGATGTGGATATTGGTATGGCTTGATGTTGATAGGGTCTGACCCTGCCTTGACTTCTATTGTATGCTCAATTTCCCTATTAGGCGGCATCTTCATAGGTAGGTCTTGAAATAATTTTTCATGCTTCCGAATCAAATCTCGTATCTCTGGTGACTCTTCTCTGGTCATATTTGCAGATAACATCTCTAACTGGTGACATTGTACTACATAAGCGGGTGCTCTTCTTCGACTCAGCTTCATCATCTGAGATGATGATACAACTTGATTTTCTGGTGCTTGGAATCCGTGTAGTTTGTACTTCTGACCTCCCCATTTGAATTTTATAAATTGTACTTGATGGTTGGCGACATAAGTACCTAAAGTTCGTAACCATTGGATACCTAAGACTACATCTACTCCTCCTAACGGCACTGTGAAGAATGGAGACTCTAGATTAAAGTCTTGAATCTGCAAATTGACCTTATGGCATTTCCCTACCTTTTCAATCTTCTTACCATTAGCTACCATCACTTTCATGTTTGGTAAGGGAAATGAAAAGATATTGAGTCTCTTTGCCACAGTTGCATCTAAAAAATTGTGTGTGCTTCCAGTCGATGAGAACCACTACGTTGTTCTTCTTTATGTGTCCTTTTAACTTTAAAGTCTGAGGTTGTGATATACCTGTCATCGCTGATAATGATACTTGTGGAATACTTCCATCATCTAGTTCTGGTGAGAATTTTGGGGCGTCTTCTGTGTCTTCTATGTCATATTCTTCACTGTTTGAATCATTGGTTGCTTCACAATTATATAGGTTCTTTGGTTCTTTTCCTTTAGCACATCTATGTTTGGGGTCCCACTTCTCACCACAGCGTTTACATTTACCCTCTTTTATCCTTTGCATTTCCACATTAGATTTCTCATCTTCACGACGATGTGGTGGAACATATCTTGTATTATTTGAGTCCACCTACTGGGGTATCCTTCGTCTTGCATAAGCTTTTTCCGCTGTTGACCAAAATATTGGTTCGGATTTCTTTTCGGCTGTTTTTTATTTTCGTCTTGCTACTTCTATAGATGTAATGTCATGCATATCAAGTTCTGCTTGTAAATGGGTTTTGAGTCCCAAGATGTATGACTGAATTAGACGAGATTCTGATAACCCAGGTACTCGTGTTACTAAGGTCTCCCATTCTTGAGTTTATTCATTCACACTTCCTTTTTGTCGTAATTTGATGAGTTTTGAAAAGAATTCTTCTTCCTTTACACCTTGGAATCTTTTGAAGAATGCATCTTTAAATTTTCTCCAGCTAATGACGTGTGTTGTCCTTTTCCACCACATATACCAGTTATATGCTTCTCCTTCCATTTTCATGGATGCATGCCTAAGCTTTTCGTCATCGTCATTGATGTCATATATCTCAAAGTATTCTTCAGCTTTATTTATCCATGCAACATTGTTCTTTTCGTTTCCATCGAATTTAGGCATCTCGACCTTTTCCCTTCGCTGGTATGTTGCTACTGGTTGAGCGAAAAAAGGGTGTTGATTGGTAAAGTTATCCCAGAGTTGCTTGTTTGTAAAGGCTGTGTTACTCGCTTCTTGGTGGGGTGTCGCTGATTTTTTTGGGGATTCAACTTTGTCATGAGAGTCTGTGGACTTAGTTGAATCTGACGAGATGTGTTCTTGATTCTCTTCACCTTCTTTTAGTAGTTGTTCGGGTGTACAATTCGACCTTTTACACAGACTTTTCAGCATTGTTAAGACTTCTCTAATCCCTGCTTCTGTCTGGACATGGTAATTTTCCATCTTTAGTTCTATTCGATTTGTCGTATTGTGAAGATTTTTAATTTCATCAGCTTGCTCCCCAAGCTTGATCTGGAATTCATTTAATCTTTTATTGACCTCATCGTGGTTGCTATTTATCTTATGCTCTGCATCCAACAATTTTTTTTGGAAATCCGCCATTTTCATTGTCGACATTGAGCGGGTTTGCGGGGGCGTGTATTTATTTGCCAGCGAAAATATTTTTCCTCTTTTTCTTTTTATTAGCTAAAATAATTTTTATACATATAAATTTTAATTAATTAAAATAAATTTAATTAATTAAATTATTTGTATTGTATATAATATATAATATAACTAGCCCCAAGGGTTAGCTCAATCGGTCAAGCCGGGGCCTCGCCAATGGGAGGTCACAGGGTCGAAACCCGAAAGCCCTTGGGGTTAGGTCTGTGATGGCCGAGGGGTGTGACCCCCTTCGGGTGGGGTCCACTCTAGAGACTTTCGATCCTGGACGTAGCGGACCACTGACCATGGTATCCGTGAACCAGCAGTGAGAAAAAAATATATATATAATATAAATATATATATATTATAAATATATATAACCACGGTTTCACCGATACAGTTTCCAACTATATACTATATGTATATAAAATTATATAAAATATATAATATATAATTTTTAATATAATAAATTATATATATTATATAATATATAATTTTTAATATAATTTAATTATATATATTATACATATATATAATAAAACACTTATCGAATTTAATTTGGAGGAGCAGCACGACGGTTTGAGCGGATCAACAAGATAGACGTGGGCAGTAATAAAGGTTAAGAATCAGAGCGATGAGAAAAGCGGACAGAGGCAGTGGCGACTGCAAAAAAACGATTGTGGGGATACGATGGTTGAGGAGGTAACGGAAAGGGAGGTGGACGTAGTGTGCAGCTAGACCACAACACTCAAAACGACAGATCTCCCGTGGATGCGAAAGGCCCACAAGACTACAGACCACCGATGCAGCGTGTGGTCAGCGGGTAACCTGCGGTAGCAGCGGAATGGAAGGAGGTCATGACAGTGCGTGGAAAAACAAAGACACAGCTAAGGAAATAACCTCAGCGTGTAATGATGGTGCGGGTAAACAGCGTGAGGGAAGTCGATGTAAGGGTGGTCAGCAGAGTGGACAGATGGCAATAGTGTGAGGGAATTGGTAGCGGTGGTAGTGAGACGGCAGACACAGAACAGTGGGATTAAAGATGGATGTGGAAGGCTTCGACGGAAACAAGAATGATGGCGGCGGTGGGGCAGCGGACCTATGACAGCGGCGGGTATGCAGACGCTCGATGTTGTACACAGCAACTGAGGCAGCGTAGCACAGGACGGCAGCGATCTTACTCGCTCTGATACCTGATGAAGCAGAGAACTTAAGATGCGCAGAAATTATATATAAATATTTTATTAATAAGATGAAATTACAGATGATGCTATTACAATTGCGGATGCCTGGCTTATATACCGCCATTTACACCCTTTGGGGAAAGGGCATGATCTTATGATCGTGCCCTTTCATCTAATTTAACTGAAAATTAAATAATAACCTAATCTAACTAGTTTTTTACATAACAAAAATATGCCCAGAATTTTGTCTAGTTCACCAACAGAGAGAGAACCTTCAAGGACTTCGATCCAAAAGCCAACCGAATGTGATATTCAAGCCTCCAACTTCATACCTTAGCTCTGATAACATGTTGGAAATCGAGAGGCTTTATAGTTTAATTTAGATTTCCTTGTCCATAGTAATTGCTTGTGAAATCATTTGGTTTCTTATTAAACTTTTTTCTGATTTTTTCATCAAACAATTACCATAGCATGAACATGAAGATCACATAAACAAAAGAACACAAGAGATAGGCTCCAAGCCAGAGCAATACCCTTCCAAGGGGAAAACCCAAAAAAATTCTCTTCTTATAGAATCAGATCAAATGAGATATCCAAGACCCATAACCACAGAAGCTTCAAACTCTAGATGCCAAGTCAAGTCTTCCTTCCTTCTAGCAGATTCATCAGCAAGAGACCAGCAACAAGAGATGTACCAAGGCAGATCTTCCACAAACTCTAGCTCAAGAGTCAAGAAGAAACCCTTTCTTCCAGACTTCGGCCCTCCTCATCTTCTCCATCTTGTCTTCGATATTTCAGACCAAAAATATCCAAGTGTGTGTGTCCAAATGAGCTCCATTTTCCCTCTATTTATACAATTCAGAGGGGATGTGAATAGACACATCCATGGGGGCAGAGTCGACTTTGTCATGTAGGCCGACTTGGCACCTAGAGAGGTTTCTATCCCAAAATTACATTTAAATTTTTATTTTCTTTCTCTTTTACAATAGGTCCAAAATAGGGCTTTGACTCTCTGACTCAAAACTTAGAAGCATGAAGAACATGCTTTTCTAGAAAAATAATAATTATTTTATTTTTCTTTTCTTTTGCCTTTTACATAAAATACATAAAGGTACAAATTATGAGACCGAAACTAGATACATTCTCCAACAAACCCATCATGCCATCTAACCCACTAGGGACATTGAATGAGGCATGAAATAGAGGCAGCTAGCTCAAGAAGCAACCTTGAGACCTTTTGCATGAAGCTCATAGGACTCAACCACTCGAGCTAGCTCACCAAACCAAGGATGATAAGTTTTATCTTTCAACTATTTTAGTATTTATATTTTTAAGTTTTTAATTTTACATATTATGTAGTATGTATACATGTATATATCACCTCCAAACCCTGACAAGACCTTATTTTGAAAATAATATCCATGTTCCTGTAACAACAGCAAGCAGCTTTGGCAAAGTAGGGCAGTGTAGTTAAATCACCAACAAAATTATCAGTTAGTTAATAGTAGGTATAACTATTTAAAATTGTAAATATACGTTTATGATATTGTTGGAGCATATTTGGCATTAACATAAAAAATGGAGATTGTCTAGTGTTTATATCTCATGTACTCTCCTATAATCTCAAACTAACAATCATCAATAGTGTATTTATGTGCTAATGGAGGTGTTCCCAATAAATTAATTCTCATTAGGTGTGCACTGTCTCTTTATCTTTGATATCACAGTTCTCTTTCCACGGAAATGTCACAAATGGATGCAATTATGTTAAGCTTTTCCCATTTTCTCTCAAAAAAGAAATGCTTATATACTTTATATATAATTCTCCCTGTAAACAATATTTATTTCCAAGATTTGACATTTTCTATCATGCATTTATCAATTCATGAGCATATCTTGTTTGTAGCAGCATGGGGTATTAGGCATATTGATCTGAGAGCCTATAATTTCCATTTTCAGTAAAGACAAGATCAAACTATACCAATTCCCTTGGCTATTGTCAATTTGTTCTTATCCAAAAAAAAATCTTTATAGTGCATTATAGTCCATTTGCAAGACCAACTCGGAAGTCTTCTATTTACACCCTTTCTGTTGCTGTTAGCTTCCAATTCTTTCAGTATTTCTGTAGCTAGAATTTTATTGCCTCGTAATTTTGTTGTTGTTTAGTAAAAGGGGACCTGTTTCTTGGTGCTCCCTTTACAATTATTGCTCGCTAATATACCTCTAGGCTTATTTGTCTATTTTGGTTATCAGGATTCAGTGGAAATGAATAATATTTCCTTCCTACTTTCTTTTTTCTTAGGTAGAATTCATGTAATGAAAAGATATCTAAATTCTTGACTAATAAAACTAACTAGTAATTAATGGGAAAAAAAACAGGAAGAAAATGCAAGGAAACTAAAAACTCGTCCTTTCTCTCTGAATGTCAATTTCATCAAAAGTCCAATGCACGAGTATAACAAGAGAAGAAAATAGTACATCACCCTCTCTCACAAAAGGAAATGGGCATAACATTTTATAAAAAAGACAAGGCAAGCCATACCTGCCAATATTTTATAACTTCAAGTAAATGTACTTCAAATGCATTCTGGCGTTTTGTAATAGCTCTGTCAGATATTCGATTACCAACCTCTAAAACATAGAAAGAACAGACAAATATAAGACCAATCGAGTAACTATGCTATTCAATTTCAAAAAATCTTGAGTATTCACCTAAATAGCCAAGCTTTTACCTACAATAATGACTAAAACAGTGAAACTAAAAAAGATATGTTCTACACCAGGGGATATAAAAGACTATTGTTAAACGAAAGGTACTCTCAGTTCAATTCCCTACTGAAGTTCACCTGGAATAGCATCATGCAAAATATGAAGTTGTTCATGCATTTGCAACCCTGAGGAATCAAGCAAATTGATGGAGAATGTCAATTCTTCACCATTGCCTGCTCTGCCACTCAACACTACAACCTACATCCACAAATGAAATTAACAGTTTAAAATCAAGATAAATAGATTCAAGAAGATGTTCTCACAATGATTTAACTTCCATAGATTGTGTGTTCACTCTTATGAGAATGTTCAGCTTGGAAATAAGACTGAAAGTGAGTAAAAGCTTGATTGAAATTGGGCAACAGTGCAAAAAGGGATTGCAAAATAGAATGTCCACATATCACAATGCCCTAAATAAAGATTTTAAACCACCTGTGCAGAAAAATATTCCAAAAGAAGTAGGATTATGTTATCTGTAAATCAATATCCAATCAACCTTCTAACCAACCTCACTCTACATTCATCTATCCACAAACTACAATTGCATTTATCATTCACTGGCTCCTCCCATCAAATAAAAGTGAACCAAAACATATAAATGTAGTGCATCAGAAGCCCAACAAGTCATGGAAAATCTCAATCCATTCATATAAGTTCACCTATTTGAGAATTGTGCAATATTGATATATGCAGGCCAAAATATCTGAGAAAATATTTTTTCTAGACACTTGCTTAGGGCATTATAAACCCACCACAACCTAATCTCAAACCAATCAGACTAAATAGGCCATTGTTGTGGACCGTGGTAAGTCTGATATATGAATGATAACTGCAAAAAATACAAACCAGCATGCAAAGCTCACTCAAAATACACAATAGATGCTTACCGTTGATGCTCAAGTGTGAGGGAAGGTTACATACATCAGGTGAAATGATTTGCCCTTGGTTGCCACTTGATTTGTAACCTGATTTGGATGAGTTTGCTGCTATCCTACACTACCAGATCTGCAAAATAACCAAAAACACAGAAATACCATATCTGGAGTGTCTTTGAAACAACCCGGAAGTGTGGAAACACACTAGGATGATGGAAACTTGGGTGTTTGAGCTTGCATACTGAAATGTGATTGAAAACACGGCCCAACTATGATAAAAAGGAAATAAAATTTAAATGGTAAACTACAAGAGTCTGATCCAAACTTGCATGAAAAGGGGGTCCAACCCCCCTAGGGTAAAAATTGGAAGATGCCCTAATCAAAATAAACCTTTTGCAGCACTTACGGCAGCTTTAAACACTTCCAAATATTAATTTTATGCAGCTGAAACTTAAATACTTCAGGAATGAAACTAGGGCTTTAAAGGGTTACAAACAAACTCTCTCACAAAACCCTTGGCAAAGAGCCTTACCAATTTTTGAGAAGATATTGCTGTAACAAATTTTCAGAATTGTGAAGACACCTTCAAAACCCTAAAAATGGTGTTCCATAAACTTTGAAAGCATAAACAAGAGGGTCTTTTTTTTGTGCCTCTAGATTGTCGATATGGCACAAATCCCAAGAAATACGAACCAGCGAGTCTCATTACAAAGTGCGAGCTTCTGAGACGCATGTTCAGCTACCACAGAGTCCACAGGATTGGATCTTCTAGGGTTTCCATAGAATCCTGCTCATTCGATCTAAAAGCCAACCGAATGTGATCTCCAAGCCTCTAATTTCAAGCTACCTTAGCTCTGATACCATGTTGGAAAATCACAAGGCTTCACAATTAGATTAGATTTTCCTTTCAATGATAATTGCTTGTGAAATTAGTTGACTTCTTATTAAATTTTATTCTAATCATTTCATCAAACAATTACCATAACATGAACATGAAGAACACAGAAACAAAAGAACACAAGATATAGGCTCCAAACCACGGCAAAACCCCTCCAAGGGGAAAACCTAGGAAATTTTCTTCTTATAAAATTAGATCAAATGAGATAACCAAGACCTAAAACTTCACCCTCTAGATTTCAAGTCAGACCCTCCTCTTGCACAGCAAATCCATCATCAATAGATCAGCAACAAGAGATGTAACAAGGCAAAACTTCCAAAACATTAAACTCAAGAAGAAAATCCTCTCATACTTCAGCCCTCTTCTTCATTTTTGTCCTTTCTGCAATATTTCAAATCAAAATCATCGAAGTGTGTGTCTCCAAATGAGCTCCATCTTCCCTCTATTTCGACAGTTCAGGGGGCTGCGAATAGACATGTCCATTGGGGCAGGGCCGACTTGACAGGTAGGTCGACTTGGCATCTACAGGGGTTTCCGACCCAAAATTACATATCTAAAACTTCTTTTTCCTTTTTCTTTACAATAGGTCCTGTTACCCACCATCCCTGGGTGGTATGTATAGGAGAAAATTTTCTCCTAGATGGTCCTCAGCCAGCAATCCCTTGCAGCCACCAGATAGCTCGATGTGCCACTATCTTCGCCACCTAAGCTAGCCATATGCTCTCTCGCCCATCTACCAACCCCGAAGGTATGGATTTTCATTGTGTAGCTGGGTATTTTTGTTTACTTATCATGAAAGAAGTTCGCAGATTTGAACGACACAGATTGCTCTTAACAAAAAAGAAGGCTGATCTTACATTCTTAAAGAGATGCAGAGATTCATCAATTAGCATCTCATACATCTCTATATATATGGAAAAATAAGACCAGTCTTTCAATAATCCTTCACATCCTAAAGATGAACCACCGTTGCTGGTTTGAAACGTCGAGAAAAAAAGAAACCTAATGCGATGTATCTAGAAGATAATCTACATTATCATGGACACTTTTGGGCATGGATTGGTGTGGGTGGATTCGGCGAAAAGAGTGGGCTTGATTTGTACTCGTCTCCTCTGTCCAATTTGATGGTTAGCCTTCTATCCTAGTCCCATGGGATCTCCTTTATTGGTTATTAGCTTTAAGGGTGTCACTACATGGGAAACCCTGATTTTGGTTGCGTGGTCCCACATCCCAAAACCACATACACCCCCCCCTTTCCACTCATTATAACTCCATTCACCATATTTCCCATCCGAGTCCACATTTGTCCATTGGGTCCACAAAGAGTTCGCCTCCCCCTCCCCTTGTCCACACCTTGGGTCGAGCCTAGAATGATGCCCCGAAGGTTGATGCAGCTAAAAAAATAAGAAAAACATAATTTGGCCACTCTCAACAGGAGATGTACAATAAAATACAAAAGACGCCCGGGACATACACATTTAGCACATGGGCAAAAGCCAAACATGAGCTCTACCCTTATCATTATGGCCATCACCCTGGTTCCTAGAGTCCCTCATATCGACCCCTTTCATCATTAAGGAAACCATGATTGTCCCAACTCCCAACCCCTAGTGGGCGATGAACTGCCACACCTTAAAGGGGGTATCCACTATTATATCTTACACGTCATGCTCTCATCCCCTTGAGCCCCGAGCAACTATAAAAGAAAAATCAATAAAAGGCAAAAGGCACATGAAGAAGGGTGGAAAAACAAAGGTCGGGGTAACTCATGTACCATGATTGCTCCCTCCTACATTCATAAACCCAAGTGTTGGCTTCCCTTATTATGGCTACCCTTGTACAGTGGCATGTGGCTTAGAACCCTCCACTAATGCCCCATTCCATTCCACCATTATATCACATGCCACCGACATCTGATGGATGTACCATAAACATGTCACCCCCTTAAAGGTTGAAACCACCTAATGGGGTCCTTGGTTAACCTTCCTCTTGAACTTGGAGACACCTGTATGTTATAAAGCCTACTATGGAAGGGCATGCCACCATGATGTGTCCACTTGGTTCCATGATTTGTAAGCTCATTCACTTAATTGCACTAATGTTTGGTTGTATTGAAAGGTGAGGGGACGCATTAGATCTTACACAAGGTTGCAGGTGGGTCTTTGTCTGGGGTTTGGTCTCCCTATATGAGGTCCAAGCCCTCCAAAGGGTCATATTGGCATTTGTAGCGTGAGCATTGAGAACCACGGGTCTCCACCATAGCAGAGAGCAAATTGCCACTTCATGGGATCCTTCAGTTCCACCTATTGCTTGCTCGTGTTCCACCTTTTGGATGATGATGATGCGCCTGGACCACCTTGCCCAATTGGCTCCACTCTTGCACCACATACTTGGCAGTTGATCCAGGGCCTAGATGAGGATGTGTCTCACCGCAAGAGATAATGGGAGGGCTTGCACCATTCTTCTAGCCCTTACAGATGGGATACATGCTTGTTCGATCCATTTGGAGACCCATGAGGATGTTTTGTGCCCCCATAGCCACTTGGGGACACCACAGGTTGTTTGCTTGGATATCAAGGGGCCAACCCCTTGATCACTATGTTTGGAGTTCATTCATTCATCTTGGCACACATTGGACTCCATTAGGCCTCTTCAATGGCCCTTCGACCTATCGTATCTATTGTTTTGCCCTCTTGGGAGGCCTATTGTTGTATCATGGAGCTATCTTGGTGGGCTTGTCACCAAAGGGTGTTATTTTTGCACATTATTTTATTAGTTGGGGCATCATTAGGCCTAATTAGCCAAATTGAACCCCTTAGAGGAGGATAAATTTTGATGTGATGATCATTTCATTTGATCATCACTTGGATTTGGATCATTGTTTCTTCTGGAAATTTCGATATAACTTGGATATCTTTGATGCATTTTGATGTTTGGAAATTCTTGTCTTGGTCTTGGAGCTTCAATTTTTGTCTCTCTTGATGATTGGATGATTTCGCTATACTTGTAAGTGCCTTATTCATGATTTATCTCTTCATTTATGTCACATGTATAATGTATGAAATTTTCCGCTCATGACGCAAGATTTGCTACCCTAATGGAAATTCTAATTTGTTAAATCTTGATTTTGTGAGGGTTTTACATATGTTTCATGTTTGGTATAGTGAATGAATGTCCTAAGGATATATAATCTTCATAAATGCCTTGATAAGTCATCAATTACAACATCAAAGAAGTATAATTTTTCCTAGTAATCTAATTGTTGCATTTAGGGCTATGCGAAATTGTTGGGGAACTCCTTGATTAGGTAAGAGAAACTCTAAACATTGAAATCTCATTGACTCCATTCTGCCCAATAGGCGAGGCACTAGTCTATTCCTTGATGATCACCAAAATGAAGATCTTTTTCACCTCCCTTTCTCTTTTTCTAAGCCCTAACCCTAGGGTCTCCTAAGGCATCACACGAAATCAATTGTATCCATCCAAAATTGATGAAATTTGGTCTAGAACTGCGTTGGTGTGTCCTTGAGAGGTCCTCCAATTTTGAAGCCATTCCAATGGTTGAATCTCAATTTTTGCCCAGCCCTAGCTCGAAGACCATTTCTCCCTAGGTTTCCTTTGGTTAGTGGCTTCTTCAAGGATCATTGCATTGAAAATTCAAGTTAAATTTGATCTCTTTGATCCTTTCTTTCTCCCTCACTTGGTCAAGTCCTTTTGTTTGAAGTTTCACCCCAAAACCTTGACCTCATTTGGGTCCACTTGGGTTTATTTATGGTCCCGCAACCTCGTCATTCCAATTTCACAAGTATTACTTAGAAAACCTATTCTCTTAGAATTCTTAGGTCTAGGGCACTTCATAGCAAGACATACTCCTCAACCCTAGGTGTAGGTCTCCCTCTAACCCTTCTTGGAGAGCCACACAACTTGCTTCTAAAGCAAGCAAGTCCTATCATTAGAGTCTCTCCTCTAAATAGGCTCTTGAAATCACAGCCTCCACACCATTGATACATTATTCTTAGTGATTTCCCTAATATCGGGACTCCTCCCATCGATGAAACTTTGTATCAAGCAAGGAGCTTTAGCTAAGGTGACAGTGGGCTATTTCTCCATTGTTTCCACCAATGTCACATGGTTCGGGTTCGAATTCGAGTTCGACAATGATTAAATTCGATTCGAGTTCGAATTTTCTGATAAAGTTCGAATGAGGTTCGCCATTAAATTCGAATATATATATATATATATATATATATATATATATATAATTTTATAAATAATGTTTCTATATAATTTTTATGCAGATGGATCATATTAATATGATATTTTAAAGATTCCAAGACAGTCTACATACCAGACACGCCAACACAATTAAATATCAGTGATTGTTTATTGATACGTTATGTGACAGGGCCAAGCCTGCGTATAGCGAGGCTATCAATATGCATCCAAGTCCGCTTATCAAAACCGTGAGTTTGAGATAATCATGAATGACGTCAAACCCTAAAACTACTTTATATAAAATGCAGTATTCCCAAACGACGACCAACGTTCTATTATATGGTTTTAAACCGTGAATTTGAAGTAACAATGAATGACGTCAAACCCTAGAAATAGTGAAACAAGATTTTCCTAAACGAAGGTCAGCCTTTTCTTATATGGCGGGCAAACCCTGTAATACGAAGAGATTGGAACTCCAAAGTTGAAATACGACGTACCCTGCAACGCAAAACAAGGCAAGCAAAAAATCGAACATTCGCATAAATTTATCGAACTTAACACGTAAAATAAGGCACGCAAAAAAATCGAACATGAACCGGAATTTATCGAACTTAACCCGAACCTGAAATTTTTTTTTGAAGTTCGCCGAATTTCGAACCTCAAGGTTCAAGTTCGGCGAACCCTGTGACACTGCTACAGAGTACAAAGATAATTAACAGATAAGATTTGGAGCATTCAAGTAACATTTCTCTTGGGAACTTCAAATATATACCAAGAATATTCACTTCTGGAACCTCCACTAAGTATTTTCCACTTGGAATAGCCAAAACAGTGACAGAAAAAAAGGAAAAAAAAAAGTTCAAAAACAAATACCATGCATGTTCAAACTTCAAAAACACAATTTTGCACTATGTATTTCACTAAATGATATCAATGAATGAAAAACTTGCATGTCCAGGTGCTGCTCTTGCAGATTAAATAAACAAAAATAAAGAAAAAGACAATGACCCTATGTTGCACGAAACTTCTAGGAACCTGGCATTTCAGGATGTACCCGAAACTCCAAAACTCCGAAACTGGACAGAAACTTGACCATCATGTAATCATCTATGAAAGTTAATATAGGCTTGGTTTTCCTTCTAAATTGTCATCTATGGGTCATATTCCTTTTTTCCTTGCAAGATAATGTGTTATTCACTTATTTATAAATTTATTTTTATATATATAAACATATATAACGTTTCAACTGACGTTTCGGCCAACATTTCCATTTATGGGAGGCGACGTTTCTAAACGTACCCATTTCAGAAACTCCGAAACATTTCAGCGCTTCGTGCAACTTAGCAATGACCAGTAAACCAGTTAGGAATTTAAGTAAATGTGATTGAAGAATTGCTATGTTAACTCTTTGGCACACGCGTTTGACAATGTCTGGCTTTTAAACAAGAATATTGCTACATTCTTCTAAAGGGTGAAGGAAGATCAGCGACTACTTGCCTCATAAGCCTAGAGCAGAAGAACATAATTGTCCATAAACATGGCCAACACATCTATCACATATGGTATTGTCATAAAAGTTTTATACCTACCTTTGGACAAAGAGCAGCAAGCTGCTCAATTTCCTTTACACTAACTTCCTCAAATGCATGACAGCTGAGCTGTTTTAGTGATTCTCTGATGTTGCCCCAAGTAGCTTGCATATGTTGTTTCTGTAAGAAGCCATAAACCGTGTTTAACACACTGAAGATCTTGATTGGCCTTTGTAAAGCAGGAGGATATGAAAAGACTTTCCTTCGCTTTCTACAATCATCCTTCATTTCAGGTTTTTTCTTTGAAATGCCACAAAGAGTATTCAACTCCCTATCTGTATCCCTAACTAGATTTAAAAGCCTCAGGGAATAATCTACTTGTGTATCAGCTAGTGAACATTCTTTTGAACCAATACTGTGTCTTCCTGGATAACATTTCTTTTCACCAAGGATTTCGACACATGCAGATTCAGCATTCCTGGTCAAGACTCCTGTCACCGCCAATTCCTGGCAATTAATACTGTTCATTCCTGTCCTTTTGTTCTTCAAATACTTCCTTTGTAGACTGTTCCCAACCTCTTCAAATGATGAAGAAGAATTTAATGAAATATCCATATGTTCCCCGTTATAAGATTCTTTATTTCCATGTAATTCAAAGTTTTTCCCTGGTATACTTTCAGTGGCAGTTGAGTACTGGACATCCTGTGAAGGCTTCAATGAATTGCTTAGAACAGTCAGATCTGAAATAATATCATGCCATGCAGCATCTGCAACAGCTTGAGTATGACTGCCTGAAATCTGAGAATTTGCCTCGAGTAAGTTACCACTTATGTGTGGTTTACTTTGCTCATTTCCACTGTTTAACATGTGTTTGTGATCTTTGCCAGAACTAACTACTTTAGTAGTCATGTCATTAATGCTCAAATTATTCAGACATTGTTTTTTTGCAAATGGAATAAGAACTATAAATTCATCCTCTTGCAAAAAGAGGGAACTGATTTGAGCACCTGTGTCCAATTTTGACCCCTGCAACCAGAAATGAAATAAAAGAATAAGAGAATAAAATAGGCAATTCAAAGAAAAGCAACTGGTCACTTTCCCCCATTTAACTAAATCCAATCAGTGAACAAAATATTATGCACACAGAATCAGCACTGTTAATGGTGCCCCAGCTACTCTGGGTCCGAACAATAAATTTATGGAAATCCCCAAGGATTATTTTTATGGAATACAATAGATATACAAATGACTTGTAGGTGACCTATATAATTTATAGAGCTTTCATTGGAAGGAAACAATTCTAAACAGCGGTCTCAGAAACTTACGTTTATTTGCATGCTATGACAATGCTTTGGCAGTGGTCCATGAAATGAAACTCCTATTATCATCCTCAGAAGATCCAACAGGATCTATGGGATGTCATTACATTATCAAAAACAGAGTACATAAAATTTATAAAACTCTAAATACGTGTATCAGATATCCTATACATGAATACAAGATAGATATTTCCCAACTGACATTGTCAATCAACAGATTTAAAGAACAGTTTCTTACCTGCCTATGCTAGAAAAATCCTTTTTATATTCTATTAGCTCTTAAAAAATGCTTCCTAAATGCTTGGTTGAAAAATCAACAATCTATTCAGCTCTCAGGGCTGAAATTGATGCAACAAATGCTTGCATCTGATTTGGTCAACCATTTAACACATGATGAGATTCATCTTCAGTCTCTTGTTTGTCACATGGGAAACAACTGTGTACTCATTTTTCCATCCATTTCTGACTTCCTATTTCAATTACCAGGATATGTAAGACTGTCCTTTATCCTACATATCAAATGCCTTTTGAAGATTGATATGGGCTTATGCAAGTATTTCAGCTCATCAGAAATGACCATGGGAATTATTCACTTACATTAAAGGAAAAATAGGGATTTTGCTTTTCTCAAGGGCATTTAAGGGATGAAAAAGGCAATTTACTCTTGGTGTGTTTATCCAAGAGTCAGTGGGGTGGTGGATTAAAGTCCATATAGTCATCGAATCAAAACCGGCATGATACTCCTTGCCGTTACTACAATAAGACAACAGGTTCCTTGAACACTATAAGAACATCAGGTATGTCAAACCAACGATTCCCTTGAGTTTTGATGCTGAGCTGCTTCATAGAATTTGCCAACCATGAAGCCTAGACTCTAAATACATCATCTCTGTTCATGTATATGATCTAAATTGGTTCATAAGGGATATCATTCATTCAAGTTCAGTTTCCAGCAGTCAAGTGAATTCCAGTCATGGCTTTCCTGCTCAAGACTAACCAACTTTTCTCTGATAGCAATGCATTACTTCAACAGAAAGCTTTGCCTGCACATGGATGAGCACCAGTAATTTTATTCATGTCAGACAAGGATGAGTAACTCCACGATATGAATTCTATTAATGTGCAATCATATTTATAGAATGAGGTGACTACCCGTTTCATCTTCCAAGAGTACCTTCATCTTCATATGCTCCTACTTCTCCTAATTATTTACAATTTTATTTACAAGGACAAAAATCCTGAAGTATTATGTGTCCAGCATTCCCCCCTTAAGCCGAAGGGGTGTTTGAGAGACCAACCATCATCTTGAATTTTTCAAACTTTTATCTTCCAAGCACTTTAGTGAATGTCTGCAATTTGTTCATTTGAGGAACAATGTCTCAATGAAATAGTCTTGGCTTCCACATCATATTGAATCAAATGATACTTTGTGTTGGTATGTTTGGTTTGATCATAGAATCTGGGATTCATGGCCAACTTGATTGCAAAAGTATTGTCAACAAAAAGACAAGTAGAATTCACTTGTTTCTCCTGCAAATCTTCAAGTATTTCCCTAAGACACACAATCCCCTTTGTTGCTTCTGCAACTGCCACATATTCTACCTCTGTTGTGCAATCTGCCAGAACTGATATTTTGTGTGACCTCCAAGAGAATTTACTGATCCAAAACTCATGAGATAGCTGTTATCCGCTCGGTTGCACCGAGCAGAACCTGAAGACCCCATGGCTCAATGTACAGGGCACTCACATTTTTTTTATAAGAACAGAAGTCAACAGGGACCTGTTGACCTTTTCTCTCTCTTCTCTCTGCTTTATTCTCTCTCAAATTTCACAATCCTATGGGGAATTGTATTAAAATGTCGCTAGAATGATGACCTTTTGTAAAAGGATTAAGTGACTTGAGACTCAATCATCGAGTGATTACACTCTAGAGTGCTTTTTTCACTTAGCTAATTATTCTTGTTTTTCAGCTATGAATAATTCGCTGAGTTTTTTCACTAACCTACCTCCAAAGCTGGAGTGACAGCTTGATGATTGAGCCTTGGGTCCATCCTAGTGCCTAGAGTCGATGTATATTACCATACTAAGACATATCTAAAGTGTCATGAAATTTGACTAGGTATTTATTAAGATTTTTAATAAATAAAAACTCCCGCAGGATGAGATTTTTAATAAATTGACATGTAAAAATGTAAATAAGTGAGCCTAGAAAATGTTGGCAGCGTATAAGTACTTAAAAATCAGGCTCTTCATCCCAACATTTTTCAAAGGTCCACTTTGAGGGTCAAAAAATGACTTCTAATACCTCAAAAGCCACTTTTCTTATGTTATAGGCATAAAGTGGTCAAAAAATTGAAAAAATAATAAATGATGAACACAATAAATGTGTCACCCAAGTGAAAATGAGGTGGAAAATACAAGTCAAAGCAAAGATCAGTTAAAGAGCACTTTGAAGATGATTGAGCAGCCACCTAGACAAGTCAAATTGGCATCCCATGCTCCACGAGTGCACTGGAAGTTAGGGGGTCAAGTTGCCTCGTTGGTGTGAGAATTCCACAACTGGAATCCTATTGCAGCAACTGATATTATTTCTCCTAATTGTTAATTAATTAATAATTTATCTGCTAACGGCTAATATCAAAATAAATACATTGTGACGTTCACAAATAAAATTTTACGGAAAAATAAAACATTGGAAGCTGAGAAATGCTAACACACACACACAGAAAATTAACACAATTATTTTTGGACAGAAGTATCTTGGGAAAATCGGTGCAGCAGCTGAGGGTTTTATTATTATGCAGCAGTGAGAAATTCTAAGTACAACTGGATGCCGAAATTTGGCAATCCTACAAAGAAAAAGACTGGCAAAAATCTAGTGAGGAATTTTCCTCACCCCACAGGCAATCTCCCAGCACAATTTGCCTTCAAAAACTCGGCCCTCTGACCCTCCACGCCAACCTGCTGGATGTCAAGACTCTGACTGGTCTCTGATAAATTTGTTTTGCCTTCTGCTGACTGGAAAGATGCTTCTTCAGCACACTAAGACTCCTCCCCAGCCTCTGGAACTGAAGACGTCTCTCCCTCTCAACAAATCGATCTTGCCTCTAGAAGCTACCGTGCTGCCCCAGCATCAGCCTCTTTGCAAATGCACTCACTGGATCTGGAATGCCTCCTCCAGCCTCACTGTCTCTGCCCCTCACTCACTGCTTCGATCTCTAGCTCTCTCTAGCAACTGATTGTTGCTACTCTGGAAATCGATCTACCAAGAAATTGAACTGCTAGTGTTTTCTCCATCACCACATCGACCTCCTCTTATAATCCTCTGTTGGAGCACCAACGGCCAATATTAAAACACAATAGATAGCTAGGATCATCTATGGATCGATCCGTGTGAGTTTCTAGATGATTCTCGCCTTGACTTAATTAATATTGATTAATTAACCATATTACTTAAATTTAGACTTATGAAATATTAAAAACTAGTTAATAATCTAATTAAGTCATCTCTAGGCGAATTTCCAAAAACAATTTTTGGGTTTTGGAGATCTCATGTATTCTAGCTTCTCCACCAAATTTCGTGGCTAAAACACATCCGATGCTACAAAAACTAACACTCCCTCTTAGCGAGGAATGTGTTCTAGTGTTGCACATCCTACCACAACACACTCTCTCTGCATCATCTCCTGTCACGCTATTGATGTCTAGCTGTTGCTACCCACCAACCACTGTGCAACTCTAATATACGTTGCATCTGTGATGCTGTTGACGCTGCCATATTGCTGCCAACACTGCATTTGCACTGCAAGTCCCTCTCGTTGTTGTTGTTGCAACTGCAATTGAAAAGCATCCAAAATATTGAATCAACTGTGTTCAATATGATGCATTTGTCTACCGACTCTCTGACTGCTACTAGCATCTGTACTGTCACTGAGGAATCTGCGTTGCTGCCAACTCTGCACTGAGCCACATGCTCTGCTGTTAACACTGCACTGCGCTCCCCAACCTTTGACTGCTACTAGTCTGCAACTGTCACTCTGGCGACCGCATAAATTGTCACTAATCCATCCTGCTACTGAATATGTGGGCCCTTGTAGCAAGGTATTGATCCATGAGGTGGACTCCTCAAGGATCCTGCCCAACTGTAGCGCTCTAGGGCTACAACACCAAGTCTCCCTGTAAAAAACCGGTTACCCGATTCCTACTGCAGCGACTGATGTTAAGTCTTCTAATTGTTAATATGATTAACGAATTTACTTGTTGTGTGCTATGGCAAATATCGAATTAAATACACTGCAACCTACACAAATAAAAACTGCGGAAACTAAATATAGCACATGAGAGAAAAAAACAACACACACATCTATACAGTTATTTTTGGATAAATGTCCCCGAAAAACCCAATGTGGGAAAACTGGTGTAGCAGCAGAGGGTTTGTATTATTAAGCAGTAATTTTTCTGAATACAATCTTTGGATGCCTTGTTGGCTATCCAATACAGAGAGATCAGTGAGATATACCTCACACTATCACGGAGATCCTAACTAATCCAGCCAAAGAATGGCTAGCCCCTAGTTGTCTTTGGGCAGTCACTACGTAGGCCCTGCATCACAGCTTCAGGGCACTGTGTCACTCCCTGTCGCTGATTGATTTGCCTTTGAGGCTCGATTTCTACCCTCCCAGTCTCATACCTTGGCTCCCAGCGTCAAAACTCGACCTCTCCAGCAAAATATGAATCTCCTCACAAGCTCTGCGTCAGCCTACGTTGGCTAGCATAGCATCTGCGCTGCTTCTTCCAGATCTCTCTCTGCCTATTCTGCAATGTATTCCCGGGTCAGGAAATTCTCCAACCGAAACTATCCCTGCCCCTCACTGCAAGAAATCACTTCGATCTTCTCTCTAGCAACTACTGCGTCGCCCTCTCTGAGAAATTCGATCTCTTGTTCTCTCAATCAATGTGATTTCCAAATGCCCCTCAAGCCTCTTCTTATAATCCTCCAGTTGACAACCAACGACCCAGATTAGATTCTAATCAATGGCTCAGATCATTTTGGCTTGATCCTCGCCTTCTTCTGGAAGCTTCACCCACAGTTTGATTAATACCCTTTAATTATTTTAATTTCCTAAGTTTAGACTTAGGCACCCATTAAAAATAAATAATTATTTTAATAAAACTGTCTCCGCGTGGAATTTCCCAAAACGATTTCTAGGTATTGTGGAATACATGTGTCCAAGCCTCCCTGCAAATTTTGAGGATTAGAGCACATCCGATGCTACGAGAAATAAACACTCCCTCTTAGCGAGGAATGTGCTCTAGTAATGCAACCTGCTGAAGCATCACTCGGACTCTGTAACGTCTCCCTCTGCGCTGTTGATGTCTGACATCACTGCCCACCAACTACTACGCAAATGTCGCATTTGTCTTGTTGCTGACACTGCCATTGCCAACATTGCATCTGTACTGCAACTCTCATAAATTATGCATCTGTGTTGTTGCTGGCACTGCCACTGCCAACACTGCATCTGCACTGCAATCTTCTCCAACTACTGCATCAGCAACGGAAAAGCATCCAAAAATATTGAACAGGTGTTCAGTATCATGCGTCCATTGTTGGAATTCTTACTGCTGCTAGTCTCTACACTGACCCTCTGAAGCCTCTGTGTTGTTGTTGGCTTTGCACTGCTACCAATTCTACTTTGCGTTGCTCACCTCTAGTGCTCCTAGCCACTGCAACTATCACTCTGGCACTCCTCTGCACCAACTGACATTGGTCCATCCTGCTACTACTGATTTGGGCTCCTGTAGCAAGGTATTGATCCAAGGGGTGGACTCGTCAAGGATCCTACCCATCTGCAGTTCTTTCGAAATACAATTCTAGATCACCCCACCTCTCCCCTGGAGGTATCTGGGTAACCATGGCAAACTCCTCCTCCTCGATCTTTGCGGATGCAGCCTTCGATCGTGCTTCTCTTCCTTGTCCTTCTTCTTAAGAGGACATTGTGTAGTGTAGTGACCAAATTCACCACACCAGAAGCACTTGATCTTCGAAACATCTTTCTTATTCTTATGTTGCTCCTGTTGCCCCTTAGATGCAAAGGTTGCATTTTCTTCCTCCTCCTTAGGCTTTGTCCTACTGTTGTTGCTGCTACTATCTTCCTGCTGAAGAGCAACCCACATTCCTTCCCAATCTGGCAATCTCTCTCTGCCCAGGATACTCTGGACAAACACTTTCCATTCTTTTGAGACTGAGTGGGGCCAGCCTCACCATCTTGGTAAGCTGAGGTGTTGACCCCACAACTGCCAACTAGTCTCGAATCTCCTTAAGCTTCGTAAGGAACGGATCAATGTGTTCCCCCTTCTGCATCTGCGTGGATCTCATCTTTTGCTCCAAGTACATCTTCCGCTGCTCGGAAGATCCTTCGTATAACGTGGCCAAAGCTTCCCACATCTGTCAAGCAGTATCTTTGTTGGCAATGTGACACACTACATGATCCCTCAATCCGTCGAGGATCAATCTCTTGGCCTTTGCCATCTCGGCCTTGTACTTCTTGAGTGGATCTAGATCCGTGGGTACAACTACCACACTATCGACCTAGGTTTTGAGATCATGTTTATCTAGAAGGCATGAGGCCCCTGCCTTCTAGATCACATAGTTGGATGCACCCTCCAACCGATCCTGATCTCGCAACCCATGAGTTGCCATCTCAGCTAGAGTTAGTAGATTTGTTGCTCCCTGCTGCTGGGATGGCTTACGCACTCCCTGCTTGGCTGGAATTCCTCTGAGGAAGAATTCCCTCAAGTGTCTTCTTCTCCCCCACTGACGCTATTCTGCCAGCAACTATTGCAAAATATATGCGTCCCAACTGAAGATCTTCTCTATAAGGAAAAATGCATTGCTCACTTCTGCCTCTGGAAAGCTTCGATCTGGAGATCGAATTTCTCTGTCGACTCACTCAGAGAAATCGAATTCTCCTCAAAACTTCGACCTCCTTGGCCCACGAACTGCGCTGCCTCTGGAGTTTCGAATTGCTACCTTTGCAATAATTTCGAACTCCTCTTCCTTTTTGCTTCTAAGCTCTTCTACTCACAATCTGTGCTCTGATATCATGTGAAAAATCGGTCACCCAATTCCTACTGTAGCAACTGATGTTAATTCTTCTAATTGTTAATTCGATTAACTAATTTACTTGTTGTGTGCTACGGCAAATATCAAATTACATACACTGCAGCATACACAAATAAAAACTCGGAAACTAAATACAGCACAGGAGATAAATAAATAACACACACATCTACACAGTTATTTTTGGACAAATGTCCCTGGAAAAACCAAGTGTGGGAAAACCGGTGCAGCAGTTGAGGGTTTGTATTATTAAGCAGTAGTTTTTCTAAATACAATCTTTGGATGTCTTGCTAGCTATCCAATATAGAGAACCAATACAGAGAATATGACTGACAAAGAGATGAGTGAGATATACCTCACACTATCATTGGAAATCCCGATTGATCCAACCATAGAATGGCTAGCCCCTAGCTGTCTCTGCGCACTCACTGCGTAGGCCCTGCGTCACAGCTTGTGGGGGCTATGTCACTCCCTATTGCTGATTGATTTGCCTCTGAGGCTCGATCTCTACCCTCCCGATCTCACACCCCAGCTCCTGGCTTCAAAACTCAACCTCTCCAGCAAAATACCGATCTCCTCACAGGCTTTGTGTTGCTTCTGCATCAGCCTATGCTGGCCAACGTAACCTCTACGATGCTTCTTCGGAATCTCTCTCTGCCTCCTGTGCAATGTATTCCCGGATCAAGAAATTCTCCAACTGGAACTATTCCTGCCCCTCACTGCAAGAAATCACTTTGATCTTCTCTAGCAACTGTTGCGCTGCCCTCTCTGAGAAATTCGATCTCTTGATCTCTCACTCGATGTGATTTCCAAATGCCCCTCAAGCCTCTTCCTATAATCCTCCAGTTGAAAACCAAAGGCCCAAATTAGATTCTAATCAATGGCTCATATCATTTTGGCTTGACCCTCGTCTTCTTCTAGAAGTTTCACCCGCAGTTTGATTAATACCCTTTAAATTATTTTAATTTCCTAAGTTTAGACTTAGGCACCCATTAAAAATAATTAATTATTTCAATAATATTGTCTCCAGGTGGAATTTACCAAAACGATTTATGGGTATTGTGGAATACATGTGTCCAAGCCTCCCTGCAAATTTTGAGGTTTAAATCACAACCAATGCTACCAGAAATCAACACTTCCCAGCTCAGTGCTGGAGGTATATCGGCAAAGATCGCAAAGTCTTCCTCCAGCCTGGAGGAAAGCCTATCGATCTCTGCAGAAACTGCCTATTGGTCCTGCTTCTCCTCCTTGTCCTTCTTCCTGAGAGGACACTGGGTACTGACACTGTAGTGACAGAGCTCACCACACCTGAAGCACTTGACCTTTGACAGGTCCTTCTTTTTCTTTCTATGCTCCCCATGTCCCTGACTAGGACCCTCAGATGTGAGGGCCACATTCTCCTCCTCCTTTACCTGCTTCGATCCACTGCTACTGCCACTGATGGCACTCTTCAATAGATCTCGTCTCAACTCCTGCTGCAAATCGGCCAACATTCTATCCCAGCCTAATAGCCTATCTCTACCCAATATGCTTTGGACAATGACCTTCCACTCCTCTGAGACACTGTTGAGTGTCAATTGCACTAGCTTCGTGGGTTGAGGCACTACCCCAACAGCTGACCACTGGTCTCGGACCTCCTGAATCCTGGTAAGGAAGGGGTTTATGCCTTCCCTTTTCTGCATCCAAATGAGTCTTAGCTTCTCCTCTAGGTACATCTTTCGTTGCTCAGAAGTACCCTGATACAACATGGAGAGAGCGTCCCACATCTGCTTGGCAGTATCTTTGTCAACTATATGCGGAAAAACATGATCCCGGACTCCATCTAGGATCAATTGTCTCGCCCGTGCCATCTCCTTCTTGTACTCTTTCTGTTGCTCTGCATCTTGAGGAACCACCACCACTCCATCAATATAGGCTTTCAGGCCATATTCATCTAGAAGAAAGGACATCCTTGCCTTCCAAATGACGTAGTTGGAAGCTCCATCTAACCTATCCCAGTCACAAAGCCCAGCAGTGATCATCTCAACGAACTGTCGAAAACTTACTCTTTCCTTCTGCTCAGCTACTACTCGCACTTCCTTCTGGAGTGAGAAGATCTACTCACAACTACTACCGATCTGCAAAGAAAATCGAACTTCTTGAGACTAGAAGTTCCAAGAGGAAAATTTTCCTTCTGTGTGTGCTCTTCTCTCTTCCACCCCGACGCTGGTTCTGCTTCAACATACTGCGGCAAAACCCACTGCGTCCAGCTAGAAATTTGCCCAACAAATGTACTGAGTTGCTCCTTCTGCCTCTGGAATCACTCAATATGGAAGAATCGAATTTTTCTGCCCCTCTCAAAAAAATCGGTCTAGCTCAAGCAACTCGGCCTCTCTAGCAAAAGACTACGTTGCCCTTGGGAATTTCGGCCTGCTGCTCGCATTGAGTAGCGAAATTCCTTCTTTTCACTTCTGAGCTCTCCGGCTGATC
This sequence comes from Pinus tabuliformis, assembly GCA_031772625.1. Taxonomy (NCBI): domain Eukaryota; kingdom Viridiplantae; phylum Streptophyta; class Pinopsida; order Pinales; family Pinaceae; genus Pinus; species Pinus tabuliformis. The sequence continues at coordinate 955,533,082 of CM062808.1, read as the reverse complement.
AACTACGCTCTAATACCATGTGACAATTCCACAATTGGAATCCTATTGTAGCAACTGATATTATTTCTCCTAATTGTTAATTAATTAACAATTTACCTACTACGACAAATATCGAAATAAATACACTGCAACCTTCACAAATAAAATTTTAGGTGGTAGTTTGCAAATGAACTTAACATATGCCACAATTCCTAACAGTGAAGGCATCATGGTGAGGCTAGTCAGAGAATTCGAAAGGAAATTCCATGTAGAGGATCCCAAGAAGCCAAACAATGAGATCGTCTAAGAGTCAGGTGAGATGGGAAACTATGCTATATTGTCAAACTTTCTGATTCCCACGAATGAGAATGATAGGCAAGCTAAGAAGCAACCAACAACATAGAAAAATATGAAGCGTTTCTTTTGGGCCTAGAATTGTCAAAAGATATGGGCATTAAGTTTTTACACAACAAGGTGTTAGTTTCGTAGCATCAAAGGTGTTCTCATCTCAAAACTTTGTGGAGAGGTTAAAACACAGTTCTCCATAACCCAAAAATATTTTCTGGAAATTCCACCTAGAAGTGTCTCAATTAGATTACTAGCCTATTTTTAAATATTTCCTAAGACTAAACTTAGGAAAAGGGATTAATTAATCAGTATTAATTGAGAAAGGTGTGAATCATCTAGAAACTCACATGGATCGATCCAGAAATGATCTCAGCCATCGATTATGTTTTAATCTTGGTCATTGGAGTCCCAACTAGAGATTATAAGAGGAGGTCAATGGGTAGATGGAGGACACGCTAGTGCAGATCCTTAGTTGCCCAAGAAGTTCGATTTTTCCGGAGATTCAGCAGAGAAGATCAAACCAGAGGGTGAATAGCAGGTGGCAGAGGAGTTCAGCAACATTTTTGGAGGAAGTCTTCCAGATCTGGAAGAGGCTGTGAGAGGGAGTGTGAAATTCCCAAAGGATCTGTGCAAGGACTGCACAGGCATAAGCAGAGTGGTTCGATCTAGCTGGAGGAGCTAGTAATTCAACAGCTGGAGGTCGGGATTTTAGTCAGATGATCGAGTGAGTAAGTTCCAAAGTAGGAGAGAGACAGAACTATGGATTTCAGAGTTTTTTGGAGGCAGCTACAGCAAATCCTATGCAAGCCCTGCATAGAGTTTGACACAAAAGGACTTGCGTGTGGCTAGGGAGGCAATCTAGGGACAGAAAATCAATTGTGGGGTGAGAAAAAATCCTCACAATAATTTTCCCAGTATTTCTCTCAAATTGGATTGCCACTAGAGCATCCAAATTATTGTACTCAGATTTGTGTTGCTGCATAATAAAAATAAACTCTCATATTGTTGCATCAGTTTTCCCACATTGGGTTTTTTTGGGTACAATTGTCCAAAAATAACAATGTCAAAATTTTTGTGTATGTGCTAGAATTTCTCGGTTTCCAACATTTTATTTTCTGCAACATTTTTATGGCGAAAATTGCAGTTGTGATTTTATTTATTGTTTGTCATAGCAAATTAATTGCATAATTAAATATAAAATTAGGAGAATAATTTGCAGTTGCTGTAATAGATGGATTTTTCACATGGTATCAAAACTTTGATCAGACAGGAAGCCCAGAAGCGAAAGGCCGAAATCATCTAGATTCAAAAGGAATATGGTTGTACAATTTCCAGACTTGTGCAGAGGTTAGATTAGCAGATCGAATTGTTGGCCAAAGGTTTCGATTTTTCCAGTACAGTTGACAGGAAAAATTCGCAAAGCCTAGAAGCAGTTCTAGCAGGCAATAGTAAAGTCGGAAAGTTATTCCGGTGAAGTGGATCAGTATTTTCGTTGAGCAATTTTTCTTGTCTAGGCACAGAAAGTTTGTAGCAGTTTGCTAGAGCAAATTCAATGTCAGGTGGAAGAGGAATAGCACACAGATTTGTCTTCAATAAATTCTTTAGTATGACCATGGACAGAGTTGACATTCACGGGGCTTCAGATTTGTCTTCCAGGTTGGAGGATGAATTTGCTTGCCTATCAGGTTTAACTTCATAGGGTGTTTGGTATATAGACAGTGGAGCGTCAACTCACATGACAGGGATTAAAGAATATTTCTCCAGCTACAAGGAGCAAATGGACTTTTAGATTACAATGGGAAACAGAACGAAGTGTACTCCAGTAGGGAGAGGTACCATCGATTTTTCAAAGGGAGTCAAGAGCAAGTACCAGTAGTACAAATGTACTGCATGTGTCAGAATTGGGTATTAACTTGATTTCAATATCCCAGTTACAGGGTAAGGGATATGATATCCACTTCGTAGGAAAGAAGGTGTTTGTCAAAAACTTGAGCTAGAAGAAGGTGAGACATATTGGAGTTCGAAGCAATAGGTTGTATAAGTTGCAACTCGACTCTCCAATGGCACTAATAGGCAATGACAGTAGCAGTGGGAAAAAACTAAATGAGCTATGGCATAGGAGAATGGGACATTTACACCATGGAGCACTCAATATGCTCAAGGAGACAGTAATAGGGTGTTGAAGAAAAGTGTAAATAGGTTCGGTATTTGTAAATGTAATTTTGATATTTGTACTTGTCAAGAAAAAGAAATATTGTTTTATAAATTATTCGAATGGGTTTCTTGCTCATCCCATAGGTCTAGGAAAGTCAAAGAGTCAAATTCGTGTGTAAAAAACTCTTCTTGAGCATATATGTCAAATGTATACTAGTCAAGAACAGCCCTCCAAGACAAGCATGAAGAAGTATGCCTGCAAAACAATTAAGTCGGCCTCAAAATGTATCTTGAAGAACAGTTATGTCGGCTTAGTTAAAGTGACATGTCTAGTCATGAATACAAGTCGGCTTACCCACACACAGACCACTATATAGACCCCGTTGGGGTCACCACAGGAAAGACATATTCGGATACCTCTGAAACTTCAGATGGTGCAGGAATCTTGGTCAAGCACGGGAGGACAGACACTTCGGATAAGTAACTTGGATTCTCTAGGATGGGTACAGGGATATAATCTGCATTACAGGAGGACACTGTCTTGTGGAAAACTTCAGTGAGTAGATTATAGTCTCAGCCTAACTATGATAATAATCTCAGTGCAAGAGTACAGTCATTGTTTCGGTATAAATAAGATAATGAATATCACAGTGCTAATCATTGACTCGACATATCAGATGGAGAGGATACACTCACTATCTTGGCACAATTGTGATCTCACAAGTAATACACTCTCAACATACTAAACGCAATCAAGGCCTCAGCATAATGACAGTCATCATCTCGATCATAATCCTAATGAAGACAAGGTCATAATGAAGATTTCAGTGCATGGAATCAAGGTCGTGATGAAGATCTCAATGAAGGAATAGTCATGGTGTAGCAAGTGGTGCAATAGTGATGGCCTCAATGGTGAAGTAGCAGTGTTGATGATGATCTCAGCAGTAAGGAGAGGACTGGTGTCTTGGTCTTGGAGTGGCCTAGTAGGTCAAGGGTCGCGGTCTTGGTATTCGTCGATTTTCCTCTCCAAGAGGGAGAGGTTTTGGCCCTGGCAGAATGCCAACATCTTGTGCTCTTGTTTCTTTGTTTTTGGTAGTTATTTGATGAAATAAGAAACACACACTCTAACAATGTCAATGAGATGATTGTGCTAATAAGAAAATTAAAAAAGCCTCTCAAATAGTTATCATGCCTAGAAGAATCTTATTAATGCTAACTGCCCTAGATTCTTCAACATGGAATCGGAGGTAAGGTTCAAAAGTCAAGGGAAGGGCAACAAAGAGACATACAAGGATCAGTCTTCAAGGGCATCAAAACAAGTTGAAGGGTTTTGTCAAGATTGAAGGATCAAGTCTACAACAGCAAGAACTTGTGTCTCCACAAGCCATCATCAAAAGGCCACCAAGACCCTCATCAATATGTTTACAAAGCAAGGTTACTCAAAGGATCTCAAGATCAAAGAAACATGTTGAAACCCTAGCAACAATCTTGATCTACACTACTAAAGAAGGCAAAGCATATTGAAGAAGAAAAAGCATTGTCATCACCTTCAAGGTTATAAAAGCAAGGATCATTTCCTTGCCCTAGAAGAAGATCATCCAAAGGAAGCAGCAGATCATCCTCATAAAAAGGGAGCAACCTTTTCCCTTAAAGAAAGGCTTTCCATCGAAGAGAAGATCATCCAAGAGGAAACTGCAATACATCCTCTCCAACCAGCATCAAAGTGATCAAGTAGAAGAGTTCATCTTCACTTGTCAAGTAAGTATCCTTCATTTTTATAATAAAGTTTGGTTAAATGACTTCATGACTGCAAGGAGATCTATGGATTGAATGGGCCATCAAAGGTCCTTGCATGGAATAAGGAGGATGTCACAATCCTCATAAATGAGAGAAATCAGTGAACAGGTCTCCTTTGAATTCATGGGAGGGAACTATTAAAGACCTGTCATCCCTATGTAGCAAGAAAGGAGACATAAAAGAGATATATGAAATGCTAGAAGGCATACTCTCTGAAATGAAGCTAAGAAGGTCATATCACTGAGACCTGATTGAAGGTATCAAAGGATGTAGGAATATCTTCATAAGATCTCAATTGGGAGACCTGGGAGAGATGATAAGAAGATGATCATCATAAGAAAGGTAACAAATGTCCATAGACAAGGAAGGTTACCTCATTCAACAATTTGCGGTCTATATGCTAGATAGAGAAAGATAAGTTGATGGAAAAAGCATTGAAGGTTAAAGAACTCAAACATGTGTAGAGAGGAAAGGGAAGGTTGGTCCTCAAACAAGACAGAATTGTATAGCTAAGATTCAATGCTATGGAAAGATGATGAAAAGAAGCTCATATCACCAGAAAGATGGAGGAAGTTGAAGAAAAGGGCCAAGGAAAGAGGGAGTAACAATGATTGAGATAGTATCCCTCACAAAAGGGTCCTATCTTAAGCTCCTAAATCTTGTGTTATAGATATGACCATGATAATAAGATGCATCGTGGCATCATGGAAGCATTAGGAACAAGAGCTCGTGACATCACCATGGGAATCATGAAGGACAAAATCCATGGCAGTCAAACTTGAAGGATATAGCTCTTGGGAACCTCATTGGACATTGCAGGAAAGGAAGAAGTCATCCAGGACAAGGCTCATCATACATTAAAAAGGAAATATTTGCCAAATGGGGATATGTAAGATCCTCAAGGTTCTCTGATGGAATCCTCATCGAAGGGTTCACTAATCTAGAGAAGAAGTAAGTGCTTCATCAGAAACTCCAACTTATGTAATTCATGGGATGATGGTGTGATTACATGAGAAACGAAGCATATCAAGGGATTGAAGATCTTTTCAATCAAGGAAGCTGCTCGAAGAAGCCTAGATGACCTAAAGGTAAAATGAGGTATGTATGCTTGTGTTTAATATTATAATGTCATGTCGTATGGTTGCAAGTAACATGGATCATTACTTCTATCTTGAAAAGCATGATCAAGAGCAAAAGGATCTCCTCCTCTGAAAAGATGCAAGAAGGCATAAAGTCACACTGAGATGAAATCAACATAATATGTTCTCATATGAAGTATGAGGTGGTTGACTATAGTTAAGAAACTCTAATTGAAAGCTCATGGAATGAAATGAGTGAGGAAGGAAGAGATCGTGAGATATGCAACCATGATGAAGGCAATCAACATCCAATAGACCAAGAAGATTTGACTAGGAAATCTCCCAGAAGGATATGAAGACTCTGATGAAAGTCTGAAAAAGATGGAGACCCTTGACAATGGATATCTTTGGGAGATGTGTCAACATGAATGCAGGATGTTGATACCTACAAGAAGATGTCATGATGAAGAGCCATCTAGTAAGGTACAATTTGATTTAATATTATGTTTTGATTTCTTGAATAATATATGGATGAGTGCATGCAGGGCTACCGGAACAAGAGTTGTAGGTACAACTGGCATTCATGTGGTGGATGGAAATTCCTGAAAGAAGCATGATGGGAAAGAAGTAGCTACATGACGAAGGTTCCAGATATGTATCAAGAAGGCCACTTTCCATAAAGAAAGGAATGACATGACAAACCAAGAAGGAAAGTGATCGATGGTTGATGCCCTACAAGAAAGAAGCTCAACTGAATTTTATGACATCAAGGAAAGAAGTTGATCAAGCAGCTGAAGGACCCACAAAGAAGAAGTTGTTGATGAAAAGGAGAATCCCTTGTTAAGAGGGAGCTCTGACAAGTCCCTGATCAAGAGGGAGCTTGGATTGGGTCACCCCTGATTAAAAAGGAGTGACAATTGTGTTTTTTATTTCATGTGTCATGCACTAGACCAGGACTAACAGCTGTAAGTCTTAGTGAAGGCCATGAAGAGAAATGTAGACACATGGTGGATGTATCCTCCCTAATTGAGAGGGAGAGATAGACACAACATTCTTGTCTTCACCTGGGAAGAAAGAATGGGAGGATTGGGTAATCATCTGGCATCTGATACTCTTTGAGGATGTGTAGGGCATCCATGATAAGAGTAGGCAAGAGGGCTGATATTCTTTGAGGGCTGGGACCCCAAGATAAGAATAGTCCTAGAAGGTCATACTCAATGAACACCCGGGTGGGTATGTACCTTGAGAGACAGTGATGAAGGTGTCTATAGTCATTGGTCTTGGTAGCATTGTAGCTCATGGTCTCGTGGAGAGATGGAGCTGTTAGTCAAGGCCTTGCACTGTGACAATGTTGGTTGATATGATGTTATACAGATGGGTTACCAATCTGATTCTTCTTATGAGAAATTCTTCAGATTGAGAATGACCAAGTACCATTGTAAATATCTCCCTAGTTAAGAGGGATTGTTGAAGAAAAGTGTAACTAGGTTCGGTATTTGTAAATGTAATTTTGATCTTTGTACTTGTCAAGAAAAAGAAATATTATTTTGTAAATTATTTGAATGAGTTTCTTGCTCATTCCATAGGTCTAGGAAAGTCAAAGAGTCAGAGTTATGTATAAAAAGCTCTTCTTGAGCATATATGTAAAATGTATACTAGTGAAGAACAACCCTCCAAGACAAGCACGAAGAAGTCTGCCTGCAAAACATTCTTCAATTAAGTCGGCCTCAAAATGTATATTGAAGAACAGACATGTCGGCTCAGTTAAAGTGACATGTCAAGTCGTGAATACAAGTCGGCTTACCTACACACAGACCATTATATATACCCCATTGGGGTCACCACAGGAAAGACATATTCAGATACCTCTGAAACTTCAGATGGTGCAGGAATCTCGATCAACCACAGGAGGACAAACACTTCAGATAAGTAACTCAGATTCTCTTGGATGGGTACAAGGATCTAATCCGCATTACAAGAGGACACTATCTTGTGGAAAACTTCATCCAGCAGATTACAGTCTCAGCCTAACTATGATGATAATATTGGAGCACAATGGTGATGATGTCATGGTATTGGAGGCACTTTTGGAGGCATACCCATTACACTTTCAGCTTTTATTTCAAGTATGAAGCACACATGATTCCTTTGCTACTTGCTCGTGGCATATTGAGCATTTATGGAGGATGACGTCATAGTGGAGGGCATAATTTCCCCACATGTGTTGTCTTTTTAGCATTTATAGTTATGTTTTTGAGCTATTTTGAGGTTGCCTTGTAACCTCATACATTTTAAACACTCAAACAAACTTGTTTTAGGGCTTTTCTTGTCAAATTAGTAGAAATAAGGCAAGTTAGTCCTCATAAAAATAGAGGAAGACTTACTCCACTTTTCATCATCATTGTCACTCATCACTCTTATCTCTCTAAAGAGTGCAAATTAGTCTTCTTGTTTCTACTTGGACAAAATGTGATCTTTTCATGGTGCGAGTTTCTCTTGGACATGGATTTTGCTTTGAGATGATTTCTTGGGATTGATCAAAGCGTTTCTCTTGGAAAATTTTGTAACTTTACCCCATAATTTCTATATTTTGCATATTGTATTTGTGTAGTAAAGGTTTCTAATTGTGCCATGTTATAAATTGCTAAATATATCTTGAAATATTGCTCCTCTATGATGTGTAAGACTGTTTTCTAGGAAACCATTAAGGGAACTCCAAGTGTGTTAAAATTGGCAACTAGGGCCAAACTCCATGTGGGTCATCTTATTTATGGCAGCTGATATTTTTCTTGGATCCCTCTCATCGAGAGGTGTAGGATTGATCTAAAGATCATCCGATTCCGATAAGTATTCATGGAGTTATAAATTTATTTGTGTTATAAGACAATTCGTCAAGGTCAGCCAGCAACCAAATAAACCCCACATGTGCTCAACGTTTTAGTATAAAAAGAGGTGACTTGATTGTCATTTGTACACACACTTCACTCTTGATTTCTCTCCACTTGTTTTGGGTTTTAGTGGAAGAGAAGTCTAAGAGGAGGAAGCCCTAAACGCAGGTCTAGAAGGAGACCCTATTCGGTATAAAAGAAGGATGCCCTAACCGCAAGTCTTGTGAAGGTTTGGCCGCAGTTCAAGGGAGATCTAGCACGGTGAAGGAGGCCTAACAGCTGACCCTAAACGCGGTCTTATCATACCCTAGATGCCCTAATCTATACGTTGTTTGAGACAGCCCTTAGACACTAGAAAAGAGGCAGTAAACTCGCTGCCCTAACCAGCAAAGAAGGTAGGCACAGCATGGGTGGTTTAGGGCTGTTAGAACCTCTTGGTGACTGCATGAAGGGTTGTTCCAGGCTACAAAGAGGTTGAGTTAGGTAATGAGAATTGCGGGCTGTTTGTGGGCACCTTTAAGGTAAGGGTGACACTGTTTGGTTGGCTAATAGGTGACAGCAGTGCCTACGGTAGGCTGTAGGCCTTGCCTAACTAAAATAGGGATAGTGTGGAGGCTTCTTGGGCTGAAAAGTATCCAGAACAATAACAGAAATGGAGGAGACCCTCCCTTGACAAGGCCATAGTTTTTGAGGGATGTTTTAGGTGACTGTTTGAGGGTTGTTGTAGCACATGGGTGCCCTAACTAGTCACAGTAAGGAACAACAGCAAACACAGTCTTCTACACCTCCTATCTGTTGTAAGAAAGAGACATTGTTGTGTTTTAGGTGCACATCTTGTCCGCTGTCCTAAAGACCAGTCAAATTAAAGAGAGAGGTCTCTTCAGATGAGGAGATCCTATGTGCTGTCACAAAAGGTTCTTATCAGCAGTCTAGATAAAGGAACTGCTACCCATACCTAGCTCCTATAACACACAGATCAGCATTGTGTGTTTCCTAGGACTGTGGGATCATAGTCTATCTAGCTACTAAGACTGTGTGGCAGCTGCTAAGGCTGTGTGGCAGCATGACTAAGGCAGTATGGCAGCATGACAGAAGTTATGGTGCAGCATATGTGTATCAGGGTGTGCAGCATAAGTGTATCAAGGTGCAGCATATGTGTATCAGGGTGTGCAGCACAAGTGTATCAAGGTGTAGCATGGTGTAGCAAGGTGCAGCATAATCAAACCGCAACATAAGTCAAGGTGCAGCATAAGTGTATCAAGATGCAGCACAAGGGGATGCAGCATGATGGGCACAATAAGGTACAGTTTGAAGATGCAGCACAAGGAGGTGCAGCTGCAGCATGATGTGTGCAGCGTGATGATGAAGAGCAGCATGATGGGTACAACATGATGAGGTACAGCTCAGCAATGATGCAGCATGGTGCAGCTCTGTGATGATGGACATGGTATGATGGTGCAACATGGTGCAGCATTATGATAGGGTAATGGAATCACATGAGTCCATATCAATTACCTCACGAGACATCTTCTTAGAGAAGATCTACGTTCTTATCTTGTCAAGTCAAAGTGTTGACTTCTTTTGTAAATGTAGTCTCTCTCTCTCTCTGCTGAACTATTGAAGAACATATAAGAAGAATTGATCAAGGGTTTCCCCACATTGGGGTTTGTCCCTGGCTAGCGCCACATCTTGTGTCCTCTTGTCTTGGCTTGTCTTCTGCGATTTATGTTTATGTTCTATCTGCAGTTTACTTTAATGCTTATGTGATTGCTAATCTGGAAAAGTTATTGAGCTAACTGTGAAAATTGAAATAGATTGCTCTAAGCATAGAACATACCTAAACTTAACATGTTATCAGAGCTGAGGTGAAGACAAAGCCAAAGCAAGAGTGAAAGAGCAATCACTGAAGGCAATTGGGAAAGGACAAAAGGATCAATGGATTCCTCATCCCTCTTCTAATTCACCAAGGGTGAAGTCTAAGCAGAGAATATTATCAAAATGGCGCAGTGGAAGTTTCTAATGGCCTACCTGAAGATCACTTCTATGGGAAGTCCGGATCTAAGGGAGGAAGAAAAGGCATATGCCTTGGTTGAAATAAGTTTAGCGATTATGCGAAGGAGTGTCCAAATGCAGGGACACATCACTTGATGATGATAACAATCATTCCAAGTACATCTTCAATGATCAGAGGAATGACAATGCAGGTCATCGAGGAAAAGGCTAACTCTTCAGAGAAAGAAAGGAACCCCAGGTATGAAGAATCAAATGTTGTTTCTGATAAGATAAAGAAGTGTTATCTTGTATTGGCCCTCTCCTTCAGATTCTTTGGCAATCTACCTTATTGATTGTAGTGCTTCAAGGCACTCCATCGGATAGAAGGGTGCTCTCTCTCTAATTTGGTAGAGATGGAAACATTCGTGGGATCGTACTTGGAGGCAATGCCACCTATCCCGAAAAGGGTGCTACCCCTCAATTGAATGAGGGTAACTCGATTCATTTACATTTTGGCAATGGAAGTCAAAGGTTTCAGGGTGGCATTCATTGATGGAAAGGTACATGTTTGAAAATGAAATTTTCAAAGATGCTTTTACTCATGGGTTCAGCGTTGGCAATTTGTATCAAATTGCAGAAAGTCCATTGGGGACCATGTCAGTTGACACATAGCACCAGAGGTCTGTGAGTCAGATGATGACAGAGGTGCCTGAATTCAAAAGGAGCATGAAGGTACATGTCTCAGATGTACCGAAGGAAAATCTTACAAGGGAACCATTCCTCTCATATAGCAGGTCCACATGTTTGGAACAACCCGAGGAGGTTTGAGATTCATGATCGGGAATCTCATGTGTGCAAGTGAAAAAGAAAGCCCTCTATGGCTTGAAGCAAATCACCCCAAGTTTGATAATAGAGGATTGATTGCTGTCAGATGAAGTTGAGATTCACTAAGAGTGAAGCCGATCGAAACCATTGTTTGAAGGTTGTGGATGATAAACCTCTCATATCGGCACCTTCTGAGAACGACCTATTTCTAACAGGTGCATACCCTCTCACTTGCAGAAGTAAGAGGGAGTTGGATTCCGGGTATGGAATGGTAAACTGCAAGCTCGAGACTACCTCGAGGATCTTAACTTTCAGAAGTTATATGATGGTGATGTCGAACCAGATTTGGGAAATGCCTCTAAGTTTTATAAACTAATTTGCATTGATATTCTTGGTGAACTTCCGTCCGGATATATCTTTGGAGCTAGCATGGTGAGCTCATATTTGGTTGAGCCTCACTGAATTGGTGCCAAGAATCTTCTGAGATATCTTCGGGGCACAATCTCTCGTGAATTGAGATACACTGCCAGAAATATGAAGCTGCATGATTATTCGAATGTTGACTAGGCTGGCAGTATCGAGGATCACTAAGCACTTCTCAGTGCTGGTTCTTTTGGGTTCTACTTCGATATCATGGATGATCAGGAAGCAGAAGTCGATTGCTAGAAGCACCGCCAAGATCGAATACATAGCCACGAGTATGATCTCGTATGAAGTTGCCTGGTTGTGGAAGCTCTTTAGTGAGTTGTTTGTACACATGATGAATACCACCGTGATCCTCTGTGACAACCAGCAGGGGATTCAATTGTTAAGGAACCCCGTATTCGATGATTGCTCCAGCAGATAGACATCAGATACTACCTTATCTGGGATATGGTAAGTCGATGAGCGAGGAGGCTCTATCGCATTGAGACTAATGTACAAGTCGCAGACATTTTGTCAAAGCCCCGGGGAAAGGTCAAATCTGTGACTTTCCTGAACAACTTGGAGTCGTTGAGAGACCTTCGTATAAGGGTATGTTGCATGCATTGAGCTCTGGGAGCTCTGGGGGGCTTGGGGTACTTACTGGAGCGACATACGACCACAGGGCAACTCACCCTCCCCTGGTGGTGCGCTATGTACAGGGTGACAGGTTCAACCTTTCCCTGTGATACCTTGTGGCGACTATGGAACAGGATGATTAGTTCTCCTGTGGGCCAGGATGATTAGTTCTCCGGTGGCAACTGTGGAACAGGATGATTAGTTCTCCTGTGGGCCGGGATGATTAGTTCTCCCGTGGCCACTGTGGGACAGGATGATTCGTTCTCCCATGGACAGGATGATTAGTTCTCCTGCCGAGGCATCCTCCCCATGCAATTTGGGACTCATGGGAAGTACCTCTCATCTGATCAATGAGCAGGGAACTGGGGTTAGGGACCATAGTAGTACTATCGATGGACACATCGTTGTATCTACCGTACTCCCTATGCTAGGATGACCTCCACTGATCTGGGATCAATGAAACTGATCTTCGATTAGTATGAGTGGTTTGAGACACTCTCTTGTGATATTGATCTGGGATCAATGGAACTGACTTCGGGCCAATAAGAGTGGTATGACACACTCTCCTCATATGAAACTGACTTCGGGTCAGTAGAGAATGGTATGAGACATTCTCAATCAATTATTTTCCTTCATGGTTCAGCAGAGCAGAGCAGTGCAGGGCACTGATGGCAAAGATAGTACAGTCGGACAGATGGATCAGTGGATGGAGTTCTCCCTAGTTGAGAGGGAGTGTTAAAATTGACAACTAGGGCCAAACTCCATGTGGGTCATCTTATTTATGGCAACTGATATTTTTCTTGGATCCCTCTCAGCGAGAGGTGTAGGATTGATCTAAAGATCATCCGATTCCGATAAGTATTCATGGAGTTATGAATTTATTTGTGTTATAAGACAATTCGTCAAGGTCAGCCAACAACCAAATAAACCCCACATGTGCTCAACATTTTACTATAAAAGAGGTGACTTCATTGTCATTTGTACACACACTTCACTCTTGATTTCTCTCCACTTGTTTTGGGTTTTAGTGGAAGAGAAGTCTAAGAGGAGGAAGCCCTAAACACAGGTCTAGAAGGAGACCCTATTCGTTGTAAAAGAAGGATGCCCTAGCCGCAGCTCTTGTGAAGGTTTGGCCGTAGTTCAAAGGGAGATCTAGCACGGTGAAGGAGGCCTAACAGCTGACCCTAAACGCAATCTTATCATACCCTAGATCCCCTAATCTATACGTTGTTTGAGACAGCCATTAGACACTGGAAAAGAGGCAGTAAACTCGCTGCCATAACCAACAAAGAAGGTAGGCACAGCATGGGTGGTTTAGGGCTGTTAGAACCTCTTGGTGACTGCGTGAAGGTGTTCCATGCTACAAAGAGGCCGAGTTAGGTAAGGAGAATTGCAGACTGTTTGTAGGCACCTTTAAGGTAAGGGTGACACTATTTGGTTGGCTAATAGGTGACCGCAATCCCTGTGGTAGGCTGCAGGCCTTGCCTAACTAAAATAGGGATAGCGTGGAGGCTTCTTGGGCTAAAAGGTACCCAGAACAATAACACAAATGGAGGAGACCCTCCCTTGACAAGGCCGCAGTTTTTGAGGGATGTTTTAGGTGACTGTTTGAGGGTTGTTGTAGCACATGGGTGCCCTAACCAGTCACAGTAAGGAACAACAGTCTTCTACACCTCCTATCTAGTGTAAGAAAGAGACATTGTTGTGTTTTAGGTGCACATCTTGTCCGCTATCCTAAAGACCAGTCAAATTAAAGAGAGAGGTCTCTTTAGAGGAGGAGATCCTATGTGTTATCACAAAAGATTCTTATCAGCGGTCTAGATAAAGGAACTGCTACCCATACCTAGCACCTATAACACACAGATCAGCATTGTGTGTTTCCTAGGACTGTGGGATCATAGTCTATCTAGCTACTAAGACTGTGTGGCAGCTGCTAAGGCTATGTGGCAACATGACTAAGGTAGTATGGCAGCATGACAGAAGTTATGGTGCAGAATATGTGTATCAGGGTGTGCAGCACGAGTGTATCAAGGTGCAACAAATGTGTATCAGGGTGTGCAGCACAAGTGTATCAAGGTGCAACATGGTGTATGAAGGTGCAATGTAAGTATATCAAGATGCAGCACAAGGGGATGCAGCATGATGGGCACAGTAAGGTACAATTTGAAGATGCAGCAGAAGGAGGTGCAGCATGATGATACAGTGCAGCAACATGATGTGTGCAGCATGATGATGAAGAGCAGCAAGATGGGTACAACATGATGAGGTACAACTCAGCAATGATGCAGCATGGTGCAGCTCTGTGATGATGGACATTGTATGATGGTGCAGCATGGTGCAGCACTATGATAAGGTGATGGAATCACATGAGTCCATATCACCTCACGAGCCATCTTCTTAGAGAAGATCTATGTTCTTATCTTGTCTAGTCAAAGTGTTGACTTCTGTTGTAAATGTACTATCTCTCTCTCTTTGTTGAACTAATGAAGAACATATAAGAAGAATTGATCAAGGGTTTCACCACATTGGGGTTTGTCCCTGGCTAGCGCCACAGCTTGTGTCCTCTTGTCTTGGCTTGTCTTCTGCGATTTATGTTTATGTTCTACCTGCAATTTAGTTTAATGCTGCTGTGATTGCTAATTTGGAAAAGATATTGAGCTAACTGTGAAAATTGAAATAAATTGCTCTAAGCATAGAACATACCTAAACTTAACAAAGTGTGTATCCATTTTCCCATTTAGGACAAGGCCCTAATCATTTTGTTTTGATCAATCCTATTTCTTTAATAATTTTCTCCTTCTTCTATCTTATTCCTAGATATCTAGGGTTAGGGCTAGGGTTTTATGTGAAAAATTTCTAAAGAGTAATTTATGTTTGATATTCAGTTGTTCTTTAAGTACGAATGCATTAATAAATTATATAAAAAGCAAAATAAATCATGTTTCTATTGTTTATGCATGATTTCAACCAAAAAAATCCATTAAAACCCCTAAATCTTCAATATCTATTTGAAGGTCTTGCCTCCTTTATTGATTATTCATTTAAATACCTTTTCTTTTTGTTGTTATATCACATCATATGTCTTATCATTGAACATCTGCAAAACCTTGACTTATAACAACCCTCTAATTACTCCAGGAACAAAGTACCTAAGTTTGGCATAGAATACTTAGGTATTTTAAGCTCTGTCGATACTATATCCCAATTAGTAGACCTCATATCATTCACCTTGAGCCATTCCCATTGAATATCCTTTAGGTGAGCATTTAGGAAAGTCTCCCTTGTGGTCAAATAACACTAAAGAGTATGAGAAAGGTTATTGAGGTGAAAGTAGCAATTGGTTCTACTATTGCCCTAAGATTTACTTTCGCCTAGTGGGGCTTTGCACTAGGCCTGCTAGATTTTGTGTCAACAATACTAAAATAAGTATTAATATTTGATTGATTAAAAATAGAATGATGATTACAAGTGGAGAGAGACCCCTCTAATACAACTTTGGACTGACTCAATGATGAGTCATTATCAATTCAAACATTGGATTAATAAGCTTATAAATAAGATAGCTAATATATAAAATACGTTGTATATAGGAACATAGCAAAAAAGTATAACTCCACCTACATACCTTGCCATTTGCACGTATACCATGTGGATTGTCGTAAAACACTAAAATTGTTTTTTTGTGCTTCAATTAACATTGTTGAGAGTTATTTAGGCATAGCCAAATATATCAATCCTTAGACATGTCCTGTAGTATCCCTTATCAGGAATATTCCTCAAACACAAGCAAACTCTCTGAAAAGAGGACAAGATCTGGAGGCTACCTGGCCCTTTCCAAACTCTGTCTAAGAGTATAAGAGGAAACACACAAGTGGTATAGTAGCCGAGAAGCTCAAAGAGATAAAAATAACAATGGTGCAACATATAACAATATAACCATAAGCAGATACTCAAGAAATGCAGAGAGAAATGCTAAGCCATTTTATTATACTGAGTAATAGAATGAGTACAGGGGGTGATCAGAAAGATGGCACCTTGACTTGCACAAGGCAAGTGAAAAAATACAATCAAAATAGCAAAGGAATGGCCCCTCTCTGAATTGCGTCCAAGCTGCTGGAGAATTGTCGTGCTGCTGTTGTTGCTAGAAATCAAATGAGAATTTGGGGTTCTTCCCCTCCTCAGAAAATGCTGAAACTCTGGAATCGGATTCTACTCAAAAAACCCAGAAAAAAACCCAAAAAGCTTTTCTATGGCCGACCCCCGAAAATCGCCTCCTTGAGGACCCACGCAATCCCTCAAGGCTCTACGCTGCTG
Source organism: Pinus tabuliformis (assembly GCA_031772625.1). NCBI lineage: Eukaryota > Viridiplantae > Streptophyta > Pinopsida > Pinales > Pinaceae > Pinus > Pinus tabuliformis. The sequence continues at coordinate 955,516,665 of CM062808.1, read as the reverse complement.
CTGAAATGAACCCACCACAACTCTGCCTGAAACTCAGCCAAAATCCTCCAATATGCAAGGGTTGATCCCCTGCTCAACCTCCCAGCACAAATCCCCCTGCAAACCTCAATCCAGAACTCCTGCCAGAAAGAACTGCGTCATCCCTCTTAAGACTGCACAGTCATCCAAGATGCTCAATCCTCCTGCCAAAATGTTGATGAAACTACTGCAAAAATACTGATGGAAATACCTTGCCCGAGCAAACACTCGAAGTCCCCCGGGGCTAAGGGTGAGATCTCTGAACGGAGACACTCAATGCACTAAATAGTGTTGCAGACTAGCTAAACAGCGAGCATGCTCCAAGTCGAAGTGACTAGCTCAAATGCACATAATCAAATGCCAAAATGAGGAGGCTCCTCTCTCCTTTATAGCGTTGGCCTCTCTCAATCCCAAGGCTCACCTCCTCCAACGTAGCTTTCCTCTTGCCACGTGTTTCTCACCATCTGCGCAGTCACTCCAAGTGTCAACGTGGGCCCCTCTACGTGGTTCTTTGGCCCCCCTTGGCTCACCTTTAAGTTACAACGTTGTGCTACTAGGGAGTGTCTTTATTCATGAACTGAGTATGCCCCCCTCCCCTCACCTTTTTATTTATGAATAGCTATAGAAGGCAAAATCGAGCAAAATCAAATATTCCAATTAGCCATGGCTAACTAGGAATATTACGTGTCCTTTTCATGTGCTTACATTGTTGAATAATTCTTCTTCTATCCAAAATCGTTGCCTTAAAGTCTATAAAATTTGTGGAATAGTTATTTAGTTGCTTTGTTTTCCAATTCACATTCCATTTAGTGGCTCTACAATGGATGCAGTGATCGTTATTATTGTCATTTGCTTCGTCTCAACTTTTTCGAACTCCATTCAAGAATTATACCAAAAGACAAATAAATACTTGCTTTGATACCACTTGACACGGTTTAATTTTAAAGAAATAAATTGGTAGCATTTGTTAAGATTTCACGATGATGATTCAATGGCAGTTGTCAAGGGCTCATACTTTTCTCATGGTATTATTCATAAAGGTGTTCTCCAAGGCACCTCTTACCATCTTCGGCATGTTCTTATCTAATTATATTGAGGTATATGTCAAGTATTTATAATTCGTTGAACAACTTTATTAATAATCCATCACTTTATCAACTTTTATTAAAGCAGGAGATGATACATGTTCAAGATTTTAGGGTTGGTCACTTTGATAATGAATTTAATCTGTGGAAACTAATTAATCAAGTTACTTGAAGATATAGCCTTATAGGACTGTAAGAAGTCGCCCATAATTAAATTTAAATTGTGTAGAAACTAAAAATTCAAACGAATAGAAAAAAACAGTGTTCCAAGGGGACGCATCCCCCAGGGTGGGGGTGCATGCACCTGACATTTCCTATGCACTTAGGACGAGGGGACCGCCTGGGGAAATGTTTCCCCATGTCCCCCTTTTGGGGAGACACTGGGAAACGTTTCCCTAGTGTGGGGGATGTGTGTCCCCAAAAGGGGTGCTTTTAGGCGTCCCCCACTCAAAAGGGGGATGCCTCGACGTCCCCCTTTTGAAGGGGTGCTTCTAGGCGTCCCCCTTTTGAAAGGGTGCTTCTAAGCGTCCCCTTTTTGAATCCCCCTCGATTTTGTCTAATAACCCTTAAAATTTATAAAAATTATAAATATATATATATATATATAAAGAAAACAAAAAAAAATAAAAATAAAAGAAAAATACATAACAAATATCAACTTAGGACTTCAGTATCTACTATAATCTATTTTACTTAGTACTAATTAGATTCTAGAATGATGAATGATAAATTTAAATTTTAAATCAATTTAGAATCTAGAATGATGAATGATGTTTTAAATCAATGTAGATTCTAGAATGATGAATATGTGTCAATTTATTTCATTATTTATATATATACCCCATCGTCCCCCTATCCCCCTAAATTTCCCTAAAATTTGAGGGTACTCCCACACGTCCCCCCTATGTGTCTCCCCACACCCGCATTCCCCCGTCCTAGAGTCTCGATGGAACATAGGAAAATTCGAGAAGAGTCGATAACATAAAATTCTTCTTAAAATTACATTATCAACGATTATTACTCTTTAGCAATTTAACATTGTTATGTCATAAAACTATAGTTACACAGGTACCGCTCCCCAACATTGGAGAGCACGTACCCCACGCTCCCGCGCTCCTTGGAGCTTGGGAGCTGGTAGGAAATGCTCCAAAACCATCGGGAGCTTCAGCAGGTACTTTGGAGCTTTTTGGGAGCTTCATTGCAACAGATTTTGACGTTTCGGGTACCTATTTTGAGCAGATTTAAGTTTCAGGTACCTATTTTCAGCAGAGAAGGTACCATTTGTTTTTTTTTCTAAGTGACACATGCCAGGTTAGGGGGTTGGACTACATGAGCTCTATAAAGCGACAGAGACGTGGAGATGTAGCAAAGGTTTCAACAGTTGTCAGTCATTCCTTCGCAGCTTCTGTTGCAAATCTTGAAGTTCAACAATTGCAAATAAATCTGCTTTCTTGAAGTCTATCTTGAAGCTTTAATGATGAGATTCAACGAATTACAGTGATGGTCAAAAAGAGAAAGAGTAGCACATTCATCAGTTTCATTTTATAAACTTCCAAACTTGAATTTTGAAGTTGAATATCATATAGCATTGCATGAAATCACAGAATAATCGAGTAATAACAACCTTTGTCTGGTTTGGGAGTTTCGCATGTTTCTTTGCTGGAAAGGAATTTGATTGGCAAATTGTTGATGGATTAATATTTTGATTTTTTCTGACAGTGTTTCAAAGTTCAATCTTTTACATAGTTTATTGCAAGATGGAATCAGCAGGATGGAATTTGATTGACAAGTTTTAGATAGAAATAAATTAACTATTTTATTTTTATTTGTATTGTTAATATAGATTAAATTTTAATATATTATATTATTGTCACTCATAACTTGACCTTTCCTGTAAATTTAGGCAAAGCTTCTAACCGTGCTGGATACTTGTTCCCCTTACCTGAAGTACACGCCGCATACGGGAAACTCGTGCAACATAGGATAAGACATAGATGTTAAGCGTGGCCCTGTGTTAATGTGGTCTTCGATATAATGAGTCAAGTATAAGTTTTGGGTGTCTTCGATATAATGAAGTCGGGTATAAGTTTTGGGTGACTCTGTTAAAATAGATACCATCCAATTACGAATCTGTGTTGAGATTCGAGAAAGTACCTGATTGTAAAGTGTTTAGTAGCCCTATGCTCTCTGTATATTGACACATTAAAATGAATTATAAATTCTTAAGTGTAAAGGAGCTTTACTCTGAAGAAATTGTTCGTAACTTGCTTAATTTCTACATTGAAGGTTGTCAAATTTAAGCATTGCGGAAATAGCAATGATTAAAGCTTCATTAATTTAAACAATTTAAACTGCAAACATATTCTATCAGCCAGTTGAAAGTTAACTTAACTATACTGGGGATGAAGGGTTTTTAAACTTTTTATTCCGTCAGACCTCAAGTTCAATTCCCATACAGTAGCCATATACTGCAAACTCCCAATGTAAGCGGTAAGCTATGGTCGGATGTAGTTTAATTTCAGTCGAATAAAACATTAAGTTTGAGGGGACTAAAAAAACAAAGAAACGAAAATATTGGTGAAGAGTTAAACTTACACGCAGAAACAGATTGCAATTTTGAAAAGTTAAATTGGAGGACGAAGACTCCATCCTTAGAAGCCTTTTGAGGTCCTTCACTGTTTGATTCCCGCGAATTCTCACCCTCGTAGTCTGACCGTCCAGGGTTCGAACACTCACCTCCAAGACTGGAGCTTCCTCTGTTCCCGCCTTCGTAGCCATGGGAACAGCCGGCGATCCTCGCAGTTTTAACTTCAATAGCCATATATATGCTTATTATAATTTAATAACCATTAATACCCAGCGTATACCTTCTTTTATATGATTTATAATATTTATATTATAATTATTATAATATAAACATAAACATAAAGTTTTACTCCTCTGGCAAGTTTTGACAGTAGTCTCACTATTATTATGACCAATTATTTAATTATGTAATATTCAATTAAAGATTATATTCTAGGTTAGTTTTGTAAGTTGTGTATTAGACTTGAAGTCTTTAAATTTATTTATGTATATTTTGTCAAAAATCATAAAAAAACATTATATTTTTTATATTAATAAAATATATATTTCAGGTTGAATTCTTTAAGAGTCGCTTGAGGCATATGTTGCAATTTTTTTAACCATGTGGTTTGTTCAAAATTCCCCAATAAGACACATTATCTATGTGATTCACACATCTACGAGCAGTGATGATCCTAATAACTATAGAACTATCATGGTGGGCCACACATTCTCCAAGTTTTATGCCCCAGTTTTATAGCAATGGCTTTCTAAGGAACTAAAGAATCGACATCTCAAAGCTAAAGGACAAGCAATCTTCCACCTAGACTACTAAAGGACTAATCACATCTTCATCCTCAAAACCATCATTGAGGAGGATTGATGTTGCTCTTCATTGGTTTACAGTTGCTTTGTAGAAGCTTTTGACACGATTCCAAGGGACGTATTATTCTAGAGACTGCGACATTAGAATATCAGAGAGCCTCTTAACTACTATCATGAGAAGTTTACACAGGTTACCAAAAGTTTTCAAATACACAAGTTACTAGACGTTTTCAAATACACAGGTTCCATAAGTTTTCAATAACATTATGTTACTGACTATGGAAATATACATGCCATAATATTATCATGAGACTCTATGCGTCAGTGTTGGGGAGCCTCAAGATGGTTGGCCTTTCATAATTCATTTAGGGTACCATTGGTTTGAAGCAAGGGTGCCCCTCTCTTCGACTCTAGGATTTATATTGATGAGTTCGATTTTTTCCTCTATGAGCACATACAGGAGGGTGATAGTTGCCTACTGCACCATGTTTTGATCTCCTTGCTCCTCTTCACAAATAACTTGGTCTTGTTGGCCTCTACTCTTGAGGGATTACAAAGACAAATTAATGTGTTGGCCAGTTTTAGTGACCTTTGATAGTTGAAGGTCAACTTGGGTAAAACCAAGGTTTTGATCTTCAATGCCTCGAATAACACTATTGCAAACCTGCACTTCTACTCCCACGGGACAAAGATTGAGATCACCACATCTTACACTTACTTAGGGATATTGTTCATAGGGTCTAGATTTGGTATGCGGCAAGCACTCCAACCTAGGCTTAGTAAAGGTGTTGTAGCAGATACAACCATCCTCCAAAATTTTGCCTTAGCTTCCTTTTGGAGCCTCCCTACCAACCATCCTTAGCAGCATGTCTTGCACTACCCAGGTACTTATTGTTGATTTTTTGGTAGCATCAGATGTGCTCTAGCCATGAAAATTGGTGGAGAGGCTAAGGCACATGAGATCTCCAAGACCCAGAAATCGTTTGGAGAAATTCCACCCAGATGAAGAGATACTAAAATAATTAATATTTTTAATGGGGTTCCTAAGTCTAAACTTAAGAAAATTAAATTAATAATGTGTATTAATATAAAATGGGTGAGAAAGTTCTGAGAGACGAGGATCAAGTCAGATCTAATCTTAGCCATTGATTAGGGACTTAATCTCAGCCATTGAATCGTCAACAAGAAAAGTATAAGAGGAGGCTTGAGGGTCAGTTGGAGACACCAAGAGAGATCAAGAATTCGATTTTCTTGGGCGAGGTTTGTTGAGGAAATCAAGTGAGTGATCGGTTGCAGCAAGGGGCAGTTCAGCAAGGGATTTCGATCCAAGGCTAAAGAATACATATCAGAGAGGCAGCAAAGTGTCGGAAGAGGCAATGCAAAGCCTAGGAGGGTTGATGCAGAGGCTAAGGAGGCCAATGCAGAGGACGCAGAGGGTCGTAGAGGCTAATGCAGAAGTCGAAGAGGGCTTTAGAGGCAATGCTGGGAGAGTCTGTGGGGCAAACTGGGAGCTGGTCAGCTGAACATAGAGCTGGGAGAGGGTGATGTAGTTCCTAAAGGGTGACACAGTTCTAGAGGAGTGGTTGGAGCAACTTTCGCTATCCAACACAAGGAATAGTTGGAGTCACTTTGAGATTGTTCATCCGATTTTTGATTTGCTGGAATATCTGTTTCCGGATAGAGGTATTACTACCGAGGATAATCTCTAAAGGGTGATCCATTTCTGGCACCCTAGTTGTATTCAGAAATCTGCTTAATAATAAAACCCTCATATATGTTGCACCGGTTTTCCTGAATTGGGTTTTTCGGGGATGATTGTCCAAAAATAATGGTGTCCCTTGTGTTATTGTTTCTATTTACTTCAGTTGTTGATCTATATATTTGTGAAGGTTGCAATTGTGTTTAATTCGATGTTTATGCAGTTGAATAACTTGTTAATGTAAAGAACAAGTAGGAGATAGCAAACCAAAAATTGCAGTAGGGGTTTCTGATCTGTTAGATTCATAAATTTTCACATGGTATCAGAGGGATTGCAGATTAAGTAGGACTGAAGACACCAGGAGAAGAAATCTAAGGATTTGCAGCAGAGAAGAAGTTGTCCCGAGAGATAGTGATGTTCCAAAGTTGAAGTGGCAAGAGGAGTGACGCAGAGGCTCACGCAGAGCCTGCGTCGGCATTCTGAGTCAAGAGGGGAAGACGCAGTAGCTGGGAGGAGCCCACGCAGTAGCTCTGTTAGTAGTCCAGGCCAGCGCAGAGGCACAAGGGGAGCAGATTAGGCCTACGTAATGCCCAATCATCTTTCTCAGCCAGGAAAGATTGACATTGAGGCCAGGAGGAGTTGATCCAGCTCTCACTGTGATTGCATAGAGCCAGAAGGGCTCACATTCTTTAGTTGTCAGGGCTAAGGGAGATGTGCAGATTATGATTTAAGGAGTTGGTGGGATGATGTTTCTGTCAGTGCAAAACATTGTCTAAGGAGGCAGAACCAAGGTAGAGGGAAGCACTGCCTCAACAGATTTCTAGCCAAGAAATCTAGATCCGAGTTGCAGCAGCAAAGGGGGATTGGAGAGGAGTGATTCAACAGTTGGCAGGAGGATTTCCAGGAGGGAAGTCAAGACTCAAAGGGAGTCTAGAAGAGGAGCAGAGATGGCAGTAAACAGATTGAGGGATCAGGACAGATTGGACGGGGCTTCCAATTTTGTCATCTGGAAGGCCAGGATCCTGGCAATCCTAGATAAACATCGCATCAAGGACTATGCCTTGAAAACCGTAGTTGTCCCAGTTGACCCGAATGCAAATGAGAAGTATGAGGAGGCCCAGGCGAAGGTGAAATGCATGATCCTAGATGGGGTCAAGGATCATGTCATACCACATATTGTTGAGAAGTCAACAACAAGGGAGATTTGGGAGACCCTGGCCACCTTATACCAGGGTTCTTCCATGTAGCGGAAGATGTTATTAGAAAATCAGCTGAGGTCATATCAGATGCGAAAAGGAGAGGAAATAGATCACTTCCTTCTCAGGTTGCAAGGAATTTGCAACCAGCTTACTTCCGTGGGGTCTACACCAGATCCAAAGTTTATGGTCATGACTGCTTTGAATGAAGTCTCTGAGGATTGGGAGACGTTTGTCCAAAGCACTTTAGGCAGAGCGACTCTCCCGAGTTGGGAGGAGATGTGGGCAACTCTTCGATAAGAAGAGTTATGGAGGTTAACCAAGGTGGGGAGTAGTGGTAAGGGAGTTCGAGTCAAGAAAGAGGAGGAAGAGGATGCGGCTATAGCATTTGTGGGACAACAAGGGGTTCAGAAGAGGAAGAAGAAGGACATCTCCAAGGTCAAGTGCTTCAATTATGGGGAGATGGGACATTGTGCATCTAAGTGCCCCAGGAAGAAAGGTTAGGGAGAAGCTTCCGACTCAAAGGCAACTCCAGCAAAGGCGGAGAAGGATGTCGAGACTAATGATGATTGTGCCATGAGTGCTCATGCGCCTCTAGAGAAGAGGTGGGGAGACATAAAGTTGTAGTCAGGAGGACTACATGCAGGGGTAGGATCCTTTAGGCTCCCAAACCCTTGGATCACATCCGACTACGAGAGCCTTTAACAACAGTAGCATGATGATAGGTGTCGGGTGGAGCAAGGTGTGATGGAGCGGCAAGGTAGTGCTAGAGTGCAGAAGTCTGTAGTAACGCAGTGGAGGCTGCAGCAGTGCGAGAGGCACAGAGGTGTTTACAGCAGTGCAGTGGCAACAAAGGGAGCACAAGATTGCAGCTGAGGTAGCTTCAACATCATGAGGCTTCAAGACTGACCAGGATGTCAGTATTTGGGTGAAGTCGGTTACTTACTTCTCGGTAACTGAGTTGCAGTGCAGCAGTTAGTAGTGGCAGTGCTATGGGCAGCATGATGTAGCATGTTGAGAGGGAATTGCAGTACAAATGTGGCAGTGTCATGGGAAGCATAATAGGAAGCAACAATGTAGGGGATGTGATGCAGCAAGCCAAGCATCAGCAGAGGTACCGCTGTGGAAGATCAGTGTGATGTTTCTATGGTGAAGCATTACTAGAGCACATTTCTCACTAAGAGGGAGTGTTGATTTTTGGTAGCATCAGATGTGCTCTAACCATGAAAATTGGTGGAGAGGCTAAGGCACATGAGAACTCCAAGACCCAGAAATCGTTTGGAGAAATTCCACCCAGATGAAGATCTATTAAAATAATTAATATTTTGATGGGGTTCCTAAGTCTAAACTTAAGAAAATTAAAATATTAATGTGTATTAATATAAAATGTGTGAGAAAGTTATGAGAGACGAGGATCAAGCCAGATCTAATCTTAGTCGTTGATTAGGGAAATCGAGTGAGTGATCAGTTGCACCGAGGGGCAATTCAACAAGGGATTTTGATTCAAAGCTGAAGAATACATATCAGAGAGGCAACAAAGTGCTAGAAGAGGCAGCGCATAGCCTAAGAGGGTTGATGCAGAGGCTAAGGAGGCCAGCGCAAAGGACACAAAGGGTCGTAGAGGCTAATGCAGAAGCCGCACAAGTCGAAGAGGGCTTCAAATGCAGCACTGGGAGAGTTTATGGGTGAGATTGGGAGCTGATCAGCTGACGCAGAGACTGGAGAGGGTGACACAGTTTCTGAAGGGTGATGTAGTTCTAGAGGAATGCTTGGAGCAGCTTTTGTTGTCCATCACAAGGAACAGTCGGAGTCACTGTGGGATTGTTCATCTAGTTGTTGATTTGCTGGAATATCTGTCTCTGGATAAAGGTACTACTGCTGAGGATATTCTCTTAAGAGTGAGCCATTTCTGGCACCCTAGTTGTATTCAGAAATCTGCTTACTAATAAAACCCTCATATATGCTACACCAGTTTTCCCGAATTGGGTTTTTTCGAGGACAATCGTCCAAAAATAACGGTGTCCCTTGTGTTATTGTTCCTGTTTAATTCAGTTGTTGATCTGTATATTTGTGAAGACTGTGATTGTGTTTACTTCGATGTTTATGCAATTAAACAACTTGTTAATGTAAAGAACAAGCAGGAGATAGTAAACCAGAAATTGTAGTACGGGTTTCTGATGTGTTAGATTCAAAAAATTTCACACTTATGTTGTCAGTTGAGTTTCTTTGGCTTATCAGCTTGTGTTCGCTAACTTGTTTTCCTTTTACCCACAAGCTGACTTCTCGTGACTTGGTCTTCAACTGGTTCTTGTGCTGACTCAGAGAATTGCGCAGAACTAGAGGGAAACCAACCTTGCTCCCCAGAATTACGTAGATCATCAAGGCATCCAACTGCTCTCTAAAATCATGTAGAGCATGCAGGCTGCCTTCCCCTTGAAAATTGTGCAGAGCAGCCCATCACTGAGCTTGCTCTCAGAATTTGCACAATTTTGGCTGGCAGCCTTCACTCCAGTCCAGAAATTATGCAGAGCTTGAAGGGCAGCCAGAGCCACTCAGCCTAGAAACTACGCAGAAGTCATCCTGAGGCTTGATGTTGTTGCATGTGCTCACAAGTTGACCGGTTCCCTCCAAGACTATGCAATCTTGCCTTGCATGCATGGGCAACTTTTTCACAAAAAAACTAAAAGCGAAAATCAAAAGCATCCCTATATTTTAGGGATATATTTTTAGCAGTTGGGGGTTACATGCAAAAGTTGTTTTAGAAACCTCTCGCCAAGTATCGCTTTTTCCTAGATTTGTGGCATACGTGTCACAAGCCTCGATATTGTCAAAACTACTTATTCAATGCCTCAAAGCTCATTCTTCACTTCGATCTTGGAGTCTGGCATCCCTAACGCATCTAGGAACCTTCAACACACTTATTGCAACTTTTTTCGGGTAAGTCTGCTTTTCATGTCTTTTGCTGCTTTTCTCTCACTTTTTGTATATCGGTTTGTGTGAGTGTTGTTTTCTTGGTTTCATTGAACATTTTTTGTCATTTTAATGCATGTTAGCTTGTAGAAGCGTTGTTTCAAGTTTCCCATTGCATTTTTTTGTTGTCGCATGCATGACATTGTTTCTACACTGATGGTCGTCGTTACGGTGACTCGCTTCAAACACCTTGTTGTTTTCCCATCTTACTAAATCTTTCACTTACTGATTGCATGAATGTTCATTCACTCATGTCTGCACCCAGCTTCTCACATGCATTCAGTCCTTATTGTTTTCAGTCGCCCGTCAGTGGGTCTGAGCTGCCTTGGCCCGGACCTTGCACTGCGCATTTCTGGGATGGAAGGCCTTGCCTTGCTCCCGTAAATTGCGTAGAGTTTGCCTCATATTGGCCTCCTAGGTTGTGCTCTACGCAATTCTGAGAGGCAGTGCCTCAGTTGGCCCCCCTGAATTGCGCAATGCAATTTTCCCGGGTTGCAGTCATGCTGACTGAAACTGCACATTGCGCAGTTCCAGTCCTAAGTAGGCCAAGCTGGACTATGCTCTGCGCAGTTTAGGAAGTCAATCAGCTCACTAGCAGTCTGGACTATGCTCTGCACGGTTCTGGCAGTCAGTCTTCTAGTCTCTTGCAGTGAAAATTGCGCAAATTTCCCAGTCAGTCACCCAGGTGTGTTACATGTCAGTCCTCAAGTTGCTTTTGGTTTTCAACTGATAGTTTTCTTGCCATGAGTGTTTCTCTGTCTCTAGGTATCACAGGTGTTCATCAGTCTCTCAGCAATATAGGTACAATGGCTTCCAAGAGAGTAGGGTCAAAGGACACCATTGAGAGCGCAACTGGAGATGTGGTCGAGCAAGTGTCTATGAGCTTTCCCATCTATGAAGACACTAAGTTGTTCATAGATAATGAGATCAAGATCAAATGGAAGGATATCAATGACATCTTTTTAGGCACCTTCGAGGAGAACTTGGAGGACCACAGAGTTTATGTCAACATACACAAGTCTGGCTTGTACTGGGTTGCATGCAGGTATCCCACATTTCCATGCGCGACATGATCCACTGGATTGTCTTGCATGCTGATCCAGAGACAATGGTGTTGAGCAGTTTCAGCGGAATAGAACTTGCTACCTTCAGGGCAGAGAACTTTTGGGAGATGTATCACTTACCACAGTCGGTGATCACAATCGATGTGCCCTTCACCAATCCCAGCAATAGTACAAACTCGAGATATCTTGAAGAGCTGTGTGAAAGAGCCATCTATGTTCAGGACAACACCCAACCAAGTATAAAAGACAAAGATATTGCGGAAGGCTTATCAATTCTTGGTCATCTTCGCATGCTGCTATACGGCCAGGAGAGTATAGAGAGCTTCTCGCAAAGTTAGGTGATTGTGTTGGATTAGCTGGCAAATGAAGGAAGACCTTTCAATTGATCTGACATGTTGGCTCTCCAACTGAAAGGGACAAGTAACGGATGCCCGACATCTGCCCCAAGGGTCAACAAGCAAATATCTTCATGTCCGCCTACATTCTTGATGCAATCTATGCCTGCCAACAGTTCCCTGGCTTAGGTTGGGCATGGAGACCTTCAGAAACCTCTATGCACACCTTTTGTAGGTTGTTCTCCGAGTGAAGCTTTCGTGGAGTTATGCTACAACTATCAGACCACTTCATCACCTCGGTGTATAGGATGATCTTTAAGCAAGATCTGCCTTGCATGTCAGAGGAACAATGGAGGCATTCGTTAACATAGAAGATTGGTACACCTCACCCCTTGGCACCTTCATCCGGATGTACAACATGGAGAAGGCTCTGCATGTGTTACCGAAGTTTTCCATGGACAAGCTGGTCATGCAAGAGGTTGCATACCACATCTCAACAGGGTTGTCAGTGAGACTGCACAGGAAGAAGAAGGCACCTTGGCCCGCTCTTCCTTTGCGGATTGGGTTGTATGAGATCCAAAATCTCAAGCATGTTGAGGCCAAGACAGAGGAATTCAAGAGATTCACCTTCGGCACCAGAAGTTTCAATCCATATGACCTGCATCGCTTAGTGGAAGACCACTGTGCGAGAGTGTATCATCCTTGGATCCATGGGGCATGTCATTGGCCTGAGGAAGAACCATGGAGATACTGCTATAACTCCTCAAGGATCAATGAACCAATCAGAGTGGTTGTAGAGTGGTTAGCAGCGCACGAGGTAATGGCATCTCAGAGAGTAGCACCATTAGTAGCAGTAGAGGGCAGCAGACCTTCACATGACAAAGAAAAGAGAAAGGTTGTAGATAACGCAGAGGCATAGCAAAGCTACAAGTTCAAAGCAGATCCACTTGTATTAAGAGCAACTTTGGAGATTGAGACAAATACGTGACAACACAACAAAATGATTGTGCAAAGACAGAGGGAGAAGCAGAAACTGGAGGAGGCAGAGAAGAAGTTGCAGGAGTTTAAGCAACAACTAAGGGGAGAACAAGAGCTGCGCATAAGGGAGAAGGAAGCATAGCAAGGAATAAGAACATCAGGAGGTGCAACGTGCACACATTGATGAAACTGCACCCATACAGGTTATTGATTCATCAAAACAGCTGGCAGATAGCAAATAGGGTGATAAGTCGTAGGAGTAGGACTTTTCTTAAGAGATTGAACAGATGTTGGAACAGATGGACACGGATGTGGCTCATCCATAACAAGATCAGGATATAGACCTCATGTCCAAAGACCAAGAGGTCACTCCACTAGCTTCAACAAATCCCAAAATAAAGCAAGTCCCAAGTGATCAAGGAGACACCGAAATCCTTGAGGACAATCCGGAAGCAGATGTGCACAACATATCCTTTGACGAGTCACAACACAGTTTTGCAGTCGGGCAGAGTGCTCACTCTGGATGTCCATGCATCTCCTGCACATTTTCAAGAACAAGTGATCATGTCCGATGTGTGCAAACATCCAACTGCATTGGTCGATGCTACAAAGGCATATGTCGAAGCCACCAGCTCAAGTCTGAGATTCTTGATAGTTGAGAATGAGCGCATGCCTAAGGAATTATAAGCAGCTAAGCAGGGAAAAGAGCAAGCTACAACATCCACCAGAGTAGAGTTGAAGAAAGCAATACTTGATGAAGTATCGTCTCTTGAGACAATCATGCGGAAGTTGTACTTCAAGTTCGTAGCCATGCATAAGTCAGTTGCCCATATTAATGGTTGGCAGTAGCGTTGTGTGAGGAGAGCACGCATCTTGACAAACATACACATTGTTGTCGATCACAAGTAGATATGGACAATGAGGTACAAGGGAGCCCCGTTGTACCTGCTAAATATGATGAAGGCAAAGGCAATGGAGTTGAAGGCACGCATCCGAAGTCAGATCCAGAATTTTGAGGAACTCCCACAGTTCATCACCAACTTACAGGCTTCACATGCACGAGTGTTCAGGAGCATGGATGTCATTGTGAGCACGCATGCTATCCCATCCATCGGCACACTCACCGAGGTGAAAGCAAAGAACCAAGTCCAACTAGAGATGGACATGTACTTTGAGCAGTTTATGCACATAGCCGCCAGTGCAGATTTGCAGATGAGCGCAAACACTATGCACCAATATGTCATTGGTCCTGTTGCACTCAAGACCATGATGTGCATTCTATATGATGAGTTGGACAGAGATGCCAAATCAGTGTACCTGGATGCAACGGAGTCAAGAATTCGCTTTCATAAGGATGTCACCGCAAAGTATGTGGACACCATAACATACTACCAAGCTTAGCATCAGTTTGCACCATCGATCACCAAGAGGATGTCGACAAGTTAGTATTCACATAGTTGTCCAAGTCTCAGTGATGTCTTGTATGGCTTACTCAAGCCCATTTTTGTATCACATGGGTACATGTGCAGATTGTATTGTAAACATGTTGTAAAGTGAAAGACCAAGTGTCAATGGTAGAATGTAAACAGTCATGTGTAAGCTAAAGAGTCGCGAGGGTAGTTGAAGAGTCACAAAGGGGAATGTCAAGGGTCACCCCACCCTTTGCTATATATAGAACCTCATAACTTATTGTACGAGCTTTTGGGGATCCAAACTTCCGATAGGTATAACTTAGAGAAATCTTGGAGTGTATTGTAATGAGCCTTGGCTTCTCCACAATGTAGAGCGAGTACATCTCTTTAGAGGAGTAGGCAGCAGTCATTGTAACGTTCCACTATTGGGGCTAATGGTTGTCATCGTTGTATGTATGCTTTGGATCTTTCATTATTTTGATATAACAGAGCCAACATGTTTCATGCATATATTGTTATTGTAGTTCGGCTATCTTGGTTACTTTAACGATGTATGTAGTTGTAATTTACACATGTATGTATGGACTATTGTTCATGTGTTTGTATGAATATTATCGAAGCATGTTGTTGGTATAACTCATCACTTTGGATCGTCGGCTATCCAGCTTTCCATCTTGTGATGTCTTTCGGATCGTGTGTTCCCTTTCAAGCTACGTGCTATCACAGGCTTCTAAGGGGCGCACTCTTCTCCCCTTTGGTGTGTTAGATCCTTTCATGCACCTTCCCTGACTTCTTGCAAGGTCATACTCTTACTTCCAACAAGGACATCTTACTTACCTCTGCTCGCAATCGCAGTTAAGGCAATACAGTACTACCCACTGTTGGCACTCATATTCCAAACGATCTGAGGTCTAGTTTTGACTTCTTACTGAGGAGATCTCCTGACATGTTAGCGGGTCCAGCACCATGAACATTTCTAGCGCTAGAAGGAGGGCCAGATGACAAATTGAGTCCTCACATCCTGTTTTGAATCTTCAAAAATATATCATGGATATTGTCATAGTTAACCCTACATTATTTGTCCAACAGACATCCCTTTGAAGTCGAGAGGGAGTTCTTTGATGACTTGTCAGAACTCACGTATGATGGTGAAGGCGAAGTGACGTGGCCTGAGAACTTAGATGACTTCCATGCATTCATGGAGAATGTGGAAGGTTTTAATGAAATATAAGTTTGTATGTTGCTCGCACACACTTCGTAATACCCATTGCTATGGTGTCGCACGCTGCCTCCTAATTGCGTGCACTCATTCAAACAGTTCATTGATCTAATAGAATATGTTTTTCATCATTTTGATCTTGAAGCACTTTATAAGAAAATGTTGCAACAACATAAGGCCGTAAATGAATCTCTAATGGATTTTTGGCAGCACTTCCATCTTCTCTCTTTTAAAGCTCCAAAAAGTTAGATGAAATTCCAATATCTTATGGACATATATGAGCATGTCTGTATCAAATCACTCTATCCCAAAGTGAAGAATAAGCTCAAACCCCGCTCAGCACACTTTGATGATGGAGTTGCGCAATCACAAGTGGACACACTCACTGTCACAAGTGATTGTCCGCCTTCCCCTCATCAAACTGCTCCACCCCCGCAAAGTGATGTGGGAGAGCATGTACACAAGTTTGTTCAACTGTCACATCCTCATGCCCTCACTACTCTTAATTTCCACGCAGATTTGGTTGGGAAGCCCATGTGTTGTAATATGCACTTGTTACTTCAACCTTTGTCTCCACGTTGTATTGATCCTCCTGATTGTATTGTCTTGTGTTCTTTCGTTATGGATTCCACACCTGTTGTGAACAAGGATCAAGCTATCGACGGACTTAATGTTGCACAACCAACCCATGGTGAAGGATGACATCCTTCTGTCTGCGTCTCCTCCACTTTTTCCTCACATCTTTGGTGATTCTGTTATCTCTAATTTTCCTTGTGTAAATTCATCCCCGGATGCATCTACTTCCAATCATTCGCAGAACACACCTGATGTCAGTCCATCATTTGCTAACAGAGAGGAAAAATCTTTCGTTGAAAATCCACTTGATTTTTCATCTACTTTTTTCAGAAACGTAGAGGGTGAACATTCTTGCTTCTCATATACCGCTTTGTATGATACATAAGATCATGAGGATGTTGATGAACTCATTGATTTTTCTGGTCGTAGCTATCATGATCTCTTTACTCCTATATTTGGTCACGATGTTGATTCAATCGTCGTTGATCTTTCAAAGCCACCCGTTTATGATGATTTATCTATTGATGAAGTTGAAACCCCACAGGCTATCGAGGCGCTTCAGCCTACGCTGATGGTTATGTCAAGCCTTTGCTGTCCTAAGGTTAGGTTCACTTCGGATTAGGAAATTGTTGAAACACCCAAGGCTCCTCAACACTCATCTATATGCATTGAAGATCAATCGAATACACAGATTTCACTTCCTCCACCTAAAGCACATGATCCCATCGCTCATGCATTGGAGGAACCATACACAGCAAGCACACTTGCAAGACGTAAGTTGTCTTTCTTTCTCATCTTTGCTTTTATGTCACAGTCAAGAGAGTGTGCATGCTTATCATCTGCAAGAAGTGTGTCACAAAGCCATGTCAACTCCACATAATGCTTGTCTTGCACTTTCACTCTTTTCTTTTATGTGGACATGTTTAAACCCGTAGTGTGTTGGCATTCATTGTTATATCTTTCATGTTTGTTGGTTCGCTGGAATGTCCCTTTCGTGAACCATTCCTTCACCAACATGGGTCAACCAATGCGTTAATAACTGCATTGGAAATATCACTTCACGTGATCAGATCCATGCACCGTTAGCTTAGGAGTAGGAGTAGTGTTTGCTTTATGTCTTCTTTTCTTGCATTCATGTTTGCTTTCTTTATTTGTTTGTTTGTTTGCATGCTTTGCTTACTTTCTTTGATTTCGCAATTGCTTCTGCTCTTCGTTTTGTTATTTTGTTTGCTTGTTTACGTCTGTAGGTTAGTTTCGCATGAAACCGTGTATGATTCTTAAAGACAAACAGGGTAAAGTACAAGAAGACTTGTACAACTATCAACACTTGGTTATTTGTTGTCCTCTCTCTTTATGCATAACTTGTTGTCTTCATTTAATGATACACCAATGGAAAATATGTTCTGTTCGAAGTGAATCTTGGTGAAAAGACAACACTTTCACTCTAACTAGTACCACTTACTCTAGTCAGTTGTTTTTGGGTTAACTCTTGTCAGCTCAGTCAAGTAGAGTAAGGTGAGGGGGCAAACCTTAACAAGTATGTTAGAGGTATACATAACATACTTCTATGAAGGAACAACCTCTTCTGATCTCAATAAGTCGAGATCCCTCTTCCACCTCTGAAATAAATAAGTGGCTATGAACAGTTCTATTAAAAATGGAAATACGAAAATTTTGAAAAGATGAATAAGGTGAAAGAAGAGAAAGGCTTCTTGTGCAGAGAGGTGATTCAAGTAACTCCGCCTGGGTACTAACCAGGCTCGCTGGAAGTGGAGTGATGCTTGTGTTCCTGCGTGACTCGGTCGGCGTACCGTCCAGGCTTGCTGGCAGTTGAGCAACACCAGAGATGAAACTTAAACTCTGGCAGTCATATTACATGTGCACTAATATACGCCTCATCCCAAATCGAAAAAACTAAGTTGACTTGGATTGGAATGTATGGTCGCATAAATGAAAGAGGCAAGTATAATTCAACATAACCAAAGTTCTTTCTCTTCAACATAGCCAAAGTTCTTTCTCTGCTCTAGTAGTATTGGTACATAAGAAAGATGGATCATGGTGTATGTGTCCAGATTATAGGGAGCTCAACAAGCTTGCTATTAAAGATAAATTTGCCATTCCTGTCATTGATGAATTGTTGGATGAATTACATGGAGCAATTTACTTCACCAAGCTAGATCTTCGTCCTCGATATCATCATATTAGAATGAATACTAAAGGCATTCTTAAAAGAACATTTGTAACTCATGAAGGTCATTATGAATTTTTGGTCATGCTTTATGGCCTTACTAATGCACCTTCCACATTTCAAGGTTTGATGAATTCCATTTTCAAACCCTTCCTTATACAATTTGTGTTAGTATTCTTTGATGATATACTAATCTACAACAAGTCTTAGAAGGATCATGGTCAAGATGTTGATAGGGTGCTCAAACTATTGGAGGAGAAACAATTGCATGCAATAACCTCCCAATATTTCTTTGGGGTACAAGAGGTGGAATATTTGGGTGATATTGTATATCATGAGGGTGTTAAGGTAAATCATAACAAAATTAAAGCCATCAAAGAATGGAAAATCCCCACAACCCTAAAGCATATTCGAGGATTTCTCTAGTTGACATGGTATTATTGCAAGTTTTTTAAGAATTATGGGAAAATAGCAACACCTCCAACAACATTACTCTAGAAGCAACTAACTCCTTTGAAAATCTTAAAGAAGCAATGTGCCAAGCTCTAGTTTTAGCTACTCCAAACTTCACAAAAACTTTTGTGGTGGAATGTGATGCCTCGGGAAATGGAATTGGTGTTGTTTTAATTCAAGAAGGAAGACCTATTTCTTTTGAAAGTCGTCCAATCAAGGGAAAATATTTACACAAACCTATTTATGAGAAGGAAATGTTGGCAATACCACATGCCTTGGGGCAATGACACCTTCCTTTAATGGGAAGGCACTTCAAGATAAAAGTAGATCATGATAGTTTCAAATACTTTTAGGAACAACGATTATCTTCAGAAGAGCAACAAAAATGGGTCACTAAGATGTTGGGTTATGACTTTGAAATCATCTACAAAAAAGGGAAGCAAAATGTTGTTGTAGATGCACTCTCAAGAAGCGATGAGGATGTGGAAGCATTTTTCTATTCCATTTCTATTATCCAACGTGTTTGGATAACTAAAGTAAGGGAGGAACAAAAGAATGGCGAAGAGGTGTGGACACTCATTCAAAAGTTGCAGCAAGATCCTAGTATATCTGATACCTTTATCTAGAAAAATGACTTATGGTACAAAGATCACTTATATCTATGTAAGAATTCCTGACTCAAACAAAATATTATTTTGGAATCAAACTCCTCCCCTTTAGGAGGGAACTCCAGATTTTTATAAACTTACCAAAGGGTCAAGAAGGATTTTTTTGGCATGGCCTTAAATCTAATATTCAGAATGTTTGTTTTTCCAACAAAATAAATTTGAGACAATTAAGACCCCAAGTCTATTGCAAGCTTTAGCCATTCCAATTCAGCGTTGGGAGGAGGTCTCAATGTATTTTATCACATGTTTACCCATGTCTAAAGGAAAGAGTGTCATCATGGTGGTAGTTGATATACTTACCAAGTATGCACATTTTTGTGCATTATCTCATCCTTTTAAAGCCGGTATAGTTGCTACTGCATTTACTGAAACAATTCAAAAGCTACATGGAAACCCAATGATTATTGTAAGTGACAGAGATCTCATTTTCACTGTAAATTTTTGGATAGAATTATTTTTTTGTCTTGATGATCAATTAGTTCATAGTTCATCTTATAATCCTCAACCTGATAGGAAAACTTAGATAGTGAACAAATGTTTGGAAGGATGTCTTCGTTGCTTTGTATCTGATAAACAAACACAATGGATCATGTGGTCACCTCTCGATGGATGGTGGTATAACACTTCCTTCTGTACTACAACGAAAATAACCCCTTTTATGGCACTTTATGGATATCATCCATCATGTTGAAGAATCTAGGGAAAATGTAGTTAATGTGATTCTTCTTTTGATGATAACTATTTGTGAAGTGTTTTTCAATTTTCCTTCTTATTCCAATCTTCTAATATGATTATTATAATGTGCCTTTGTTAGTTCGTCAAATAGATACCAAAACAAAGAGACAAGAACACAAGATGTTGGCATTCTTCCTGGGCCAAAACCTCTCCCTTTTGGAGAGGAAAACCCGAACAAAAATTCTTCTTATAGAGATTCCAATTGACAAATACCAAAAGCTTGACCCTTGACTTACTAGGCCACTCTAAGACCGAGACACCAATACTCTTCCTTGACACTTCTGAGGTCATCAAAATTATTGCACCATCACCGAGGTCTTCATCACTGAGATCTTCATATGTATAGGAAAGTTGTATATAGATCCAATGATGACATGTTAGTCTCATCATAATTGTTCCTTCACCGAGATCATAAACTTTGTGACTGTGTCTTCATCAAGAATAAGGTCATGATTGTGATAGGATTATCACTGCTTCTTAATATATGCCGAGATAATGTTTCTCTATGAGATCCTTTCATCATCATTATGTTGATATTGTGATTATCCGTGTTACCAAAACTATTGAGATCTTTATTGAGAACATAATTGTGTTCTCTTTTCACCAAGATCACCCTTGTCATTGCCATCACTGCACCTTCTTATTATGCCGAGACTGTGAGAGTGTGTATCCCTTGTAATATCCATATGAAAACATGTAGACACCTTCTTAATTGAAATGTTCTAACATAGCCTTCATCCCAGATTCCTATTCCATTACTTGTCACTGTAATTATTAGCAAAATTTTAGAGATATCTGAAGTTGCAGAGGCTTATACAAAGTTCTGTCTTTCTGTGACTCTAGCCACATATTTATAGGTGTTATGTCTCCATATTTAGCCGACATGTAAGGGTGAACTGATGTGTCCCTATTTCTGAGCTGACTTGTCATTAATATTTATTTTGAGGCCTACTTAGCTGTTTTCTTCATCGTTTTGTAGGCAGACTTCTTTGTGCTTGTCTTGGAGGGTTGTTCTAGACTTGTATATATTTCATATATCCTCAAGAAGATATATTTACACATGTCTTTGACTCTTTGACTTTCCTAGACTTATGGAATGAGCAAGAAACTCA
Organism: Pinus tabuliformis; assembly: GCA_031772625.1. Lineage (NCBI taxonomy): Eukaryota > Viridiplantae > Streptophyta > Pinopsida > Pinales > Pinaceae > Pinus > Pinus tabuliformis. The sequence goes on along the minus strand of CM062808.1, from coordinate 955,495,567 downwards.
TTCTTATAATTTACAAAAAAATATTTATTTTTCTTGACGAGTACAACGAATCAAAATTACATTTGTAAATACTGAACCTAGTTACACTTTCTTCAACACTCCTTAACGAGGGAGGTATTTATAATGGTACTTGGTCATTCTCGATTTGAAGAATTTCTCATAAGAAGAATCAGATTGGCAACCCATCTGTTATAGCATCATAGTAACCAACTTTGTTTATAGCAAGGCCTTGACTAACAACTTTATCTCTCATATGATCAAAGCACAATGTTGGTGATACCAATGATTTATAGACACCTTTATCATTGTCTCTTAAGGTACATCCCCACTCGGGTGTTCACTGAGTATGACCTTTTAGGACTATTCTTATCTTGGGTTCCCAGCCCTCAAAGAATATTAGTCCTCTTGCCTACTCTTATCTTGGATGCCCTACACATCCTCAAAGAGAATCAGATGCCAGATGATTACCCAATCATCCATTATTTCTTCCCAGGGGAAGACAAGAATGTTGTGTCTATCATGTATCTACATTTCCATTCATGACCTTCACCTAGACTTACGACTGTTAGTCCTGGTCTAGTGCATGACAGATGAAATAAAAAAAATACAATTGTCACTCCTTTGTAATCAGGGGTGATTTAGTCCAAGCTCCCTCTTGATCAGGGACCTGTTAGAGCTCCCTCTTAGCTAGGGACTCTTCTATACATCAGTAACTTCTTCTTTGTGGGTCCTTCAGTTGCTTGATCAACTTCTCTCCTCAATGTCATGAAAAATAGTTGAGCTTCTTTCTTGTAGGGCAAAAACCATTGATCACTTTCCTCCTTAGTTCGTTATGTCATTTATTTCTTCATGGAAAGTGGCTTTCTTCATAGTTGGAACCTTCGTCATATCACTACTTCTTTCTCATCATACTTCTTCCATTGATCACATGAATGCTAGTTGTAATCGTAAGTAGCCCTGCATGAACTTGTCCAGATATTATTCAAGAAATAAAAAATTATATCATTAAATCAAACTGTACCTTACTAGGTGGCTCTTCATCATGACATCTTTCTGTAGGTATCAACATCCTGCATTCATGTTGACACATCTCCCAAAGATATCAATTGTCAGGGGTCTACATCTTTTCCATCAGAGTCTTCATACTTTTATGAGAGATTTTCTAGTCAAGACTTCTTGATATTTTTGGATGTTGATTGCCTTCATCAGGGTTGCATATCTCACGATCTCTTCCTTCTTTACGCATTCCATTCCCAGGTGCCTTTTGGAGTTTTCTAGTCAGAGTTATCACTACAACAAAACCAACGATTAGCGTCCCTTTTTACTTCTTTTTTTGCATCTAGAGCCCATTTTCGGTGCTATTTGCATCCATTTATCAAATATGGTGCAAAACTTGACACAGAATTTGCATCAAGTTTTGCACCAAATCTTACACCAAGTTTAGCACCAGGTATTGCAATAGGTTTTGCACCACGTTTTGCACCAAATTTTATGCCAAGTTTTATGTCATCCTTTGCTCTAGGTTTTGTTCTAGGTTTTGCATCAATTTTGGCATCTATTTTTGTTTGACATACTTTTGCATCCTCATTTGCATCCACTTTTTGCACCTACACTTGCATCAACTTTTGCATCCTTTTTTAAATCATTTTTTGCATCCATTTTTTCATCCATTTGTGCATCACTTTTGCGCCACGTTTTACATCGAGTTTTGTGTCTAGTTTTGCATATAATTTTGCATCTACTTTTGTTGCATCCACTTTTCCATCTTGTTTGGCATCCATATTTACATCCTCTTTTGCATCTATTATTGTACCCACTATTGCATCTAATATTTTTGTGCCACAATTGGCGCATAGTTTGGCACCTCCTTTTGCACCCACTTTTGATTATAATTTTGCATCCACGTTTGCATCCTCATTTGCATCTAGGTTTTCATCAACTACTACATCTATTTTTGCATCCCTTTTCGTATCCAATTTTGGACCAGGATTTGCATCGGGTTTTGTGTCTCGCTTTGCATCCAATTTTGCATCCACTGTTACACCCATTTTAAATTTCACTTTTTGCATCCCTTTTTACATCTTCATTTGCATCATACTTTGATTCTTTTTTTTCATCTATCATTACATCCACTTTTGTTATGCCATAATTTGCACCATGTTTTGCACTCACTATTGTATCCACGTTTGCTTCCAATTTTGCATCCATGTTCACATCTTCTTTTGCATCAAATATTGCATCTATTTTTGCATCCACTTTTGTGTCAGGTTTATGCATTGGGTTTTGCATCTCGTTTTATATCTACTTTTGCATCTACTTCCATTGTATCCATTTTTTTCATCCAATTTTGTTTTGCCTGTTGCATCAATGTTTGCTTCCACTTTTACATCCATTTTTGCATCTTATTTTGCATATTTTTTGTCTATTGTTACATCCACTTTTGTTGCACCATATCTTGCGCCTACCATTGCAACCACATTTGCTTCCACGTTTGCATCCACATTTGCATCCTCTTTTGTGTTCAAGTTTGCATCAGATATTGTGTATGTTTTTGCATCCCCTATTGTATCCACTTTTGTTTCATCCATTTTTGCATCTACTTTTGTGTCCGTTGTTGCATCCACATTTGTTTCACCACAGTTTGTGCCAAGTTTTACACCTACCATTGGACCCATGTTTGCTTCCACTTTTGCCTTCATGTTTGCATCCAAGTTTTCATTGACAACTGCATCTACTTTTGCATCCACTTTTGTGTTAGGTTTTTCATGTTGTTGTGCATCTACTTATGTTGTATCCACTTTTCATCCAATTTTACTTCTATTGTTGCCCCCATTTCTATGTTCGCTTTTGCATCCCTTTTCCAACACTCATCATATTTTCTGCATTGATGATATTCCTTATGGCATTGACAATTATGAACAATTGATGACAATGTCAATAATATTGACAATGATGAAAATGAAGATGATGGCGATGACATGAATTGTGATTATGATGATAAAGACGATAGTGGTTACAATGAAATTAATGATGATGATGGCAATGATTATGATGATGACGACGCTAATGACCTTGGCGAATCTTCCCAATTTTAGATGTTGTCATTGTCATAATCATAAGCATTATCTTTGGTGTCATCATCATCATTTTCATCTAGGTCATCATCAAAAACAATAATGGCATGAATGATGATGATGATTACAACAATGTTGATAGAAATTACATTAATGATGATGATGGGGATGATAAAAATGACAATGACGATGATAATGGTGGTGATGATGATGATCATCGATCATCTCTCAAAAATAGAGTTGTTATTTCTCTTACGTATATCAATGTGTCCTAAACAACCCTTTTCTAGCACTGATCACATTTTTTGGGTTGATGATATTTCTTACAACGTCTATAATTATAAACAATTGCAAACAATGTCCATAATGATGATGATGATGGAGCTGATGATGATGACATGAATGGTGATTATGATGACAATGTAATGATGGCAATAACGATGACAAGGATGATGGTGATGATGATGACAATGATTATGATAATGAGAATGAACAATTACTAGTTTCACTACCATCTTCTGCATACATATTACTATCATACTTTTTAAATTTTTTGTCTCTCTTGAGGTATCTTACTATAATGGTGTTGTCAACACTAGAAAGATATCTTGTTGTAATGGTGGTTCTAATGTTAGCACTAGCAAAGTTTTTGTTAAATTTTGGTTAAAAAAAATCGATTTATGCAATTATTTTGACAATCTATGTAAAAAAGTAAATAACATCCAATTATTTTGACTGTAGTCCCATTGATTATCATGAATTCACTAGTCTGAAGACCATCTTCTACATACATATTATTATTAAACTTTTTGCATTATATCCCTCTTATATCTTGTTGTAATGGCAGTATTAGCACTAAAAAAATATCTTGTTGTAATGGTGATGTTAGTATTAGCACTAAAAAAATCACTAAATTTTGGTAAAAAAAAAGTTTATCATTTATTTATTTTTAATTTGGGAAATTTTTGTTTTTATTTTTTTTGTTTTTAATTCTATTTTTATGCAGTAATATTTTTTTTGGTTGAATTTTGGTAGTAACTAGTTTTTGGTCGAATCATATGTATTAACCATGTTCTTTATGCTACAAGTCTAATTGTTGGGACAAAATTGCTCTTTCAAATAAGTTGCAAAAGCTATTTTACATCCATTGTTGCACCCATGTTTACACCCACTTTTACATCCCTTTTTGCATCCTATTTTTCATCTTCATTTGCTTCTTTTTTTGCATCTATCATTACATCTACTTTTGTTGTGACAAAATTTGTTCCATGTTTTGCACATACTGTTGTACCCACGTTTCCTTCCAATTTTGCATCCATCTTCACATCCTCTTTTGCATAAAATATTTCATCTATTTTTGCATCCACTTTTGTGTTGGGTTTTGCATCTCATTTTGTATCTTCTTTTGCATGTACTTCCATTTCATCCATATTTTGCATCCAATTTTGTTTCTCATGTTGCACCCGTGTTTGCATCCACTTTTACATCCCTTATAGCATCTTGTCTTGCATCTAAGTTTGCATATTTTTTTGTGTCTATTATTACATCCACCTTTTTTGTGCTATTATTTGTGCCATATCTTATGCCTATCATTGCAACCCACATTTTCTTCCACTATTGCATCCATATTTGCATCCTCTTTTGTGTCCAAGTTTGCATCAAATATTGTTTATGTTTTTTGCATCCCATTTCGAATTTACTTTTACATCCACTTTTGATTTGTCTAGTTTTGCAACTAATTTTGTGTTCACTATTGCACCCATGTTTGGCCCATGTTTACATCCCTTTTTTCATCCAAGTTTTCCTCCTTTTTGCATTCAAGTTTGTGTCCCTTTTTTTTTACATTCATTGGAGTATCCACATTTGTTTCACCACAATTCATGCTAAGTTTTATGCCTACTATTGTGCCCATGTTTTCTTCCACTTTTTCATCCATGTTTGAGTCCTATTTTGTGTTCAAGTTTGTTTGAACTATTGCATCTACTTTTTCATCCACTTTTGTTCAATTTTTCTGTCTTGTTCTGCATCTACTTATGTTGTGTCCACTCTTCATCCAAATTTACGTCTATTTTTACCCCCATTTTTTTGTTTACTTTTGCATCCATTTTCCAACACACATCATATCTTTTGCATTGATTACATTTCTTATGACATTGAAAATTATGAACAACTGATGACAATGTCAATAATTATAACGATGATGATAATGAAGATGATGACGATGACATGAATTTCGATTGTTATGATAATGACAATGATGATAAAGACGATGGGAGTTACAATGACAATGATGATGATGCTAATGACCTTGGCCATTCCTCCCAATTTTTAAATGTTATCATGGTAAAAATCATAATAATTATCTTTGGCGTCATCTTCCAAGTCATCATCATCTGATCATCATTATCATTATTTTCATCTTGGTCATAATCAAGAACAATAATGGCATGAATGATGATTATGATGTTCATGATGAAGATGACAAAAATTATGATAAAACTTATATTAGTTATGATGATGGGGATGATGACAATTATAATGACGATGATAATGGTAGTGATGTTGATGATCATCAATCATTTCTAAAAAATAAAGTGGTTATTTTTCTTTCATATATCATGTGTCCTAAGGTTGGTGATATTTCTTATGATACCTATAATTATGAACAATTGACGACAATATACAAAATCATGATGATGATGATGATCATGAAGAAGACATGAATGGTGAATATGATGATAACGAAATGATGACAATAATGATCACATTGATGGTGGTGATGATGGCAATAATGAAGATGATGACCCTCCCTCTAAACTAGCGAGGTACTCATAATGAGACAAAAAAGTACTCTCAAGTTGAAATATTCATATAAGAAGGGATCTAGATTGATAAGCATCAATGATGATTTACATCATCATAGCCAAAATTTTCAAAATAGTAAGGCCTTGACTAACAAGTTTATCTCTCCATTAGATCAGAGCAGAATGTTGGGAGGCATAAATTTGGACACCACTGCCTTTCAAAGCACTTACCCCACCAAGATGTTTACCAGGTATGTCCTCACATGATCATTTCCTAATCCACTATCATAATATTTGACACTAGAAAATGTCAATCCTCATGACTATTCTTATCTTGGATTAATGTACTTGACTTATGGCGATTAGTCCTAGTCAATGTCCAAATTCTCAAAGAATATTGGTCCCAGATGTTTATCCAATCCACCATTATCCCTACTAGTGCCTTTACTAGGCTTACGATTGCTAATCCTAGCCATAGTACATGACACATGGATAACATGGTGTCTACCCTCACTCCCTCTCAACCAGGGAGGAAACATCCACAAGCATAATATTTTCTCAAGAATACCCATCATTTTCGTAGAGAATAACATCATTAATTTGTTTTCATCACATGACGACTTTATGATTAAGCATTCATAGATTTGTGCCAAAATATTTCCCATTTTGTATTTGTGATGAAATACAATAAAAAAGTGAAAGCCAAAATCATTAAACATACACTATATTGATTTATCTAAGTCTAAACTCTAAGGTTGAAGTGAAAATTCATGTAAATCTTATATCTATGAGTTGTGCCAAACTTATGAAAACCTTATTCCCTAAGTCCTATATATAAGAAAATGAAAAAGAAAGAAAAATAAGGGCCAATAAATGGTAACTCATGTATTCACTCCCTCCTTGGAAAATATATGAATATATACACTCCTAGTCACACTTGATCACATGTATGTGATGGTTAAATCATGAATTCTTCTTTTCTCCTTGCATTTTCACTTCATCATTTAAGCACCTAATTGAGGATCTAAGGAATGTTTGTTTCCTAAGGCTTTCATGTCTACTCTTGGTTTACTTATGTCACACTACTATCAATTTATGTGACAGAGTGAAATACATAAGTTTGTGGAGTTATTATAGAGGTGTATTGAGTTCGTAACCACACACACATGTATTACATCTCATTGATCCACATGTGTGGGTTGGAGACTCATTTCTTGACAACTTTAATGGAGACTACTTTGTGGCTTTAATGGTATAGCTTAGAAAATATCTTGTTAAACATTTCGATTCATTCTTTCTTTTCCTCGAGACACTTATAATATTGAAGTCACTCCCAACAATCCATGGAGATGGGGAGTATAAATTACTTGTGCTAGAAATAGAATTGAGAAATAGAGGTTTTCCTTTTGCGATATTGGAGTCATAGACATTGGATACATGGTAGTAGTCCTCAATGTCAATTAACTAAAATTGTATTGTCATAATGCGAAAAGAGGTAAACATATTGGTAACCTTGATGTCTTAATCATTTCAAATAATAACCATTCCACCCAAGTATCTCTAAGCATCAATCACTACTACTTGGAAATTCCTCCCCCATTTTCTAATTATATGAGGTTGAACCTCACTTAATATTTTTGCTTCTTATATCAACATTATTTATGGGTGCTTTGCATACCATTTTTCTTTTAGGAGTTTGTTTTCACTTACTATTGACGCCCCTCATGTTCCAAGACTATTTTCATCAAAAATTTACATAGAAAGAAAGTATAAAGTGACTAAAAAGAAACATGTCTCAAGATTTAAGTGCTTGGACAATTCCACTTCATGACTCCTATATTTCCTTAACCTGAGACCAAATGGTGAACTTGATGGCCTTAAAGGAAATTGATCAATGAAAATCTAAAAAAGAGGCGATTTTTGACTTTATCACATACAATTTAATATACTAAAAAAAATATCCATAACAATTTCATCAATCAATGAATCATTAAAAAAAATATCCAAAACAATTTCATCAAGCAAAGAATCATTGCATTATAAAATACAATCTATAAACATTTTGGGAAAGTTTTGCTAAAACATGCTTAAAAATCAACATATTTAATATTAATATTTAACAATAATATGGACAATAACACATTTTGATAAATTAAATAACATATTATCAAGCCTAAAAAATGTCACTAACTAAAAACTACAAAGCATGCAACTAATGGAAGTGACCACTCAAGGCCACCACAAGACAATTAATCTATTAAGACCAAGATTAATGGGGACAAAGATCTATAAAGGACAAAGGAAAACCTATTTTAACTTTATTGTTTTATTAGCCTGGTTCAAGATGAACATTTCAAGATATCATGAAGAACATAATTAGTTTTATTGCATTAAGAAAACCCAAGCACATTCTATAACTTAGCAAGAAAGAGATGTATAACACCCATCTCAGCAACACGACACATGACATTAAGTTACTTTACTATATATAATTTAAACTCCTATCATAAAATCACAAATTTAGCATGAATGGAATGTTTAAAATCCATTTTTATAAAAACAAAATATAATTTTTCTTATAGAAAAATATACCAAAAACTAAATATATTTTTCTAGAAAAAAAAAATACTAAAACTAAATATATATTAAAAAAAAACTAAAACATAAGCAAACTAGAATTTGAATTTGACATTCTTGGTCACTTTCAGAAACATATGGTGGAATGTAATCTCTTTATCCTCATCTTTAGCTTTTTCCTAAAAAATAAAAGCATACAAAAGTGGGAAAGAGCCATAAAGCATGGGGAAGCTTTTTCCTAAGCACAAAAGCATCTAAAAAGTGGAAAATTCCTTTTTTATATGAGGAAACATTATTCACCCAAAAGATTTTCCCAAATTGAACTAATGAGGAATTTTGGAAATCTTCATAGCCTCCACTTTCCTATATATTAGAGGCTTGGCCATTGAAAAAATGATGGGAATTTTGTATTGTCACGCTCTTGAGATCTGTCTTGAGAGGGAGAGTTTTGGAGCTATGAGTTGGGGGAGGTGATGTTGCAACTATATCTGATTGTTGTAACTTTCCTCCAACTCCTTTATTCATATAGATCAGTTGTTCTTCCTTCCATATGTTTCTATTCATTCTTTACTTCTTCTATTTAACTAATGTATGCATGGGTTTTTGGTTTATATTTATTTATTCAATAATATTTATATGTTTTTTATAGTTTTGATTATTAAGATATTATGTTGTGAAGGTTGCTTTATTCTCTCTCTTATGTGTAGGACCAAGCTTTGGAGCTAGCTAGGAGCACTTCTTGGCTATACGAAAAACTCCAACAAGACCTGCATGCGAGGACTCACAAGAATTCATTCTCTTTTTCTTAATCTATACTCTACATCTTGATCTACTAAGAATCCTAAGCCTTAGAACAACCTTTCTCTTAATTGGTTTGTCCTAGGTTTCTGAGATAAACTGAGAGGGTTTTGTTTTCATCTAACCATGCATTAAATCCTACAGCAAAATGATATTTAGAAAATTTAATATATTTCACTATGTAAATGAACTTAGTAAAATGAACCCATAGAGGTGGTCATAAATGGAAATAAAAGTAAAACTCTAAACAAGAAGCCAAAAGTGGATTTAACCATGGATGAAAAATTGGGAGTAGAATTGGATGTTAAACTAGCCATCAAAACAATATGCAAACAATGACACAAAAATGTTTTTAAAGTAAAATTAAAAAAGGGTGCAACACTAGACACAAAGAAGGGAACAAAATAGGGCATATGAAAGGATACCGAATTGGGTGCAAACAAGGATGCAAAAATGGACACCAAAATGAGGATGGAAAGAATGGTGTAAAATTAGGATGCAAAAAGGATATAAGAAAAGACACAAAACAAGATGCAAAATGGGACTAAAAAATGGTGAAACCAAGGATGTCAAAGATGATGCATAACTAGATGAAAATTCCAACTAAAATCTAGGTGCAAAATGAGATGCAAATGTGGACACAAAATGTGGCAGAAAAAAGGATGCAAATTTGGAAGCCAAAAAGGATGAAAAACTAGATACCAAAAAGGATGCAAATTTGGACATAAAAAATGGTGCAAAATTGGACACAAAAGAAGAAAAAATGGTGCAAAAATGGGCATAAAAATGGCTCAATTTGGGATGCAAATTGAGATGCAACATTGGATGTAAAATGATGCAACAAATCATTCCAAACCTGGTGCAAAAACAAATGCAAAAGTAGACGAAAAAATGGCTCAAAAGTGAACGTAACAATAGACACAAAATGGGATGCAAAGGTGGATGCAATATATGGTTCAACATAGGATGCAAATTTAAATGCTCAAAAGGATGAAAAATTGGATGCAAGAAATGGTGTTAAAAATGATGCTAAATTGGATGCAACAAATGATGCAAAATTAAATGCAAAATATGGTGCAAAATAGGATGCAAAAAAGGGAGATAAATAAAATGCAAAAGTGGATGCAAAAAATGGTGCAAAAATGCATGCGAAATTTGGCACTAAATAAGATTCAACATATGGTGCAAAATTGGATGGAAAAGATGGTGTAAAAAAAGGCAGAAAAATTGGCACAAAAATAGATGTAAAAATAAGTACAAAATTAGAAGCAAAAGATGGCATAAGACCAGATGCAAAAATTGGCACAAATTGGATGTAAAAAAATGCGCTAAATAAGATGTCAAAGATGGTGTAAAAATCGATGCAAATTATGACACAAAAATAGAAGCAAAGAATTCCACAAAAGAGGAAGCAAAAAATGATGCAAAAAAAGGCACAAAACTAGAAGCAAAACGTGTTGTAAAACCAAATGAAAATCTTGGTGCAAAATATGATGCAGAAAATGATGGAAAATTTGGCGTAAAAAAGATGCAAAATTTGGTGCAAAAAAGGACGCTTTAAAAATTGTACAATAGAGCCAGATTTAGCGCCAGGTTGCTCATCCCAATTGAGAAAAAAATGCACTAGAATCTGGTGCTAAATCTGGCGCAAATTGCCTGTTTTGTTGTAGTGTATGTAACTGTAGTCAACCACCTCATATTTCACATGAGGACATATTATGTTGATTTCATCTGGTGTGACTTATGTCTTTCTGCATCCTTTCAGAGGAGGAGATACTTTTTCTTCGATCATGCTTCTCAATATAGAAGTATTGATCTGCAACCATATGACATGACATTATAAAACTTAAATACAAGTGTGCATACCTCATTTTACCTTTAGGTTGTCAAGGCTTCTTTCAACAACTTCCTTGATTGAAATACATTCAAACCCTTGAACTACTCTTACATCATCATATCATTTTTCATGAACTCCACAGGTTGGAGTTTCTATTGAAAGACTTACTTCATCCCTAGATCAGTGAATCTTCTAGTGAAGATTCCATCATAGAATCTTTAGGATCTTAAAGATCCCTATCCAATAGATGTTTCCCTTTTGTTGCATGATGAGCATTCTTCAAATGTTTGAGCTCTACAAAGTTGTTGCCTACAACTTGCCTTCTTTCATAGAAACCCTAAGTTGTTGACAGAGGTATCTTACTTACCCTCATGATCATAGTCACCCTTGAGATATTGTTTGTAATACTTCCATAATGTTACACCACATCCTATTCTACTCCCTCTTATCATGGAATCCATTCAGCTCCTTCCATCCTAACCAGTAGCATGAATTTTCTTTTTCTCCTCTATTTGATATTGTCCTTTAAGGACCATCTTTTCTTCTTCCAGCTTCTTTTAAGTCTCCAATATTATCTATGTGAGAGGACTTTAAAAGTTTCTTCTCATGAATTCAAAGGAGACCTATTTCAATGACTTCAACTATCTATAAAGATTGAGACTATCCTCCTTATACAAGGACCAACATATCAATTTGTACAACGAAGTCATTTAAATCAAAGATATATCATAACCATGAAAGATACTTACTTGGCACATGAAGAGGAGATCCTTACCTTTATGCTTCTTTGAATGATATTCTTGTTAGAGAATTATGGAAAACCTCTTACCAAGACTCCTTGCACTGTCCAGCACTAAGCATGACAAAAAATTGCTCCAGACTATACATTATTATGATGTTTGAAACTGCTTCATCATCTTAACTTCTAAGGCACTTTGACTCCTTATAAGGTCTTTATGATTATTGATATATAATATTGTATTGCTTACACATAAATAGACTATGGAGTATTAGCAACAGTGCGTAGATACTGATCATCTCTTTATGGCACTAAGACTTAACACTGCTTGCCCATAATAGAGGAGCTAACACTTCTTTAGCCCAAGTAGATTTATCCTAGTTTTTCTTAGCAACATTATCTCGAAACTGTGACTTTACCAAGGTAGTATGCAACACTTAGCATACTGTGATGTCACGGGGATTGCATGCTGCAAAACCAAGATATATTGTAAGTACGAGAAACTAAATTGTGTGAGATATTTGTATTGAAGAGGTTTTGTGGTCTTGACACCACGAAGTGAGATTATAATGCCACGAATTTGAATTCTTCTTAAGGAGATCTGAGACTATTATTGTTCTTGCAATAGTGGCATCCCTAAATTATGTAGTAGTATAGAATATCACTGTGAGCTCGAGACATAAAGCATCCCTGTGTACTAAGATCTCGTAGCATTATTGTGAAGTATCATTTGTTGTTACATCAAGCCATTCATCATTGGAAGCACTGAGACTGTGAAGTACACTCGAGAATTGTAGACCTGATATTGTAGAGGCTGATGATCTATGGTTTTATAATATCATGGTTGCTTTCAGCATTTGTGACATAGATTTGAGTTTTGTAGTATGAACCCGAAACTGTGATTGCCAACAAGACTATGATATCTGAGATTGTTCCTTGATATGAAGATGAGATGCAACACTGTACATCTTTTCAAACTCATCTTTTGATTCGCTTAGATGCAAACTTGATCCTTGAATGTCTCTATTTTGCCCTTCCTTAGACTTTAGCACCTTAGCTCTGATACCATGTTGAAGAATCCAGGGAAAATGTAGTTAATGTGATTCTTCTTTTCATTATAACTATTTGTGAAGTGTTTTTCATTTTTCCTTCTTATTTCGATCTTCACTTATTATTATTATAGTGTGTCTTTGTTAGTTCATCAAATAGCTACCAAAACAAAGAGACAGGAACACAAGATGTTGGAATTCTTCTAGGGCCAAAACCTCTCCTTCTTGGAGAGGAAAACTCGCACAAAAATTATTCTTATAAAGATTCCAATTGATGAGTACCAAGACCTTGACACTTGAATTACTAGGCCACCCAAGGCCGAGACACGAATCCTCTTCCTTGACACTACTGAGATCATCAACATTGTTGCACCATCATCGAGGTCTTCATCACCGAGATCTTCATATGTATAGCAGAGTTGTATGTAGATCCATTGGTGACATGTCAGTCTCATCATAATTGTTCCTTCACCGAGATCATAACCTTTGTGACTATGTCTTCATTAAGAACAAGATCATGACTGTGATAGGATTAGGACTGTTCCTTACTGTATGCTGAGATAGTGTTTCTCTATGAGTTCCTTCCATCATCATTATGTTGAGACTGTGATCATTCGTGTTACCAAAACTATTGAGATCTTTATTGAGAACATAATTGTGTTCTCTTTTCACTGAGATCACCCTTGGTCACTGCCATCACTGCACCTTATTATGCCGAGACTGTGAGAGTGTGTATCCCATGTAATATCCATCTAAAAACATGTAGACACCTTCTCAATTGAAATGTTGTAACATAACCTTCATCCGTGATTCTTGTTCCATTACTTGTCATTGTAATTATTAGCGAAATTTCAAAGATATCTAAAGTTGTAGAGGCTTATACGAAGTTCTGTCTTTCTGTGACTTTAGCGGCATATTTATATGTGTTATGTCTCTGTATTTAGCCGACATGTAAGGGTGAACCGATGTGTCCCTATTTCTTAGCCCACTTGTCATTAATATTTATTTTGAGGCCGACTTAATTGTTTTCTTCATCATTTTGTAGGTAGACATCTTTGTGCTTGTATTGGAGGATTGTGCTTGACTTGGAGGGTTGTTCTAGACTTGTATATATTTCATATATGCTCAGGAAGAGCTCTTTACACATGTCTTTCACTCTTTGACTTTCCTAGACCTACAGAATGAGCAAGAAACTCATTCTTATAATTTACAAAATAATATTTCTTTTTTCTTGACAAGTACAAAGATCAAAATTACATTTGTAAATACTGAACCTAGTTACACTTTCTTCAACACTTCGTATCATATTCAAGAGAAAAATTTAAGGTTAAAGCGATGGAAGATAACATCAAGCATCAACAACAAGTTCTCTAACGCTTAAAGGATAACCTCATTCTATCGCAGAATCGAATGAAACAACAAGCATATCAACATCGCAGTGAAAGAAGTTTTGACACAGGCGATTAGGTATTTTGAAGGCTATAACTATACAAAAAATGTCCCTCAAGCAATCTAAGAAGGATAATAAATTATCACCCAAGTACTGTGGTCCTTACAAGGTGTTGCAAAATAATGATACTATAACATACAAATTAGAGCTACCTGCATCTTCCCGAGTACACCTAGTTTTCCATGTTTTATGCCTAAAGATGGTTATCAATGAAAAGCTCCCAATTCAAACAATATTGCCAGAACTTGACGAGGAAGGAAAAATCATATTGCATCTTGAATCAGTCATGGAAATAAGAACCTAACAACTATGAAATCGATAAATTCTAGAGTATCTCATTAAGTGGAAGAATTTACCCATTGAAGATTCCACATGGGAGGATGAGAATTTTATAAAGAAGCATCCAAAACTACTAAAGCATTGAGGACAACATTTTTTTTGAAGGAGAGGGAATTGTTAGGTTCCTATAATACTAGTATATCCCCCTTATTGTTATTGTTAGTGTAGCCCCCTTATTGTTATTGTTGTGCCCATGTAGCCCCCATATTGTTATTGTTGTGCCCGATAGAAGCCCAATATAGTTATTTGTGTACCCTTACATTAATATTGTTATGTAGGTTGGGATTATATTATGGCCTCTTAGACTCCTATATATATCAAGGAGGTCTTATCATTTGTATCATCAAAGAATTGTTCATTTATGTGATGTAAACGAGGTTGCCCCCTCAAAAAGTCTAATTTTCAAGTCATTGATCTATCTTTCCTTTTGTTTTGTGATGTGGTTGCATAACACCCTCCTTCATTAATACACCCTTCATTCATCTCTAGGCCCTACTCAATAGTGGGGAGGTCTTCATTCATTAGGTGGCATAAAAAGAGATAAAAGTACAAGCAACATTCATTTACAATTCTTATACCTCCAAGATGGAATATTTACGAAGAATGTGGAGCCTAGATTCAGAATCAGACAGTACCCCTGAACTCCTGGCAAAAAACCGTGCAGAATCGCCTATCCGAACACCCAATTAAGAGGAATGAAGTTTGTTCACCTTCTCGGAACCTCCCTATTGCTCAAGGCGAGGTTCCGGCCTGCTATGAGGTCAGGTTACTGTTGTACGCAATGGGTCCTGAATTCCTGTGCCAGTCTCCCCCTTTTCGTGTGCAGACAATCTAATATATACCTTTGATAGACATATTCCTTAGTCCTTGACAGTTTCAACAAATGATAAGTATAGCAAGTGAGTGGTTTCACAAAAAGAATCTCGGACTTGGAATAGTATGCAGGTACCAACTTGTTAAACATGGAAAAACAACCATTGACAATAGTTCACACATCGTTTTTGCATTAAACCTTAAACAACGGATGAATCAGCGTAGCCCCATCGTAAATCGCAATCGGTTAGAGCCAGGGGTGATTCTCCATACAGGTCGTTGTGTTGTGCGATATGCAATGTGTGAATCGGCGGACCCAACGAGTTTTCAAAACCACACCCTATACTATATCGCATCCGGGAATATCGGCGTATTGCAATCGGCGGAACTAGAGGATGTTTCTGCTATTAGGATGTTATGTTGTGTGATATGTGATGTGTGCTATCACAATCTCAACCCTGAATATCGAGGGCTGATTTTGTAAAACGTTGTCCCTTTGCAATGTGCGATATGTGATCATCGCATCGCACCTTTTCCTGCTTGGGGCTGATTTGTAACCACTAACCTGCCTCTGATATGCGACTGTGATATCGCAATCACAACTCGCTAGTGCTAGGGGCCGATTATTCACCCACGAACCTCTGCCTGTTGCTATCAACGAACTATAGCCTGCCACTTAGCGTTTCCCGATTCGCCGAAGTGTTCTACCACGTCATTTTCTCCTGCCACTTGTCCAAGTCAAACCTAAACTTTTACTTGCTCTAACTTCTTCATATGAGCTCGGATTTGAGTGTCGTTCACATCGTTGGAACCAGGATGACGAGCACTTCGATGTGATGCTCATTTTCTCAAGATTCTGCCACTTTGAATTTAGTGTCTTTTTACCATGCCACTGGTACTTTTTAGAGATCCACCTAGATCAATCCTCCCCACTAAGAGCTTTTGGACCACCAAAAGTCTTTTCAGTCAATTGGAAAGTGAGGAATACACATTTTACTAAACCGATCCACGACGACATACAAATAGTCATGATCTTTCCTTTACATAGGCAAACCACCTACAAAGTCCATGGACAAACTTTCCCATGGCCGAATCAGAATATGGAATGGTGTGTAGAGCCCAAGTTTTCTGTTACGGGCTTTGAAACAAAACACAACACACAACCCTTTACAAAACGAGTCACAATGTTTTTCATATGAGGCAAAAAACAAAACCTCTGTAAATGACATAAAGTTTTTTCAACCCGAAAATGACCAGACGCAAGAGAGGTATGAGCCTCTCGAATTACATGTACCCTTTCATCAATGGGTATGCACAGTTTGCCAAGGTGATAAAATAGTCTTCCCTGCAAATAATAATTGCCCACCTGCTATCCACGAGTCAGTTTTGCATAAATCTCTTTAAAATCATCATCGTTATCATATTTTTCAACATAACTTTCTAACAATAAAGAAGCATCTCGCAAAAGTACAGATATAGAAATAGAAGGGCGAGAAAACATATATGCTACTTTGTTACTGGCACCGTTCTTGTATTTTATTACCAGATGAAATTGGTGGAGGAATTCTATCCATCTGAAATGACGGGCTTGTTGACGTTTAGTCTGCGCCTGAAGGTACTGCAAGGGCTTATGATCTGTATGTATGATGGTCCCCTTACCGATCAGGTAGTGTTTCCACTTCTTTACACTCTGAACCAAGGCATACAACTCCTTGTCGTACATGGGATAATTCACAATAGCTTGGGAGAAAGTCTTTGAATGGTAACATACATGCTTCCTTTGTTGCATCAATACAACGCTCAAGGCATATCCGCTGGCATCTGTCTCATTCTCAAAACTCTGTTGAAGGCCTAGTAAGGCTAGCACTGGTGTTGTGCTGATCTTGTCTTGAAGCGTGTCGAAGGATTTCTGTTGCTTTCCTCCCGACTGAAAGGCCTGCTTCACAGTTGTCAATGCGTGTAAGGGGGCTGCAATAACAAATAAGTTCGCAATGGACCTTCTCCAATACTGTACCACACCCAAAAAGCTTCTCCAATATCCCTTTCTGTGAACATTGTGTATATGGGAAGCAGAATCGAGTGAGTTTTCCCTCTGGCACTAAGAGGTTGAAAAGGACATTAGAGCTCTTGCACAGTGATGTGTTTGGACCTGTGTCGGTCCCATCATTGGGTAAGTTTGTTTTGTATGTATCATTTATAGATGACTTCTCAAGGAATACATGGATATATTTCCTCAGGAAGAAATTTGAAGTGTTTGACATGTTTAAAAAATTTAAGGCTTTGGTGGAAAACAAAACATAGAAGAAGATAAAGGTGCTAAGGAAAGATAATGGAGGAGAGTTTCGCTGGAATGAATTTGAAGAGTTATGTAAGCAGTGTGGTTTAGCACAACAAAAGACTACTCCATACACACCTCAAAAAAATGGAGTTGCAGAAAGAATGAACAAGACGTTGATCGAAAAGGCAAGAAGCATGCTCAGTGGTATCGGGTTAGAACAAGAATTATGGGAAGAGGCAGTGGAGACTGCATGTTACCTGGTCAACAGATCACCTTCATCAGTGTTGGAGGATAAGACTCCACATGAGGTATGGATTGCTAAGAAACCCTCTCTTTCACATCTGAGGGTATTTGGCTGTGATGCATATGGACATGTTCCAAAGGAGGAAATAACCATGTTGGATAGTAAATATGAAAGGTACATCTTCATTGGGTATAAGGATGGTTTAAAAGGTTATAATCTTTGGAGCTTGTTGACGGTGCTGGACCCACCAACATTCAGGGGATCTCCCTAGTATGAAGTCCCAACTAGACCACACACCATTTGGTGTGGGAGTCCCATTTGGTATGATGGCTCAGCTGCCATTATCTTAAAGATTTTGCTTATGTCTTCCTTGTCAACACGTGAGAGTGGTTTACTTTGTCTTTGAACAATGAGGTTCACGTTCTTGGTGAGTGCTTAGTTCCGCTTGTGTCAGAGTTCTTTCACTTCAGAGGGAGAGGGTGGAAGTGAGTCTCAGTTTGAAAGGGAATAGTCCCAACTCTGCTAGAGATGCACAACACAACAGGACATGGGCAAATTCCGGCGGAGTAGTCCACACGGATGTGACATTCGCAAACACAAGGTGAATAGATAGCATGAACAACACCCAATGGAATAGTCCACACGAGTGTGATGGGTGTTATAACAAGTTTATAAGAATGAATCTATCAAGTGTTCGGTGGGATAGCCCACACGGGTGAGACAACATTAGCAACTGATACAACACATTTGCAATAGCATATGTACTAAAACAACTGAAATAGTTCATCTGTCTTAATACAGGTTAAAGCAACATGCATTACAAGCATCCAAAGAATAGTCTTACAAACGAATACGATATATGTGTGAAAACATGCTAGCATGTTAACAGGCTTCTGAATTAAGCGAAAGTTCCAAGACACATCCGCACACCATTACATCACTAGCCTCGATAGTGGAGCGTTGGAGCCACTACTTGCTCATCAAAGAAAAGATCACAGACTCTCAAGGCTATGTGGGAGGAGCCAAGGTGGAAAGTCTTTTGCATGTACAAATGAGGAGTCTTTATAGCCAAGTGTAAAAATGGCTCTTGTGACTGTTCGACTTCCCTCATGATTATTTGACTTACATGACTCTTCAAATTTACATGTGGGTCTCTTGGACTTCCGCGTTACATTATATTGATTACAATAGTATGACCCACAACAATGATGTGGCTGAGATGACTCATGACATGACTTGACATGGCAGAGCTAGTATGTTCATGTTGTTGGTATTGTCCATGTCGAGCTGGAGTGTTTTTGAGTGATGGATGTGCTCTTGGTGTATCATAGCTTCACCTCCGCATGACAAGCTGTGCAGAGTCTTCAATGGTCTTGGTGTTCGCTTGATGTTGCACATGCATGTTTCTCCTTCACTTGTACTTTAGCATGCTCCATGTGTTCATTTGTTAGAAAACAAGTCTCCCTGCATGCGGTCCTTGTTCATCCTGTTTGTCATCGTGCCATGTCTCATCCATGTACCTGTATCAAAAATCACTCATGACGAGACAACAACAAATCCAAAAATCTCCTAGTCTACCATGATGCATTGTTTTTCACTTTCGGATGCAGGTGACTGTGAGAGAGGACAAGGCTCTGAAATTGTGCGTAACACATTTCAAGCAAGGATGCGGGCTCTAAGCACTATCCATGAAAATTGCGCATAGGTCATTGGGAGGATGAGATGGGAAATTCAGATCAACAGTGATTGTCTGCGAGATCTGGCTCAGATGGAGGGGAGATTTGCACACTTTTTCCAGGGAGACAGTGCAAGCAGTAGAGGAATATTACAAGTGAAAATTGCGCAATTTCTCCGGGGAGCTGGCAGTGGGAGGCTACTAGCAAGAATTGCACAAATTTTCTGGGGAGATGGCAGTGGGTTGCGGGAGGCTGCTTGTGATACAAGAAAGTGTTCCCTCTGCAGACAAAGGCAACCCCTCTAGCCCTAGAGTGGGTCTAGTCACAGCAAGGACAAAACAACAATTGATTCCCTTAAATAGTCATCGTTGGAGGCCTACCTCAAACCAGTGGTTGATGAAGTTCCATTGCGCTGCTCCAGCTTCCGTTTCCTTCTCCTGAGAGAGTAATTGACCTGAAACAACACAAGACAACGACAAAGCACATAACCAAGAAACAACAATGATCTATTTACTCACAAAGTCAAGAAGTCATGAGCTATCAAGTAAATTACATACAAGACATAGGAAATCATCATTGATTGTATTAATAATGAAACAAGAGTAAGCTTACAACCAGGTCTTGACGTCGCAAGCCTTCTCAGAGGGTCCAACCAGTGTGTTTCTCCAAGCATTCACTCTCAAAGATGGGTCTCCCAAATAGCAATATCTCTCTCTCTCTCTCATTCACAAGCTTTACACAAGATTAAGGGCACTCCACACCTTCTTGTAAATTATAAAGAAATCCCACACTTGTCACACTCACACCAACTATCTATCAAACTCAAAAACAACAACAACACTATGCAACCAAAAGAACTAGCAGATGATAGCAATGGTGAGTGATTTTATAGGAGAAGGAGTCTCCATGAAATGAGGGAGAGGGAGCTTATCCTCAAGACAAGCAGCACGAAAGGTGGAACTACCATGCCAGAGGGAGGAGGGCGACCCAATCTGACCCAACAACCAAGTCCAGAGACATCCAGAAGGCCGATTGTTGAAACTAATTCGCCCAATCTGGATCGTCGCGAGTTTATAACTACTATTTAGCGGTGGCATCACTAGTAGGCAATGTAAGCAGTCAAAACGTTAGGAAAGATACCAAATAAACTCACGGCGGAGCATGAAATTTGATCGTTGCAGGAATCAGATGTACTCCCGCTATGGAAGCTCGACTGTACTAATTATGACCGCTATTCATCACATGTATGCTAATAGTCGCGATGAGGCAGAAAACTTAGGAAAAGTGGGTCAATTGGCAACATAAGAGAGCACTTGTCTTGTATGAGCATGTTTGACTGGATACATGACACAGTAGAAGGACTAGGGTGAAGGCAGTGACAAATTACTGTGTAACACTGTTGGAAAGAATTGCATAATTTTTCTGTGGAGTTGGCAGCGGGCTGCGGGAGGCTGCTGGGACATCTTTGCACAATTTTTAAGCTAAGCAAGATGTTGGGAAACTGGGAGACAGCTCATGAAAACTACTCAGTTTTCAGGAGGAGCAGCAGGCCGACTTACAGGGTGACTGGCTAGAAAAATTGTGCAATTTTTGAGGGAAGTGCAACGATAGGAAGCGGGTGTCTGTTCGACATATCTATGCAGTTTCTTCCGTTAGAGAAAGCAGGCATGCTTGGCATCTTCTGCGCAATTTTTTGGAGGAGTGAGTCCTACGGACATTGCTCAGTCAAACTCTCTGATTGACTAGCTGAAGGCTTGCTGGTGTTGCTTGGGGGCAGTGGAGATTGATATGGCTTGCTGAGAAACTTCTGTGCTATTATGGGTGACAGTCAGCCGGGTCGACTCTAGGATTTCTCAGTGTAGACTACTTGGGAAGCAACCTCAAGCTCTGCGCAATTCTGGGTACCAGTAGCTGTTCACTGAGAGTTGAGACTACGCAATGCATCTCAACAAAGGTCCTACTGTTAGAGGGAGGTCTGATCGACAAAGTTTCAGCAAAATGACTAAGTGTGTAAGCGAGTGAACATGTGCATGAATGACCTTGCAAATACACACTCAACATGACTCGACGACAATACACCTCGAACCATCAAGATAACATGCACTAAGTGTGAATGAATGATGGGTGTGAGCGACAAGCGTGACACTTGAGATAGACGTTCAGACGACCATGACGACACTTGCGCGACAATTCTTACAACATCGTGTGTGAGTGCGATATATGTTTACATAGAGGGCACAACTCAAACACAACCTTAAACATCACCAGACTGGGGTGGCAAGCATGACATAACAATTAGCATGCCATCCTGCAAACTCAACTAAGAGGTGTACTTCAGAAGGTGTTCTTTTCTTCCCATACTTACCCTCAAGATGATCATGCATGCGACGGAGTTTGCATGCGGTCCTGGTATTTTCCATTACTTGGTTCCTTGGTCCTTCTCCTCAACTCCTTGGGAGTTATTTTAACATGTCAACTTTTCCTGTAGTCATTGAGAGGTAGATTTGCACAATTTCAGCGGACAATGATTGCTGCTGGAGTGAGGCCCTGGGAGGCCCGTCTGCGCAGTTTTTTCATGAAAGACACACAAGGCAGCTTGGAAAACACTGCGTAGTTTTGAGGCATAGGACACTATTGCTTGGATGGGGGTCCTGGGAGGACACCTCTGCACAATTTCTGAGTGTAGTGCAGATGGACTACCCTACGCATTTCTGGAGAGCAATGTTGGTTGCCTGATTACATTGCACATTTTTTGAGGGCAGCACTGGCTGGGGTCTCTGCGGGATATATGGTTTCAACAGGCAAGGGAGGTTGGTGTCTCTGTGGGTTGCGGGGTTTCAGTAGGTAAGGGAGGTTGGTGTCTCTGCGCACTGCAGGGTTTCAACAGGCAAGGGAGGAAGCTTGATGGTTGCAGAAGCAAAGCACACAGTTCCAGGAAGCTGGATGAGGCTAGGTGGCTCGGGAAAATGATTAAGTGTGAGATCAATGAAACATATGTAAACAGTGATAGGACTTGACTGTGATCGCACACAGACACTTAATGTCACAATGCAGACCATCCAGAATACATAATACATACTTTTCTTAAGGAAACAACTTTCGTGACAAGAGTGCATGAAGTGAGTGTGAAACATGTCTATGTGATGACAACCACTCATATGCACACAATTTCCTTGAAGAAAGACAACATTCCCTTTGCATGACAAACAATAACCCCTATGCCCGATGATGGCACATGTTGCATAAAGATGAGAACGCAGACAACTCTTAGGATCAAGGAGGGGAGCTTGAAATCACCAGCTTACCAACAAGTGACCAAGGATGATCGATCGCAGGATCCAAGGTAGGCTCTGAAATTTTCATGCGAGCCAAAATTTTGGAGGTTGATTATAGTTGCTACAACACTTGGCAACACACTAGTAGAAATCCAGCTCTCTGCATGGGTGTTGTTTTCGTGAAAAGCGAGTCTAAACCTTCCTGAAGTATTGTTCGATTCTTTGATCAACGTGGTTTCCACACTAACTTGGTTGAAAGATGTAGTCCCTACCATTCTCTTGATCGGTCAACACACATCTAAGCCAAGTCAACCCAATTGTTTCGATATGGGATGAGGGGTATATTGGTGTACAAGTAATATGATAGTCATATTTTAAGTTTCATCTCTGGTGTTACTCTGCTGCCAGCAGGCCTGGACAGTACCTCAACGGAGTCATGTAGGAACACAAGCTCACTCGGCTACCATCGAGCCTGGTCAGTACCCCGGTGGAGTTACTTGCATCACTCTCTGCGCAGGAAGTCTTTCTCTTTTTTCACTTTATTCATTTTTTCAGAATTTTCATTTTCTCATTTTTTCATTTTTCAAAGAAATGTGCGTGGGCACTTATTTATTTCAGAGGTGGAAGAGGGTCCCCAACTTATTGAGAGCATAAGAGGTTGTTCCTTCAGAGAAGTATGTTATGTATACCTCTAACATACTTGTTAAGTGACCCCCCCGCAACCTTACTCTACTTGATTAAGATGACAAGGGTGAACCCAAAGCAACCGACTAGAGTAGGTGGTGCTAGTTAGAGCGCAAGCGTTGTGTTTTCACCAAGACTCACTCTAAACATAACGTATTTTCCATCAAGGCATCATCGAATGAAGACAACAAGATCTTCATAAAGAGTGAGGACAATAGATAACCATGTGTTGATAGTTGTACATGTCCTCTTAGATTTTCCTAGCTTGTCTCGAGAGCTAAACACGGTTTCACGAGAGGCTAACCTACAAGTACAAGGAAGTGAAGAAATAAAAAAGGAAAAAGAAGAAGTAAGCGAGAGAAAAACATGTAAGCAAAGAAAGCAAGCAAGAAAACCAAACCAAGTAAGCAAGCAAGCAAGCAAGCAAACATGCAAACCAGAAATAAAAGCAAAGCAAGAAGTAAACACTACTACTCCTACGATAAACAGTGCATGGGCTTACTCACGTGAAGTCATATTTCCAATGCAGCCACTGGTGCATTGGATGGCTCGTGTTGGTGAAGGCATGGTTAATAAGAAAAATATGCACGTAAACCAGTGAATAAGAAAGATAGATCAACGAAGACCAACACGCTTTGAGTTCTAAAACATCCACAGAATAGAAAAGAGCAAATGCACAAAACAAACATTCTACAGACGTACCATGGTGTTGCGATGCACTGCGTGCAGACGATAAACATACACACTCTTTGGACTATGACATACGAGTGACCATGAGAAATACCAACAGCTTATGCTTTACAAGTGCAATCGTTGTGTAAGATTCCTCCAAAGCTTGAGCGATGGGATCATGTGATTCGAGTGTAGGAAGTGAAATCTGGGTGTTTGGTTGATCCTCAATGTGAATCAGAGAGTGGTGAGGAGCCTTGGGTGTTTCGAATTTTTTTATATCGGAAGTGGATCTAACCTCAGGACAGCGAGGGCTTGGCATAACCATCATCTCATGCTAAAGTGCCTCGACAACCTGCAAGGTTTCCAATCTATCAATAGGTAGATCATCAAAGACCAATGGCTTAGATAGATTAACAATGACTTAATCAACATTGTGATCAAATGAAGAAGTACAGTGATCACGACAACCACGATTAGAAAATTCAGGATGTTCGTTGACATCCTCATGATTTGATGAATCGTGCAGAGGGGTAGATGAGAAACAAGGATGTTCACCCTTTGTGTTTTCATAAATGACATATGACAGATGGGACATATTTTCAGAGGAAGATGTGTCCTCTTCCCAATGTAATGACAAGCTGACATCCAGTGTGTCCGATGAATGATCTGAAGTAGAAACATTCGGAAATGAGTTTTCACAGGGAGAATGAAAAGTGGCAGAATCATAAGGGATGTCAGGATAGAGTGGATGAGGCATGGATAGAAGGGAGTCATCCTTCACTGCGATTTCTTCTTTAGATTCCCGCACACAGTCATCATGAATGATAACGCAGGTTGACTACACAACACCGACTCCATTGACAACTTGATCCTCGTTCACAACAAGTGTGGAGTCCGGAATGGAAGAACATAAGACAATACAATATGGAGGATTAATAGAATCCCGGGATGGATGTTGAGGTAACAATTCCACATGATAACTAACAGGGTTGCAAGCCAAATCCTCTCAGATATCAAGAGCAGGTGGGGTGGGCAGACGTGACAATTCAAAAGATGTGTGTGCATGCTTTCCCACATCACTTTGTGGTGGTGGAGTATTTTGATGAGGGGAATGCATACAATCGCTTGTGGCAACAACTGTGTCTACTTGAGATTGTACAACTCCATCACCAAAGTATGTTGAGAGGGGTTCGAATGATTCTAAGAATTATAGATTTTCAGATATGTAAAGAAGATAGCTAAACATTCCATTGAGGAATTCCCAATCAATTTCATCTTCAGGAATCGATATGTAAGATTACGAAGCACATGTAAAATTGTTCAATAGATTCATCAGGTACTTTCCATAATTTCATAATTTCTTTGTTGAGCGCTTTACGCTCAAAATGATTGAAAGCATGGTCTGTCTCTGTGATTAGATGATGGAAAGAGTGAATAGATTTTTTAGGTAGCATGGCATACCAATGCAATGGGTGCCCTTGAAGCGTGTATGCGAACAACGCTCAGGTCATGTAATCTTCAAAGATTTCATGCCTTTCACAGGAGGCTACAATGCCAACTGCGTGTCTAACCAAGGCCACTTGGCCTCCAATATCGTATGTTTTACATGACAAGTTATTCCAGAGCTCTTTTGAGATTTCAAAGTCATTTCCATAAGACATACACTCCAAAAGATAAATTTTGTGTTTAGTCATGATAAGTATGCGGAGATTCAAAACAGATTGCGAGGACTCAACTTGTCATCTGGACCTCCTTCTAGCGCCAAAAATGTCAATGGTGTTGGACACGTCAACATTCATGGGATCTCCCTAGTATGAAGTCCCAACTAGACCTCACATTGTTTGGTGTAGGAGTCCCATTTGGTATGATGGCCTAGTTGCCATTATCTTAAAGGTTTGCCTTAGCTCTTGCTTGTTAGCACATGAGAGTGGTTAATTTGTCTTCAAACAACGACGTTCATGTTCCTCGTCAGTTCTTAGTGCTGCTTGTGTTAGAGTTCTTTCACTGCAGAGAGAGAGGGTGGAAGTGAGTCTCAAGTTGAAAGGGAATAGTCCCAACTTTGCTAGAGACACACAACACAATAGGACATGCACAACTTCTAGCAGAGTAGTCCAAATGGATATGACGGTCACAAACAAAAGGTGAACAAATAACACGTACAACACCCAATGGAATAGTCCACATGAGTGCGACGGGCGTTATAACAAGCTTACAATTATGAATCTGTCGAGTGTCCAGCGGGATAGCCCACACAGGTGGGACAACGTTAGCAACTGATACAACAAATTTCCAATAGTATATGTACTAAAACAACTAAAATAGTTCATCTCTCTTACACAGGTCAAACGAATACAATACATGTGTGAAAACATGCTGGCCTGTTAACAGGCTTATGAATTAAGTGAAAGTTCCAAGATACATTTGTACACCATTGCATCACTAGCCCTGATAACGGAGCATTGGAGCCACTGCTCACTCCTCAAAGAAAAGATCACAGACTCTCAAGGCTATGTGGGAGGAGCCAAGGTGGAAAGTATTTTGCATGTACAAATGAGGGGTATTCATAGCCAAAGGTAAAACTGGGCCTTGTGACTGTTCGACTTCCCTCATGAATGTTTGACTTACATGACTCTTCAAATTTACATGTGGGTCTCTTGGAATTCCACATTACATGACATTGGTTACAACAGTATGGCCCACAATAATGATGTGGCCGAGATGACTCATGACATGACTGGACATGATAGAGCTGATATGTATGCTGCTGGTGGTGTCCAGGTCGAGCTGTAGTGCTGATGAGTGATGGATGTGCTCTTGGTGTATCATAGCTTCACCTTCGCATGGTAAGGTGTGTGAAGTCTTCGATGGTCTTGGTGTTCGCTTGATGTTGCACGTGTATTTTTCTTCTTCGTTTGTACTTTGGCATGCTCCATGACTAAGCTCTCATGTAAGAAAACAACAAGTGGGAGAATGTTGGGTGTGTGTTATATTCTTTCCATGACTAGTCGCACACATGGGGGGGGGGGGGGTTTCAAGGGGGTAGCGCCCCGAGAATTTTTTTTTGGACACTATATTAGGTGGGCGGACCTAGCTATGGTTTTGTGCATGGGTCTCACACATGGTTTTAGGCATGATGGTTTTCTGCCCATGGTATTTTGTAGATCCGATCAAGGGAACTATGGTTATGTTCTAATCTAGGGTTAATGGTTTGGGGTTTATGAATGCTTCGACATGTATATATATGTATTGTAACATTGAAAGGAACATAATGAAAAATCAATTTGGTAGTCACGATTTTGGGATCTAGGGGAAAATCTCTTTGTATTTGTGTTGTGTTTCTCGCCATTATATAATTTCTGTTTTTTTTAGAATTCGTTTGCAAGTAATTTCGATACAGGGTTAAAACATATAGATGACTTGTTTCCCTCGAGCAATAAGGTTGACCACGTCAGCAATCACAATGTCACATTGTCCCCTCAGTAAATTGTACAACAACCATGTCTAGTCATCTTGCTTCCACGGGGCACCACCTTCCTGATGATGAAGATTATTATAATCCCTGCTCAGTGGTATGGAAAGAAACTCTAGAGTGCTAGTTGGGAGAAACACGACTCTTGAGGAAGTTTTCTATGTGGCCACCACACAATGTCTTAATGCTTTTTAGGTTCCTTTCCCTTTGATTTTGTATGTAATGATGCAAAGAACTTGCCAAATGACATTTGGTTTCTCCTCTTTGGGTAGATGTTTCCTCCTATTTTTTCACTTTCTTGACTCTTAGCCTCATGGCCTCTTAATATGGTTGGTTTATGTCGTGCCTTAGAGCTCCGCTACATGTAATTTTTGTACAAGTGTAATACAACGACTTATAACTTACACAAAAAATGTACGTAGAGTCAATTGACAACCCATTATTTTTCCAATGGTATTCTTATTATGTAACATAGCCCTACCCACCCCCCCCCCACCACACACATATGTATGTATATTAGACCAACCTAGATGCATCTTAACTCTGGATCATCAAGCGTTGGGATGGATCAAATCTCTCGAGGTGCAAACGTTTCCTCATGTTTTGCACTAAAAAAAGAGGTTTGCAACTTGAGAAATTTGATCCCTCTCAGTGCTTGATAAATTCAGAGTTAAGTTGGATATAGGTTGGTTTAAATTTAAAATTTATTTAAGAAAAAAAATTACATGTAATTATTTATTATTTAAAATATTTAAGATCATTTTTTATTTGTTTGTTTTTAAATATATTTTATATCTATAGTAAATAATTAAAATTGAACATGTAAAAGGTAAAAAAGTATATGCAATGAACTTCATAACTATTTTTACGAGCATTATAAACACATAAATAAAAGAAAAATAAACTATGGAATCTTTTCTTTGAGGAAGATAAAATAACATAAATATTTTGCATCTCCCTCATGGATCCATTGAAGGTATGAGCAAATTTCAATATCCTTGGCAATATAATCCTTGTCATGACACATCACCATCTCTAACTTCGTAGATTTCTCTCAAAGAGTCACATTGCGAATGTACTCTTTAAGAAAAATGTGAACCTCCTCCAATCATTAATGAGTCAACCACAACTTTCTTGTCTCTTTAAGCCCTTGTCTTTCTCTAACCTCTCATGACCTTAACAATACAACACACAACAACATCCCACCAAAGGATCCATAACTCAATAATCAATGTTTAAGGAAATAGGTTGTGAATCATGTGACTAAGGGCTCCTAAATCCACATACTGTAAATGGGACAGATTCAATTTGAAAATGAAAGAAGGTGACGAGCCTGAGGAAATCATAGTTTGAATCAAGTGACGACTCACACCAATTACATCCATCAATGTATTCATAGAATTAAGATTACCTAAAAAATCTATCTTCTCCCAGGGACCATAAAAATGATCCATTCAAACCTAAAACTTATTTATACCCTGTATATAATTGGTCTAAGAAAGCCAACCACCATAGTCAATTCCATTTTGTTTCAAACTAAGGTCAAAACGTTGAAGGGATTATTCACATATCCACCAAGCCTTTTTCTTTGAGCTAATGATCATGGAACTCTTGCCTCCACAATGGTCACCCATCCCTTCTAACAATCCATTCTATGGTTGAAAGAAATCAAGCCATCCAGTCCTAAAGGTATTCCCACTTGAAATTGAGATTGGCGGCATGCACAACACAAAAATCTATCACTTCACCATTAATCAAAATAGTGACCCAAACACATATTCTCGCAATCCAAACTACAAGTAATCACAAAGCTCAACAAATATGGTAAAAGGGAAACCAACCCTCCAATCCCCTTGCAACACTCAAAAGCTCAAAATGGGTCATTCAATGATAATTGATCTTATTTCAAAGCTCATATACAACCAACTTGACCACTTACAAGAAAATCACATCTAGTAGGAAATGTTGCAATGCACCTTAACAAACTGCTTGCAGCTAATGATGATCATCTATCACAAATTCCATGATAATGGGGAAAGCCTCATCCCAGTGAAGGCTGGATTCTTAAGCTATTGTGCTTGTTATCCATCTCAAAACGCTTTATAGTGGACATATGCAATGGACCATCTCATATTTATAACATCTTGTTCTTAATTAAGGACATGGATTATTGGCACTAAGGGAAGGTTATGTTAGAGTCGGTCTAGTAGCCCTCCACCAGAGATCAAAGCTCTTTGCATTTCATGATTAGGTGTCCCATCAGTGTGATCATGTTGCATTCCGTTAGGCATGCCATAACCCCGGTGGAGGGAGTTTGTGTCTTTTATTCCCCTCCTGTTTGACACTGCCGGTTCAGGTTTATTTAAGTAAATAAAATCTTCAAAGGGTCATTCATCTTGTTTTAAATTTCGAAGTCTTGGGTCTAGGGTTGAGTCAATTTTTGTCTTGAGAGGTCATAAAGGACCAGCAGGCCAGAGGGATGTCCTTCATAAAGCATCATTTCAATAATTCTCATCATTGTACAGTTAAATTATCACCTTGTTTTCAAAACTCTGTTTTTGAAAAACAAAGGTCATTATCTCGTTTTTGTAAAAATTGTCAAAATTTCAAATTCTCCAAATGTTGAAGCGCAGCCTTGGTCTCCTTTGCCAAAGCATCTTAGAAGCCATCCCTGCAAAAATTTTCAGAAGAAATCATCATTTCAACCAAATTTAAAAAAAAAAAAAAAGGAAACCAGAAGTCAGAGACAATTAATTCAAAAAGTGTTAACACTCAAACATTATAAAGTGGGTTTTGAGCAAATAAAAAATCTAAAGGGAGCCTATAAAAGCACATCACTCTTCATTAGCAACTCATTTGCCTCTCACAAGCCAAGTGAATCCTTGCAAAGGCGATTTCAAGAGTCATTGAGCAAATTGGGCAGTTTCAGGGGCGCGCTACACATCAGGGTGGGCGCGCTACGCGTCAGGGGCGTGCTACGCATCAGCGCGATTTTCTCAGTGTAATTTTGTTCAGGCGCTACGCACCAGAGGGGCGCTACGCGTTGGGAAAGGTGCGCTACGCGTTGGGTTTTTCACCCAATAAACTGCCAGCAAGCTACCAAATCCTCTTTTCTCTCAAGCAAATTTCAGGTAGGCCTCTCCTCCATGGCTAGTTTTGGTTTTGCAAGATGAATGAGAAATTAATATGTTAAAATGCCATGAAAATGAGAAGTCAAAACCCTACATTGCTGTGGAAGATTTAAAGACTTAATGGTGCTAGGGTTTCAAAATATTTTGTTGTCCAAGGTTGCCCATTTTTTATCCCTCTTTTCCCTCATCTTCATCAACATTCTCCTTCAAATTTTCCCATAAAATTTTATAATCTTCCTCTCTAAAATCCTTAAAACCTACTAAATTCCCAAACCCTACTTCCACCTTAAAGTTCCACAATATTATGATTTCCCATGTTGCCTTCCCTAAATTCCTTATTTTTGTTTATTGTCCCTAATTCCCTCATGTTCCCCTATCCCTAACAATCCCCTTGTATTTATGTCCCCTTGGTGACAACATTTGAAAAAGTAAAACAACAATTAATTGGGTGCAAAGTCAGCAATACATTTCAGCCATCTTGCCTTCAAAACCATGTCAGAAACCGAATCAGATTATGAGCAGAGTTATGACAGTGATTCAACACCAGAGGTAGAAGTGCCAAGGAGGCATCACAAGGGTGGTAAATGTGGTCGGCATGTCAGGGAGGAGCCCACTTCTTTGGCTCATTTGCAAGCTTGTCCACTTGCAATGACATGTTTTCAGTATCAATCATGCTTTGGATATTGTGAGCGGATCTCACAAATTCAACATCACAGAGAACTAGTCCGCTTGTTTGTCCTACATTTACACAATGGTCATGTGAACCTTGCAGGAGTGGATTTCACCCTATCACCCGAAATTGTTGCTCAAGCCACCGAGATACCAAATGTTGGGGAGGAGTGGAACAAGCGCCAGCAGTTAGACAGATTTCATTATCAACCATATATCAAACCCGGGTATATGAGACACCTAACTGCTGTTTTTCCCTTCAGATTCCTAAGGGATGAGTATGCACCCTTGATGAGGCTCATTATGCATTATTTCACTTGTGAGGGCAGATTTTCACGTTTATATTCGTACCATATCCGTTTGTTGATGCATTTCACTCGGGTACGAATGATGAACATTCCATTTTTCATGTGCCGAAATATAGAGAGGATGGTGCCCTTAGTGCAAAGGAAGAACCCCGCACAGCAACACAAGAGTATATATCATTATGCACTGATCGAGATCATAGTGATGCGTCAGTTGGCACAGCAGGGTATTGCTTGGGAGGATTTCATCTCTCGCGACTTCTTCACGGTGCCACATCCACCCCCTAAGATTGTCCATGATGAGGGAGGGCCTTCACATCGGTTTCAGATTCCAGAGCCCGAGCATGTCAGAACTCCAGCATGTTTTACATATCAGAGAGGCCACAGGGCCTTATTTGCATCTGCACGGCGAGTATTATCTCCACACCAGGTGGAAGGGGTCTCGCCTTCTTCATCAGCACAACGAGTGTTATCTCCACATCAGGTGGAAGGGGCCTCACTTTCGACAGCAACACAGGTACAGGAGAGAGGCAAGCAACCCATGATTGATGAGGGACCATCAGGTGATCCAGACATAGACATCATTGACCTTGACATCAGTTCTCCTAGCTCGGAGCTAAAGGAGATCATTCAGCAACAAAAGGCTGAAAATCACTTGTTGCAGCAGAAGTTGGAAATGGAAAATTGGACAATCAAATACTTAGAGCAGCGCAACAAACAGTTAGAGGATGAACACACTCTTGATGAGTTGCAGAGAATCCGAGAAGACTGGAACTTGGCTCGTAAGAGACCCGGTGATTTGACACCTATTGAGCAAGGGTCTATGCTCATTCAGGTGAACACTCATTTAGAGAAGTTTCTAGCCAAGGCAAACAGGGACAAAGATATGCTCCGCCACATGAAGAATCATTATTGGGCCCGCATGCATGTGTGCAAAGCGAAAATGAAGGTACTCAAAGGACGATTGGCCAAGGCACTAAAATGGAGAAAAAGGCCTGATCCACTTCAGATTTTGGCTGAAGCCTCCTTGAAGGAGCATGGTGCTTAATGATACACCCCCAGCTCAAAATTCATAAAATTTGGAGCAATTTTGGTCAATTTTGAATTTTTTTTGCTAAAAACAGGTTTTTGCCCTCAACGCGTAGCGCGCTGCGCGCTACCCTGAAGATGGGGAGGTCCATTTCACAAAAAACTATGCATTTTTGGATTTTTCATGACAAATTACACTTGCTCAGCCACTGCCAAGACATTTCATTGAGATTTGGGCCCCCAAAAGGTCAAAAAACAAGCAAAAATGACCTTCTGCCACTTTTTGGACACACAGGAAGCAGTCTTGGGAGATTGCATTTTTGGAGGAGCAAATGGGTACCAAATTGAGAAATTCCACTTGGGATGGAGAGTAGACATCCAGAAATTTCCAACAAGCCCACTTGAGCCTCATTTGGATGCCGGGAAGTGCCCCAAAAGTGGGCTCAAAGGCGCGCTACGCGTTGAGAAATGGCGCGCTACGCATCAGGGAAATTTGCCAGTTTTTCATCTACAGCTCAGGACAACGCAACTTTTGACTAGTTTTGACTTTTCATGGGATTTTTCACCCTCTTTGATGTAACTAATGTATTTTCATGATGACATGACACTTTTTTACCTATTCTAGAAGATTCATTCATAAAATAGCAAAAAATTAATGAATGAATTGGTTTCCTAACTTATAGAGGCAAGTTGTTTTGATTGCCTAGATTGTAGTGCTCAGTTTAGAATTGGTTGAAACAGCTCCTAGGATGATGAGCTCGACCCCTAGAGGCAAGGGAATGTGTTAGCTTGCCTATATTATGTATTTTCTTTGTCATTTTCATGGTTGGACTCTTGAGGGATAAGCTTAGACTGTATTACTCTTTGTATCTCTGCAATTTTGGCAAAGGAAAGACCAGGGTTTTGCAGCACTATTTGGGATTCCTGTGGTGATTTGTGTTGATGGTGTGTTTCTCTCATGTACTTGTAAGTTTGTTATGTGTATCATTTTCCTACTCTTCTCTTCTGCAAATTAAGTAAATGAAGTGTTAAGGTAGAATTCATGGTTTCTATGCTCTGCCTTTAAGTTTGCTTAATATCTATGTTTTCATCTGTTTAAGGAGAACTCCTGATGGTTTCTTGCTCTCCTTAGCTCCTCACCAGTCATACCTATCCATTCACTTCCTTCAAAGGCATCAAGACAATCTCCTACCTTGCCCCAAAAAGACCTCTGCAAAAACTGTGTCTCATCCTCGCACCCAAAATTGCCGTGCTCAGTTTTCCAACAAAACCCTAAAAATTTGAAATCAAACTTTCCCTATCAGTTTACTAGCCTAAAATCAGTGTTCTTTATTGGTCACCTCAGCCCTTTGAAGACCTTTTGCCGAGATAGACCCAGAGAGAGCCCTCTCCTGTCCTCGTAGGGCTAGCTACGAGGCTAAGTGGTTTGATGTTGCCTTGGATTTTGCCTTCTTCAGCCTGAGGCCAAATTCGAGCGCTAACAGGTTGAAATGTTGAAAGTTTTCACAAGTTAGAAGAGATACACCAAGGAAAGGGACGTTATGGCAAGTGAAGGGAATGCACCAAACAAACACATAGTGCAAATGACATTATGCATCTGATTTGGGTATATACATAAACATACAAGGAAGCCCGAGGACTCATAAAAAATCATTATTATGCTGGTATCATTCTTGTAACCAAGCTAGTGGCAAGTTATTGTGGTCCCCATGAGGAGCACACTAATAAAACATGTAAGAAGAGAGAGACAAGAGAGTCATATCATTTTGTAAGAGATTCTTGTGTTGTTGTGGAGATGTCCCAATTGTTTAGAGCCCTCAAGTATCATAACGACTATTATATCTATTCACTATATATCATGTAAATATCTCATTTTCGAGAGGAATTAATGAAAGATTTATCTAGTTTTGACTTATATGAGTCCTTTATGTCACATTGAATGCATTATTTAGATTGCTACCATAATCATTAATGGATCTTTAAATAATCTTGATATGAATGTCTAAATGTGAGTATAATACTTCCATGTTAGGATGTCTCATATTTTACATAAGATCTCAATTAGAGGGTTCTTGCAATTCCTATAAGTGCCTAGGGAGGACATAAAGTATTGTGCATTGGGTTACTGTGGCCCTTAGTTTTCTATTGAGGTAAGGATTACTGCGAATGAGATGAAATTTGGTGAACATACCTAGAAACTATCTAGTTAGGATGAGTCACCACTCTTGCTTGACACCATAGTGGAACCATTAGAAAAGTGGGCAATTGACTTCATTGGACCAATCAATGCCCTTGTGTACTGGATAGGCGCACAATATATTATAATTGCAACTAAATACTTGACCAAATGGTGCAAGATCACACTAGTAAAGTATTATATTGCAGAAATTGTAGCACTGTTAATTTCTGAGAACATTGTTACCTAGTATGGGCATCTCACAACATTGATGAGTGACCAAGGTGCATAATTTTTAAATCATATGATTCATGCCTTGGCACTTGAATTTATGATTCATCATCATAAAAGTATACAATACCACTCTTAGACAAATGAAAATTGATTGTTTTACTCTCCTGAGTCAACTTATTTAATATTAATCAATATGGGTGCTCCTAAAGCATGAATATCTCAAGATTTTTCTAGCAAATGGGCCTATAAAAACTTAGAACAATGCAAAAAGTTTCCTTCACACGGGATTAGAAATATTTTGGTCATGTATATATAAAACTTATGATAATGTGACCTTTGGATCAATCTCTTAGTCATAAACTTATTGAACCTATGATAGTGTGATTTTCTTGTTTGCATGTAAAATTTTACCCAATTGGGATTATGTCTCCATTGTTCAAATTTTGTTATAGAAGATTGGAGATAAGAGGATTAGAAAATACATTAAATACCATTGAACACGTGAGAGCCTTAGAGGGGAATGAGTTGTAAGGACAAAGAACTTAGAGCCATCACATCATTCAAATGCATGGATATTTTTGTGCATTATTTTATTCTTGTTAATTGAATCTCACACCCACCCACCATTTCCTTATGTTTATTGAATGTGTTTTCTTTTATCTCACCAAATATTAGAAGGGTTTAATCTCACTCACATGAAAAAGATCCAAAGTTATTATCATGGGTTAGAGAAAGGTCTTGTTTGTATTATGTGTGCAAGTTGTTTGGAGAGTTTCCCTCCTCCTTTAGCTCAACCATGACTTGGAATGCTTCTCAACAATGGCACAAGTTGCAACTTTTTTCTGCATCCCCCCTACAAGCCCTAACTTAGATATTGTGTATTTTGATGAAGTAAAACTCCTATACCATACCTAATTCAAAAATAATTACTAAAAACCCAATTAATCATGTCTAATATTGATCCAAATTGAAATAATGAAGCAACAATTGTGTAACAACACCAACTTCAAGTTTCCAATTAACTCAAGGTTCTACTTGCTCATGGTTTTGATGTCAACTCATGGTTTCAAAGTTTATAGAAGAAGAGTTGCAACAACTGGTTGTAGCACCAAAGTTACAATATCAAGTTGTGGCACTGGATTTGCAACAAGGAGTTGCGACACTGAAGTTGCATTGTACTTCTTGAGTTGCAACAATAGGGTTCTAGAGTTGCGACAACAATGCTACAAAGATGCGACAATAATACTCCAGAATTACAACAATTTCATTTCACTGTGAGTTGCAACGTAAGGGTTATTAAATTGCAGTAATAATGCTCCATATTGTAGCAACTGCATTTTATTTCTAAGTTGCAACATGGGGGTTCTAGAGTTACAACAACAATACTCCATAGTTGCAACAAATGTATTTCATTGCTGAGTTGTAGTATGAGAGTTCCAACAATGGCCAAGATACACCCTGTGGGGACATTACAACCTGCACAACAACCTTTCTAGAACTTCTTCCATTCACATTAACTCAAATATAAATACAAATATGGTTTTTTTCTAATGTTTAATCACAAATTCATGTAAAATACTACGGAAATGCAATTGAAAACAATTTATGTCGAAATCCCACATATAAGCATTTGAATGTACTAATACATGGTCATAAGAAAGTGAAAAGGAATCAATAATAAGAAAAAGAGGATGTAAAAAGATGTCAATTCCAAGACTCGTCATCTCCCCTTGGCCAGAAATGTTATATATCCTCAATGTAGCCTAGTACTTTGAATTACCCATATTGTAGGACACTTCCTTTTTCCATTGCATACATCTATCTATTGTTAAGATTTTTTATTTGCCTCAAATGCTTGATGTGACTTTTCATAATGCATACTTCAAACTTTAAAATGTTGGAAATGTGGTTGTCATTGATGTCAAAGATAGGGGAGCCTACTTATGTACAAGATAAAGATTGGAAAATGAGGACTGTCGACAATATTATTTTTGGACTTTTGGTACCCCATTATGATACCCTATCTTTGATTGCATTTTTACTCTAATTGCCTAGTTAAAAATAAGAGCATAGAACATATGGTTGGAAAAAATATTTTGAGATATTTCCCAAGTTATATGGAACTCTCTCTAATTCCATATGAGTGAGGAGATATGAAATATTTCATTAGGATGACCCAACCACAGTACAATCAAGCCTAGCCAACCATTTTTACAAGCCAACTTGATAAGTGAACGTACAAACACTATAAATACAGGGCATATGAGTTCATTTGAATACAACCCAAGCAAGAAGATATATGAGGTTGCAGGAGGAGTCGAGGAATAACGTTTGGGATGATTCTTGGAGTCTAAAGGTGGAAGCAAAACACATAATTATGGGGAGAAAGAGTCATTTGGGAATTTTAACTATAAATTTTCTTTTGTGATGTTTCAGAAGATGAAACTTGAAGGATACAAATATGATATCTTCATGTATCTTTACAATTGTAGTCCTTGATTTTCTATAATTTTGGACATATGGTCTAAGGAAGTTAGGCTTCCTCAATGCTCCTGAAATCTTCTTCAAACAGGTTAGCTTGGAATTTTGGCTATAAATTTTGTTGTCGAATGTTTCAGATAGTGAAACTTGGAGGATACATATAGAACATTATCATGTACTTGTGGCTCAAATTACAAACCTTGGTTTTCTATAATTTCAGATATATTCTCTAAGGAATTTAGGCTTCTTGAATGCTCTTGAGATACTCTTCAAATGGGACAACATGGAATGTTTGCTATATCTTTCTTTTTGTTATGTTTCAAAATTTGAAATTTGGATAAGACACATAGCATATCTTAAGGTACTCGTGACAAAAATTTCAGACTTGTTAAGCTATAATTTTGGAGATATGATATGAGTTTGGAGTCTCCTAAAACATGCTTCAAATAGGTTAGGTTTCCATTTTTGCTATACTTTTCTTTCTTATATGTTTCAGACTATGAAATTTAGGTGAGATAAAGAAGAGATCTCTTGGTACATGTGGTAGAAATTTTAGAGCCAAATTTGCAAAATTTGATACATGGCATGTTGTGCAAATTAGTTCTTAGGAAGAAGCCAAAAGCAACAAGTTTTGGGAGAAGTAGACTTGGTGAAGGAAGAAACAAGTATACCTAATGAAGGCAGAAGCAACTAACATAGTTGATGAAGATAGAAGTAGCAAGTAAGCTTGGTGAAGTAAAAGAAACTAACAAATATTGTGAAGAAGTAAGAAGACTCAGTGAAGTAGGTTGGTGCCTACAAATATTAGCAACAATGAGGTTTAGTGTCTCCTATAAGTTTGTTCCTACAAAGAAGTAGAGGGGATTGGTGTCTCATGTAGGTTGGTGATTACAAAAAAGTGAAGGGGATTGGAGTCTCCTATATGTTGGTTCATAAAACTTAAGAAAGAGGATTGGTGTCTCTTGTAGGTTGGGGCCTACAAAGCAACAAAGGGGATTGGTGTATCCTATATGTTGGTGCCTACAAATTGATGTAATAGTAGGTTGGCACCTACGATATCTTTCATATAAAGGATTTTTTTGGCTTTCTCTCATAAGGGTTTGTACATATATCATGTATTATTTGTTCAATTCATGAGAATAATGTTTTATGATGTTTGAATTTCTCTACATAAGTTAAAATTGTCATTATATTGATTCACACCCTTTCTCAATATAATTGTGAATCCAAAAATTGGTATCAGAGCAGGTTCCTTTTGAATCACTGTAACCATTGGGAGGAATATCTCAAAGGAACCATGTCCAGTTAGGAAGTTAGGATGTATCTTACACAAATAGAGATTCATTATTGGTTGGTTCAAATTATGTTTTATAGAAGATAAGGATGAGGGCATATCTTCTGTCTTTTGGTGTTAACGCTTGGAAATTTGTAGTAGATGGAAGGAAGGATGTTAAGAATAATGTAGAAGTTGAGAGTTCCATCTTGAGTGGCCTATCAAAATGATATTATGATAAGGTAATTCACTGTGAAACATAAAAATAAATGTTGGATAAGATACAAATCATATATGAGGGAGATGACATTCATAGTGCATATGAAATGAAGACAAAAAATTAGGATCAAAAGGAAGCAACCCCCAAAAATTCAAAGAGGAAAGGAGAGTTTAAAGCTTGTGATTACTCCAACAACGAGTTAGACATAGAAGAAGTGAAATCCATGTCAATAGGAACTAGCAGAGCCAAAGGTAAGCTATCGTTTTGTTAGAAAGTAGGTCATTTTTCTCCTAAATGTCCATATGCAAAATTGGGAGATAGTGATGACGAATAAGATCTCCTAGCCATGAATAATCAATCTAGTAATCATAAAAATGAATATTCAGACTCGTGGGATATGAAGTTGAAGGTGAAATAGATCTTGAAGGAGATCTAGTGAGTGCCCTAAAAGAAACAAAAGTACCCAGGAGAAAGAATGAATACCTGGAGGATATATTACAAAAATATGAAAAGAAAGATCATGATTTTGATGAAGCATCAATCATCCTCTTGCATATAAAACTAAAAAACATAAAGAAAATAGAGGATACACTAATAAGTTAATTAAAGAAAAAGGAAATAAACTATTAGAAGCTAGAAGCAGAGGTTGTATCCTTCAGAAAGGATTTAGAGAAGGAAAAAGTTCAATTGAATCTAAACTTAAAGTTTGAAAAAGGGACTAAATCATTAGCTAACATTTTTAGCTACCATAGATCTCCCTCTATTAAAACATTTTTTTTTAAGAAGATCATGGGACGTTCAAATTTCAAAGGAAAATCAAGCTCAAAGACATTGGAATAAGAAGAACCTAAGAGTTATGCTTGTAGAAATTCCCATTGTAGATCAACAGATTATGCAATATACTAAAGCAAAATACAAGATCTACTTCTACAACAAACTTTGCGGAAGCTTAATCGAATATGAGCAAGATCAAATAGAACACATATAACTGAGAATGAGAAATCAATCACAAATGAACATAGAAGAATAACCAGGGGAAAGCCTCAGCCTAAAACCCCAATCTTTGTATTATCATACAAGTGGAAAATATGTTCAAGTTACAAAAAGAATCAGCTCACAAGCTACTCTCTGCAACTAAACAATACAACTCACAGACTGAGTAGACACAAGATATGCCTTTCCTTAGCCCTCCAAGCCTCCTATTTCCTTGCGCAGTTTTTCTTGGGGTCCAATGATGCCACCTGTGTGAATTGGCCTCATCACACTGCTCACTAAACTCAAAAGTAACTGCGCAATCCTGAAGGAGATAATTCCTTCTGCATGGATGAGTTTCCTATATAGGAAAAATCCTCCAACTAATAGTACACTGTCCCTTCCTCTGATCTCAATTGGGTCTCTGACTGAACTAACATGCATGAGTTATTTATGAGAGAATATTCAGTTATTTGAAGTGCAGCAGTTACATGCATGCATGCATTAACTAACTGAACTCACAATTAGTTCAAAAAACTATTTGAGGTAATCTAACTGGACTTAACTCAGTTAACTGAGCAAACTAATTACAATTCAAAGTATAACTCATCTTGATCTCCTTTAATCAAGGGATAACTTCCTCAATCAATGGAGAAACTGTTGCATGTCTTCACATAGACTTCATGTTTGATTTTCTACAACTAATTAACTCAAGGTGAATAAATTAATTATTTTACAAACAACTGCTAAGATCAAACTCGAATTTTAGTTCTCAATTTTAGTTCAGGGACTAACTAAAATTGGAATCTATCCCAAAATGCTATTTATAGCAATGCTATTTTTAGTACTTCCTTTTTTCATTCCTTGTTGCTATGTCCAACACTGGTACCTGAAATGCTATTTATAGCAATGCTATTTTTATTATTTCTTGTTGCTATTTCCAACAATGCTAATGTGCTCAAAGTATCTAGCAACAGTGCAAACAAAGTCATAAATGAAAATAAGGATTAACAAAGACATGACTCCATTAGCAACACAAACAACAACATGAAAAAAGTGAAAAAAAATTAAAACCTAAGAATATATTCAAAAGAATTGATCAAATAAAAATAGCCATCACATCCAGGTATCGAAATTTATTTTATGGCTATTTATTTTCATGTAATAATTTTGGTCACAAGGCAATAGATTACGGAGCCTATGTAAGAAATGACTATATTATAACTAGAAGCAGAGGATCTTATAGTACCCGAATCAATGACTATGAAAGCAAAAAATCTAGAAATCCTTGTGAAGGTAGTTACAAATAATTTTCTCCTCTATTGAATTATGTTGAATGTTAAAAATGAAATAGCTATGGACACAATGCAAGTGACTGTAAAAACAACTCAATAAAAATTTCCAAGCAAAACAAGCAAGAATAATTCACAAAGATTTGGAAAAAGAAGTAAGAAAGACAAGAAGAGCATGGATATGTACTATATGCTCAAAACCAAGGAAATCAATGATATAATGATAGTGAATGCTAAAAGAATACGAATGGAGATATGAGCAAAGTCCTATCTCTAAAGGAAGAAAAAGGAGGAAGTGTTTTTTTTAATACAATGCACGAGCCAAAATAATGGGTAAAGGGACAATTATCCTTGATAATGGAAAAACTAAAGCTCAAAATGTTTTGTATGTTGATGGTCTAAAACACAATATCTTAAGTGTTAGCCAAATGTGTGATCAAGGATATGATGTCATATTTCACTCTATAGTATGTGAATTCAACAAAGTAGGTTTTGGAAAAGCGATGGCAAAATGCATCTAGAACCTCAGGTAATGTATACATAGTAGATGGAGAAAAAGAAAGTTGTTGCATGGAGAAATTGGATAAAAGTTGGTTATGGCGTAGAAGGTTAGGTCATATAAGCTTCGACCATCTTGCTAAAATCAACAAGAATGGGCTAGTAAGAGGCATGCCTAAGATTTTAAAGCCATGTAATATTATTTGTAAGCCTTGTTAGCATGGGAAGCATACTCAAGTCCACTTCAAGACAAAAGAGCACTCATCAACAAGGCCATCAGAAATTGTTCATAAAAAAATTATGTGGGCCCATAAGAGCACAAACTCTAAGGGGTGAACGATACTTCATGCTAATAATAGGTGATTATACCAAAATGGCATGGGTTGGT
Source organism: Pinus tabuliformis (assembly GCA_031772625.1). Taxonomy (NCBI): domain Eukaryota; kingdom Viridiplantae; phylum Streptophyta; class Pinopsida; order Pinales; family Pinaceae; genus Pinus; species Pinus tabuliformis. The sequence continues at coordinate 955,453,121 of CM062808.1, read as the reverse complement.
TTACTCATAGAAAAATCTGAAGCATTTGACAAGTTGAAAATATTCAAAGCACAAGCAGAGAATGAAATTGATTTAAAAGACAAGTGCTCTAGTTTTAACAAAGGAGGAGAATTTAATTCTAAAGAATTTAGTAAATTTTGTGAAGAACATGGGATCAAAAGACATTTCTCAATAACAAGAACACATAAGCAGAATGGAGTTGTTGAAAGACAAAATAGAATTGTGGAAGAAATGGAAATTACTATACTTGGTGAAGCTAATGTTCCAAACACTTTTTGGGGAGAAATTCTCCATACACCAGTTAATATACTAAATAAGGCTCACATCAAAGTAAACAACAATAAAACCCCCTATGAATTATTTCGAAGCAAATGCTATATCAAAATAAATGAAGACAACATGAGCGAATTTGATTCTGGAGTATATGAAGGAATATTTCTTGGGTACTCATTTAGGAGAAAAGGCTACAAATGCTACAAAAAAATGTTACATGGGATAGTTGAAAGCATTGATGTGAGAATAGATGAAGCATTACCTCATGAATAAAAGAAACAAAGAAACGAAGAGTCAGAGACATAATCAATAAAGAACAAAAAGAAAAGGAACAAGAAGAACAAGAGGAGGAGGAAGAAGAGGAAGAACTGCCACATCCAAAGACTCCCTCAAGGTATGTTTAGAAGGTTCATCCAAAAAATCAAATCCTTGGTGATAAGGAGTTAAGGCTTCTGACTAGAAGGCAATTGGGAGGCACACAAGGGCACACCAACCTTACCTTATTGTCCAAAATATAACCAAAAAACTTTGCCAAAGCCTACAAATCTAAGCATTGGGTTAATGTTATGGAGGAAAATTTTGACCATATTAAGAAAAGGTATACATGAGAAATTGTTTCTAGACCTAAAGATAAGAATGTAATTAGCTTTAAGTGGATCTTCATAAACAACATAAATGAGGATGGACATGTAGTGAGGGATAAGACTAGATTAGTTTGTAAAGGGTATGCATAAGTAGAAGGTGTTGAGTTTGAAGAAAGCTTTGCTCATTAACTAGAATTGAAGCCATTAGAATGTCTTTTGCATTTGCTTGTTTTAGAAAATTCAAAGTTTACCTAATGGATGTCAAATCAACCTACCTAAATGGTTATTTAGAGGAAGAAGTATATGCTGAACAACCATGAGATTTTAATTGTTAGGAAATGAAAATGATGTGTGCAAATGGAAGAAATAGTTTCATGGTCTAAATCAAGCTCCTAAGGCTTGGTACTCAAGACTTGACAAGTATCTACAACAACAAGGATTCAAAAGAGGAACACCAAACACCAGTATTTATATTAAAACATATAATGTTTTGTTTTTTTTGTTTTTGTTTTTATTTTATTCTTTTATTTTTATTATTTATTTATTTATTTATTTTTAATTATTGTGATCATTGTAGACGATATCATTTTTGGAAGTGGTACTAATCTAATGAGTCAAAAGTTTTCAATAGAAATGTAAAAGGAATTTGAGATGTCCATGTTGGGAGCACTGTCATTCTTCCTATGATTGCAAGTGACTCAATCAAACAAATGTATATTCACTTCCCAAAAAAAGTATCTAAAGAAAATGTTAAATAAATTTGGCACAAAACATTATGCACTTATCAATACTCCTATGGTCACAAGATGCAAGTTGAACAAATATGATGACTCCCCCTTTGCAAATCAAACTATGTATAGGTCATTTTTTGGAAGCTTACTATATTTGACAACATCAAGACCATATATTATGCAAGAAGTATGATTGGTTGCAAGATTTCAATTTGCACCAAATGAGACATATGTGCAAGCAATTAAGAGATATTTAAATAGCTGCAAAGCAATCTGGACTTTTTCCTATGGTATTCATGAAGGAAATATTTTACTTTAATAGCATATAGAAATGTAGTTTGGGGGAAGTGTAAATGACAAGAAAAGAAAAAGTGAGGAGCATTCTTTCTAGGCAATTGTTTGGATGTCATGGTTGAGCAAGGAAGAACCCTCAATCTCCCTATGCACAATTGAAGTTGAATACATTGCAACATTAATGTTTTGTGCTCAAGTTATTTCAATGATTGAGAATCTGAAGGATATTCAGATAGAATATGCTTAACCAATATCAATAATTTGTGATAATACAAGTGCAATCAACATTTCAAAGAACCTTGTGATGCATTCAAAGACAAAACACATTCCCATCAAGTATCACTTTCTAAGAGAGCATGTAGCTGAACAAAGTGTTAAGCTGAAATACATTGTTACCAAGTGTTGTAGCGGCTACAACCACCCTCCAAATTTTTTCCTATGCCTCGATTTTGGAGCCTTCCTTACTATCCACAATAACTCATCTTGCGCTGATCCAGGTATTCATACTTCGAATGAGATTTATGTTTTCATTTATGCTTGTGTTTGCTTACTTAGCTTATTTTTCTAAGTCACAAGTTGATCTCCCAACTTGGTCTCACAGTAGTTCTATGCTTGCCTCTAGAAACTGTGCAATTCTTGAGGGCAAGCAACCTTGATGATGGGAATTGCGCAGTCCTGATTTTCAGTGAGCCTTGAGCTCAGAAATGATGCAGTCATGGGAGGCAACCCAGCACTGAGCCCAGAAATTGCGCAATCCTCACTGATCTCAGAAACTGCATAGTGCATTGAGCCAGAAAGTTGCCCAATTCCACAGAATTGCATAGTATTTCCTGGCAGTGTGCATGGAAAGTTTCCCTGGGAAAAAAGAAAAAGGAAAAAAGAAAAAAATCATCCCTGAAAAATAGGGATCCATTTTTAGTATCCTGAAGGAGGCACTTGCACTATTTTTAGAAATTTATGCCAAGTGTCGCTTTTTCCTTGATTTTAGGCATGCACGTCATAAACTCTAATTTGTCCAAATCTATTTAATTGACACTTTAGAGCTCATTTGCGCACTTGATCTTAGAGCTGTAGCATTCCTAATGAGATCAAGGAACCTTTAGTACATTTGTCGTTGCTTTTCCGTGTGAGTTTTACTTTTGTCATATTTTGCCACTTTTTATCATTTGGTTTGTGTGAGTGTTGTTTCACTTTTTTATCTTCATGGTTGCAGGTGTTTTGACTTGTTTTAACTTCTGTAAGTGTTGTTTTAAGTTTTAGATTGCCTTTCTCAAGTGTCACATTAGTTTTCCTGTTTTTCACCAATAGTCGTTGTTGCGGTGACTCTCCTCACTTCGTTTTCCTTCTGTTTCATTAATTGCTGCACTTGTTTCACATGCATGTATCTACACTTAGTTAGATATGCACTCATATTCACACTATCTCTAAGATTTTCTTAATTTCCACACTTCCCTTGTGCAAAAATTGGTTTCCATTGGCCGGATTACACTTTGCCCAACTGCTATTGTGCATTACTGACACTCAAGCCACAATATTGGCCTCTGGAATTGCATAGTGCACAGTCTAAGCTAACTCCATGCTCTGTAGCTGAATGTTAGTTTTGCTGTGGTATTTTCAACTTCGGATTTATAAAAATATGCTTGTCAATTGCTTCATGTGCATGGTTCCTTTATGGTGTTTGTAAATAGAAACATGTAAATTTTATGTTAGATTCCTGAGCAAAATAGCATGAAAGCCAAGTGTTGAACAAAACCAAGTAGATGAACAGAAAACCATCAAGAAAAACACTTAACGCAGTGTTTTGTTAAAGGAGTTCACCCCTCCTGGGCTGCATCTCCTTGGTCCAGCTTCTATGGCTAGGGCCTTTCTATTTTCTCAAAATGAAAAAAAATATAGTTTACAATGCTATACAGCTCCTGAAACATGCTTCAATGGACTCAGAGCATCCAAAAATCCCTAAGATGACTCTCCAAACTCTACAAATGGACTACAACTGTTCTAGGCTTGACCTCCTCTCTTGGTGGCCCTGGGGTTCCTTAAACTTCAATGTGGAAAAATCACACACAGAAGTGCCCCATTTGCTCTGAGACCTATTCCATTGTGTTCAGAATGTCAAAATCATCTAGGAACACCTTTTTCTGATCCTCATTTGGTCAAAATTTTCCCATGTTATGAGAGAAATAGTTTCCCCTAGAAAACCTCCTCCATATCTGGAGGAACTCCAGCTAAGGCTACTAATTCTGGGGGCAGTTCCGAAAATAGTAGAGTCCGCCAAAAATTCGCCAACTGCTAATTCGGGTTAATTAGCGGATAATAATGGCTTAATTATCCATAAACCTTATTAACGCTCTAAGCGCGTTTAGCCCTGGCCCCTTTCCGCCCAAACCTTAACGCACTCACCATGACATATAACATCAAACCGTAATATGTTAAGTCTTAATGCGTAGCAGAGTTGGTAAGGCATGTGGCTAGTGGAGCGGAGGTCGCATGGTTGAACCTCAACGCCTCCAAAAAGTTTTGACCAAATTCTCATTTTCCATTTGACTTTTGGGAGGGACACGTGGCAACCTCCGGGCTTGCCACAAGTCACCTTCCCATTGGTCTCCTTGGTTTTGGAGCATTCTCCATCATATTGTCCATAACCAACACCCAAATACCTAGGCCTTTCCTCAACAACAATTGGCTCAACCATGCCTTGTGCATGTTTGCCTAACCTTCTACCTTCATAGCCCATATTCATCAATAATTTGGACCCTATTCCTCTAGTGTGTCTTTCAAAAGCACCAAAACATTCATTTGAGAGGAAATTGAAGATAAACTTGAATTGCATACCTCATGTTAATGCACATACTTGGCTAGGGTTTCCTTGGCATCATAGAGTAAAATCTCCCTCTCATGCCTCTTTTCAAGAAGCTCTTGATTCTCCTCCTTCATGGCCATCGACTCCTCTTGAAGTATAATGTTCTCCTTCCTATCTTCAATCATCTCTTGCATCATATCACTCATGATGAAAAATTCTTGCAACATCTCTTCATCAAAGAATATTGCTAAGGAAGAGAGATTAGAGACATCACTTGTTGAAGCTGCCATCACATAAACTTGCACACTGTTAATTCTCCTTGCACAAATCTCAAGCAAATAAATCTTTTCTCTGATATCAACTTGATCTATAGTTGAATGTTAGTTTTGCTGTGCTACTTTCAACTTCAAATTTATAAAAATATGCTTGTCAATTTCTTGATGTGCATGGTTCCTTTATGGTGTTTGTAAATAGAAACAAGTAAATTTTATGTCAATTTTTATGTTAGATTCATGAGAAAAATAACATGAAATACAAGTGCTTAACAACAAACCATCAAGAAAAAGTGTTTTGATAAAGGAGTTCACCCCTCCTGGGCTACATCTCCTTGGTCCAGCTTCCATGGCTTAAGCCTTTGTATTTGCTCAAAATGGAAAAAAAAATTACAATGCTCTACAGCTCCTGAAACCTGCTTCAATGGACTCAGAGCATCCAAAAACCCTAATATGACTCTCCAAACTCTACAAATAGACTACAATTGTTCTAGGCTTGACCTCCTCTCCTGGTGACCCTAGGATTCCTTAACATTCAATGTGGAAAAATCACATACAGAAGTGCCCCATTGCCTCTAAAACCTGTTCCGTTGTGTTCAGAATGTCGAAATAATCTAGGAACATATTTTTTTGATCCTCACTTGGTCGAATTTTGCCCAAGTTATGAGAGAAACAATTTTCCCTAGAAAACCTCCTCCAAATCTGGAGGAACTCGAGTTAAGGCCGCTAATTCTGGGGGTAGTTCCGAAAATAGCGGAGTCTGCCAAAAATCTGCCAACTACTAGTCTGAGTTAATTAGAAGATAAGAATGGATTAATTAGCCATAAACCTCATTAAATCTCTAAGCGCATTTAGCCTTGGCCCCTTTCCACCCAAACCTTAATGCGCTCACCATTAAATATAACATCAAACCATAATATGTTACGTCTTAATGCGTAGCAGAGTTGGTAAGGCATGTGGCTAGTGGAGGGGAGGTCGTGAGGTCAAACCCCGATGCCTCCACAAAATTTTGACCAAACGCTCATTTTCCATTTGACCTATGGGAGGGACACGTGGCGGCCTCTGGGCTTGCCACATGTCACCTTCCCATTGGTTCTCTACAAACCAATCAAAAGGTTCCACATCACCGAGCTGTAAACCAAGCAAACAGTGACACTTGGCGAGCCCAAATTGGGCATTGACCTCGTTGACCTGTAAAGTCACCTACCCTATCATCTGCCACGTCAGTAGTACGAACTGCTGATTGGGCAGTAACTGCAATTGTTTTTGCTGTTTGGTGAAACGGGCAGCGTACTCTAAATTCCTAATACGAAATCTGTTTTGAGTTAAACAAGTTGCATTGGGATCGTATCACCGAGACAAACACAGTCATTTAGGTTTCGAATGATTCCAAACACTTTATTTTTGAGCAAATTTTTGTCCCTAATCCAGGTTTCGATCACTCCAACTATGAACTGTGCGGTTTCAGGAGCCAACCTCTTAGTTTGGCGACTGAGACTACGTAATGTGTAGTATCTCCCAGGTTGAACTGCGCATTGCACAATTTTAACCATCAGGCTTCCACCTTGGTTGTTGGGACTACATAGTTCCCATAAGTAGCAGGTTCCCCCTATCAGAAAAGATTGCACAATCCTTCCCATATAGTGTTCAATTTTCTGCTTGAACTTGCATTGTAAGTTTTTTTCTTTAAACTGACATTTTCTTGCCATGAGTGTCGTTTCTGTCCCACAGGTACAACAGTTGTTGAGCACCTCTCCAGCAGTCGCTGTTAGCATGTCATCTAAGGGAGTTGCATCAAAGGAAACCATTGAGAGCAGTACTGGGGAAGAAATCGAGAAAACATCCGTTGATTTACTGGTGTATGCAGATACTCAATTGTTTATAGAGAAGGGATCATCACTAGCATGACAACAAATTAAAGATACTTTTGCAAAGGACTTTGAGGCAGACTAAGAGGACCGACATGTTTATCTTAGCATCTGACAGTCAGGACTATACAAGGTTGCGAGTAGGTATCCCTCCTTCCTGTGCGCAAATATCATCAACTGGATTGTCTCGCATATGGATGAACATACCATGATATTGAGCAGTGCTAGCAGTCAAAAGATTGCCACCTTCTTGGAATAATACTTTCAACATATGTATCACTTACAACAACAGAAGGTAACAATCCCGTGCAAGACAGGGGAAGGAGGAAGATTGTTGAAAGTTCAGAGGGAGAGAAAAGTTACAAAATGAAGTAGATCCACTTATCGAGAAAGAATGTTTGGCATCAAAAGCAAAGAGGAAGCAAAGGATACAAAGACCAGAGCAGAGAAAGAGAGAAAAACAGAGGTTGCAGGAAGCAGAACTAAAGTTGCAGGAGACAGAGAAGAAGCTAAAGGAAGAACAATGGTTGAGAAGGAGAGAATGAGAAGAGAAGAAGAAGCAGGAAGAAGAACAAAGGAAATGCACAATGATAGAGGAAACAATGCCAATACATGTTGAAGAACAGGAACAACCAGTAGCTGAGGAGGAAGTTGAACAAATGCAGAATCAGGAGCTTGCTCAACAAATTGAGAAATTGATTGAAGTGATAGACATGGAGTTGGAATATGAGCAACAACATGAAGACGTTGACCTGATGCCGAGAGCACCATAGGTCATCCCTCAGTCTCCACCACCTCCAGCAACAAAGACAACCCCGAGCGAGGAAGGAGATGTTATTGTCCTTGATGATGGTCCGGTCATGGATGTGTACAATCTATCATTCAATGAGTTCAAAAAGAGGATTATATAAGCAAGGAGGAAGCACTTCCTGAATAATCACGCATCACTTGCATTCATTAGAGAAAGGGTGATAGTGTTAGACACCAGGAAGCATCCAAATTACATTGTCGAAGCCAACTTGGCCTATACAGGAGCAACGAGATCAAATGTTCAATATTTGACAGCCGAGAATGAGCAACTGGCACATAACTTTTCGAATGTCAGGAAAGAGGCAAAACAACTCCGAGTAAGAGCACAAAATTCAGTTTCCACAGTCGGGGAGATGAGAGCAACGATACTTACTGAAGTATCAACACTTGGAGAAACCATGTAGAGGTTCTATGACGGGTTTGTCACCGTACATAAAGAAATTGTACGTTTGGATGGATTACAATAACAGAGCAAAGAGTTTATCAAAAATATAAAAAAACATACAGGCTTCCATCACCTATGTGCAAGAGTGGACAATGTGGTATAAAAGGGCCCCACTTAACTTAGTGAATAAAATGAAGCCACAAGCAAAGCTAGAGAAAGCGAAGGTTCGAATGTTTATTTAGAACAATAAGAAGTTCGCCTCATTCATTGGCAACATTCAGGTCTAATTTGTACCATTGTACAACAGTTTGGATGTCTTAGTGAGAACACACCAGATTCCATAAATCCGTTCCATCACCAAAACTAAGCCCAAGAACCAAGTCTGACAGGAGGTCGAAGAGTATTTGGAGCAGTTGAGACAGAATTCCACCAAGGAAGACTTGGAGTTGAACACATAGAATAGGCAAAATTTCATCGGTGGACCTGTCAAAGTCAAAACAATGCCGCTCATGCTTCAGAATGAGTTGGACACAGGTTCTAAGATAGTGTACCCAGATGCCATGGAGGCGAGAGTCCGCTTCCAACAAGACATCGTTAAGCAATTTGGGGACACCATCACATAGTACTAAGCTTGGCACCAATATGTGACCGAGAAGCAACGAGTGGAGGTTGTTGAGCTAAAATTCTCCCAAACTCCATCATCATAGTGTTGTGTCTTGTTAGGATGTCAAGTTGTCTCTACCCTATTTTGTCTTATATGGGTACAAGTGGAAAATGTAATATTATTTGTAATTATGTTATAAGTGAAATCCCAAGTGTCCATATTGGAATATAAAAAGTCATCATGTAATGTAATGTGTTATTTTGTGAAGAAGTTGAAGAGTAATGAGGGTAGTCCAAAGGTCACAAAGGGGCAATTGTAGAGTCACTCCCATCTTGTTATAAGTAGAACCTCATAATTCATGTAAGGGGATTTTTGGGAGCCAAACTTTTGGCTAAGCTTAGGATTAGGATGAGCTTAGGAGTATTGTGAAGAGCCTTGGATTCTCCGTAGCGTAGAGCGAGTATACTTCTTTGAAGGAGTAGGTGTTCTTGACTGTAATGTTCCACTATTAGGGCTAGTGGTCTTCAATGGTGTATGTATGGATGGAACTTTCACTTATATTCTTCTTGTATTGGTAATGTATGTTACGCATATGCTTGTAAACTATTTAAATGAATCTTGTTGGATGCGTGTTGTTGTATTAATTCATCACTTTAATGTGTGGACTGTTTTGCATCTTAACTTGTGATGTCATTTTGCTCATGTGTTCCTTTCAAGATATGAACTATTACAGGCTTCCAAGGGGAACGCTTGCTTTTTCGTTCATGCGGTTGAATCTTCATTCATCACACTTAACTCTCCATACCGTCACACACTTTCTCTGACCAAAGTTATCATACTTCCCTCTATGTGTTTCCGCGGTTAAGGCATATCATTACAACCCACTGCTCAGACTCCTACTCCATTAAGGGAATTTTGAGGTCTAAATTGGGCCTCCTAAGAAAATTGTACAATCAAAATAAACTTTATAATAACCAATAGGATTCAAGATGATGATGTCAACCATGGAGGATGATTCACCATTTTTGGGGTAAAAAAGTAAAAAGTAAAAATAAAATAAAATAATAAAACTACTTTTTCAACTTGTATTTTCAACTTATCTCCCTGAGGTTCTACTTAAATTTCGAGCAGGAGTACTCGTTGGATGCAAAATTTGATTCCTCATCCAAGGAGTACACATCTTGTATACTTTCAATGGACCCTGCTACACGAAAAATGAGAAATACATGAAAAAACGTGACTACAATCACGTTTTTTCATGTCTTTCTCATTTTTCATGTAGGAGGGTCCATCGAAAGTATGCAAAATGGGTACTCTTTGGATGAGGAATCAAATTATGCATCCAACGAGTGTTGCTACTCGAAATTTGAGTAAACCCATAGGGAGATAAGTTGAAAATATGAGTTGAAAAAATAGTTTTTCTTTCTTTCTTTTTCCCTCTAAAATTCGATGATGTAATCTTAATATTATTTTATTATTTCCACTATTATTTTATAATTTCCTTAGGAGGCCCATTTTTGACCTCAAAATTCCCCTAATGCAAATGGTGTGAGGTCTAGTTCGAACTTCATATCGGGGAGATCCCTAAATGTTGGCGGGTCCAACACCGTCAACACCAAGGAACAAGTTGCATATATCTTTACTAAACCTCTTCCCAAAGAATAATTTGAATATCTAAGACGAAAGCTAGGAGTGATATCTCTCCCCCATCCCATTAGTAAAAAGTAAGTATGAGAGAGTGCAACACCTCAGGCTACATTAAGAAGATGAAAATTTTTGAGATGATGAAATGGAAAGTTCATTGGAAGTGAATTAACAGCTAAAAGTGAAGTGAATGGTGAAATTAAATAATGGATAGAAAAGAAAAAGGGGGGGATGTGCAGATAAGGAGAAGCATAAGTTCAGGGGAAGCAACCCTTTGATGTCAAATGAGTTATGTTGTGAAAAAAAGGAAGCATATTCTTTGGGGGAGTGGTCCAAAAAGAAGAAAAGGGAAGTTAAAACATAATGGGAGTAACCTCAGGAGAAGCTGTAGTTACCAATACAAGTTTCAGTTTGTTATGAAACCAGCTCAAGAAAAAGATAGAAAAGATAGATCAACGCCTTAGAATTCAGCCTCTTCGAGGGGGAAACCTCCTTTACATTACATAAATGAACAATTCTTGGATGATTCAAATGATAAAACCTCCTTTCTATATATAGGAGTCTAAGGAGTCACAATATAACCTAGCTGACCTAACAATAATAATATAAAGCCACAAAAATAACAATAGAGGGATTCTATGGGGCACAATAATAACAATAAGGGGATAATAGGGGCACAACAATATTAATAAGGGGTACAACTACAATAGTAATGGGGCAATAACTAATATTATAGGGACCCAACATGCCCCTCTCCTTCAAAAAAGTGTTGTCCTCAACGCTTGAGAAGTTTGTTTTGAAACCAGCTCAAGAAAAAGATAGAAAAGATAGATCAACGCCTTAAAATTCAACCTCTTCGAGGGGGAAACCTCTTTTACATTACATAAATGAACAATTATTTGGTGATTCAAATGACAAAACCTCCTTTCTATATATAGGAGTCTAAGGAGTCACAATATAACCCAGCCGACCTAACAATAATAATATAAAGCCACAAAAATAACACTAGAGGGATTCTATGGGGCACAGTAATAACAATATGGGGGCAATAGGGGCACAACAATATTAATAAGGGGTACAATTACAATAGTAATGGGGTAATCACTAGTATTATAAGGACCCAACATACCCTCTCCTTCAAAAAAGTGTTGTCCTCAACGCTTGGGTAGTTATGGATACTTCTGTATAAAATTCTCATCCTCCCATGTGGAATCTTCAACGGATAAATTCTTCCACTTGATAAGATACTCCGAAATTGATCAATTTCGTAGCTGTCGAGTTCTTGTTTCTGTGACTGCTTCCGTTCCAATATAATTTTTCCTTCCTCGTCAGGTTCTAGCAATATTGTTTGAACTGGGAGCTTGTCACCTATAACCTTCTTTAAACATGAAACATGGAAAACTAGGTGCAATCGAGAAGCTGCAGGAAGCTCCAATTTGTATGCCATAGTACCAATCTTTTGCAACACCTTGTACGGACCATAATACTTTGGTGATAATTTATTATCCTTCTTACCTTGCTTGAGGGACATTTGCTTATATGGTTGTAGCCGTAGGAATACCCAATCACCTACATCAAAACTTATTTCGCTGCGATGTTGATCTGCATGTTGTTTCATTCTAATTTGTGCCAACATGAGTTTATCCTTTAAGAGTTGGAGGACTTGTTGTTGATGTTCGATGTGATGTTCCACTGCCTAAAACTTAGAATTTTCTCTTAAATATGATGTGATGGATGGTGGTTGATACCCATAAAGTGCCATAAATGGGGTCATTTTTGTTGCTGTATGGAAGGAAGTGTTATACCACCATTCAGCCAGAGGCAACCATTTGACCCATTGTGTTTGTTTATCAAGGGAGTGGTAATTCCCGCCAATGCATTACAAGATATGGTCGGATTCATTTGCTCTTCATCTAGGCTTTGTTCCTGGAGTAGAACTTCTTCTTTTGACCTTTCTTGCTCCTTTTCTTCTTCCTCTTCACAATCTATGTAGAATAATTTCTTCTCAGAACACTTATGACCTTTAGTGTATTTGCTATCACAACTGTAAAAAAGCCCTTTTGCTCTTTTTTCTTCCAATTGTTGTGGTGTCAACCTTATAGGTTGTGGAAGACTAGGGGCAACAACACTTCCGTCTTTATAGTTGTGAGGGGTATGCTTCCTGGTTGCCATAATTTTGCTTTCCATTTTTCTTGCTAACCTGAATGCCTTCTCTAATGAATTAGGTTCCCAAAGGCGAACATCATGTTGGATATTATCCTTTAAAGACCCTATGAACACATCAATCCTATGCTCCTCTGGAATATCTTTTACCCTTATGTTCAATTTTTGGAACTCATCAATATGCTCCATTATTGAACCCTTTTGTTTGAGACTTATCAATTGGCTAAAAAAAGTGTTGCTTTTTGTATCCTCATAATGTGCTATCAATTCTTCCGTAAAAATTTCCAAGTGATAAATTGTTTATGAGAGCAAAGCCATTGATACCATACAGACTGATTTGGTTCCAAATATAAAGTTTCCATACGTACCTTTTGTGTGTTTTGCACATTATTGAGATCGAAAAATTGCCCATCTGTAATATCCATGTTGCGGGATCCTTGCCATCAAACTTCCTCATATCGATTTTTGGAATATGGTGGCTCTTCGATCCAACATTAGAGTCTATGGAATCATGATTAACATTTCATTTGTTGTCATCATGAGTTTCCTTTAGTACCCTTTCACCATTAGTGACCATTTCTTGTGGCAACTTATTCATATTTATCTTCAATTCTTCCATCTTATCATCCATGCCATTAATTTTAGCATCCATGCCATTCACCTTAGCTTCCATGCCATCCATCTTAGCTTCTACGCCTTTCTTTAAACAATACATCTTAGCTTCTACACCTTTCTTTAAACCATCCATCTTACCTTCTACATCTTTCCTTAAACCATCCATCTTAGATTCTGTTGCTTTTTGTGCAAGTGACACTTGTTGCACTTGTTCTTGTAATTTTGATATATCATATAGCATTTCTTCTTCTTCTTCATGAGTCATGCTAGAGCTTTCAGGTTCCTTACTAGGTGTTTGCATTTTCTTTCCTCGGGGCATCAGTTACCGATAATAATGCTCTACTAGCCCTTTGAATTCCTTCAAAATAAATTTTCAAACCAATCTTAAGCAAAAATTTAGAAGAATCTACACACCTTTTTTTTTTCACTTTGTAGGAGCGTGATATTGCCTCTGATGTATCTCTGTACTTTCAGATCATCCAGTTCTGAAATTGCAATTTGTGGTAGCCCTCTGTGTCCTCTTTCCAATGCCACCAGTCTGATCCAAATTGGATTCTCCAAGGAAGAGTTATGCGTAATCTCCCACAAGGACCTGATTATAGACTAGTTCAGTAGAGCGAACTTGTACGACGTGCCACGAGTCATTGTTTCGTCCTTTAGCTCTAAAAAATATATACAAGAAACTATAGTCCGTCCTCTTTCTGCACCTTCTTACGAAATTTCAATCCAATGCTTAGAGAAAAAGTTATGATGATTTTCCCTAGGTGACATGTTTGGAATATAATTCAGGAGTCTGCAAAAAGACCAACTTCCTCAGATCATATCTCCGCAAATATAGCGCAAAAAGCTCTAAAATTTGGATCCAAGATTCAACGCGATGTCTTCTCAAATGGGTTTTTTTAGCTTCTGAAACGTCACAGAAAAAAAGTTATAGCAAAAATGCCACGATTACCTGTTTGGAGCAGCGAAACCCTAGAATCCAAAGCTGTGATACCAAATGTTATGAAACCAGCTCAAGAAAAAGATAGAAAAGATAGATCAATGCCTTAAAATTTAGCCTCTTCGAGGGGGAAACCTCCTTTACATTACATAAATGAACAATTCTTTGGTGATTCAAATGACAAAACCTCCTTTCTATATATAGGAGTCTAAGGAGTCACAATATAACCCAACCGACCTAACAATAATAATATAAAGCCACAAAAATAACAATAGAGGGATTCTATGGGGCACAGTAATAACAATATGGGGGCAATAGGGGCACAAAAATATTAATAAGGGGTACAACTATAATAGTAATGGGGTAATCACTAGTATTATAGGGACCCAACAAAGTTCTGGATGCTTCTGTATAAAATTCTCATCCTCCCATGTGGAATCTTCAGCGGATAAGTTCTTCCACTGGATAAGATACTCCGAAATTGATCGATTTCATAGCTGTCGAGTTCTTGTTTCTGTGACTGCTTTCGGTTCCAATATAATATTTCCTTCCTCGTCAAGTTCTGGCAATATTGTTTGAATTGGGAGCTTGTCGCCTATAACCTTCTTTAAACATGAAACATGGAAAACTGGGTGCAATCGAGAAGCTGCAGGAAGCTCCAATTTGTATGCCATAGTACCAATCTTTTGCAACACCTTGTATGGACCATAATAATTTGGTGATAATTTATTATCCTTCTTAGCTTGCTTGAGGGACATTTGCTTATATGGTTGTAGTCGTAGGAATACCCAATCACCTACATCAAAACTTCTTTCGCTACGATGTTGATCTGCCTGTTGTTTCATTCTATTCTGTGCCAACACGAGGTTATCCTTTAAGAGTTGGAGGACTTGTTGTTGATGTTCAATGTGATGTTCCATTGCTTGAACCTTAGAATTTTCTCTTAAATATGATGTGATGGATGGTGGCTAATACCCATAAAGTGCCATAAATGGGGTCATTTTAGTTGTTGTATGGTAGGAAGTGTTATACCACCATTCAGCCAGAGGCAACCATTTGACCCATTGTGTCTATTTATCAGATACAAAGCAACGAAGATATCCTTCCAAACATTTGTTTACTATCTCAGTTTTCCCATTAGATTGAGGATGATAAGATGAGCTATGAGCTAACTGAGTACCAAGACAAGAAAATAATTCAGTCCAAAAATTTTCCAGTGAAAATTGATCTCTGTCACTTACAATAATCTTTGGGTTTCCATGTAGCTTTTGAATCGTTTCCAAAAATGCAATAGAAACTGTATTGGCTTTAAATGGATGTGATAATGCACAAAAATGTGCATACTTGGTATGTCTGTCAACTACCACCATGATGACACACTTTCCCCCAGACTTGGGTAAACCTGTGATAAAATCCATTGAAACCTCCTCCCAATGTTGGCTTGGAATGGATAAAGGTTGTAATAGACCTGGTGTCTTAATTGTTTCAACTTTATTTTGTTGGCAAACCAAACATTCCGCCACAAACTTTTGAATATATGATTTAAGGCCATCCAAAAAAAATTCCTTCTTAACCCTGTGGTAAGTTTTTAAAAATCCCGAGTGCCCTCCTAAGGGAGAAGTGTGCAATTCCATAAGAATCTTTTGTTTTAGCTGGGAATTCTTATAGAGGTATAAGCGATCTTTGTACCATAATGAATCATTTTTCCAGCTAAATGTATCAGACATACTGGAATCTTGTTGTAACTTTCGAATAAGTGCCCACACTTCTTCGTCATTCTTCCATTCCTCCCTTGCTTCGTTTATCCAATCTGGTTGGATAATAGAAATGGTGCACAACAATGCTTCCACATCCTCATCCTTTCTTGAGAGTGCATCTGCCACCACATTTTGCTTCCCTTTTTTGTAGATGATTTCAAAGTCATAACCCAACATCTTTGTGACCCACTTTTGTTGCTCTTCAGAGGATAATCTTTGTTCTAAAAAGTATTTAAGGCTATCATGATCCGTTTTTACCTTGAAGTGTCTTCCCATTAGGTACAATCGCCATTTCTTAAGTGCATGGAGTATTGCCAACATTTCCTTCTCATAAATAGCTTTGTGTAAAAACTTTCCCTTGATTGGACGACTTTCAAAAGCAATGGGTCTTTCATCTTGCATTAAAACAACACCAATTCCATTTCCTGAAGCATCACATTCCGCAATAAAGGTTTTTGTGAAGTCCGGTGTAGCTAGGACCGGTGCTTGGCACATTGCCTCTTTAAGATGTTCGAATGCCTTTGTTGCTTCTGGAGTCCATGAAAATGCATCTTTATTCAATAATGTTGTTAGAGGTGCTGCTATTCTCCCATAATTCTTAACAAACTTGCGATAATACGCTGTAAACCTGAGAAATCCTCGCAAATGCTTTATGGATGTGGTAATTTTGGATTCCTTAATGGCTTTAATTTTGCTAGGGTCTACCTTAACTCCTTCATGAGATACAATATGACCCAGATATTCCACCTCTTGTACTCCAAAGAAACATTTGGATCTTTTTGCATATAATTGTTTCTCCTCCAATAGTTGTAGCACCCTGTCAACATGTTCAACATGATCCTTCCAAGACTTGCTGTAGATTAGTATATCATCAAAAAATACTAAAACAAATTTTCTAAGGAATGGTTTGAAAATTGAATTCATCAAACCTTGAAATGTTGAAGGTGCATTGGTAAGGCCAAAAGGCATGACCAAAAATTCATAATGACCCTCATGAGTTCTAAATGCTGTTTTCGAAATGTCTTCAATCTTCATTCTGATTTGATGATATCCTGAACGAAGATCCAACTTGGTGAAGTAAATTGATCCATGCAATTCATCCAGTAATTCATCAGTGATATGAATGGGAAACTTATCTTTAATAGTGATCTTGTTGAGCTCCCTATAATCCGGACACATGTGCCATGATCCATCCTTCTTGTGCACCAATACGACTGGAGCAGAGAAAGAACTTTGACTTGGTTGAATTATAGCAGCCTCTAGCATTTTTGCGACCATACGTTCAATTTCACTCTTTTGTGCATAGGGATACCTGTACGGTCTGATGTTTGGAGGAACACTTCCTGGAATCAGATGAATAGCATGATCATGATCACGAATAGGTGGGAGACCTTTGGGAGTCTCAAATACCTTGGAATGATTGTCTAAGACTTTTTGGAGATCTGGAGAAATAGATGATTCCATTGTGGACACATCTAGCGAACATAATTGTGCAATTTCACCTCTTTGTTCCTTTTTTAGAAGCTTTGTCATACCGTTAGAGCTGATTATCTTTCCCGGTTTCCCTACAATACCCCTTAATTCAACTTCCTTTCCTTCCACAGAAAATTTCATGAAAAGTTCTTGAAAATTAAAAGCTATTGTACCCAAGGATTGTAGCCATTGGACTCCTAGTACAACATCAACATTGGGCTAGTCAATACATATTCTCCCATGGATAGCTTGATATTATGGCACTTTCCCAAGCAATTTATTATTCCTCCATTTGCAACCATGACTTGACACTCTGGTGCTGGATATAAGAAGCAATTCAATTCTCTTGCTACCTTACAATGAATAAAATTGTGGGTACTTCCTGAATCAATCAACACTATTACCTTTTTCTTCTTGATTTGCCCTTCTATCTTGATGGTTTGAGGAGTGGTAATTCTCGCCAATGCATTACAAGATATGGTCGGATTCATTTCTTCTTCATCTGGGCTTTGTTCCTGGAGTATATCCTCTTCTTTTGACCTTTCTTGCTCCTTTTCTTCTTCCTCCTCACAATCTATGTAGAATAATTTCTTCTCAGCACACTTATGACCTTTAGTGTATTTGCTATCACAAGTGTAACAAAGCCCTTTTTCTCTTTTTTCTTCCAATTGTTGTGGTGTCAACCTTATAGGTTGTGGAAGACTAGCAGCGACAACACTTCCATCTTTATAGTTGTGAGTGGTATGCTTCATGGTTGCCATAATTTTGCTTTCCATTTTTCTTGCTAACCTGAATGCCTTCTCTAATGAATCAGGTTCCCAAAGGCGATGTAGGGTCCCTATAATACTATTGATTACCCCATTACTATTGTAGTTATACCCCTTATTTATATTGTTGTGCCCCTATTACCCCCATGTTGTTATTTCTGTGCCCCATAGAATCCCTCTATTGTTATTTTTGTGGCTTTATATTATTATTGTTAGGTCGGCTGGATTATATTGTGACTCCTTAGACTCCTATATATAGAAAGGAGGTTTTGTCATTTGTATCATCCAAGAATTGTTCATTTATGTAATGTAAAGGAGGTTGCCCCCTTGAAGAGGCTGAATTCTAAGGCGTTGATCTATCTTTTCTATCTTTTCTTGAGCTGGTTTCATAACATTTGGTATCAGAGCTTTGGATTCTAGGGTTTCACTGCTCCAAACAGGTCATCATGGAATTTTCGCTATAACTTTTTTTCTGTGACGTTTCAGAAGTCGCAAAAAAAACCCATTTGAGAAGAAATCACGCTGAACGTTGGGTCCAAATTTCAGAGCTTTTCGCGCGATATTTGCGGAGATATGATCTGAGGAAGTTGGTCTTTTTGCAGACTCCTGAATTACATTCAAAACAGGTGACCTGGGGAAAATCGTCATAACTTTCTCTCTGGGGATTGGATTGAAATTTCGTAAGAAGGTACAGAAAGAGGACAGACTGTAGTTTCTTGTATGCATTTTTCAGATCCATAGGTCGAAACAGTGACTCGTGGCATGTTGTACAATTTCGCTCTACTGAACTAGTATATAATCAAGTCACTGTGGAGATTTCGCATAACTCTTCCTTGGAGAATCCAAATTGGGTCAGAGTTATGCATTGGAAAGAGGACACAGAAGGCTACTACAGGTCCCAATTTTAGAATTGGAGGATCTAGAATTACAGAGATACATCAGATTCAATATCAGGCTTCTACAAAGTGAAAAAAGGTGTGTAGTTTTTTTTAAATTTTTGTGTAAGCTGGGTTTGAAGGAATTCAAAGGGCATAGTAAAGAATTATTATCGGTAACTGATGCCCCGAGGAAAGAAAATGCAAACACCTAGTAAGGAACCTGAAAGCTCTAACATGACTCATGAAAAATAGGAAGAAATGCTACATGATATATCAAAATTACAAGAACAAGTGCAACAAATGTCACGCTCACAAAAGCTAACAGAAGCTAAGATAAATGGCGTAGAATATAAGATAAATGGCGTGGAATCTAAGATAAATGGCGTGGAATCTAAGATAAAGGGCATGGAAGCTAAGATGGATGATTCGAAGACAGATTTGAAGAGAGACATGGTAGATTTGAAGACAGATTTGAAGACAAACATGGCAGATTTGAAGACAGATTTGACAAATTTTCTACAAGAAATACTTACTAATGGTGAAAAGGTTGTAAAGAAAACTCATGATGTGAACAAAAGTAATGTTAATCATGATTCCATAGACTCTAATGTTGGCTCGAAGACCACCATATTCCAAAAATCGATATGAGAAAGTTTGATGGCAAGGATCCCGCAACATGGATATTACAGATGGAGCAGTTCTTCGATCTCAATAATGTGCAAAACACACAAAAGGTACGTATGGAAACTGTATATTTGGAACCAAATCAGTTTGTATGGTATCAATGGCTTTACTCTAGTAAAAAATTTATCACTTGGGCAATTTTTACGAAAGAATTGATAGCACATTATGAAGATACAAAAAGCAACACTTTTTTTAGCCAATTGATAAGTCTCAAACAAAAGGGTTTAGTAATGGAGCACATTGAGGAGTTCCAAAAATTGAACATAAGGGTAAAAGATATTCCAGAGGAGCATAGGATTGATGTGTTCATAGGGTCTTTAAAGGATAATATCCAACATGATGTTCGCCTTTGGGAACCTGATTCATTAGAGAAGGCATTCAGGTTAGCAAGAAAAATGGAAAGAAAAATTATGGCAACCAGGAAGCATACCACTCACAACTATAAAGACGGAAGTTTTGTTGCCCCTAGTCTTCCACAACCTATAAGGTTGACACCACAACAATTGGAAGAAAAAAGAGCAAAAGGGCTTTGTTACAGTTGTGATAGCAAATACACTAAAGGTCATAAGTGTGCTGAGAAGAAATTATTCTACATAGATTGTGAAGAGGAAGAAGAAAAGGAGCAAGAAAGGTCAAAAGAAGAAGATATACCCCAGGAACAAAGCCTAGATGAAGAACAAATAAATCCGACCATATCTTGTAATGCATTGGCAGGAATTACCACTCCTCAAACCATCAAGATAGAAGGACAAATCAAGAAGAAAAAGGTAATAGTGTTGATTGATTCAGGAAGCACCCACAATTTTATTCATTGTAGGGTAGCAAAAGAATTGAATTGCTTCCTATATCCAGCACCAGAGTGTCAAGTGATGATTGCAAATGGAGGAACAATAAATTGCTCTGGAAGGTGCCATAATATCAAGCTATCCATGGGAGAATATGTATTGACTAGCCCAATGCTTTCCATTCCAATGGGAGGTGCTGATGTTGTACTAGGAGTCCAATGGCTACAATCCTTGGGTACAATAGCTTTTAATTTTCAAGAACTTTTCATCAAATTTTCTACGGAAGGAAAGGAAGTTGAATTAAGGGGTATTGCAGGGAAACCAGGAAAGATAATCAGCTCTAATGGTATGACAAAGCTTCTAAAAAAGGAGCAAAGAGGTGTAATTGCACAATTATGTTCGCTAGATGTTTCCACATTGGAATCATCTATTTCTCCAGATCTCCAAAAAGTCCTGGACAATCATTCCAAGGTATTTGAGACTCCCAAGGGTCTCCCACCTATGCGTGATCATGATCATGCTATTCATCTGATTCCAGGAAGTGTTCCTCCAAACATCAGGCCGTACAGATATCCCTATGTCCAAAAAAGTGAAATTGAACGTATGGTTGCAGAAATGCTAGAGGCTGGTATAATTCAACCAAGTCAAAGTTCTTTCTCTGCTCCAGTAGTATTGGTGCACAAGAAGGATGGATCATGGCGCATGTGTCCGGATTATAGGGAGCTCAACAAGCTCACTATTAAAGATAAGTTCCCCATTCCTGTCATTGATGAATTACTGGATGAATTGCATGGATCAATTTACTTCACCAAGTTGGATCTTCGTTCAGGATATCATCAAATCAGAATGAAGATTGAAGACATTCCGAAAACGACATTTAGAACTCATGAGGGTCATTATGAATTTTTGGTCATGCCTTTTGGCCTTACCAATGCACCTTCAACATTTCAAGGTTTGATGAATTCAATTTTCAAACCATTCCTTAGAAAATTTGTGTTAGTATTTTTTGATGATATACTAATCTACAACAAGTCTTGGAAGGATCATGTTGAACATGTTGAACATGTTGACAAGGTGCTACAACTATTGAGGAGAAACAATTATATGCAAAAAGATCCAAATGTTTCTTTGGAGTCCAGGAGGTGGAATATTTGGGTCATATTGTATCTCATGAAGGAGTTAAGGTAGACCCTAGCAAAATTAAAGCCATTAAGGAATGGAAAATCCCCACATCCATAAAGCATCTGCGAGGATTTCTTGGGTTGACAGGGTATTATCGCAAGTTTGTTAAGAATTATGGGAGAATAGCAGCACCTCTAAAAACATTATTGAAGAAAGATGCATTTTCATGGACTTCGGAAGCAACAAAGGCCTTTGAACATCTTAAAGAGGCAATGTGCCAAGCACCGGTCTTAGCTACACCGGACTTCACAAAAACCTTTATTGTGGAATGTGATGCTTCAGGAAATGGAATTGGTGCTGTTCTAATGCAAGATGAAAGACCCATTGCTTTTGAAAGTCGTCCAATCAAGGGAAAGTTTTTAAGCAAAGCTATTTATGAGAAGGAAATGTTGGCAATACTCCATGCACTTAAGAAATGGCGACCCTACCTAATGGGAAGACACTTCAAGGTAAAAACGGATCATGATAGCCTTAAATACTTTTTAGAACAAAGATTATCCTCTGAAGAGCAACAAAAGTGGGTCACAAAGATGTTGGGTTATGACTTTGAAATCATCTACAAAAAAGGGAAGCAAAATGTGGTGGCAGATGCACTCTCAAGAAAGGATGAGGATGTGGAAGCATTGTTGTGCGCCATTTCTATTATCCAACCAGATTGGATAAACGAAGCAAGGGAGGAATGGAAGAATGATGAAGAAGTGTGGGCACTTATTCGAAAGCTACAACAAGATTCCAGTACGTCTGATACATTTAGCTGGAAAAATGATTCGTTATGGTACAAAGATCGCTTATACCTCTGTAAGAATTCCCAGCTAAAACAAAAGATTCTTATGGAATTGCACACTTCTCCCTTAGGAGGGCACTCAGGATTTTTAAAAACTTACCACAGGGTTAAGAAGGAATTTTTTTGGGATGGCCTTAAATCAGATATTCAAAAATTTGTGGTGGAATGTTTGGTTTGCCAACAAAATAAAGTTGAAACAATTAAGACACCGGGTCTATTACAACCTTTATCCATTCCAAGCCAACGTTGGGAGGAGGTTTCAATGGATTTTATCACAGGTTTACCCAAGTCTGAGGGAAAGAGTGTCATCATGGTGGTAGTTGACAGACTTACCAAGTATGCACACTTTTGTGCATTATCACATCCATTTAAAGCCAGTACAGTTTCTACTGCATTTATGGAAACAATTCAAAAGCTACATGAAACCAAAAGATTATTGTAAGTGACAGAGATCCCATTTTCACTGGAAATTTTTGGACAGAATTATTTTTTTGTCTTGGTACTCAGTTAGCTCATAGCTCATCTTATCATCCTCAATCTGATGGGCAAACTGAGATAGTAAACAAATGTTTGGAAGGATATCTTCGTTGCTTTGTATCTGATAAACAGACACAATGGGTCAAATGGTTGCCTCTGGCTGAATGGTGGTATAACACTTCCTTCCATACAACAACAAAAATGACCCCATTTATGGCACTTTATGGGTATCAACCACCATCCATCACATCATATTTAAGAGAAAATTCTAAGGTTCAGGCAGTGGAACATCACATTGAACATCAACAACAAGTCCTCCAACTCTTAAAGGATAACCTCGTGTTGGCCCAAAATAGAATGAAACAACAGGCAGATCAACATCGCAGTGAAAGAAGTTTTGATGTAGGTGATTGGGTATTCCTATGGCTACAACCATATAAGCAAATGTCCTTAAAGCAAGCTAAGAAGGATAATAAATTATCACCAAAGTATTATGGTCCGTACAAGGTGTTGCAAAAGATTGGTACTATGGCATACAAATTGGAGCTTCCTGCAGCTTCTCGATTGCACCCAGTTTTCCATGTTTCATGTTTAAAGAAGGTTATAGGTGACAAGCTCCCAGTTCAAACAATATTGCTAGAACTTGACGATGAAGGAAAAATTATATTGGAACCGGAAGCAGTCATAGAAACAAGAACTCGACAGCTACGAAATCGATCAATTCAAGAGTATCTTATCAAGTGGAAGAACTTATCCGCTGAAGATTCCACATGGGAGGATGAGAATTTTATGCAGAAGTATCCAGAACTACTCAAGCGTTGAGGACAACACTTTTTTGAAGGAGAGGGGCATGTTGGGTCCCTATAATACTAGTGATTACCCCATTACTATTGTAGTTATACCCCTTATTTATATTGTTGTGCCCCTATTACCCCCATGTTGTTATTTCTGTGCCCCATAGAATCCCTCTATTGTTATTTTTGTGGCTTTATATTATTATTGTTAGGTCAGCTGGATTATATTGTGACTCCTTAGACTCCTATATATAGAAAGGAGGTTTTGTCATTTGTATCATCTAAGAATTGTTCATTTATGTAATGTAAAGGAGGTTGCCCCCTCGAAGAGGCTGAATTCTAAGGCGTTGATCTATCTTTTCTATCTTTTCTTGAGCTGGTTTTATAAGAGGCGAACATCATGTTGGATATTATCCTTTAAAGACCCTATGAACACATCAATCCTATACTCCTCTGGAATATCTTTTACCCTTATGTTCAATTTTTGGAACTCCTTAATGTGCTCAATTATTGAACCCTTTTGTTTGAGACTTATCAATTGGTTAAAAAAAGTGTTGCTTTTTGTATCCTCATAATGTGCTATCAATTCTTCCGTAAAAATTGTCCAAGTGATAAATTGTTTACGAGAGCAAAGACATTGATACCATACAAACTGATTTGGTTCCAAATATAAAGTTGCAATACGTACCTTTTGTGTGTTTTGCACATTATTGAGATCGAAAAATTGCTCCATCTGTAATATCCATGTTGCGGGATCCTTGCCATCAAACTTCCTCATATCGATTTTTGGAATATGGTGGGTTCTTTGATCCAACATTAGAGTCTATGGAATCATGATTAACATTTCTTTTGTTCTCATCATGAGTTTCCTTTACTATCCTTTCACCATTAGTGACCCTTTCTTGTAGCAACTTATTCATATTTATCTTCAATTCTTCCATGTCTGTCTTCAAATCTATCTTCCACGTCATTCATCTTAGCTTCTACATCTTTCTTTAAACAATCCATATTAGCTTCTACGCCTTTCTTTAAACCATCCATCTTAGATTTTGTTCCTTTTTGTGCAAGGGACAGTTGTTGCACTTGGTCTTGTAATTTTGATATATCATGTTGCATTTCTTTCTCTTCTTCATGAGTCATGCTAGAGCTTTCAGGTTCCTTACTAGGTGTTTACATTTTCTTTCCTCGGGGCATCAGTTACCGATAATAATGCTCTACTATGCCCTTTGAATTCCTTCAAAATAAATATTCAAACCAAGCTTAAGCAAAAATTTAAGAAAATCTACACACCTTTTTTCACTTTGTAGGAGCTCGATATTGCCTCTGATGTATCTCTGTACTTTCCAATCATCTATATCTGAATTTGTGACGTGCAATAGCCCTCTATGTTCTCTTTCCAATGCCACAAGTCTGACCCAAATTGGATTCTCCAAGGAAGAGTTATGCGAAATCTCCCACAATGACTTGATTATAGACTAGTTCAGTAGAGCGAACTTGTACGACGTGCCACGAGTCACTGTTTCGACCTTTGGATCTGAAAGATGCTTACAAGAAACTACAGTCCGTCCTCTTTTTTTACCTTCTTACGAAATTTCAATCCGATCCCAGAGAGAAAGTTATGAGGCTTTTCCCCAGGTCACCTGTTTGGAATGTAATTCAGGAGTCTGTAAAAAGACCAACTTCCTCAGATCATATCTCCACAAATATAGTGCGAACAGCTCTGAGATTTGGACCCGAGGTTTAGCGCGATTTCTTCTCAAATGGGTTTTTTTTGCAACTTCTGAAACGTCACAGAAAAAAATTTATAGCGAAAATGAAACGATGACCTGTTTGGAGCAGCGAAACCCTAGAATCCAAAGCTTTGATACCAAATGTTATGAAACCAGCTCAAGAAAAAGATAGAAAAGATAGATCAACGCCTTAGAATTCAGCCTCTTCGAGGGGGAAACCTTCTTTCCATTACATAAATGAACAATTCTTGGATGATTCAAATGACAAAACCTCCTTTCTATATATAGGAGTCTAAGGAGTCACAATATAACCCAGCCGACCTAACAATAATAATATAAAGCCACAAAAATAACAATAGAGGGATTATATGGGGCACAGTAATAACAATATGGGGATAATAGGGGCACAACAATATTAATAAGGGGTACAACTACAATAGTAATGGGGTAATAACTAGTATTATAGGGACCCAACACAGTTAGAGGAAGAGTTGTAGTCACTAAGTGAAGTTGCAAATAGAGGAAGAGTTACAGACAATAAGAAAAGTTGAAAACATAAGAAGAAGTATAGATAAGGAGAAAAACAGGCTAAGGGGGGATTATTCCTTTGCCATTGATGTCAAAGGGTAAAAGTTACAGGCACCAGGAAAATTGCAGATAAGGGGAGTTTTATCGTATTATTGTAGAATTGACTAAGTGTTGCCATCATTAACAAAAGGAGAGATTGTTGGAAATATTGTTATCATTGATGTCAAAGATAGGGGGTTCCTGCTTATGTTGAGATAAAGAATGGAAAATGAAGATTGTTGGAAATATTATTTTTGGATTTTGATGCCTGATTTAGATACCCTATATTTTAATTGATTTTTACCTTAATTACCTAGCTCAAATTGGAGCATAGGATATATGGTTTGAAATCTTATATTGAGACCTTTCCAATACTATATGGCACTCCCTCTCATTCCATAGGAACGGGGAGATATGAAATCTTTCATCAAGATGATCCAACCAAAGTACAAATAATCTTACCCAACCATTTTTACAAGTCAACCCAATAAGTGAATGTACGAACACCATAAATAAAGGGCACATGAATTTATTTGAATACAATCCAAGCAAGAAGAGATCTGAAGTCGCAAGAGGAGCCGAGGAACAACTTTTGGGGTGATTCTTGGAGTCTAAAGGTGGAAGAAAAAATGTAATTTATGGGATTGGAGTCTCCAGTAGGTTGTTGCCTAAAAAGTAGCAGAGGGGATTAGTCTCTCTTATATGTTGGTGCCTACAAATCGATGTAATAGTAGGTTGGTGCATAGGGGATCTTTTTTTCGCATAAGGATTTCCACGTATATCTTGTGTTACTTGTTCATTTTATGAGATTGATGTTTTATGACATTTGAATGGATTTAAATAAGCAAAAATTGTTATTATACTATTTCCCCTCCCCCTCTTAGTATAATTGTGAATCCAACAAAAGAACATCCTAAAACAATTTCAATGAGCTTGCACCAAATTTGGTGGAGTTGTAGCAACTTTGCATAAGAAGTTGTGGAAAGAGTGATATAGGAGTATCATCAAGCCTCTTTTATCCATTTTCTACAAATTAATTTTCTATGAATTTTTGCAACCATACTTGTCCTATTTCACTCATTTTCCTCAAAGAAATCACGACTATCCAATACAAAGATTTTGAGATATAGACAAATCCTTCTCTGTACATAAAATCTGGAGTAGAAACAATATGTTATAACAATTGTAGCAAAAACCTCATAATAGCTTAAGTCTTATGACATGGCGATGTTTCATTTCCTGCTATTGGCCCTTTTGTAGCAACAACATGACTTCCTATTACTAGTTCTTGCGTAGTAGCAATAAGAATTCTTTATTATATTCTTACTCTCAGACTTCCTTAATTTCTTAAAATAAACAACTAGTCATCTAATATTAACTTGTCAAACTAGGGTTCATCTTTTTATTTCAAGGCAGTCAGAAAAGTCTATGGAGGGAACTACCAAAGACTAATGCTAGTGCTACATGAAATAATTTAAGATATAAATTCTTCCTAAAAAATAAATCGATCACATCTAGCAATAGAGGACAACAGTCAAACTGGAAATAAGCTCTATATCTAAGCTAAATCAAAACCTCACTTGTAAAAATGGATTTCAAATGCGCAAATAATCAATCATATTACTTTTAATAAAAAAATTAATCAAGGAAGATATATGAAACCTCAATCCTATGCTTTTAACTATTTAACTGTTCACGAAATAAACCAACACATATTTAAGTAACAACAGCATTGCAAGGAACAACAATA
The DNA here is from genome assembly GCA_031772625.1 of Pinus tabuliformis. Lineage (NCBI taxonomy): Eukaryota > Viridiplantae > Streptophyta > Pinopsida > Pinales > Pinaceae > Pinus > Pinus tabuliformis. The sequence continues at coordinate 955,425,510 of CM062808.1, read as the reverse complement.
AGAAATCAAGGAAATAGCAAACACCTATTTAGGAAATAACATTTAAGAACAATGTGATAAATCCCATCGTTGTAAAAAATATAAATGAATATCTTCAATAATTATTCACTACTCATATGGAGAAACAATAATCAATCGGAAAGGAACAACATAAAACTAAATTGATTTACTTTACATATATAAGACAACACTTCATCTAGGGAGAGGGTCCAAACTGCCCATAAGTCAGAGTTCCTTGTAAAAGAAACTCATATCAAAATATGATTAGCGAAGGTTGAAATTAATTGAGACGTCTTTGCATTATGATTCTTCAAAAAGTATATACAATCAAAACTTAATTCACAACTTTGTCTCAAGTTTTACAATGTTCATTATCTGTCGAGAGGCAACTTCCTCTATTTTTATATTACAAAAATAGTTATAATACAAGATTTGTGAAAAAAGGAACGTCCTGAGAATTAGATATTCTCGGGACATTATTCCTAATTTAAGATGAGTCTTCTATCCTTGATGGAGAGACCAAAATCTCAGCCTCTGCAACTAACTTCTTATTTTAGGAACAAATCTGCCTACATCAACCACGAATTGGCCTAAATGCCACTATCCTATGTTCACCTTCAAAATCTTTGTTTATGGTAAGATCTGATCTTATGAATCGTTAGCTATAGGTAAAACAAACTTATTCATCTCATTAAGACATCATTCTATGAATACATATATTTTACCAAGGGTTGACTATAACAAGCAAAAGAATATAAATACGAGTCAAAAAGGACAAGAAATTGATACAAAAACTAAGGAGTTAAATGAAATAAGTGAAACAATTACAAGGCCAAACATCACCCCCAAATAATGTGATTGCATGTCCTCATGCAACTATTCTATATCGAGAAAACAAATAAATGACATGAAGGACAGTCAGGGAATAAGCTTCATAAAATTTAGCTCCTCTGCATATGAATCCAACTTTAGGTTTTATCTCTTGAAAAGACAAACACTCACCTTGTTGAGAAAGATCACAATCAGATTGGTAATGTGATAGAGGACACCATATGATGGGGCAATGATATTTTCATCCCATCCAGTTGACACCTACCTCCATCACAATTGCAGTATAAGAATGGATCGTGGAAAGGGCTCACTGAAAGTTATGGAGGCTGAAGGGCTCCTTGTTCTTAACTTGTCACGAAAACCTCATCCATCTCAACTTAGCTCATTTTATTTCATCTTCTCTAATATCCTTCAATTATTCAAGTATCAATACTCTTACATAAATACCCTTGAGTGTAGAGGGAACATTCAACTGTCTAGCAAAGTTGTTATGCTTACTGTTGACGGTGCTAGAAATCAGTCAACCAAGGGGACCTCCCTGATATGAAGTCACAATTAGACCTCACACCATTTGGTGTAGGAGTCCCATCCGGTATAAAGGCTTGATTTCCAAATTGCCAATTATTTACCTTGGCTCTAGTTATCAGCACGAGAGAGTGATGCAATGGTGTCTTCGAAAAGCAAGGGAGGTGTGCCTCGTGACTGTGCAGTTGCAATTGTGTCGAGGTTCTTCTACTGCAAATGGGGGAGAAAAGTGAGCCTCTAAGTGAGAGGTAATAGTACCACCCAGGAAGAGAGATGCATGAACCAAAAATCCATGTCTAACATCCAATGGAATAGTCCACAACAGATGCGATGGTCGTTACAACCAATATAAAGGAAAGATCTGTCTAGTATCCTGTGGAATAGTCCACAAGGATGGGACAACGATAACAACCATTACAACACATTCTAAATAAGATAAGCACTAAAATAACCAAAAATTGTTCAACTACCTTAGTACATGTGAAAGCAAACATGAAATACAAGCGTCCACAGAATAGTCTTACAAAAATTCACAGTCCATGCATGAAGAACCTACTGGCCTTAAAAGGATTATGTTATTAAGAAAAAGTTCCTAGACACGTGTTTGTAATGTACATCACTAGCCCCAATAGTGGGACATTGGAACCACTCCTTGCTCCTCAAAGAACTAGTTGATCTCTCTAATGCCTTGCGGGAGGAGCCAAGGTGAAAAGTCCTTTGCTCATACAATGAGGGAGTATATATAACCAAGGGGTGATGCTTCCCTTCCTTGTGACTCTTTGACTACCCTCATGACTGTTTGAATTCCTATGAAATTTCAGCTTACATGACTCTCCATATTACATATGTGTCCTTTGGACTTCCACTTTAAAATGAATACAATATACATGGTCCATAATGATGATGTGGCGTATGACAACTCATGTCGAGAGATGACATGGCACTGCTGATATGAACTCCTTGGATGTTGTGGTAGTGTTAGGCCACTGCTCCTTCTGTGAGTGATGTATTCTTGAGAATGCTTTGTCTTCCACCTCCCCATGGCTTGGTGACAAGAATCATTAATGATCTCAAGTCTTGAGTGGTGGTCGCAAGTTTATGTCCCTTTATCTTGGCTTGGAAGCTTCAGTTGCAAGAGTGTCTTTTTGATGTCTTCCTCCTTCATCTGCTTCCTCGTCATACCGCCATGAAAAAGTACGTGTATCTTCAATTTACTCATGACGAGATGACATCAACCCAAAAACCTCCTAACCTAAGATGGTGCATTCAACTTCAAAGGCTGAGCCAACATTGAATTGTAGGCCGGAGAGAGAGGATCAGTCACTGCACATTATGTCGTTCAGGATGTGCTCAGAGGTTGTCTTCTACGTAGTTCTAGAGATGAGTGAGCCTTGATGAAGGAGGGGCCAATGTGGAATATTTTTGTGTAGTTATGGAGAGGTAATTGATTTCTACATAGATTTGAGAGACAATGGGTTGGGATGAGGGACTGACCATTGTAAGAAGCCTCTGTGTAATTCTGCGACTGAAGGGAGACTAGTCCCCTGTGGGATTGCACAGTTCATGGGCACATGGAGGAAGCTTGGTGCTTGTGCTTGTGCAATGCGTAGTTTGAGACACGCTGACTGAAAGGATTGTGCAATTATAGAAGGGAAGGTTGGGTCTTGGGCTCATGAATTGTGCAATGCAACAATCTTGGGTGATAAGAACTGTGGAAATCTAGGTGTCAAGGTCACAACTTTCTGACTGGAACTGCACAATACGCAGTCCAGGTAGGCTAGGTGAAGCCAAGTTGAAGGGATGGGGAGCTTCTTCAGAAAAGGCTAAGTGATGGACTAGTGAAACTGACAGGTGAAGTGATGGAGCTTAGATTGTTCTTTAACACATAGAATACTTGAAGATTTAACAATATTGATGACCCATGACACATGAACAACACTTTCGCATGTTTGTGCCCACTTCATGGCCAATTACGACAAGTGCGAACCCTTACATAGATTTTATGATGACCGTGACGACAGTTGTGCGACAACGCTCGAAACTTTGTGAATGAGTGCGACAAGTGTTTAGATGGTTAGGAAAACTCATAAACACAAAGATGAGCCCTTGAAACTACCAGAATGAGCTTATACACAAAGTGTGACAACCAACATGCAAAAAGACGACATCTTGCCTATCTTGCAAAAGGGAGCGAAACAATTAGCAAAAACACATCGAATGAATTTCAGTGTTTGTGACCATACATGTCATTGAAGACATAATGATAAGACAATGATAAGATGTCCTTCATACTACACTAAGAGGTGCATTTTAACTTCATGAAAAGTATGCTTTATTCTTCATACCTACCCTCCAAAGGATTTTGAATCAGATGGAGTCTTCATGCGATTGTGATCTCCGATCTTCTATCATACCCTAGGGTTCCTTGGTCTTCTTATTTGATGATTATCTTTTCTCCTCAAATCCTTAAGTGTAATCTATCATGTCCTCTTTCTTCATCATCTTACCAAAGTGTAAGAGAGTACCTGCATCTGCAACTTACTCATGTCGAGACAACATTAGTCTAAAAACCCCTAGCCTAAGATATAGCACTTGGATTCATGAACTGGGATGGGACTAAGTGACAGGTCAGGGTAGAAGGCCCAATGATTGCGTAATTGTGCAGTTCAAGTAGCTAAGGGTCAAGCTTGATCAATGAGACTGTGCAATGCACAAATCAGGCCAGACTGAGGGGAAAATTTGAGCAGTGCCTATTGAGGGATAAAATTTCATAGTTCAACTAGGCAGTGGATGGGGCCCTGGGAGGACAAACAACATAATTTCAGGAGGCAAGGGAGACTGGGCAATGGAGAGGCTTGAGGGACAAAACTGTACAGTTTCTAGAGGCAGTGAGCTCTGGCTTAGGGAAGGACACTGGAGGAAGCATTTGCGTAGTTTTGGAGGCCAAGGGAGGCTGGGATTTCTATGCATTGCATAGTTTCAACAGACAAAGGAAAATATTTAATGTTGAAGATGCAAAGTGCGTAGTTTGGGAAAACCGAATGAGGCTAGGTCTTTAAGAATCCTCCGAAATTTGGCTAAGTGTGGGATCAGTGGAACCGATGTGAACAATGATAGAACATGACTGTGACCACACACTTGGACACTTAGTGATACAACATAGATCATCCATAACATATGAAACATATTTTCCTTAATGCAACTACCTTTGTGGCAACTTACGACAAGTGCGGCTCCGATGATATACTTTGTGAGGATAATGACGACACTTGTGTAATAGTGTGTGAAACTTTAGAAATGAGTGTTAAACATGTCTATATGATGAGAACAACTCATTTTCACAAATATTGCCCCTTGAAGCAAACCAAATCTCCCCTTTGTATGATAAGTGATAATTCTCATGCTCGAAGACGACACTAGCAATATAAAGATAAAAGTGTGGACAACAGTTGAGATCCAAGAATGGAGCTTGATATAATCAATTGACCAATAAGTGACTAAGGAATGATCGACCACATGATCCACAGTAAGCTCCAAAATTTGAGTATAGGCCAAAATGTTGGAGGGTGTTGCGGGCGCTACAACACTTGGCGACACACTGGTAGAATCCAACTTCTTTGTTTTGGTTATCTCCTTTCGTGAAGGGCCTTAGTTATTTAGGGAGTATTGATTCATCGTGCAAATTAACTTGGCCTTTTCCACTTACCCCATGACTACACATGATCCCCTTTTTACCTTATCGGTTGAACATAACATAAGGTTCAACATATTCACAATGTTTCGAGTTGGGAAGGGTAGTGTAGCTCGTGAGCTTAAGATTTTCAGAGTATAATTTTTCATCTCTAGCGTTGTTCCGGTGCTAGCAGGCCTGGATAGTACCCTGACGGAGTCACTTAGGAACACAAACATTGCTCCGCTGCCAGCAAGCTTGGACAATACCCCAATGGAGTTGCTTGCTTCACCTCTCTGCGCAGGAAGTTTTTCTCTTATTTTGCCTTTATTTATTTAGTTGAATAGAACTGTGCATTGGCACTCATTTATTTTGGGGCGGAAGAGGAATCCCAATTTATTGATAAAAGAAGAGGTTTTTCCTTCAGAGAAGCATATAAATACCTATGATTTAGGTTTTCTCATTTAGATTTCCCCCTCGCCATTTCTAGTAGTTGGATAAGCTTGAGAACACCAAAGAAGAAAAAAATCGAGGATAGGCATGAGGTTTCTGGACTAGACGTGGGTTCATGTATGGATGAAAACTCTCCTTATAGACAGATCTTATTTTCCATCAGAACTTCATTGGCCAAAATATGTAACCAACATAATTAGGACAGACATATGGATAGCCAAATGCTGAAGTGTCACAAGACTCTTTATAGTTCGACCACTGTTAGGAAACCAACTCACAAAAAGATAGAAAAGATAGATCAATGCCTTAGAATTCAGCCTCTTCGAGGGGGCAACCTCCTTTACATTACACAAATGAACAATTCTTCGATGATACAAATGACTAAACCTCCCTTCTATATATAGGAGTCTGAGGGGTCATCATATAATCAAGCCGACATAACAATAATAACATAAGGGCATAATAATAACAATAGTGGGTTTCTATGGGGCATACTAATACAATATGGGGACAATAGGGGCACAATAATAACAATAAGGGATACAATGACAATAGTAATGGGGGAATCACTAGTATTATAGGGACCTAACATGCCCCTCTCATTCGGAAAATCGTTGTCCTCAATGCTTGAGTAGTTCTGGATGCTTCTGTATAAAATTCTCATCCTCCCATGTGGAATATTTAGCGGATAAGTTCTTCCACTTGATGAGATACTCTGAAATTGATTGATTTCATAGTTGTCGAGTTCTTGTTTCTATGACTGCTTCCGGTTCCAATATGATTTTTCCTTCCTCGTCAAGTTCTAGCAATATTGTTTGAACTGGGAGCTTGTCACCTATAACTTTCTTTAAACATGAAACATTGAAAACCGGGTGCACTCGGGAAGCCGCAGGAAGCTCCAATTTGTATGCCATAGTACCAATCTTTTACAAAGCCTTGTACGACCATAATAGTTTGGTGATAATTTATTATCCTTCTTAGCTTGCTTGAGGGACATTTGTTTATATGGTTGTAGCTGTAGGAATACCCAGTCACCTACATCAAAACTTCTTTTGCTGCGATGTTGATATGCCTGTTGTTTCATTCTATTCTGCGCCAACGTGAGGTTATCCTTTAAGAGTTGGAGAACTTGTTGTTGATGCTTGATGTGATGTTCCACTGCTCGAACCTTAGAATTTTCTCTTAAATATGATGTGATGGATGGTGGATGATATCCATAAAGTGCCATAAATGGGGTCATTTTTGTTGCAGTATGGAAGGAAGTGTTATACCACCATTCAGCCAGAGGCAACCATTTCACCCATTGTGTCAGTTTATCAGATACAAAGCAACGAAGATATCCTTCCAAACATTTGTTTACTATCTCAATCTACCCATCAGATTGAGGAAGATAAGATGAGCTATGAGCTAACTGAGTACCGAGACAAGAAAATAATTCTGTCCAAAAATTTCCAGTAAACATGGGATCTCGGTCGCTTACAATAATCTTTGGGTTTCCATGTAGCTTTTGAATTGTTTCCATAAATACAGTAGAAACTGTACTGGCTTTAAATGGACGCGATAATGCACAAAAGTGTGCATACTTGGTAAGTCTATCAACTACCACCATGATGACACTTTTTCCTTCAGACTTGGGTAAACCTGTGATAAAATCCATTGAAACCTCCTCCAAACATTGGCTTGGAATGGATAAAGGTTGTAATAGACCTGGGGTCTTAATTGTTTCAACTTTATTTTGTTGGCAAACCAAACATTCCGCCACAAACTTTTGAATATCTAATTTAAGGCCATCCCAAAAAAATTCCTTCTTAACCCTGTGGTAAGTTTTTAAAAATCTTGAGTGCCCTCCTAAGGGAGAAGTGTGCAATTCCATAAGAATATTTTGTTTTAGTTGGGAATTCTTACATAGGTATAAGTGATCTTTGTACCATAATGAATCATTTTTCCAACTAAATGTATTAGATGTACTGGGATCTTGTTGTATCTTTTGAATGAGTGCCCACACTTCTTCGTCATACTTCCATTCATCCCTTGCTTTGTTTATCCAATCTGGTCGGATAATAGAAATGGCGTACAACAATGCTTCCACATCCTCATCCTTTCTTGAGAGTGCATCTGCCACAACATTTTGCTTCCCTTTTTTGTAGATTATTTCAAAGTCATAACCCAACATCTTTGTGACCCATTTTTGTTGCTCTTCAGAGGATAATCTTTGTTCTAAAAAGTATTTAAGACTATCATGATCTGTTTTTACCTTGAAGTGTCTTCCCATTAAGTAGGGTCACCATTTCTTAAGTGCATGTAGTATTGCCAACATTTCCTTCTCATAAATAGCTTTGTGTAAATACTTCCTTTGATTGGACGACTTTTGAAAGCAACGGGTCTTTCATCTTGCATTAAAACAACACCAATTCCATTTCCTGAAGCATCACATTCCACAATAAAGGTTTTTGTGAAGTCTGGCGTAGCTAAGACCGATGCTTGGCACATTGCCTCTTTAGGATGTTCGAAGGCTTTTGTTGCTTCTGGAGTCCATGAAAATGCATCTTTCTTCAATAATGTTGTTAGAGGTGCTACTATTCTCCCATAATTCTTAACAAACTAGTGATAATACCATGTCAACCCGAGAAATCCTCGCAGATGCTTTATGGATGTGAGGATTTTCCATTACTTAATGGCTTTAATTTTTCTAGGGTCTACCTTAACACCTTCATGAGATACAATATGACCCAGATATTCCACCTCTTGTACTCCAAAGAAACATTTGGAGCTTTTTTCATATAATTGTTTCTCCTCCAATGGTTTGAGCACCTTGTCAACATGTTCAACATGATCCTTCCAAGACTTGCTGTAGATTAGTATATCATCAAAAAATACTAACAAAAATTTTCTAAGGAATGGTTTGAAAATGGAATTCATCAAACCTTGAAATGTAGAAGGTGAATTGGTAAGGCCAAAAGGCATGACCAAAAATTCATAATGATCCTCATCAGTCCTAAATGCTGTTTTCAGAATGTCTTCAGTCTTCATTCTGATTTGATGATATCCTAAACGAAGATCCAACTTGGTGAAGTAAATTGATCCATGCAATTCATCCAATAATTCATCAATGGCAGGAATGGGAAATTTATCTTTAATAGTGAGCTTGTTGAGCTCCCTATAATCCGGACACGTGCCATGATCCATCCTTCTTGTGCACCAATACTACCGGAGCAGAGAAAGAACTTTGACTAGGTTGAATTATACCAGCCTCTAGCATTTTTGCAGCCATACGTTCAATTTCACTCTTTTGGGCATAGGGATGTCTGTACGGCCTGATGTTTGGAGGAACACTTCCTGGACTCAAATGAATAGCATGATCATGATCACGAATAGGTGGGAAGCCTTTGGGAGTCTCAAATACCTTGGAATGATTGTCCAAGACTTCTTGGAGATCTGAAGAAATAGATGATTTCGATGTGGGAACCTCTAGCGAACATAATTGTGCAATTACGCCTCGTTGTTCCTTCTTTAGAAGCTTTTTCATACCGTTAGAGCTGATTATCTTTCCTGGTTTCCTTGCAATACCCCTTAATTCAACTTCCTTTCCTTTCGCACAAAATTTCATGAAAAGTTCTTGAAAATTAAAATCTATTGTACCTAAGGATTGTAGCCATTGGACGCCTAGTACAACATCAACACCACCCATTGGAATGGAAAGCATTAGGCTATTCAATACATATTCTCCCATGGATAGCTTGATATTATGGCACTTTCCAGAGCAATTTATGGTTCCTCCACTTGCAACCATCACTTGACACTCTGGTGCTAGATATAGGAAGCAATTTAATTCCTTGGCTATCTTACAATGAATAAAATTATGGGTACTTTCCGAATCAATCAACACTATTACCTTTTTCTTCTTGATATGTCCTTCTATCTTGATAGTTTGAGGAGTGGTAATTCCAGCCAATGCATTACAAGATATGGTCGGATTCATTTCTTCTTTATCTAGGGTTTGTTCCTGGAGTATATCCTCTTCTTTTGACATTTCTTGTTCCTTTTCTTCCTCCTCTTCACAATCTATGTAGAATAATTTCTTCTCAGCACACTTATGACCTTTAGTGTATTTGCTATCACAACTATAACAAAGCCCTTTTGCTCTTTTTTCTTCCAATTGTTGTGGTGTCAACCTTGTAGGTTGTGGAAGGCTAGGGGCAACAACACTTCCATCTTTATAGTTGTGAGTGGTAGGCTTCCTGGTTGCCATAATTTTGCTTTCCATTTTTCTTGCTAACCTAAATGCCTTCTCTAATGAATAGGGTTCCCAAAGGCGAACCTCATGTTGGATATTATCCTTTAAAGTCCCTATGAACACATCAATCCTATGCTCCTCTGGAATATATTTTACCCTTATGTTCAATTTTTGGAAGTCCTCAATGTGCTCCATCATTGAACCCTTTTGTTTGAGATTTATCAATTGGCTAAAAAAGGTGTTGATTTTTGTATCCTCATAATGTGCTATCATTTATTCCATAAAAAATTCCCAAGTGACAATTTGTTTATGGGAGCAAAGCCATCGATACCATACAAAGTGATTTGGTTCCAAATATAAAGTTGCAATATGTATCTTTTGTGTGTTTTGCACATTATGGAGATCGAAAAATTGCTCCATCTGTAGTATCCATGTTTCGGGATCCTTGCCATCAAACTTCCCCATATCGATTTTTGGAACATGGTGGGTCTTCAATCCAACATTAGAGTATGTGAAATCATGATTAACATTTCTTTTGTTCTCATCATGAGTTTCCTTTACTACCCTTTCACCATTAGTAACCATTTCTTATAACAAATTATTCAAATTTATCTTCAATTATTCCATCTTAGCATCCATGCCATTCATCTTAGCTTCCATGCCATCCATCTTAGCTTCAGTTACCTTTTGTGAGAGTGAAATTTGTTGTACTTGGTCTTGTAATTTTGATATATCATGTTGCATTTCTTCCTCTTCTTCACGAGTCATGCTAGAGCTTTCAGGTTTTTTACTAGGTGTTTCCATTTTATTTTTTCGGGGCATCAATTAATGCTAATAATTCTTCACTATTCTCTTTGAATTCCTTCAAACTAATTTTTCAAACCAATCTTATGCAAAATTAAAAAAAACTACACATATTTTTTTTTTCACTTTGTAAGAGCTCTATATTGAATCTATTGTATCTCTGTAATTGCGGATCTCAAATATATGAAATTGAGTCCTGCAATAGCCCTTTGAGTCCTCTTTCTAACCCCGCAAGTCTGATCAAGATTGGATTCTCCAAGGAAGAGTTATGCCAAATATCCCATGCTGGCTTGATTATAGCCTAGTTCAGTAGACCGAACTTGTGCGAAGTGCCACATGTCACTGTTTTGGCCTTAGTACATGAAACTGATATACAGAAATATATAGGCCATCCTCTTTCTGAAACTTCTTACGAAAGTTAAATCTAATGCTCAGAACAAAAGTTATGACGGTTTTCCCCGGGTCACTTGTTTGGAATGTAATTCAGGAGTCTGCAAAAACTCTAACTTCCTCAGATCATATCTTCGAAAATATAGCGTGATAAGCTCTGAAATAAGGACTCGAAGTTCAGAATGGTTTAGGCACAAATGGGTTTTTTTTTTAGCTTCTTAAACGTCGCAAAAAACAAATTATAGAAAAAATTCCATGATGACCTGTTTGGAGCAGCGAAACCCTAGAATCCAAAGCTCTGATACCAAATGTTAGGAAACCAGCTCACAAAAGGATAGAAAAGATAGATCAATGCATTATAATTCAGCCTCTTCGAGGGGGTAACCTCCTTTACATTACACAAATGAACAATTCTTCGATGATACAAATGACTAAACCTCCCTTCTATATATAGGAGTCTAAGGGGTCATAATATAATCAAGCCAACATAATAGTAATAACATAAGGGCACAATAATAACAATAGTGGGTTTCTATGCAGTACACTAATAATAATATGGGGATAATAGGGGCACAATAATAACAATAAGGGATACAATGACAATAGTAATGGAGGAATCACTAGTATCATAGGGACCTAACAACCACACACATACTGAGAATCCAAAACAGGTCCAGGCATAATAGTTATTCACATGATGAAAACAAAAGGAAAAAATCAACAAGAAAGAAAAACAAGACGAAAAGAAAGAAAACACACAACAAGGAAACATAACCAAAAGACAAAAATGGATAGAGCAAACATGATGTAGAAGCAGAATAAGAAAATGGGGACAAACTATAGGGAACGAGTGTAAAATGAGCGCAAGAAAGGAAAAATAGGATTGCAACTAATCCTTCTCCTAACCTAATAGCTAGAAGGTCGGGGTCACGTATAATGAAATTTCCAGTGAAGCCACCATAGGTGTTCCCGACCTGCATCCAGAAAAATATGAACAATTAAAACAGATATAAGTGATTTACAACAGAAAATATAAAATCTTGTATAAATTGCATAAGAAAAGGAAGGTCTTGCATGTGGGTAGAAAGATATGTCACAACCACTATTTTAATCCAATCCACATGATTACCTTTCCAATGAATACAATTTTTCAACAAACCTTAGAAGATTCTTGTGGATGTCTCTTCATCTACACGAAGCTCCTTAGTGAGTGTGAGGAAATATTGAACTTATTGTTTGCTACAAAGCTTTCCAAGTAAGGTTGTTCCAACCATGTGAGGACTCGACATAACTGTTAACGAAGGCTGAAGAGTTTCAACTACTCGAATCAAATATGAAGAGTGAGATATTGAATGATAAAGGCCAAGAGATGTAAAAACACTATCCTTGGATGTGCTGATGGTAAAATGATAAACTGAATGACATTCATCAAGAACAGAAGAATGATCAAATGAGATGATTGAAGCATCAGATTCCCAGTTTGTGATCAACAAATATAAATCAATTTGAAGAGTTTCGTGAATGTTTTGAATAATATAATCATCTTCTTCATGTGATGAATGTGACATTCCATTTCTTTGTAACTGGTAACACACTGCACTAGCATAGTAATCATCGAGAGAAGTGGGAAGGGATACTAGTACATGAGGCACACGACACTAGTTAGGATGGAACGAACAGAAAGGAGATTGATTCAGACAATAACTCGTACATACATTCACACTCAAGAGGGTTTCAGGTGCAATCGAGAACAAGATTCATGATATGATATTCACGAGGAAAGCTAAGAGTTTCTCATCATGAAATACGTATGATAGATTTGATTCCTTTAGCCAAATATGGTCTTTGGAATAATCAACCTCCACGAGAGGTACACATTCCAAACTTGAGTTTGCTGCAAGAGACTTGTATGAAGATGAATGAACCGGAAAATATTCTCGAGTCTGGTCAGAAATGAAATCTCAAAAGTTTGAAATATTACATCCGAAATACCAAACATCTTTGAGAAAAATATTTACACTGAATGAAACCATGCAAAAAGAAGGATTATGTGAGAGAAACCAGATCTATCTTAGTTTGGGAGGCTTACTAGAGGAGAGAGATCCTGACATAACCATCAACGAAAGTTGAAGTGCCTCGACTCCCTGGCAGGTCACAAAACTTCCCAAGATTGTAGAATTGCATTTTGAAGCTTGAACTAGATCATGGATGGTTTGAGGATAAATGTTGTTGCTAGTTTCAATACTTCTCACTGGATGACAACCATCTGTGTCACAAGTTTCACCAGATTTTTCAACTTCAAAAATTAGATTACTCAAGTGGAAAGACTCTTCTAATTGCAAATTCAAAGATAAATGAATCGGTGGAATCTCATGAGCAGGCTGATTTGAAGAGTTGTCTTCATGCATGAGAAGAGCTGGTGAGGGATGGGAAGGGTACTGATTTGAATGTTTCCAATCTCATCATGGATAACCTCACTGCCTTGTGATAACTCATTTGATGAAGAAATTGAAGAGCATGGAGTATCTCCGTGGAAGTTAAGTGCATTGAAAATGGGAGAACACAAGGGATAGTGAGGTGAAGAGGAAGTTTCAGTAAGCACATCTTCTTTGCCTAAAACATATCTTGGATCCAAGGTGAGATCTTCGTGACAAACCAAAAGATCAGCTGATATACTTGGGAACTTGTTATTACATGGCTCAATGAAATCATCATCAACATAATGATTGTTTCCCAATGTTAGAGATTGATTGCAAGAATTTATTATATCCGGTTCACTACTGAGATTAGTAGATTGAGAATAATCCAAGAATGGAAACTCATTTTCTTGACATGGAACATTCTAAACAAGAGAGGAAAGATTTAAAGTGTCTTCAGCTTCTTGCTCCTCTACTTGCGTAATGTGACTGCTTTGTACCTAATCAAAATTTGATCCAACAACTTGAGAATCAAAAGAATGTGAAGAACTAGCTGGTGGAGTAGATTGATCAAGCGGGTCATGGTACAAAGAGTGAGGATATGTAGATGATAGAGAATAACATAATTCCAGATTAACTTTGAGGCTAGAGTTGTGAAAGATGACATCATCTTGTGGAATGGAGGAGTGAGTCTTCAACGTAGGCTTCATGAGCCATTATGGAATTTCCTCCATTGAACTTGAATCATGAAAAACATAAGAAGAATGAGAAGATGAACTAGATATTTGATTTGCAGATTTCCCAGTTTTACAACCACTACAAGGAGGCACCTGCATCGAGACTTGAAAGGGAGGAGGACAAAGAACAAAAGGGGTAGTAAGCTCCTCCTCTTTTGGAATTTGAGGTGTCTCGAGATTCACAAGATTTGGGGAAGTGGAAAAATTAGGAGGTTCAAGTTCACCGTGTGAAGAGACAAGAACCAAGCGCTCAAACTCTTGTTTGAAGAAATCCCTGTTCAAATGTTTTTTAGGAATTTCATAAAAGAAGTGAAGGAATCGATAAGAAAAATCCTCAACTGATTCATTAGGCTTCATTATTAAAAGATTGATTCTTCCACAAACATATCGGTAATTATACTTATCGAAGGCTTTATGAATCTTCTTGGCAAGCTAGTCAAATGAATGGATAGAGGCAATCGGTAATATATGACACCAACAATTAACATGACCTTTGAATGTGAAGGAAAGTAATACAACCATGACATATTTGCAATGTGTTATGTTAGAAAGACAAAGATGAACAACTTAGAACAAATGTTCACGAAAAGCTAATTCACCCTCACCATCGAACTTAAGTTCAGACAGGTTATGAATAACTTCTGCAAGGATGGTACAATTAATCTCTTTAGAAAAACATCATGGTATTATGATTTGGGGAAGAGCCATTTTGAATAAGAGATTCAAACTAGACTCAATGGGCACAACCTATTGTTTGGTCCTCCCTCTAGCACCATTTTGTTGACAGTGCTAGAAATCCGTCAACCAAGGGGATCTCCCCGATATGAAGTCCCTATTAGACCTCACACTATTTGGTGTAAGAGTCCCATATTGTATAAAGGCCTAGTTTCCAAATCCTAAAATATTTACCTTGGCTCTAGCTATCAACATGAGAGAGTGATGCAACGGTGTCTTCGAAATGCAAGGTGTTATAGACATTTTTGTGCCTTACAGCATAGAGCATGAAATGTCAATAATCTGAGGGATCCAAAGTCCCTAAACATGTTGTTCCTACCCCTAGAGGAACAAGGTCAGCAAACCACAGCACTACAAATCAGTTCTCCACTGAAAAACACTCAAAAACAGGTCAATTTTGGATCAAAGCAGCTGCTCCACTAAGCATCTGCGCTGAAAGACAAAAGCTCCATGGTGTACCTGCGCTGCATAGCAAGTGCAACAAAGGCTACCTGCGCTGGGCGTACTTTGACATGTGGAGGAATCTTTTCTAAATGTGCCAGTGCCCAGGAAGCTTCCAAAATGACACTTGGATCAGAAGATTCGCCTAATGATGAGTAAAGAGGTTCTAAAACTCCAAGTGGGAGGTAGAAACTCCGAGTGGACTCAAGGACTGAAGAACAACTGGATTTGAAGAGGACAACAAGTCACACATCAAGCTGACTTATCTTCACTCCAAAACTCTATATAAGGATCTCATCCCATGGGATCTGGGAGGGCGGAATTTTGTGCAAAGAATTGCTGTTGGTTTACAGTGGAGAGTATTGGGTGATTGCTTGAGGGAGGTGAAGAGGAGATTTCTTTCCGTCGGGAAGGTGATGCTGGATTGGACCTCTCACGGTTATATCACCGCCTGAACCTTACTTCCTTATATTAATAAAGCATTTGAGGTTCTTCTATTCGCATGTGTTTCAATGGTGTATTGTCTTACTTGCGTATTTGATTTATGCTAATCCTTGAATCAATTATGAATGCATGCTTCTTGTAGTTTCCTTTTCTTGTCTTGTTCGCAGGATCTCGTGTAGCTGGGCCCGTGAGAAGACTTGGAGCTGGGAGCGAGCGGCAAATAGAGGAGATTGGATCGACCATTTGCGCAAGACATCGGTAAGTGGATCCCTTCCTTTCATCTCTTGCATGTCATAAAGAAGTAACTTTAGATAGCTTTGCTTCAGCTGTTGCTAAGGAACTATCACCCTTAGAGTGGGATAGGGTCATTCCGTGTTGGATACTTTTCCCCACAACACAAGGGAGGTGTGCCTAATGAGTGTGTAGTTGCAACTGTGTCAAGGTTCTTCTACTGCAAATGAGGGAGAAAATTAAGCCTCCAAGTGAGAGGTAATAGTACCACCCAGGAAGAGACACACATGAATCAGAAAGCTTCGTTTAACATCCAACAGAATAGTCCACAAAGAATGCGATAGTCGTTACAACCAACATCAAGGAAATATTTGTCTAGTATCCCGCAGAATAATCCACAAGGATGGGACCATGATAACAACCATTACAACACATTCACAATAAGATAAGCACTAAAATAACTAAAATAGTTCAACTATCTTAGTACATTTGAAAGCAAACATGAAATACAAACGTCCAAAAAATAGTCTTAGAAACATTCACAGTCCATGCATGAAGAACCTGCTGGCCTTAAAAGGATTCTGTTATTAAGAAAAAGTTCCAAGACACATGTTTACAATGTATATCACTAGCCCCAATAGTGGGACATTGGAGCCACTCCTTTCTCCTCAAAGAACTAGATGGTATCTTTAATTCCTTGTGGGAGGAGCCAAGGTGAAAAGTCCTCTGCTCATACAATAAGGGAGTATATATAACGAAGGGGTGATTCTTCCCCTCCTTGTGACTCTTTGACTACCCTCATGATTGTTTGATTTCGCATGACTTTTTAGCTTACATGACTCTCCATATTACATATGTGTCCTTTGGACTTCCACTTTACAATGAATACAATATACATGGTCCACAATGATGATGTGGCATATGACAACTCATAATGAGAGATGAAATGGCACTGCTGATATGAACTTCTTGGATGTTGTGGAAGTGTAAGGCCACTGCTACTGCTGTGAGTGATGTATTCTTGAGAATGATTTGTCTTCCACCTCCCCATGGCTTGGTAACATGAATCTTCAATGATCCCAAGTCTTGAGTGGTGGTTTCAAGTTGGTGTCCCTTGTCTTGCCTTGGAAGATCAACTTGCTTGCTCTGCTGTAAGAGTGTATTCTCCATATCTTCCTCCTTCATATCCTTCCTTACAATCCCGCCATGAATAAGTACTTGTATATGAAATTTACTCATGACGAGATGAATGTAGCCTGAAAACCTCCTAGCCTAAGATGGTGCATTCAACTTCAAAGACTGAGCCAAAATTGAGTTGTAGGTCGGAGAGAGAGGCTCAGTGATTTCTCATTGTGTAGTCCCAACAACCAGGGTTGAGGCTTGATGCCTACAACTGTGTAATGCGCAGTTTAGGATGGGATCAGAGGTTGTGTTTTGTGCAATTTTAAATATGAGTGAGCCCAACTGAAGGAGGGGCCACTGTGGAAGATTTATGTGCAGTTCTAGAGAGGAAGGCTAATTGATTTCTGCACAGATTTGAGAGATAGTGGGTCGGGTTGAGGGAATGACCACTGTAAGAAGCCTTTGCACAGTTTTGAGACTGAAGGGAGATTGGTTCTCTGTGAGATTAAGCAGTTTAGGGGCACAAAAAGGAAACTTGTTGCTTGTGCTTGTGCAATGCACAGTTTGGGACAGGCTGACTGAAAGGGTTGCACAATTTTGGAAGGGAAGGTTGGGTCTTGGGCTAGGGGTCAAGGTCACAACCTGCTAACTGGAACTGCATAATGCATAGTCCATGCAGGCTGGGTGAAGCCAAGTTGAAGGGTCAGGGAGCTTCTTCAGAAAAGGTTAAGTGTTGGACCAGTGAAACTGACAGGTGAAGTGATGGAGCTTAGAATGTGCCTTAACACTTAGAATACTTAACAACTCAACAACATTGATCACCCAACACACATGAACAACACTTTATTTTTTTCATGCCCATTTCATGACTAATTATGACAAGTATGACACCTAAGATAGATTTTATGATGACCGTGGCGACACTTGTACAACAATGCTCAAAACTTTGTGAATGAGTGCGATAGGTGTTTACATGGTTAGGAAAACTCATAAACATGAAGATGAGCCCTTGAAACCATCAGAATGAGCTTATACATAAAGTGCGATAGTTAGCATGCAAAAAGACGACATCTTTCCTATATTGTGAAAGGGAGTGAAACACTTAGCGAAGACATATGGAATGACTTTGAGTGTTTGCGACCATACATATCATTGAAGACATAATGATAGGACAATGATAAGTTATTCTTCATACTACACTAAGAGGTGCATTTTAACTTCATGAAATGCATGCTTTATTCTTCGTACCTACACTCCAAAGGGTTGTGAATCAGATGGAGTCTTCATGCGGTCGTAATCTCCGATCTTCTATCATACCCCAGGGTTCATTGGTTTTATTATCTAATGATTATATTTTCTTTTCAGTTCCTTAAGTGTCATCTAGCATGTCCTCCTTCTTCATCATCTTACCATAGTGTAAGAGATTACTTGCGTCTGCAACTTACTCACAACGAGATGACATCAATCTGAAAACCCCTAGCCTAAGATAGAGTACTTGGATTCATGAACTGGGTCGGGACTGAGTGATAGGTTAGGAGAGAAGGTCTAGTGACTGTGCAATTGCACAGTTAAAGCATCAAAGATTCAAGGTTGACCGCTGAGACTTCACAATGTGTAGCTTAGGCCAGACTTAGGGAAATTTCTACATAGTCCTCATTAAGGGAAAAAATTGCGCAATGCCCACTGATGGACGAAATTGCATAGTTCAAGTTGGCAGTGGCTATTGCAGGATGGGGTCCTAGGAGGGAAAACTGTGCAGTTTAAGGAGGCAAGGGGGATTGGGCATTTGAGAGGCTTGAGGGACAAAACTGCACAGTTTCTGGAGGTAATGAGCTCTGGCTGAAGGAAGGACACTTGAGGAAGCATTTGCACAGTTTTTGAGGCCAAGGGAGGCTAGTATTTCTGCACATTCCACAATTCCAATAGACAAAGGAAAAACTTGAAGGCTGAAGATACAAAGTGCACAATTTGGGAAGGCTGGATGAGGCTAAGTTGCTAAGAATCCTCTGAAATTTTGCTAAGTGCGGGGGTCAGTGGAACCGATGTGAACATTGATAGAACTTGACTATTACCACACACTTGGACACTTAGTGATACAACATAGATTATCCAAAACATATGAAATATATTTCCCTTAATGCAACAACCTTTTTGGCAACTTACGTCAAGTGTGGCTCTGACGATATACTTTGTGAGGATAATGACGACACTTGTGTAATAGTGTGTGAAACTTTGGAAATTTGTGTGAAACATGTATATATGATGAGAACAACTCATTTTCACAAAGATTTCCCCTTGAAGCAAACCTAATCTCCCCTTTCCATGATAAGCGATAATTCCCATGCCTGAAGACGACACTAGCTATATAAAGATAAAAGTGTGGACAAAACTTGAGATCCAAAAAGGGAGCTTGAAATCGTTAGCTAACCAATAAGTGACTAAGGAATGAGTGACCATAGGATCCACAGTAGGCTCCAAAATTTGAGTGTAGGACAAAATTTTGGAGGGTTTTGTAGCCGCTACAACACTTACAAAATGTAGTGAATGCATTTTCGAGTTCTCCTCGAACTCGTAACTCACAATTATTCTCATTTTGCTCAAAAATATTGTGGGCCTCCCTCAATTTAATTTGGTTTTGAGCTAATGATATAAAGGCTTGGAGTTGAATGTATTCAACAAATGGCACAATATTTTCATCCCTTTTCTCCATCAATAAGAAATGATGCATATATAGCTCACATAAAAGATATTGTGTAAGTTCATTCCGCTTATGGAAGACAATTATAAAATCCAAAACATTAGCAAATTAATAATAAAAACCATGTTGTACAACTTGGATCTTGAGCATCAGGTACTGTTCCACCAAAGATAAAGCACAATTATAGGATGGGGCCATACAAGCCATAATATATGGAATCATGGAGAAAATTTCGTTTTTTTCCTAAGTTAACTTATGAAATCATTCTTGCAGATTCTGAATCTTTGTCTGGGCAACATCTAATTCTACAACCATTTCAATCTCCACATTTTTCAATTCATGGAATTTCTTTAATAATTTCTGATATTTATTTTGAGGGACCGTCTCTTCATGGTCCTTAGCCACAATTTCCCTCAATTTCTGCATTTCAATTTCCAAGATTAGCGAAGAGTATGGAGGCATAACATATATTTGCACTCCATCTTCTATAAAAAAATATTTCTTTAGTCTATGTTTCTATGGTCGGGTATTAAATTTTTTTCCTCTTTTTACTGGCCCTAGGTTGTCTCACAACTTTCCTCTTTTGACCAGTGTGAGGTTGTTTCCCAGTTGCTAGTTTTCTTTCCAACTCCTGTATCTTCCTTTTCAGGGTAGCATTTTCGTTTTTCAAGGTAACATCCTTTCTCAAAAGCCTATTTCTCTTTTTATCCCTTATGACCACATGAATTTTAGATTTTTTCTTACTGCTTCTAAAGGGGATTGTTGAAGGAATAACGAGAGGAATGTGGGCTTCAACTACTAGAAAATCAACAAGAGGATTTTGATTTTTGGTAGATGAATAATTAATAGAGGGTTATAGAGCTATAAGAGCCGAAAAATCATTAGAAAAGTTGTGAGCCATAGTGGTTGAAGAATCAACAAAAGGTTCTTTGTTCTGTAGCGTCTTAAGGGTCAACTCGGGATTCTTGTGCCATGGTTATTGAGAAGTCAACAAGATGTTCCTGAACTATAGTGACTGGCGAGTCAACAAAATTTTCCTGAACTCCATCAAATGAAAAGTTAACTATGGATCTAATAGAAGGCTCTTGGACTATAGTGGTTGTAGAATCAATAAAGGGTTCTTGAACCATGGTGGTTACAAAGTCGGTGGAGGGTTCATGAACTGTGGTAGTTGGAGAGTAAATGGAAGGAACCTGGCTTATAGTTGCTAAAAACTTAGTAGGAAATTTATTCCTGAGCAATAATGATTGAGGAATCAATAAGAAGTTCTTAAGTCATCGCAATTGTTCCTTCTTCAATATCCATAGATTCTAATAGAACCTCCACCTTTTCTAGTTCCTGTACCAATATTAAATTCAAACTTCTTGGTGTAAATCTATCTTTTCTGACACCTGTGCATCTTCAATGTCCTGAGCATCTTGTTCCAAGTCCATTTCTTGTGATTTCTGGAATTTTTCGAGGTTTTTCACTTCTGCATGCACCTCTTCTCCCTTACGTTGTAATCCCAAGGTTATTTCTTCCTTGCCTAATTATCCAAGGCCATTACTATTTCCAGTTGTTCCTATGTAACTTTATCCAAACAAGTTTTCTCTTTACCAAAAGTCTCTTTAGTTAAATCCATTTCACCCATAGAAGTGGTCAACCTTCCTGGAAACATAAGAGGGGACAAGCTCCGTTCTTCCTACAATTTAGACAATCGAGCTGACTTTCTCCTTCCTTTGGGTAAGGTGGCCATAAATGATATTATTTGATTCTATACCTTACTAAGTTTTTACATAACCAATATTTTTAATAGAAAAGCTTAAATTTGCAAAGATTATGGTGGAGTGCATTTAGGTTTTACACATTCTGACCGAGGGACTTCAATTTGAAGAATTTCTGCATGGAAGGTTTCAAAATGGAAGTCTCAGAGTGAATACTTTTTGAGTGAATGGCTTCAATTTGAGGGGTTTCAGACTGGATAGTCTCTGAGTGAGGGATTCAAGACGGGGGAGGTTCTTGTACAACTGGAATTTCCTCTTCTAGTTTTAAATTTTTTCCCCTCCCACTTCTCCATTATTTAGGGGAGAATTTAACTGCTTGAGCGACAACCGATCAATAAAATTTTCCTCATCACCTCCTCCAGTATAAATTTTGAAATTATCTTCTTCATCTCAACCGTCATATTTTTCATTCATGATTATGACATTAGAGTTTCCAATCCTAATTACAACTTCAAGGTTTTCACTACTAACTATGGTTTCAGGGTTTCCTCTACTAGTTACAATTTCAGGATTTTCACCATTGATAGTAGCTTTAGAGTTTTCTGGGGCATTTTCTGGAAGAAGCTCCTCATTATTGGTTTGTTCATTTGTAGGTTCTTCATTCACCCCGATGAATTTATATCAAGTCAGTTGGGTTTTTCATAAGCTTCTTATAACTAGAAGCTTGATTAATCCATGGTGGCTTACAACTACATAAGGTTCTTTAGCCTTTCTAACTCTATGTGCAGTCTCATGCAAAATAGATTTCAAGGAAAAATGAATTTTCAAAGATACCTTATGTCTCAAGCGCGTCATAAAATTGAGGTGGCCAACTCAAACCACATCGAATCTCCCATCACATGTAATATATCTCTAAACTATGTCTCCCAGCTCCCTCCATGGTTCTGAAAGTGAATTGGGATTGTACCCCTTCCCCTTCTTTACTGGTTCTTCTCCATCCTCTAAATATAGTTGACCTGCATATTAGAGTGAAGTATGTGGTTCATACCACGTTTCTCCTTCTGTTACTAACACTATAACCTTAGCTACAACCTCCTCATTCACTTGAACCTGCAAGTTCTTTACCATTTTCACCCTGTCATTCAAGTTTTGCATAAATTTCAATTCAATTCCTCTATTAAAGCCCTAAATTATTTTGAAATAATGCACCCATTGTGCGTGGTTTGAATTTCTATGTGCCTCTTCTATGGCTCACAATTGGTTTGGCTCAAATTTAATTGACTAGCCCCCCATTCTTGTAACGACAACTCACTCTTGCTATTCAGAAACGACTAACAAATTCTATGATCCAGGTGGATATTGGTGGCCACCTGCCAAGTCCACCTGGACCCCCACCATTGTCTTTCTCAGCATTTTCAGTTTCCTTAATTGTAGCACAACTTACTATCTTTAGCAGTTTTTCGGGTCCTGAACTTCCGGAGCCGTTTTGAGGCCCTAAACGACGTTTTTTGGGGAATCTGAGGGCAACATGGGTCCATGGAATGGACCGATGTTGCCCGTTCCAACAATGATAGTGCTCGAATAGATCTTTCTAATGAGCTATTGTACGCGTCAAACGGAGATCATATGCCAAAGTTACGACCCCGGGAAGTTGATGTACCAATTTACCCCAAACGGGGCCCACAGTTTGGCGTTTCATCTCCTAGGGTTAGGTTTTGGAATGTTAAGGGTTTTTCCATTGTTTCTCAACAATAAATATGCCTTCGAGCCTCATTGTAACACAGTTCAGAGGCATGTAGCCATCACATCTCTTCTCAGAGATAAGCTACCATCGCCCTAGCTGGTTTCTTTCCATTTTCTGGTTGTAAGCATATTTCAGTATTTTCCATTAATGAAATGAAGTATTATTTCCGCTGCATCTTTGTGTATATGGTTATCTCTGTAATTTGTTGCGTTCCTGTTTAAATCTGGATCAGTGGTATCAGAGCGGTCTGCTTTTTCTCTGTTTTTCTTTGCATGTCCCCAACAAGGTCGGGATATAAGGAGTTAGGGCTTGAACTGGTTGAACCTTTGCAAGACCAGCCTCGCAAATCCCGACGGCCTCCCATGGCGGACGAGAAGAAAGACGAGGGGGCAGGAGATCCCATCAAAATCTTGCTCGAAGAAGCCCTCGAGCGACAACGGAACGCGATGATGGACAGCGTTGCCCAGATCCTTCAGCGGCTACCTAGAAGCGGCGCATCGGCTTCCAGCAGCTCCTCTGGAAACGCCACACCCTTTAAGGTACAAGTTAATTTTGAAATCACCATATTCGAGGGTCAAATAGACGCCGATGCCGTAGATAAATGGTTAAATCTGCTAGAGGGTTATTTTTCTGTCCATGAATTTTTGAGTCGGGAAAAGATTGTTTTTGCTCTTCTCAAAGCAACCCCCCACGTCAAGGACTGGTGGGAAACCTACTGCGAGCAGAAGGATGAAAGTACTGGCTCACTATTTTCAGCAGCACCCACCTGGGATTCGTTCCGGGATGCCATCAAGGAGCAGTACTACCCTGTCGGAAGCTATGAGGATGAATACATAAAGTGGACCACGCTGCGGCAGGGAAGGGACCAAGACGTGCCGGAGTTCACCAATCTTTTCCATACCCTTCGCACAAAGTTGGGTATCAAGGATTCAGAGCAACATTTGATACTCAAATACCGCGGCTGCATGCACAAGTACATCCAGGAAGAAATACAATTCCTAAACATCCCCTCGCTCGGCGCAGCATACCGATATGCCGTCAAGGTCGAGCAGAAGTTTAAACAAAAGAAGCGAGACTTTGGATCTGCGAATCCAAAGTAGGGGAAAGGTGCCCCTAAACCACAGAAAAAAGGACAGAGCCAAGGCGGGATGGCCCAAGACAACCAGCCGAAGCTGCAAGCAAAGAACAACGCCGCGAAGTCGAGAAAGGACACTGGAAAATGGTGCGAGTTCCATAAGAGCTCCACTCACAACACAAGTGAGTGTCGGGCCAAGCAGTCACTGGTGGCTGAGCTAAAGGTTTCAGAATCAGATGCATGTTCCGACTCTGAGTCAGAACCCGATAAGGGGTATGAAAAAGGGAAGCAGATCATTGATGCAGATCCCAACGCCACTGTTGCTACCGCAAAGATCCAGAAAAATGAACTCGAAGATCCAAAGGAGGAGGAGCGTCTCTTCCACTCCCAGATGTGGGTAAAGGGCTCCCCGATACAGTTCATCGTCGATAGCGGGAGTCAAAAGAACCTCATTTCGGCAGAGGTCGTGAAGCGGTTGGGCTTACCGACCACAGCACATCCACAACCATACACCATTGGGTGGCTTCACCAAGGGCGAGATCTTCGCGTGAGTCAGCAGTGTCGCCTTCCATACAACATCAAGCCCTTCACGGATGAGGTATTGTGTGACATTGCTCCCCTTGAAGTTTGTGATGTATTACTAGGACAACCATACTTGTGGAAGCGACATGCTGTGTATGAATCAAGGCCCCGTGCTGTTATTATTACATTGGGAAATAAGTTGTTCAGGATACCAGAGGTAGCACCACCTGCCGCCATCTCTTTGATTACTGCAAAACAATGCAGTAAGATCATTTCCAAAACCAGGAAATTTGTTTTCCTGATGATACGCCCTCAAGGGAAGAAGAAGAAAGTGGCCGCGGCCTCCAAACGGGGTCCCTCTGCACAACAGCTACAGATGGACAAGATTGTGGAGGAGTACGAAGACATCTTCACCTCCCCGGCAGGGGTTCCTCTGCACTGTCAAGTCAAGCACCCCATCGATCTGACCCCAGGTGCGCCGCTACCCAATGGACCAATTTATCGGCGCTCCGTTCTGGAGAACAATGAAATCAAGAGGCAGATTCAAGAGCTCCTGCAGAAAGGTCACATCCGTCCGAGTTCATCGCCCTGTGGGAGCCCGATCGTGTTGGTACAGAAGAAGGATGGGACGTGGAGACTCTGTATTGACTATCGGGCGCTGAACAAGATCACTGTCCGTAATAGGTACCCGATCCCGCGGATTGATGACCTCCTAGACCAACTAAAGGGGGAGAAATATTTCAGCAAGATCGATATGAAGTCAGGATATCACTAGGTACCAATCGAACCCTCAGATGTGTGGAAGACTGCCTTCAAATCCAAGGAGGGCCTCTTCGAATGGTTGGTCATGCCTTTCGGATTGACGAATGCTCCTGCAACCTTTATGAGGCTAATGGATGACATCTTGCGGCCATTCACCAACTCCTTTGTAGTAGTATACTTGGATGACATTCTGATCTTCAGCCAGAGTTGGGAAGAGCACCTCCACCACATCCGACAGGTTCTACAAACACTGCGGCAACAAGCTATGTGCCAATTTGGAGAAATGCACTTTTGGCATGACCCAGGTTCAGTATCTGGGATACATCATTGATGAACAGGGGGTGCATGTCGATCCAGCCAAGGTCCAAGTCATTCGGGATTGGCCCTCTCCAACCACTCTAACAGAGCTCCGCAGCTTTCTAGGTCTTGCCAACTTCTACCGCAGGTTTGTGCTGGGGTTTTCTCATATTTCTTGGCCCTTGAGTCAAGTCACCAAGGGAGGGGCAAAAGCAAAATTCTTTTGGTCTGAATCTCAAAAGAAGGCATTCAGGGAGTTGAAGGATCGCCTCTGCACGGCACCAGTGCTCGCGTTACCAGATTTACAACAACCATTTGAGGTCGAGACAGATGCCTCTGACTACGCTATTGGGGCAGTCCTTACTCAACATGGACATCCAGTGGCATATCACAGTGAAACGCTTTCAGACACAGTCCAGAAGTACCCCACTTATGATAAAGAGATGTATTCCATTGTACAGGCTTGCCGACAATGGAAGCATTACATTTTGGGGAAGGAAACGGTCATCCACACAGACCACCGACCCCTGCAGTTCATACAGACCCAAGGGAAATTGCAGAATGATCGCCATCAGAAGTGGTCTACATACCTGCAACAGTTTCACTTGAATATCAAGTATAAAAAGGGCAGCACCAATAATGTTGCAGATTGCCTCAGTCGACCACCGATCATGGCGCTGACCACCGTGCTCAACTCTTGTGGGCACGAGACTTCTGATTGGCCACTTCTCTACAAAAGCGACCCAGAATTCGGCCACACATACCAGACACTCTTGGAGGGTCGGCATGTTGCAGATTTTCACCTCCAGGATGCCCTATTATGCCACCTCGGTCACCTTTGTGTTCCTTCAAGCGAGCATGCCAAGATGATTTGGGAAGCACACTACAGTCGGGCTGCTGGGCATTTCGGGGTCGAGAAAACAGTGGCAGTACTGCAAAATTATTTCTATTGGCCGAATCTTCGACAGGATGTTGGGAAGTACATCCGATCATGTACTGCCTGTGCCATTGCCAAACCGACCATTAAGAAGCACGGCCTCTATACCCCATTGCTTACCCCTAGTCGACCTTGGGAATCCATCTCCATGGATTACATTTCAGGCCTTCCTTCCACTAAGCATGGAAATGACTGTGTTTTTGTGGTCGTCGACAGGTTCTCGAAGATGGCCATTATGGTGGCCTGCAAGAAGAATATCACAGCAGAAGCCACTGCTAAACTCTTCTTTGAACGAGTGTGGGTGCACTTTGGGATCCCACAGTCTATCATCTCAGATCGGGACAGTCGGTTTCTCAGCACATTTTGGTCCAGTCTCTGGTCAATGCTGGACACCAAACTCACGAAGTCCACAACCTTCCATCCTCAAACTGATGGCCAGACAGAGGTTGTCAATAGGATGATTGTGCACATTCTGCGCATGTATAACTCAAAGCATCCACGCACATGGGACGAGAGCCTCCCCTATGTTCAGCACAGCTACAACCGAGCTCTTCACAGCTCCACTGGCCATAGCCCTTTTCAGGTGGGTTTGGGATTCCAGCCACTATGCCCCATTGATGTGGCCATGCCACTTGCAGCTACTCACATGAATTCAGCTCATGTCCAGTCCGAAACAGATAAGGCCACCAGCTTCATTGAGCGCATCCAACATATTCGCCAGCAGGTCCATGACATTCTTGAGAAATCAAATGCCAAGTACAAGCAGCGACATGATCAACATCGGGTGCCACACAAGTTTCAGGTGGGCGAAAAAGTCTGGTTGCATTTGCAGAAGGAATGCCTTACTGGAGCCTATCGGAAATTGAGACCACTCCGATATGGTCCTTACACCATTACTAAGGCTATGGGAGACAATGCATTTGAGCTCAGCATTCCCCCATTCCTTGGCCTGCACCCAGTGTTCAATGTGGACCGCCTTCGGCCATACTTTCCACCATTGCTAGACACATCCGACATTGCAGAACAACTCAAACCCACAGAATTAAATCCAGATTGCATGGAACAAGCTGCAACTGATCGAATCATGGACACATAGATCAAGAACACTCACCAACAGAATATCCAACTGTATCGAGTTGTCAAAGCAGGCCAACTCCTTCAGCAGGGCAAGTGGCTCACCAGGGAACAAGTTCAGCAGAAGTTTCCTCATCTCATGGAGGAGCTCAACGCAATGGGGACCATTGCTTCCTAAGGGGGGAGGAATGATCCAGGTGGATATTGGTGGCCACCTGCCAAGTCCACCTGGACCCCCACCATTGTCTTTCTCAGCATTTTCAGTTTCCTTAATTGTAGCACAACTTACTATTTTTAGCAGTTTTTCGGGTCCTGAACTTCCGGAGCCGTTTTGAGGCCCTAAATGACGTTTTTTGGGGAATCCGGGGGCAACATGGGTCCATGGAATGGACTGGTGTTGCATGTTCGAACAATGATAGTGCTCGGATAGATCTTTCTAATGAGCTATTGTACGCGTCAAACGGAGATCATATGCCAAAGTTACGACCCCGGGAAGTTGATGTACCAATTTACCCCAAACGGGGCCCACAGTTTGGCGTTTCATCTCCTAGGGTTAGGTTTTGGAATGTTAAGGGTTTTTCCATTGTTTCTCAACAATAAATAGGCCTTCGAGCCTCATTGTAACACAGTTCAGAGGCATGTAGCCATCACATCTCTTCTCAGAGATAAGCTACCATCGCCCTAGCTGGTTTCTTTCCATTTTCTGGTTGTAAGCATATTTCAGTATTTTCCATTAATGAAATGAAGTATTATTTCCGCTGCATCTTTGTGTATATGGTTATCTCTGTAATTTGTTGCGTTCCTGTTTAAATCCGGATCATTCTATGAGATACTAAGGTTGGCATCGCTAATTTTCTGACTTTCATAATCGTAGTTGCGGTAACAACTTACGAATGATGGTACAACATGCAGATAAGGTGGTGGAAATGACTTATGACATTACACCCCCACCCCCCCATCGAGTTTAATGGTCATCCTCGACCAATGGTCACATCGGTCTTAACAGAGAGGGAGAGGTCGATAATTGGTCATTTCAAACAATAATTCAAAGATAATGGTCATACCTGAATATGAATTATCACACGAGGCAGTGATTTAGCCATCGCTGAAACTTCTTTATTGAGGCAAGAGACCACCTTTTTGAAATATGCAAGGTTTGGTTTAATCATTAATCCACTTTTTTGGGGTTCCCAGAGACAACCTCCGGTTGATAAATAGGTCAGTGCTGAGGACATCTTGCAGTATTTGAAGGATATATCAATGGTATTCAAGCTTTTAATCATATCATGAATTAAAACTGGTTGATATATCTTATCCAGAGGAAGATTCATCTCACACATATATCTAGTACTCATCCATTCAACTTAATATTCAGATTTGATGGCCTACTTGCAGAACACGTAGCAATATTGGTCGTTGTAGTATGGATAGAAAGAAGAAAACAAGAAAAAGGAAATTAATGCAAAGGGCCAGTATCAGAATCCTATGCATTAACCTCTAACAGACAATATGAAATAGATGGTGTAAGTGGAAAATTTAGAGGGTGCAAAGAACATTTTAAGGACATTAGACCTGATACAATACATGCACCATTTATCAGAGCAAGGCATAGATGAATCTATAATTTTGAGATTATATCCAGTAACTGCAATTACACACCTTCAGAGTGGAAAGAAACATATAAGATAAATAAAAAAGCGAGGATCACATACTACACATTTCAACATCTTGAATCACCATTTCTTCTTTATTAATCTTCAAAAAGAGCATACGTATCTAAGTTCTTCCAACACTTACTGAAATTTTCAAGTTAGAGCTACCTCTAGACCAGAAAATTTGGAACCCTTTTAAAGAGTTTATAAGAACTTTTATAAGGTCTCATAGATGAGGAACCCTTACAAAATATTCCTTCTTGAGATTTTCATAACTGCCTAACCCCTAAACAGTTGGAGCGTGTCGCTATCACAACTATCCTAATTATCATATAACAACTTTTATTCTATTCTTGAAGTGAAATATTTACAAAAATATGAAAAAATGGACACAACAAAATATCTTCATCGTGGGCCTATTGGTTCCTTTGGAAGGGATCCTAGATAAATAATTTGAAGTTGACGTGGCTTAACAAATTTATCACACTAATACCACAACGTTGGGTTTGGCAAGGGAGAGAAAAAGTAGCTCTAATATGCTATCTTCAGGTTGTTGAGCTCGGTGTACTTTGGCTTGTCATTGAACAAAGTCTTTACCAACCAAAGTAGATAGAAGTCCCTCCTCATAAAGTTGACTAAAGTCTTCCCTTCGAGGGTGGTAGTCTTCTCATGAGTAGAATATTCTTTTCTCTTTACCTCCACCAATAATTGTTGATACTGCTCCTATGTGAGTAAGTTACCTAAATTGTCCTAAAAGCTGGGTAATCCAACTCTAGTCCTTCTGTCAAAATTCAAGTCAAATGCAACCACAAACTTCAACAAGTCACCTAAACACTCCTTAGCTTTATCCTTGGTTGCTTCTTTCTGAACCATCTTAGAGATTTCAATGATTTTCCTGTCCTGCCAACAATTTCCATTGTCTTCAACTCACTAGTTGGTTTTTCGTTGAGGTACTTGATCACTTTCTTTGCTGTCATGACATTTTTTCCATCCTCTTGTTTGGATGATATGATAAATCACTTAATATATTTGACTGCAATCTTTCGTTATGCAACCATGATTATAAGATCCTAGTTATTCTTTACCTCAGGAATAATCTCATCCAAAATTAGTTGTCTAGCTTGAAAAAGGGGCATATTACCCTTTAACAAGTTTTTCAGCTCTATGGTCTCCTCATTTGCACTTTTCAAATTGCTACTAATTTGTTCTACATTCCCCCTGGTTGTCTATAGCTTCCTTTCCTTTCGTGTGAGACTATACTTGGTATTCTCAAGATCACTTTTCACCTTCTTGAGTTCACTCTCAGATAGCTACAACTCAGCGAGGGCCTTGGTAAGTTATTCAGTGGGGTTTTTTGGGTCTTCTGGCACAATGACAACACAAATGTGATAGTTGATTTTCTCCTATAGCTCTGTCGTCTGCTATTTAAGGACCACCACCTCATTGCTTCTATCTATCAATTACTTGGTCATGATCTCTTTTTCACTCTCTACCTAGGTAATCTCTTTGGACTGTACATTCTCATATGCATGAATTTTTAGCTTTTACCTCAACTCCTAGATCTCAATTTGTGAGCCCTGAATGATGGCCTCCACAATAGTTTTATAACCCGGGTTTACCCCTAGCTTGATGATTAATTATTTGTAGTTATCATTCAGCAAGTGGAGGGCTTTGGAGTTGGCCTTTTCTTGATTTACCATGATGGAAACTTTTTCTAACAGCTTCTCAACTTTGTTGATAGTCAAGGCACTTTTACTCAACTCACTATAGATCATTGCTCCATCCTGCTTGTGAAAATTTATTTTATCCTCCAAGGGGATGCTATCCATGTATAATGACACATCTACAGTCTTGAACTGTGACCCTGATGGAAGGGACTATATTGTAGGGTTATACAAAGAGAATTTCATTTTGTTCCTTTCTAGGTCCATGGCAGATAGGAGCATGGTTTGATAAGGGACTAAGTGTGATGTAAACTGTTGCAACATTTCTTCTCTAACTCTTTTGTTCCACTCCTTCATCATTTGTCCTTCTTCCCATTTTAGGCTGGTTGGGGATGAACTTCCCAAAGTGCCTAAGATTTCCACCTGCATGGAAGTGGACACCACGATATGATGGGAGTCCTCCACGGATACCTGGAAGCATGGCTGGTCTAGGTTCCTCTCAATCAATGTGGTCTCAAGCTCTTCCTCGGTCAACTTGGATCTCTTGCTAAATGGAGCTCCTCCATCTATGTGTCTTCAACTTCATTTAGGATTATCTTTTAAGTCTTTTCATGTGAAGTTGGTGTCTCAATCTCCATTTTTGTATTAATAAGATAGGAATATAAATTAACCTTCCATTCAAGCAGGGGTCTATATTCAAGCTCATAAGAAAAAGAATTAATAACCTTTCTACTTTTTGATATAATCTGTTACGAAACCAACTCACCAAATAGAAGAAGAGACAGATCAATGACTTCAAAATTAGTCTCTTCGAGGGTGCAACCTCCTTTACATTACATAGATGAACAATTCTTGGATGATTCAAATGAAAAAACCTTCTTTCTATATATATGAGCCTAAGGGGTCACAATATTATAAAGCCTACATAACAATAATAATGTAAGGGCACAACAATAACAATAGTGGCCTTCTATGGGGCACAATAATAACAATATGGGGGCTACATGGGCACAAAAATATCAATACGGAGGCTACATTAACAGTAACAATAAGGGGATACACTAGTATTACAGGGACCTAACATGCCCCTCTCCTTCAAAAAAGTGTCGTCCTCAATGCTTGAGTAGTTCTTGATGCTTCTGTATAAAATTATCATCCTCCCAAGTGGAATCTTTAGCAGGTGAGTCCTTCCACTTGATGAGATACTTTGAAATTGATCGATTTCATAGTTGTCGAGTTCTTGTTTCCATGACTGTCTCAGGTTCCAATATGATTTTTCCTTCCTCTTCAAGTTCTGGGAATATTGTTTGAACTATGAGCTTGTCACCTATAACCTTCTTTTTGCATGAAACATGGAAAACTGGGTGCACTCGAGAAGATGTAAGAAGCTCCAATTTGTATGCCATAGTACCAATCTTTTGCAACACCTTGTAAGGACCATAATACTTTGGTGATAATTTATTATCCTTCTTAACTTACTTGAGGAGCATTTGTTTGTATGGTGGTAGCCATAAAAATACTGAGTCACCTACATCAAAACTTTTTTTGTTGCTATGTTGGTCTTCTTGTTGTTTCATTCTATTATGCGCCAAAGTGAGGTTATCCTTTAAGAGTTGGAGAACTTGTTGTTGATGCTCGATGTGATATTCCACTACTTGAACCTTAGAATGTGTTAGAAAATTATATATTACAGAGCAATGGAACACATAAAATATTGCAGAAATATAAACACAGAAAATGCATAAAATAAGAGAGACACAGATATACGTGGTTCACCCAATTTAGGCTACGTCCATGAAGAAACAACCAATCCTTCCTTTTATATTATTCAGCAAAATGAAGAGATACAACCTACAATAATCCGTTGTAATTCCCTCTTTTCTCTCTCATAATCTCCTCTCTTTCTTGCTCAAAATACAGATCTACATAGCCGCAATACAAATCACTTCATATATAGCGATGGGTTGCCTGCTAGGGAAAAATCCCTAAATTAAACATAACTTCTACCGTCAGATTTCTGCCTAATGGACTACCCAGATTGACTATGAAATTACAACATTTTACAAGGTAATTTTACTGCCCCCCCTTGGACCCCCCTGGCGGCGCATATTTATAGGCGGTGTTGCCGCCACATTATGAAACGGGGTCCAATGCGGCGAGACCTCTAAATAGAGAAGAAAATCGGACTCCACACCCAATATAATGATTGTCCAAGAATATTTGGAGATTTGTAGAAATAGATGATTTCGATGTTTGAACCTCTAGATGATTTTGATGTTTGAACCTCTAGTGAAAAGAATTGTGCAATTACACCCTGTTGTTCTATATTTAGAAGCTTTGTTATTCCATTAGAGCTAATTATCTTTCCTAGTTTCCCTACGGTACCCCTTAATTCAACTTCATTTCCTTCCCAAAAATATTTCAAGAAAAGTGATGAAAATTAAAATCTATCGTACCCAAAGATTGTAACCATTGGACTCCTAGTACAACATCAACACCACCCATTGGAATGGAAATCATTGGACTATTCAATACATATTCTCCCATGGATAACTTGATATTATGATACTTTCCAGAGCAATTTATGGTTCCTCCATTTTCAAGCATCACTTGACACTTTGGTGTTGGATATAGGAAGCAATTCAATTCCTTCGCTATCTTACAAAGAATAAAATTATGGGTACTACTCGAATCAATCAACACTATTGCCTTTTTATTCTTGATATGTCCTTCTATCTTGAGAGTTTGAGGAATTTTAATTCCTACGAATGCATTACAAGATATGGTCGGATTCATTTCTTCTTTCTTTAGGGTTGATTCCTGGTGTATATTCTCTTCTTTTGACTTTTTTTGTTTCTTTTCTTCCTCCTCTTCCCAATCTATGTAAATTAATATCTTCTTATCACACTTATGGCCTTTAGTGTATTTGCCATAACAATTGTAACTAACCCCTTTTTCTCTTTTTTCTTCCAATTGTTGTGGTGTGAAGCTTGTAGGTTTTGGAAGGCTAGGAGCAACAACACTTCCATCTTTATAGTTGTGAGTGGTAGTAGGCTTCCTTGTTTCCATAATTTTTATCTCAATTTTTCTTTCCAACCTGAATGCCTTCTCCAATGAATTAGGTTCCCAAAGGCGAACCTCATGTTGGATGTTATCCTTTAAAGTACCTGTGAAGACATCAATCCTATGCTCCTTTGGAATATCATTTACCCTTATATTTTTGTTTTGGAAGTCCTCAATGTGCTCCGCCATTGAACCCTTTTGTTTGAGATTTATCAATGGGCTAAAGAAGGCATTTCTCTTTGTATCCTCATAATGTGCTATCATCTTCTCTGTAAAAATTGAGCAAGTGATAAGTGGTTTATGAGAACAAAGCCATCGATACCATACAAACTGATTGGGTTCTAAATATAAAGTTGCAATGCGTACCTTTTGTGTGTGTGTTGCACATTATGAATATCAAAATATTGTTCCATTTGTAGTATCCATATTACTGAATCCTTGCCATCAAACTTTCGTATATCGATCTTTGGAATATGGTGGGTCTTCAATCCA
The DNA here is from genome assembly GCA_031772625.1 of Pinus tabuliformis. NCBI lineage: Eukaryota > Viridiplantae > Streptophyta > Pinopsida > Pinales > Pinaceae > Pinus > Pinus tabuliformis. Next base: position 955,390,793 of record CM062808.1, on the reverse strand, counting down.
ACGTTAAAATATATGAAATCATGATTAACATTTCTTTCGTTCTCATCATGAGTTTCATCTAATACTTTTTCACCATTAGGAAGCATTTCTTATAGCAACTTTGTTAAAGCTTCCTTCAAACTTTCCATGTCTTCTTTTAAACCATTCTTCAAATATTCCATGTTGTCTTTCATTTTTCTTCTATACCATCCGTATTAGCTTTCATGCCATCCATATTAGATTTCATGCCATCCATATTAGATTTCATGTCATCCTTCAAACCTTCCGTGTCTGATTTTAAGCTATTCTTCATACCATCCATCTTAGCTTCCATTTCATTTTTGGTTACTCTTTGTGAGAGAGAAATTTGTTGCCCCTGGTCTCGTAATTTTGATAGATCATGTTGCATTTCTTCTTCTCCTTCATGCGTCATACTAGATATTTCTGGTTGCTTACTAGGTGTTTCCATTTTCTTGCTTTGAGGCATTTTGAAATCAAAAAATGATATCTATGCTTCACCATTCCCTTTGAATCACTTGAAACTGAGTTTTCAAACAAAAGTTTTGTAATTGTTTCAAAAAATACACACTTTTTTTCTTGCTTTTAGGAGTTTCATCTTGAAATGATTATAAATCTGTAATTTCAGATCTCCAAGTTCTGAAATTTATTCCTATTGTATTGTTTTGAGTATTCTTTCCAACCCCACAAGTCTGATTGAGATTGGATTCTTCAAGAAGGATTTATGATAAATATCCCACGATGACCTGATTATGGATTAGTTTAGTAGAGTGAAGTTGTACGGGATGCCACGTGTCACTGTTTCAACCTTCGGCCTTGAAATTGTTACACATAAAACTACACTCTGTTTAATTTCAATCACTTTTTACAGAATTCAAATCCAATGCCTGAAACAAAAGTTATGACAATTTTCCCTAGGTCACATGTTTGAGACAAAATTCCGGAGCCTGCAAAAACCCTAACTTCCTCAGAGCATATCTCCAAAAATATAGCGAACCAAGATCTGAAATTTTTACATGAAGTTATATGTGATTACATCTCCACATGGTAAAATTTTCCACTTATGAAGCCTCGTAGAAAAAAATTATGATGATTTTTCCTAGGTCACTTGTTTGAGACAAAATTCTGGAGCCAAAAAAAACACTAACAAATGTTATGTGACCAACTCACAAAATAGAAGAAGAGATAGATCAATGACTTAAAAATTAGACTCTTTGAGGAGGAAACCTCCTTTACATTACACAAATGAACAATTATTAGATGATTCAAATGACAAAACCTCCTTTCTATATATAGGAGTCTAAGAGGTCACAATATAATGAGAGCTTACATAACAATATTAATGTAAGGGCACAACAATAACAATAACAAACTTCTATGGGGCACAATAATAACAATATGGGGGCTACAAGGGCACACCAATAGCAATAACGGGGCTACACTAACAATAACAATAAAGGGCTACACTAGTATTATAGGGACCTAACATAATCTCGTGGGGATCATGGTGCCACACATATCCCATTTATAAACTAATCTCCTTCAACATGTCTTATACCTACTAAAAGGCTTGTCTAGCATTAATAAAAAATGACCTACCGCCCTACCCAACTTAAACACATAACCCTTCTCGGCAGGGATGAAGTGGATGTGATCAACATTCAAGCTATGTCTGATGAATTCTAGGGTAAAATTTCTCATGGGCATGAAATTAGGTAAGTAGTATTGGGGAAGATCTAACCCATCCTAATATCAGTATATTCCTCAAACAGGTACCAGTCACCTACCATTTTATCTTTGCTGAGCTGCAAGATCTCTTTTTGCTTGGGCAGGATCCTAGGAGGTGGAAGATTGTTTGTAGTTGTACAGGAAGTGGCCATATAAGTGGAAATGAAATGGGAGAAACCTTCATTATTTTCTTTTTCCTTTAAGACACTATCCCAATCAAATACTCGCTTTCACAACTTGTGAGAATCTATGATACTCAGGGCCAAGTATTCAAATTTATCTATATGAGTGTACACAAAAAGATAGACCAACAAGGAATAATATGTGAAGTAAGAAGTGATAGGAAAATGGTTGAACTAAAATTTTATGGATTCTTCCAGAAAGGAGAGTATGTCAAGGATGAGGTTTGGTCGCATCATTATGTGTAGGAAATCTATGGCGACTTTGGTAACATTAGAAGTTTCGCATTCTCCAAAAAGTAAGGCAATATCAGTAAGAATGGGTTGTACTACTTCTGAAGGCATGGAAATAGGGAATCTATCAGCAATTGGGAGGGATTGATTGCCAGGTGCTAGAATTAGCTGGAGGAAAGCTTGTTGTTCTTTGGCCGAGAGCCCATTATAAGCATAAAAGAGGGTAACTTTAGTAAACTTATCAACATTGGAAGATTTTGGGCATATGAGGGCATTTTGGATTAATTTTAGTGTAACTTCCAAAACTTTTTCTGTGGTTGAGGAAACAAAGCAATTATTTCTTTGATATAGAAATCTGCGAGCCATGAGACAAATTCAGACTCTCTCTCACTCTCTGTGCTACCTCTACGTGGCCCTTCATGGCCCTGCATCAGCCTCTGTGTCTTGGCTACTGGATCACTCTCTGCCTCTCTCTGCTGATGATTCCCCGGTTGATAAAATCTCTCTCTCCAAATGTTATCCCTGCCCCTCAACTGCAAGAAATCACCTCGATCAAAACTTCCGCTTGAGAACTTCTCGCTTTAGAAATTCAATCTCTTGGTGTGTTTTCCAAATGACCCTCGAGCTTCCTTAAATAATCTTCTCATTGACATTCAACGTCCTAGATTAAAAGCTAATCAATGAATAATATCATTTTAGCTTGATCCTCGTCTTCTTCTAGAAGTTACACACACAATTAGATTAATACCCATTAATATTTTTAATTTCCTAAGTTTATACTTAGGGTCCCATTAAAAAATATATATTATTTTGATAAAATTTTCTCTATGTGGAATTTCCCAAAACGCTTTCTAGGCTCTTTGGAATACATGTGCCCAAGCCTCCATACAAAATTTGAGGCCTGGAGAAGATCCGATGCTACCCCAAATCAACACTCCATCTTAGCGAGGAATGTGCTCTAACAATGTACTGCTGTTGAATATTGCTCTGACTCTAAAGCATCGTCCTCTATGTTGCTGATAACTGACATTCTGTCCACCAACTACTGCGCTGCTGTTGACATTTCCACTTTCAACACTGCATCCATACTATAACTCCCTCTCAAGTGCTACATTTGTGATGTTGCTAGCACTGCCACTAGAATGAAAATTGTTGCTGCTACTCTATTAGCAATGGGAAAACATTGTTATAGACATTTTTGGGCCCTACAACCCCAAGAATGAAATGTCCATAAACCAAGGGCTCCTAAGTCCCTAAAAGTGTTGTTCTAACCCCTAAAGGAACAAGGTCAACAGATTACAGCTTCTCCTAGAAGTTTTCCATGAGAAACTACTCATAATTGGTCAAAACAGGATCATTGCAGCTGCTCCACTGGCTAACTGCGTTTCATCTCACCCAAATACACTGTGAGGGTGCGTTGCATTTCAAAAGTCCCTTTTTTGGGGAGCGATGGGTGAGAAATGACAAATGGCAGTGTCATTCCGCGAGGTGGAGAGGCAATGGAAGCTTCCAGAATCTTCTCCTGTGACACTTGCCTCACTGAATTCGACCAAGGATGAGTAAGAGGCCATCAGTCTCCAAGTGGAAGCAAGAACTATTAGAGAGAAGACACTAATCAAATCACAAGCCGACTCATCCCCCTTACAGATATCTATATATGGATCCCTCATCCCAGAGATCCAGAGGCTGGAGTTTTGCATATTGTAAGGAATTGTTGTTGGTTTCTTGAGACAAACATCAGATTGTTGGGTGATCTAAGCTTTGTTTGAGGTGAAGAGGGGCTTCTTTGCTGGGAGGTTGATGCTGGATCAGAACAACTGGTTGTAACTCCTCTTGGCTCTTTTCTTGTTTATCAATAAAAGCTATTTGAGTTTTCCTCCATGCTTTTGTGTCATTGATGCTTGTTACATTTGTATGGTCAATTTACATCTGATCCTAGATTGTTTATGATTATAGATCCATGTCTTTGTATAGTGCTATGCTTCTGTGATCTTACAGGTACTTTGTGAAGTTGGGCGTGCAAGGGAGCAGGTAGCTGAGGACTATCAAAGAAGAGAGGGATCAAATCAGGAGATTAGCGCAAGACAGATGTTGGTCTTTTCGTTCCTCTCTATCTATAATTCATAAAGGAAAAACAAAAGTAGATTTTCTCTGTTTGTTTCTAAGGCATATGTCACACCTTAGTGTGATAGAGCAGTTCTATATAGACACTTTTCCCTGTAACAAAATGGCGACTCCACTGGGGACCTAATTAGTTTGTTTGTTTATCATTCTTTGTTGTTTAAAAACTTACAAGTATCATTCGAACTGCATTTGCCATAACAAATGCAAAGTAGACAACTGCTACTTCAATCCATCTACTGGATCTGTTTATGATTTAAACAACTGATTCACAAACCATCTGATTGCCCTTGTGATAGCTCTTAGGTCCTCCTTAGATCTACTCCTGATTGTTGCATTACTGATTGCTTTTTGCTTGGCCAAAACCAAAGAACTGAACTGCAAACTATGACCCGGAACCCGAACAGAGTCTCGTTTCTGGCCCAGCGCAGGTACTGTTCAGAGATTCTGAATTTCAGCGCACTTCCCGAGTGGACAACCTGCGCTGCATTTCAGATTCTCTGTGTTACAGGTGCACTGATCAGACTAGCTCTGTGCAGTTGTGGCTTTTGTGGTTCATTCTTTCCAGTTCTATTCCTGAATTTTGCTGCCTATGATCAGTATATGTCTGTTTGAAACCCCTTTTCCTTACTGTTATTCCGCCTCCTTTGTACAAAAGAACTGTAGATGTTTTTGTGTGTTTGTTGAGTCGTTTACAGTTCTCCTTTGCAAAAGTAGCGTAATCGTACTGTCGTCCTTTGATTTGAATTTGTCGCAAGTGTCGATTTCAATCGTAGGAAAGAGTTTGATTGCTGTTGATGGTCGATTATCCTATTACTATTTCTTTTGGTCTGAATTTGTAATTTTCTAGTGTCAAGAACAAGTATTCATTTCAAAATCGTAAGGTGTTGTGATCGTCTCCATTTTTTTATTTCGAAAAAGGAACTTGTTGATATATGTCGCTTGAAAAGAAATTCAGATTTGTGCATCAAATTTCTTTTTAGCATTCATATACTAAGAAAGTCGAAAACAAATACATGCATGTGCATTTGCATATAGACAATCTAATTGGCTTGATTTAGGAAAGTGCATTTAGAGTGTGCTCTTTGCTCTTTGTGAAAAGATTCTGCCTTTCTTTTCCCTAGTAGCTAGGATTTTCATTGCATAAAGAAGATAAAATGTTTGTTTATCATCTTAGATTGCATTTTAGGAATTACATCTACATCTCGTGGTGAACCCGAAAGGCAAACTTCATAAAAAAGATCAACTTAAAATAAATTCAATGAATCTAACAACGCTTTGGAACTTAACGCACAAAATTTAGAAGTCTAGGCTAGAGACGTATTCCGGCGTCGTAAAGCCTGGTAACTGTTGTTCTCACTGATGGTTGGGTGATTCCTCCACTTTGAGACGATAAGTGCCATTACGGACTTGTGCTCCCACGTACCGTCGAGTATATTTTGGGAGACCCCAATAGGCTTAATCCTTTATCCATAGGAAGCCGTGTCTGCCGCCCTATCAATCACAATGCACTGAACACAACATTCGGGAAGATTGACTGCCGTACCGTAAAAAGTATTCTGCAGTTTTGCGATTGGCTTGGTAATCCCTCTACCTAGATTTCTAGAGCAGTCCCTTTCATTCCTTTTCAGACTCCTTAATGGAAAAGGTCCATCTGAGCACTTGTCACTTCAAGCTCATTAAAAATCGAAGGAGACTAGAGTCATCTTTTGTTTTTTCTCGACTCTTAAAAATTGAAAAAACAAGTTGTGTCAAAGCATCTAAATTTTATTTTAAATGGAATATTCATTACCCTTTCCTACGTTGATCTTGGGTTGAGAAAATGGAATCCACCAACCAAGGAATTCCCCTTGGAGGAAATCCTAGTCCCTTCTCCTCTTGGGGAGATGTTGGTGCACCCCATATGGCCACATTGTCGCTTCCAGGACTGAAAATTGGTTTGCCTGTATGGCTCTTCTCAACCTCTGTCGTTCATAACACCACTATTCCTGAACAATCGAATCAGCAACTAGACGAGTCCAGAGTTACCCACCAACCTTCTACTTCCTCTAATTCTTCCTCTCCTCCTTCCTCTTTGCTTGATGGGGCTGGTAAAGCCAAAAGTCAAGTACCTAAGGAGAAGAAGGAAAAGAAGAAGAAAAAGAAGAAGAAGGAGCCAAAAGCGAATGGGGGCAAACGAGTGTCGTCTAGCGAAAATCCACACACTGAATCGACCAGGCCTAAATCGCCATGTGTCATTTGCAAAGGAGACCACTATCACAGAGATTGTCCTTGCATCCCTCAGATCTTAAGGGACTGGTCTCCTCGTTTGCACAACCCGGTGTCGTCAACCTCTGATGATCATGTTGAAAATGCACCGTCAACTAGTGAAAGTGAAGCCCCATGACAAAAAGGAAAATATAGATTTCCTTGTAAAATGTGCGAAGGCGATCATGCCTTTTACCATTGTCCCTTCTTAGACGAAGCTAAAAGAGTTTTGGACGATCGTCCGGTTTCACCGTTACGACTTCCTCCTGGATATAAAAAAACTCTTGCCGAGTCTGTCACTAGTTGAAAATCTGGCTGGCCCGCTCAGGTGGTCGGCCGAAGCATCTATCATTGAAGATAAACCATCTGAAACCATACTAGACGAAAGTCAAAAGGTCGAGGCGGCAGTTGACCCGGTCTTGCCTTTAGAGGTTCCATCTTCAGATGATACAGTCACGGAAGAGAACAAGGATGACACCGTCCAAATTCTTTTCATAAGCACAGACTCCAACGAACATGGGGGCAATTTACCCGTTCCTTTACCGCAGGAAGGAAGTTCGTCAGAGTCATACCCGGCCGTCTATTCGGTCCCACCTCCAAGCAACCTAGTTGTCTCCTTCGACTGGAATCAACTAGGCAAACCCCGTTTACCAGCTAGTGTACCATTCAGAATTATTGTTCAAATATATTAGAATGGTTATGGCTGGTACCATCATAGATGAAGGGGCTTCTGTGAGTATCCTTTCCTCAATTGCTTGGAAAGCGCTTGGTTCGCCATCGATTTTGCCTGAGATGAGAAATCTAACAGGCTTTGATAAAGGAACCAGTCGACCATTAGGGATCCTTTCCAATGTGCCCATAACATTGAGAGGGAAAATCGTTCACATGAACGTTCTGGTAGTTCAAGGACCCCTGGATTACAATCTACTCCTTGGACGAGACTATATTTATTGCATGAGAGCCATTGTCTCATCACTCTTTAGAGTGATGTGTTTTCCGCACGAAGGAAGAGTGGTCAAGCTCGTAGACCAGCTTTCATTTCCCGGATCACGCATAGCAAATAGTCATGTACCATCCCTGAATGGTCTTTTCATGCAAGAAATGTCTCAATCCCCAGTCCGTCCACCCGATGAGCGCGAGTGATTCGGGGGGACATGACTGAAACCCAGGGGGCATGCACCCTGGTCTGCTTCGGCAGGAGAACTTCGGGTATAGGGTAGGTTTCCGCGAGAAAATATGACTAGTCTGTACTCTCGTCCGTGATTGGAAGAGGGGGTTATTCTAGAACAAGATTCTCTTGTCAAAGTTACGTGAGCGGAGTAACTTCCTCCACTCACCTTTGGCTATTTCGATAGACATCGCCGAAGAAGTGTTTTGTTTGCGCTGTGAATAGAACAATCTTTGGGTAACCTGTAAGAGGTAGGCCTCTCTCGGTAAAACAAATGTTTTAACGGACTAAAGAAGGGGTAACCTTGAAACTCTGTTTTATACCTGGGGGCATGCAAACCTTTTGGAGTGCAAGCGAAGAGCGACTATTTATTTTTTTAAATTTGTAGGACCTCTAACCCTTTAAACTCGTAGGATTGGTCGTTTCCTAACTTGCATAAAGAAAGGATGTGGGGAAAAACTCTAAAAGTTGCCATTTTTATATGAGACATTCTTATCACATGACTGGATTAATCGAGCAGTTTTAGCACATAGTTCAAGCTCGTTAAAAAATAAACATAAGCCATGAGCAAATGTTTCCTCCCGCATTTAAGCTCGTTAAAAAATGAACTATTCCTCGGTAAATAACCATCGTGAATGTAGTACTTCAGCCATTAAAGCCTTGGTCGTGTTTGCACCGTCACCTCCACTTTTTCATTGGCCGATCATTCACCTCCATTTGATTGTTTACCCATTTTGAGGAACAGCTGTGAAGAGTGATTTCACTAGCCATCCTTGTGACACTGCCGTGATTGGAAAATTCCAAACCTTACTTGGAATCAGCTGGTACCCATTTTATCACTCGTTCCTCAATAGACGAGTCTCCTTTAAGCTCTTTTCAACTGACTCGTAAAATATGAAAAGATTACCGAGCCATTGGCCTCTCCAACTCGTTAAAGGGACATGAAGTGCTATCCCTCCTCTAGATTTTAATCTTTTTGGACCTGAGGGATTATTACACAAAAAGATCGAGCGCTTGTTTTGTTCAGCTCGTTAAAAGTATCGAAAATTCATCCCTTCTATATTGTTTTATACTTTTTCGGACTTAAGGGATTAGATGACGAAAAAGGAATTTTGGAGTTACCTTTACGTTCCTTTTCAGACTCTCTAAAATTGAAAAGGACCGAGTTATCTTTGTCGTTAAACTCGTTAAAAATATTAATAGCGACAAACTTGTCTATAGACGAGAACGAGTTTCACTATCGCTAGGCTCGTTAAAACATAGCGATGGGTTTGCCTGAAGGGCAAATTATAGAACAATCATATGTTATCCTCCTCAAGCTTGACAAAAATAAAGAGGTATTGGTCAGCAATGACTGGGGAAAATTGGGAAGAAAACTTGAAGAAACTTTATTGGTAGCAAGTCGCTCTTGAACATGACACTTCCACTCCGTGTCTGAGTCGGGTTGGGTTGTTTCATTCACCAGTCACATCACCATGGTCACGCCATACCATCCACATTTGGGGTTAATGCTACCAATCCATAACATCAGTGTCGCTGATATGTTCAAGAGAAGTCATTCAGTGAATTCACCTGTGTCTCACCTACTACCATACATTATACTCCATTCTTTCATGACTGCCACCCTGAACCTTATATCACCAGATCGTTTTCACCTCCATCAAAATCATTTGCTCCATTCCATGTCATTGATGTGGGAGTCATTAAGGCCCTCCTATGACAGATCACTTCTTGTCGACATCAGCTTATTATCCAAGAAGTTGATCTAGGAACACCCCATTCAGTACTTTGAAGCTTGCATGCCTCAATGGCAAGTTTCTCACTTCCGGCGACAGGTTTATATCAATGGCCTTCGACCGAAAGATTTTGCGTGGTGTTCGACGCTAAGTCCTTTATTCACACCACGTGAATTGTACTGCAGTACCTTGAGGGTCATTATCATTAGCAGTGATTCCTCTCGCACTTGTTAACAATTTACATCATTGACTGGTATTCAAGCGATGTCTTTCCATGTTCGACTTCAGAACATTTCTCACATGGATCGACTTGTACTTTGAGTGAAGATCGGACGAGATTGAAGACCCCAGATCTAGTTTCATCCATCTGGGCTGCGATATATATTCAGGGAAATAAAGACATTAAATGTACATCATTGCTGCACAGATAATCATCCACTCAAAAGGATGATGGCTCTATCAGAATCATCAGTCTACACTCAGACGATTGTCTGTCCTATGTACATGAAAATGAATTTATAAAGCTGAGCATGGGAATGCCCGCCTCAGCCAGATCATGAAAACATTATGAAGATAATGTATTGTATTGTATCTTATTACAGGTCTCCTCCCAGCATTGAAAGAACTTCGGATCCTCACAATAAAGCATTTCACCCGACATCAAAAGATTAACGGCCTCATGCTTTAGGGGGCAACTGTTATAGACATTTTTGGGCCCTACAACCCCAAGCATGAAATGTCCATAAACCAAGGGCTCCTAAGTCCCTAAAAGTGTTGTTCTAACCCCTAAAGGAACAAGGTCAACATATTACATCTTCTCCCAGAAGTTTTCCATGAGAAACTGCTCAGAATTGGTCAAAACAGGATCATTGTAGCTGCTCCACTGGCTAAGTGCGTTGCATCTCACCCAAATACACTGCGAGGGTGCGTTGAATTTCAAAATTCCCTTCTGTGGGGTGCGATGGGCGAGAAATGACAAATGGAAGTGTCATTCCGTGAGGTGGAGAGGCAATGGAAGCTTCCAGAATCTTCTCCTGTGACACTTGCCTCATTGAATTCGACCAAGGATGAGTAAGAGGCCATCAGTCTCCAAGTGGAAGCAAGAACTATCAAAGAGAAGACACTAATCAAATCACAAGCTGACTCATCCCCCTTACAGATATCTATATATGGATCCTGTTAGCGCTTGAAATTTCACCTCAGGCTGAGAAAGGTAAACCTCAAGGCAACATCAAACCACTTCGCCTCGTAGCTAGCCCTACGGGGCGGGAGAGGGCTCTCTCCGGTCTATCTCGGTGAGATCTTCAATGGATGAGATGACCAATAGGGTAACACTGATTTTAGGCTAGTAAACTGATCAAAAAGGTTGATTTGGGGTTTTTAGGGTTTTCGGTGGCAAATTGAGGGGATGGCAATTTTGGGTGCGGGGATTGGACACAGTTTCTGCAGGGGGTTCTTTGGGGCGAGGTAGGAGACAATATTGATGCCTTTGATTGAGGTGGATGGTCAGGAATGACAGGTGAGGAGCTAAGGAGAGCAAACAATAACTTTGAATTCTCCTTAAACAGTAGAAAACATTGAAATTAAACAAATTTAAAAGCAGAGCATGACAGTCATGAATTCTTACTTTAACACTTCGTTTGCTTAATGTGCAGAAGGAAAAGAAAGGAAATGATTCACATAACACACTTACAAGTACATAGAGAAACACACCATCAATACATGTAACCACAAGAATCCCAAAAAGGACTGCAAAACCCTGGTCTTCCTTAGCCAAAAATTGCAGAGATACAGTGAATAATACAATGATAGTTTCTCCCTCAAGAGTCCAACCATGAAAATGAGAAAGAAAGTACATAATATAGATCATCTAACCTCTTTCCCTGCCTCCATGGGTCGAGCTCACTATCCTAGGAGTTGTTTCAACCACTTCTAAACTAAGCACTACAAACTAGGCAGTCAAAACAACTTGCCTCTATAAGTTAGGAAACCAATTCATTCATTTAATTTTCACCTTTTTCATAAATGAATCTTCTAGAAGAGGTACATAAGTGTAAAAGTGTCATAAAAGTACATTAATTACATCAAAGAGGATAATAATCCACCCCAAAAAGTCAAACAGGGCAAACTGCGTTTTTCTGAGCTGTACACTGAAATTTGGAGAAATTTGCCTGACGGGTCGCGCGCCTCTGCCTGATGGGTCGCGCGCCTTTGGGACCACTTTTGGTGCACTTCCAGGTGTCCAAATTGAGCAAGAGTCAGCTTGTTGGAAAGGTTTGTGAGTCTAATTTCCAACCCAACTAGAATTTTTGAATTTGGTGGTCATTTGCCCCTCCAAAATTGCAATCTCCCAAGACTTCTTTCTGTGTCTCAAAAATGTGGCAGAAAGTCATTTTTTGCTTGTTTTTTGACTTTCTGGAGGCCCAAAACTTCATAAAATCTCTTGGCCATGGATGAGCATATGTAACTTCTCATGAAAAATCTGGAAATGCTGAGTTTTTGCAAAATGGAGTTGCCAGGATGAAGGGTCGCGCGGGGGGTGAGACCCGTTAATGGAGAAAACCTGTAAATTGCCTGAAAAAACCAAAATTTACCCAAAATGCTAAAAATTTCTTGGGATTTGTGCTGTGGCTAGGCTATTTAGTGCCTTGGTCCTTCAGTGAAGCCTCGGCCAAGATATGGAGGGGATCGGGCCTCTTTCTCCTTTTTTGTGCCTTGGCCAACCGCCTTTGGAACATCTTCATCTTTGCCTTGCACACGTGCATTCTCGCCCAATAATGGTTCTTCATGTTTCTCAACAATTTTTTATCTTGGTTGGCCTTAGCCAACAGCCTCTCCAAGTGAGCATTGAGTTGGATAAGCATGGACTCTCGCTCAGCGGGCAATAGATCACCGGGTCTTCTTCGATTCAAGTTGCGGTCACTACGAATCCTCCACAACTCATCAAGAGCTTGCTCATCCTCCAACTGTTTGTTGCGCTGCTCTAGATATGAGATTGTCCATTGTGCCCCCTCTAATCTCCTCTGCAATGCATCATTTTCAGCTCTAAGGTGCTGAATGATCTCCTTTGACTCTCGGCTAGGAGAACTGACATCAAGATCAATAAGCTCTATATCTGGAACACCTGATGGTCCCTCATCAGTCCTTGGCTGCTTGCCCCTCTCTGATACCTGTGCTGCTGAAGAAAGCGGGGCCCCTTCCACCTGATGTGGAGATAACACTCGCTGAGCCGATGAAGAAGGCGAGACCCCTTCCACATGCTGTGGAGAAAGTACTCGCCGAGCTGTTGCAAATAAGGCCCTCTGGCCTCTCTGATAAGTAACCAAAGGTGAGGAGCTGACATGTCTAGTGACAGGGATGTCATGCTGCTGTGATGCTCCTCCCTCCTCGTGAATAACCTCAGGATGTGGTGGTGGTGGTGCTGTGAAAAGCTCACGAGAGATGAACTCCTCCCATGAGATGCCCTGCTGAGCCAACTGATGTAATACCACAAGCTGAATCAAACCATAATTGTAAAGGCTCCTATACTGCTGTGCCGGGCTCTTCCTCTGCATCATGGACACCATCCTCTCAATGTTCTGATAGAAGAAAACATGGATGTTCATCATCCGTACCCATGTGAAGTGCATCAATAGGCGAATATGGTACGGATATACCTGTGAAAATCTGCCCTCACAGGTAAAATAGAGCATGATGAGCCTCATCATGGGAGCATACTCACTCCTGAGAAATCTGAAGGGAAACACTCTCGTCAAGTGTCTCATGAGTGCTGGTCTAACGAAAGGCTCAAAATGAACGCTGTCCAACACCTTGCGCTTATTCCATACCTCTCCGACATTAGGTATCCCTGTGGCCTGTGCAATCATCTCGGGTGTCAATGTAAAGTCCACCCCGGCAAGGTTGACATGTCCATCATGCAAGTGTAAAACAAATAGGCGAGCCAACTCTCTATGGTGCTGAGTCCGAGAGATCCTCTCGCAAAACTCATAGCAAGACATGTACTGGAAACATGAGATTGCCATAGGACAAGCTTGTAAATCTGTCAAAGAGGTGGGCTCCTCTCGCCTATGATGACCGCCCTTTCCACCCTTATGAGGCCTCCTCTGTACCTCAATCTCTGAAGCTGATGCCTGGTCATCACTCTGCTCATAGGTTTCGGTTTCTGACATTGTTTAAGGAGCAGAGTGGCCAAAATATACTGCTGTTTCTACCTTGTAAAATGCTTATTTATATGCTGTTTCAAGGGGACAAGGAGCACGAGGGGAATGTTAGGGGAGGGACACCTTTAAAGGGAAAATGGGAATAAATATATAAAACAGGGATTTAAGGGAAAAAACATTGAAAAAATCATTGCATATGCATCATTATATACATTGTTTACATGGGTATAATGAGAGGTAGGGTTAGGGCTTGATTTTTCATTTTTTAGGGAAAAGGGGTAGGGTTTAGGTTTTATTTACAAATTTAAAAGGGAAATTTATATAGAAAGACAAGGAAAATGACATGGGAAATGGGAAAAATGATTTACAAGGGAAAAACCTTAAAACAACATAAAACCCTAGGCATATTTTACAATTTTAAACCACAGCCATATAAAGCTTTTTCTCTTGCATAATGAGATCTTTAAAACATGTATTCATGATGTCTTTAACCATAACAAGCAGCAATTTGTAAGTTGGAGGGACTACCTTAGGCAATTTAGCAATTTTGTTGGCTCCTTGGATGAATTTGTAGGTGATTTGGTAAGGAGGGCGCTGACGGGTCGCGCACCTCACCCAACGGGTCGCGCGCCACTGACGGGTCGCGCCCGTTAGAAAATAACACTGCTGGAAGGCGCTTGACGGGTCGCGCGCCTCTAACGGGTCGCGCGCCTGGTCTGACGGGTCGCTCGCCTGGTCTGCTCACAATTTCACTCCAACCCTCGCCCAATCTCTCTTGCAAGTGAGTTAGATGCACAATGAGTGTAAATGGAGGGAGATTGGGCTTTTATAACTTTGATTTGAAATAATTTCATGCCCAAACCCACTTTATAATGTTTTTCTTTGACACTTTATAAAATTGACCATTTTGGTTTCCTTTGTCCTGAAATTGACTCATTTAATGCTTTTGCTCGATACTTTTTGCAGGGATATCATCTGAGGGATCTTGGCAAGGGAGCCAGGGTTACATGCTGTCCTTGGAAGCTTTTTGAAATTTCATCACTTTTTACAAAAATTTGAAAAATGACCTTGGCTTTAAAAACAGGGTTTTTAAATCCAAGGTGAAAATTAATTGTACAAGATAGAAATTTGCGAAGAAACACCTTTAAAATCATCCCTCTGGCTTGCTGAGCACTTATTGACCTTCAAAGACATGACCTTGTAAACAAACTTGACCAAAACCCTAGACCTAGGAATTTGACCTCAAGCCAAGACAAGACAAGCTTGAAAGTGACTAAGGACTGAAATGACTTGATCCAGCAATGCCAAGAGGGGGACAAAGACACCAGCTCCTCCATCAGGGTTATGGCATGCCTAATGGGATGCAAAAATTGACACTGATGAGACACCTACTTATGCAAATGCAAAGAGCTTTGATCGCTAATGGAGGGCTACAAGACCGACTCTAACAGATCCCTCATCCCAGAGATCCAGAGGCTGGAGTTTTGCATATTGCAAGGAATTGCTATTGGTTTCTTGAGACAAACATCAGATTGTTGGGTGATCTAAGCTTTGTTTGAGGTGAAGAGGGGCTTCTTTGCTGGGAGGTTGATGCTGGGTCAGAACAACTGGTTGTAACTCCTCTTGGCTCTTTTCTTGTTTATCAATAAAAGCTATTTGAGTTTTCCTCCATGCTTTTGTGTCATTGATGCTTGTTACATTTGTATGGTCAATTTACATCTGATCCTAGATTGTTTATGATTATAGATCCATGTCTTTGTATAGTGCTAAGCTTCTGTGATCTTACAGGTACTTTGTGAAGCTGGGTGTGCAAGGGAGCAGGTAGCTGAGGACTATCAAAGAAGAGAGGGATCAAATCAGGAGATTAGCACAAGACAGAGGTTGGTCTTTCCGTTCCTCTCTATCTATAATTCATAAAGGAAAAAAAAAAGTAGCTTTTCTTTGTTTGTTTCTAAGGCAGCTGTCACACCTTAGTGGGATAGAGCAGTTCTATATAGACACTTTTCCCTGTAACAAACATCCAAAATTACTAAACTAACTGTGTTCAGTATGATACCACATGAATGTTGGAGCCTAACTATTGCTAGTCTTTGCACTAACCCTCTGAATCTATTGCGCTGTTGCTGACTTCTGCTTTGTGACATATGTATTGCGGCCAACTCTGCTCAGCGCTGTTTAGTCTCTAGCTCTCCTAGCCATTGCAACTATCTATCCGACACTCATCGGCACCATCCAAAACTAGTCCATCCTGCTACTTCTGATATGGGCTCCAGTAGCAAGGAAATGCTCCTAGAGGTGGACTCCTCAAGGATCCTGCCCATCTATATGTCTTTTGAACTATAGCTCCAAATCAGCCCACCTCCCTCCTAGAGGTATCTTGACTGTCATGGTGAACTCCTCTTCTTCAATCTTTATGGGCGAAACCTTCAGATCATGCTTCTAATCCTTGTCCTTCTTCTTGAGAGGACACTGAGTAGCGTAGTGACCCATCTCACCACACCTGAAACACTTGATATACGAGACATCATTCTTACGTCTCCGCCTTTCCTACTGTCCCTTCGATGCAAGGGTTGCATTATCCTCCTCCTCCTTGGGCTTCGACTCACTGCTGCTGCTGCTTCTGTCAAGTTTGACCTTGACTAAGTCTCGCCTCAGCTCCTCTTGTTTTAGAGCTACCCACATCTCATCCCAATTTAGTAATGTTTCTCTGCCCATGATACTCTGGATAAAGACTTGCCACACATCTGAGACAAAATTGAGGGCTAGTCTAACCAACTCTGAATCCTGAGGTGTATGCTCCACAACAGACAACTCATCACGGGTTTCCTTTAGCTTCGTGAGGAATGGATCCACACACTCTCCCTTCTGCACCAAGTACATCTTCTGCTGCTCAGAAGATCCTTGATATAACGTGGCCAAGGCATCCCACATATCCTTAGCAGTCCCTTTGCTAGCAACGTGACACACCACATGATCCTTGACTCCATCCAGGATCATCCTCTTGGCCCTTGCCATCTCTACCTTGTACTTCTTCAATGGATTTGGATTTGTTGGTTCAACCACCACGTTGTCGGCATATGTATTAAGGAAATGCTCATCTAGAAGGAATGACATTCTAGCCTTCCAGATGACGTAGTTGGATGCTCTGTCCAACTTGTCCTAATCCCTCAAACCACTGGTTGCCATTTCTTCCAAAAATATAAAGTCAAAATTCTTGAACCAGAATCCCTACTGCAACAACTGATGGTATTACTCCTATTTGTTAAATTCATTTAAACAAATTACTTGTAGTTTCCTACGACAAATATCGTAATATATATACTGCAACCTTCACTTAATTAAATATTATGTGGAAATAAGAGACTAAGCAAGAAATAAAATACAACACAATAGACTTTTATTTTTGGACAAATGTCCTCGGAAAAACTGGTGCAGTAGATCTGTGGGTTTATTATTATTAAGCAGTAGAAAATTTTGAATACTTCTCGGGTTATTCAGTTACAGAGAGAAATACTGGTAGGAAGATTTGTGAGATTACCTCACAGAATCAATGAGAAAATACTAACTGATCTGGATATTGAATGAAGTGCCTCTAGGAGGCCCTAGGTTGCCTTTGCACAGTCCTCACACAGTCCCTACGTCAACCTCTCTAGGCACTACGTCACCCAGTCTGTTGATCAGTTTGCTGCCCAAAGTATCTGCTCTCAGCCTCCCGGTCTCACACCCCGGCTCCTGACTTCTGAAAGTGACTCTCCCCGGAAAAATCTCAGACTCTCTCTCACCCTCTATGCTGCCTCTACGTGGCCCTTTGTGGCCATGCATTTGGGCTATTGGATCACTCTCTGCCTCCCTCTTTTGATGATTCTCTGGCTAAGAAAATCTCTCTCTCTCCAGATTCTATCACTACCCCTAAACAACAAGAAATCTCCTCGATCAAAGCTTCCTCTTGATAACTTCTCACTTCAGAAATTCGATCTCTTGATCTCTTGGTGTGTTTTCCAAATGACCCTCAAGCTTCCTTAAATAATCTTCTTGTTGACATTCAACGACCTGGATTAAAAGCTAATCAATGGATAAGATAATTTTAGCCTAATCCTCATCTTCTTCTAGAAGTTACACCCACAATTACAGTAATACCCATTAATATTTTTAATTTACTAAGTTTAGACTTAGGGTGCCATTAAAACATATTAATTATTTTAATAAAATTGTCTCTGGGTGGAATTTTGCAAAACTCTTTCTAGGTTCATTTGAATACATGTGCCCAAGCCTCCCTAAAAAAGTTGAGGCCTAGAGCACATCTGGTGCTACCCCAAATCAACAACATGGATCCATGGGGTTGGATGGGAAGTGTAGGGGGGAGTCCCTCAACCAAACATTTGTCATGCTCGCTTACTGAAGTATCTAGTGTGTTGGCACTTTGGTGGCAGGTGTGTTCCCTCCCCACACTTCGGTGGTGTGATTGAACAAGGTCAGGGTGAGGCTTGACCACCTCGAAATTGATCCTAGCCATTGATTGGCTATACCCACCAGCTGAATTTGACTTTCTAGGGGCTAGCATTGGATTATCCATCATGCTAGTTACCCCCCGAAGTGCCTTTTGGGACCAGGTAGACTTAAAATCGATGATGATCTACTCGCTAATTTCTCATCGATTAGCTCTATCCATTCAATGTGGAGGTGAACCCCTTTCCATCTGTCTTTACCTTTTCGCCTTTCTTCTAAGTCCTCATTGTCATTCCTTGGGGATATACTGTCGAGGTGTTACTATCGGGTGGACCCTGCCTACTCATTTACATCCTGATGCTTATATTTTGTGCCCTCATGTTTCCTTTAGGGTGTTATTGCCTGGTTAACCTTGCCCGCTCAGTTAAATCCTGACACTTATATTTTGTGTCCCTCATGGGTCCTTTGGGACGTTGCCACTGGGGAATCATTGCTGGTATGACATCTTCCCGGTCTTCCACTCTTGGTGCATAAAATTTGTTCCTTGTTAACATTTTGTTGGGGTAACTCTGCTGGGTGGATCCTACCCAATCCTACCCACTCATATCATCCTGATGATTTACTTCTTTTATGCTTAACACTTCGTCAGGTAAGCCCACCGGGTGGGATCACTAGTAACTAATAGATTTTTTTCTCATTGCTAACATGTCATCCATGTCTGCATGGAGCTTTGTGTAGAGTCTTTGCCAGCCTTGTTGTTCCTTTTGATCCTGTTATGTTTTTCTAAAGTTTTTAATTCCTCCCTGCATGTAAGTACAAATCTCCTTTGCTATATATGGAAAATGAAAGGGAGTATGAGGAGGTACAACATTGGCTCCAACTAGGGAAAATGACTTGTAGGAAAGGCATTGAGAACTTGAATATTAGTGCCTTGAACTTGGCTATGGAGTCAAGAAAATTTAGGTATAAAGCAAACAAAAACAAAACGAGGAATTGCCCATTTATAGGAAAATCAAACAATTCACCATCCAGGTTCTCCAGTAGAAAGATATTGTTTCCTTTGGCTTCAGTTATCTTGAAAGGTCAAAACCACAATGGATCAAATTTCCCACTCTTGCCCTTGTCCTCTCTTCGTATATCCCATTTGAGCACGAGATCACCTGGATGAAACACCCTATCTTTATCTTTCCTGTCAAATAGAGCTTTCATATTATCTTGATATTTGATTAGATTTTGTGTTATTTGTCCCTTCCTTTCTTGCAATTCCACGAACTGATTTATTCTCCTGGTTAGGGGGTTTGGCTCCTCCTCTGCATCCTATAGAAGTTTGGCCACTATCATATCCAATTAGGTGGGGAAAACAACAACAGTCCCATATACCAACTCAAATGGGGATTTCCCAGTGGACCTCTTAGTAGTGACTCTGTTAGCCCATAATGCAAACTTGAGTTGAGAGCCCGAATTTTTCTTATTTTGTACTATGCTCTTCTTGAGGATTCTGACTAAGGTCTTGTTGGATGATTTTGTTAATATATTCCCCTGTGGATAATAAGTAGTGGAATGTCCCTAATTAATATTATAATATTGACAAAAGCTGATAAATTTAACTGTTTTAAACACGTGTGTTATCAGTGACTATTTTTCTTGCACAACCAAGTATGGCTAAAATGTTCTCCTCCACAAAATTAATAAGCACTGGATCGGTTGCATTCCTAGCAGTGATGGCCTCTACCCACTTAGTGAAGTAATCTGTTTCTATGAGTATCAATTTGTGCTACCCACTGGAAGATGGATGGATTTATCCAATAAAATATATTCCCCAGAGCCTAAACAATTCATCTACAAAAACAAGGATCATAGCGAGGGGTGTTAGCTTCTATTTTAAAGCCAAAACTTGACACTTTTTGTAGGCTCTAACTTATGCATGGACCTCACCAAACAACTTAGGCCAATAGAAGCTCGCTTTGAGAATTTTATGGGTTGTGACCTTCCAGGTATAATGTCCTTCACAACATAGTTATGAAACTTATCTATTACCTTAAAAATCTCTTCTTCCACCAAGCATAATAGTAATATTCCCACATGATCTTTCTAGTACAATTTCCCATTGGAGATGACAAAATTCTGTGACTATAGCCTTAGAGATATGTACTTTGTTAAATTTAGGTGGGCATTCATAAACAACAAATAATGAACAACAAATTTATACCACTCAGAGACTAATTATTTCATTTGAATTTTTTGTGTTGCCCTGTTTATATCTTCCTGTTCACCTTGTTTCTTTGGCTCTGTCTCATCAGCTAGCAGGTTTACACCCAAAGCCTGAAAATTTTCTTTTGACAATTTTTTTTCCAATCCTTGCCCCTTGATAAATTTGGTAGGCTTGATGTCCATGTCATACTCCTTGATCTTGGAAATCCATTTGCCTCTCTTTCCTTCACTGTCTCCCCATGTGAGGATTTATTACACATCACCTGTAAGGACATAAGTAATTATCCTAGATTGCATGATATAAATTCGGAAAGCTTTCAGAGCCTTAACCAAAGAGTAGACTTATTTTTCCAGGATATTATATTTTAGTTCTGCACCCCTTAATATCTGACTGAAAAATTCAATTGGCTGTTCCTTCTCATCATCATTTTTTTGCAATAAAATGACCACCATTGTGCTAGGAGATGCAAAAGAAAAATTTAGGAATGGATTTTGATAATCAGGACTAGCTAAAACAAGGTCTACTGCAAAGGCCTTCTTGGTCCTAGAGAATGATTCTCTAGCTTCAATAGCACACTTGACTTCTTTGTCTTTCTTTAACATATCTGTCATTTCCCTCACAATATTAGCATAATTAGGTACCAACCTCCTTAGAAAATTGATTCTACCTAAGAAGACTTGTATCTCCTATTTATTTATGGGTAGGAGAATATTGCTATTAGTCTCCACCCTTGTGAGGTCAATCTTTACTCCCTCTGTTGCTACTATGTGCCCCAACAACTTACCTTCTCTTAGAGAAAATTGTGACTTCTTGGGATATAGAGACAAGCCATAGTTCCTAAAATTTTCAAAGGCAAGCTACAAATGCTGGAAATGTTCCTCATCAAACTTCGAAAAGACAATTATGTCATCCAGGTAAATTACCGCAAATTTGTGTTTTCCCCCAACAAATTCTATATCCATTACTATTTTAAAGATCTCTCCAACATTTATGAGACCAAAAGGCATTTTGGCGTACATGAAGGTTCCCCATGGTGTGGTAAAAGCGGCTTTATTCTAATCCCCACGATGTACAACAACTCGATTGTGTCCGAAGAAACCATCCATCATGGACAACTGGGATGATCCCGATATTTTTCTGCAAAATGTAATCCATCTTGGGAAAGGGGTAATTATCCTTTAGAGAAGCTCTATTAAGGTTTTCGAAGTCCACACATAATTTAATCTCTCCATTTTTATTCCTGAAAGGGACTAAATTTTCCACCCAACCTAAGTATT
Organism: Pinus tabuliformis; assembly: GCA_031772625.1. Taxonomy (NCBI): domain Eukaryota; kingdom Viridiplantae; phylum Streptophyta; class Pinopsida; order Pinales; family Pinaceae; genus Pinus; species Pinus tabuliformis. Next base: position 955,369,288 of record CM062808.1, on the reverse strand, counting down.
TGAGGGGCATAATAATTTGAGCATGGAGCAACTTCTTAACCTATTCCATTAGTGGGAGTAGTAAGTGATTTATTTTCCTAATCTTCTTCTTGTAGCAATTCATTCCAACCTTCAAAATATTTTTGTGTTGAATGATACTAGGATCAAAGGTCTTCAAATCATCGTAGGACCAAGCAAAAACATCAATATATTTTTTAAACAGATCAAGCTATCTTCTCTTGTAGTACTTGTAGTATTTTGGGATCCCTTTAGCCGGCTTAATGATTTTGGGTTGTTATTCTACGAATATTACAGTCCTATACATCCTCCTCGCGCTCTTAATTTTTTGGCTGGACATCTACATCATTTGAATTAAACAATCTTTCTAGAGGAACCAACCCTTTGGGACTTGTGTTTCCCTTTAGCTGCAAAATTTTCTGGCTAACAATCATTTCCTCCCAGGATACCTATTGTTGTTCTTCTGTGTCATCACCCTCCCGATCTATCATTTAATTAGAAAATTCTCCAATTAACCCCATAAAATGTTTGATCTGATCCTCATCTCCAAAAACCTACCAATATTTCACATTACCTGGTACTGAGGGCCTGTATCTGACTTCAACCTCATACCCGAGAAAGGGGTTCTATGCTAGCTTGAAGGTATTTGTTGCACTTGCTAAAGAACCAACCATCCTATTCTGGTCTCTAGGTAGGAATTGGATATTTATGGACAAGAAGAAAATTTCAATTAAGTCCCATACCTCATTCTTGTAGGACCGCAACATTGGATGTTTGGTTTGGTACTGATTCCTAACGTGTTTGATAATCAATTGTGAATCTCCATAGATTGACATACATTCAACATTTAAGTTTCTAGCTGCTTGCAGGCCCAACATCAAGGCCTCATACTGTGCATATTATTTGTAGCATCGAATTCCAACTTATATGCTAGAGGAACAATGCTACCTCTAGGAGATTTTAGGAACACTCCTTCTGTTAATTTTTGATATTGTTCTATGTTGTATCAATTACTTTAGCACAAATAAATACTTCAATTCACAATCTTTCCAATTACAATTAGTCTTTTCATTCATAAAAAATAACTGAAGTTAGAAAAAAAAATGTAATGACAAATGAGACAATCAACACATCAATAATAGACACTAGGTTTGGTCAAAGAGCAGGGAAAAACCCCACAAGGGGGAAAACCCTTTGAAATTATCCTTTTATTAGATTATCATAAAATGATCAACAGAGAGTACAATGACCCCAATACAACATAATCAACAAAATAACCCAATAAAATTCAGAAATAAGTTTCCAGCATCAGAATATATCAGAGACAACTTTTCTTGGAAGCGGTCAATTGCAATCAACAATGGTCAACAATCAATTTTAGTGAAACTTCCTAGTTGCATGCATGAGGAACTGTGTGAGTGACTGGAGGATTCTGGTCACACCCTTGATGCCTGCAATATAGTGAATGTGGTTGAATTTTCCTTGTGATGTGCCTGTGACTATAATCCAAAAACCCTAAAACAGATGCGAGCCTTAGACCCTGTAATTTCAGACTTTTACGGACTTCTATTCTCATCCATGCCTTAGAACTGTGCGAGCCAAGAAGAGAAGAAGAATATGCTTTGTGATGTCCAAATGAGCTTGAGGTCACTTGTATTTATAGGCTTCCATGGGTATCCAATTTTCTTTATCGCCAACCTGTCTAAATGTGCATATGTGGGTTTTTCTTCATAAGTAGACTTTCCCTTGTCCAAATTGATGATATTTATGTTGATTTTGGTCGTCTAAAAAAAAGGAATTCAATGCAATAATCATCTCCATCCAATGAGCTTTCAAATTTGATTTTGACCATATTTTTATACTTTAACACTCCCTCTCAACTGGGGATAATTCCACCTGTCAATATCTGACCATCAATCAATATGTCATGTATATCCTATCATCATATCATGTCCCATCTCTGCTCAACACTATCTGCTGAAACATTCTCAAATCTAAAGAAGAAGAATCATCGGGGAGATAATGCTACCATCCTCTACATCGTTGAAGAGCGTATCTCAATCTGAAACCACATTGAGAAGTACATCTCAACTCGAAATCTCATGGCGGAGCTAAATATCTTTGACCCCTAATCAACCAATAGTTGATATAAGGTAGCACATATCAACCCATCCTATTGCCTACTGATTTTTCCAACAATTACCATCAAGAGTCATGTGTTAAAACACATGCATCATAATATGATCTTGGGCGAGATACCCGACTTACCAAAATGTTGGCCAGACAAGAAGGGACAATCCCAACAAGCCCAACTTGTGGGTATGATGCCAACTGGGGTATTCTCTGCAAAGACGAGGATAGGGGAGAAACATCTCCAACCCTATGGGTAACAAATAAGGGTGATACCCTATTTTCCAGAGATCCCTCAACCCCAGGAGCCCTTTATCTCAATTCCACACCACGGGAGTTCAAACAAGGGTTAAGAGTTGGCTTAGTGTCCTTGCTCAACGATGCCTTTTATCAGGAGGGGTTACATCCATCAGTCCAAGATGCTCTCTGAAGACTAAGAACTTCCCTTTCAACAAAGCCTTGGTAAGAATATCTATAATCTGCTCATCTATTGATATGTGATGGAGTCTAATGGCTCCTCCCTGCACCATGTATCGAATGAAGTGATATCAAATCTCTATGTGCTTGGACTTGTCATGAAATAAGGGATGCTCTACCATATGGATCCCACTCTTGTTGTTGAAATATATCATTGTAGTATCTAGGACCTACTCAAATAGCTCTCCAAAGAGCTTCCTCAACCAAACTACTTTGCAATTAGCCATGCTAACGACAATATATTATGCTTCGGTGGTATTTAATGTTATGAACTTCTGCTTCCTAGTCATCCAAGATATTATTGCAGATCTAAGGTTAAAACAACATCCAGACGTACTCTTCCTATTGACAATGTTTCCTATGAGGTCAACATCAGTGTATCCATGAAGTCAGATATCTCCGACAAAATATTAAGACCAAGTGTGATCGTCCCATTCAAATATCTCAAAATGTGTTTGGCAGTGATCCAGTGTGCATGGAGAGGTCCAGTCATGAATTGAATCAATGTATTAACTACATAGCATATGTCTGGACGGGTGTTCACTAGGAACATCAGAGCCCCAATCAACTGTCTATACTAGGATGGATTCACCAAATCGGGTCCTGAAACTTCTCCACATAATTTCTTGAACTTCATTTCCATCGGTGTGGGTAGTGAATTGCATTCCGTCATCCCAAATCTTTCTAACAAATTCACAACATATTTTCCTTATGAAAGAAAAATATCACGAGGCCTTTGCCACACCTCAAGGTCTAGAAAGTAATGTATGAGTCCAGGGTCCTTCATCTCGAATTCATAGGTTGACTCCCTCTTACACACAATCATCATGGGCTCGCTACCTATCAAGAATAGATCGTCAACATATACAACCAAAATCAACAACATACCTTGGAATACCTTGAAGTAGAGGTTGGGATTGGCATTGCTTCTTGTGAATCCTAGCTTCACCAAATAACTGTTTATGTGGGCATACCATGCTCGGGGGCCTTCTTCAAACCATATAATGCATTTTTCAACCTGCAAACATGTGTCTTTTGATCCTCTACTTCAAATCCCTATGGCTTCTTAATGTACACTTCTTCTTGTAACATTCCATGAAGGAATGTATTCTTCACGTACATCTGATGAAGGGTCCATCCTTGAATTGTGACAAGGGAAACTATTGAATGAATGGTTGTATATTGATCCACAAGTGCAAATATATCATCATAATCTTCTCCATCTTTCTGGGAGAATCCTCGAGCCATGAACCTTGCCTTGTATTTCTCAATGCTACCATCAAATCCATGCTTGATATTGAATAGCCATTCTGAAGCCACCACATATTGCTCGTTCGATCTCGCCACAACATCCCATATGTCATTCTTCATAATTGATTCATATTTTTTTGCCATAACATCTTTCCAAACTTTTTCTTTTATGGCTTCTTCGAAAGTGGGAGGTTCAACTTGAATCACAATGCTGATAGCTACAACATGCCCCTGGTACCTGCATGGTTTCTTCCTTTCCCTAAGTGATCTTTGAACAAAATATTGTCTCTCATCATCCTATAATGTGTATCGAAGCCAAAGTAGCCTCTTCCCCGTGGGAGGATCACATGGAGGAGGATCTAAGGGATCCATGGGATCCATGTCATCATCAACAAATCTGTCTTAGATTCATGCACGAAAGGACCATCTAAAATATACGTATCATCATTATTCTTAGGAGGAGGTAGAGGAAGGTCCATTTCTTGTCTAAGGGCAACATATTCATCAAATGTAACATCCTTCCTACTTTCAACCTTCTTTTGACCAGGAATATATATTCTAAATGCTTTAGAAATTTCATATTATCCAACAAACATAACTTTTCTTCCCAAGGCTTCCAACTTGTTCCTTTTGTCCTTTGGCACATGAAAGTATACGGGGCAACCAAATATATAGAGATGACTACATTGGTCTTGACCCCTGTGAATACTTCTTCGAGGGTCTTGTTGTCCAATGCTTGATGAAGTAACCTATTTGGAACATATACAACGACATTTGTTGCTTCTCCCCAAAGGAACTTTGACAAATTTTGATCATGGAGCATGACACATGCAACTTCTATAATGGACCTGTTATTTCTTTCATCCACTCCATTTTTTTCAGGAGTATAGGGCACAATTGTTTCTTTCTCGATTCCTTCCTTGCAAAAATGAATGAACTCCTTTTTTGTACTCCCCTCCATTGTCAGACCTGAATATTTTTATTTTCTTTTCTGTTTGATATTTTATCAAAGTTTCAAACTCCTTGAAAATTTCTAAGGTTTCATCCTTGTGCTCCAAATAATATATCTATGTCGTTATTGAGAAGTCATAAATGTAGATTTTCCCGTATATTCACAAGCTCATGCAGTGTACTAAAGCAAGAGAAAAGAATCTACTTCTACTCTTTACAGTGGAAGCACATAAAGATCGAGAAAAACAATAATAAAAAAGAGGAAGACAAATCAATGGCACATAACACAATAAATATCCATGGAAAGCTACAACTAAAAACCCCACTATCTGTATTGTATTAAATCAGAAATCCAAGATGAGATTACAATGCTTGTTCTCACAAGAACAATCCCAGCACTTAGTAAAATCAATCTCCAACTCACAAGCAAAATCTTGGCCAACACTTAGCCAATTCTCCTGCTCTCCAAGTCCCTATTTCCTTTCGCAATTCCTATGGCTGATTAGCCCATCTTAAAGGGAAACCAGTGCATCCAAAACTGTGCAATCCCTTCAAGGTTTAGTTCTTGATTGCATGCACCATCTCTACAACTCAAAAAATTATACAACAATTAGTACACTGTCCCTGCACTTTAGTCTCAACTGGGTCTTTCTAAGAATCGACATGCATGAGTTTCTGATGAGGGAATCTTCAGTTAACTGGAGTAGCACTAGTTAATGCATTAGTGCATCAATTGACTGTTAACTCACTGTTAGTTCCTAAAACAATTTGGAACTAATTTAACTGGACTTAACTCAGTAAATGGAGTTAACTAATTACAACTCATACTTAACTCATCCTAGACGCTTATAATATAGGGAGAACATATACATGACTTCAGAAAGACTTCCAACTCAAAATTCCTAAGTTAACTAAGTCAACTCACTCTAGTTAACTATTACAAGTTCCTATGAGAATAAAATTCGATTTTAATTCTCAGTTTAATTCAAGGACAAATTAAACTAGAATTTTTGGATTCTATTTTTATCATTTCTTGTTGCTATTTTCAACACTCCCTCTCAACAAGAAAGGAATTCAACTCGATCTCGATCCTGAACCTTTGGAATGTTCTACATGCAACACTTCTCTCTAGTGTTGTTGCCACAACAACTCTAGAAACAAAAAACATCCAACCTGAATCAGAATGATGCCTCTGTCATCAAAATCTTTGACTACTATTGCCTTTTTCGACTGAAAACTCTACGCTTCTGTTGACTCTACCTTTTTGCATTGTTTTCAACCCTTATCTGCGCTTCTTCAGTGTCTGACTGCTCTAACCTTTTTCACTCTGATCTTTGACTGCATTAATCCCACTGATTCCTCCAGCTACTATTTACTTTGGGCTCCCGTAGCAAGGTACGATCCATGAGATAAAACCAATCAATGGACCCTACCCAATTTCATCCCTGTTGGGACTATCACTTCACATCGACCCACCTCACACCTGGAGGTATGGCTGCATGTGATCCCTTGGAGGTCTCTACATGACTGGATGCCTCCACTTGGTCTCCTCTCGGCTTCTCCAATCATGGCTACTCCACAATTGTTTGATACTGCTTCTGAGATCGCTTCTTCTCTACTTGAGTGGATCCCTCCACTCAGTCTCCTCTCAACTTCTCTAGTTGTGGCTGCTCCACAATGTCTTGAAGCTTCTTCCAAGGATTTTTCTGGGGCTTCATGTTGAGAGGTAATTTACTCTCCCTATCAGCCACCAAGTATCTAACCTTTTCCTTTCTCCTCAAGGCTTTGCATGCATCTTGAACCTCAAGAGCATATAGGTTCTTAACCCATGCACCGATTTGTTTCACCTGTCCCGTGGTGATGTCCCTAAGGAAAAACTTTCCCTTACTAAAAACCACATTATAGCCACGATCTTCCAATACAGCGACTGAAACAAGATTCTTCTTTATTCATAGAATGTACATCACATCTATGATCTTGAGAGGGGAGCCAAACTCCCTCTGAAAGGTAACCATGCCGATCCTGGTAGCTCTATACCTCTCGTCATCTCCAAACTCTGTGCTCTGCTTGAGGTATTTCTCCTCAAAATCAATAAAGAGATCTCTATTGCCCGTTATATGGAATGAGGCACTGTTGTCAAGATACCACACTGATCTGAATGGAAAATGGCATTCAACCATGGTATTCATCCACCCATGTTATTCATCCACCCATATATTTTACCCATGGTATTGTAAGTGGCATCCACCCATGGTATTCATCCACCCCTCGAATTTAATCATGGTATTGTAAGCGGCATCCACCCATGGTATTCATCCATCCATGGTATTGTAAGTGACATCCATGTTTCAGGTGAAAGCACCCTAGTGCTTTGGGTTAGAACCCCAACAGAGCATAAACAAATTACAACAAGAAATACTCTAGCTCAGGAAAGATGCTTATATTATCAAACTACGTAAGAGTGACCGTACCCGGATTTCCTTCCTTTGAGTAGGTCTTGCAGGGTTCAAACCCTCTGCAACTTCCGATGTTCTTCAAACCTAAAAATAATTCAATTCGAACATACATAGCAGTATAGAAGTAAAGCATATTCACGAAATTGACTTTATATCATATAAAAAAATGATTGATCATACATCAAAACGACATTCATATATGAATTAAAACATAATTTGATGCATAGACATAGTTAATTTCGGAAACAAGACAACATTTCTTTTATTATAGTAAGCTATAAATAACATGGAGAGAATTCACCTGAGTCTTTCTCTGGCTCCAAGTGGAATTGTCCTCCAGATTCGTCCTATCCCAACCTTCAACAATCTTCTTCCATCACCAACACCATGATATCTCAAGAAAAAGGAAGGATATCTGTAATCAAGGAAACAAGGGTTTCCTGAAGCTTGGGGAAGTACACGAGGCACAGGGATTCATCAGATTCAGTAAGGGATAATCTTAGTATAATAACTCTATCTCTTCTCCTCTGAACAATTGGACCGTTTGAATCACCCCAAAGTCTCCAGGTAATCCTCAAATCCTACTTGTAATGCTTTATGATAGTTTTTAAAAAGTTTTTTCAAAGTTTTGACCATGGGAAACTATGCCCAAAAATTCAACTCCGCATACTCACAAAATACCAGATAGATATGTACAAAGATACAATATATACAAACAAGCAATTGCTCGGCCGAAGCCTAAGCAAAATACTTCTTAAGGTAGAGCCCATTTCTAGGCTCTGCCAACTTGTTCCCTTCGAAGTCAATTAATTCATAAGCCCCTTTTTTCAAAACATGCTTGACTATAAAGGGACCATACCACATAGATTTGAACTTGCCTGCCCCCAAGCCCTCTTTGTCTTGGTCATAGACTAAGACAAGGTCGTCTTCAGAAAAAAACCCGAGGACGGACAACTTTATCATATTGAGTTTTAATCCACCTCTTATGGGCTTCGTTTGTTATGGCTACATCTTGACGCTACTCATCAAGATGTTCCAAATGAATGAGGCGTTCTTCGAGGCAAGATGTCTCCGGAAGAAGTTCTAAAGCTATATTAAGGGACAGAATTTCGCATTCGATAGGGAAGATAGATTCCAACCCGTAAACTAGTTGAAAAGGAGTAAAACTAGTGGCAGTCTTAACTGAGGTTTGTTATGCCCAAAGTGCCAGATACAACATGATGTGCCAATTGGATCGAGTTTTATCAATTGTCCTTTGAAGGATGGTCTTAATGGATTTATTCATGGCTTCAACCTGCCCATTGGCCTGAGGATAATATGGAGATGAATTCTCCTGCCAGAAGCCCAACTTGAGAGCCAATTCGGTCATCAGTTGATTTTGGAAGTGGCTGCCATGGTCAGTGACAATCTCTCTTGGGATACCAAATCGTGAAATAACCTGGTTGAAGAGAAACAAGGTTGCTGTCTCACTATCATTTTTGAAAGTAGGCATGGCCTCAGCCCACTTCATAAAGTAGTCTACGACCACAATGATGTACTTGTGATTCCCTACCGAAGGCAGATTACAAGTAGTAAAATCAATGCCCCATTTTGTAAATGGACTGATAGTGATAACAGGAAAAAGTGGAGCTGGATGCACACACATTTTCCGAGTATAAACTTGACAAGGATGGCAATGTTTGACCACTTCAATACAGTCTTTGAAAATTGAAGGCCAAAAGTAGCCTACTCGCAAAATTTTCTGGGCTGTTGCAAGCCTTGATAGATGACCGCCACAAGCTCCACTGTGGCAATCATTAAGTACTGACTCGGCTTCTTCCAAAGTTAAGCAATGCCTAAGGATTGAGTCAACCCCTATGCGATATAAGATATCACAATAATAACATAGTTTTTGGCAAGGTGACGTAACTTTCGACACTCATCTTTGGATAAAGCAGGTGGAAACTTTGAAGTCTGGAGATATATAATGATATCTCTATACCAGGGATCCTGTGAATAAATGAGGAATAAATGTTCGTCAAGAAAAATTTCCTCATAAACAATAGCTTCCTCACAAGGCAGCTTTGAAATCAATTCCACAAAAACTAATGATTTCTTAGATTTAGATGACAAGAATTCGAGATCGAACTCTTGAAAATTAACAATCCATCGATTATAATTTCCCCCAATCACTCGTCTACTGAGGACAAACTGAAAAGAATTGACAACCGCTAAGACAAACGTTTTGCAAAGAAGAATGTAACGACGAAGCCGTTGAACAACATGGACAGCCGCAAAGGCCAATTTATCGATGGGAGAATAATGTAGCTCAGGTCCTACTAAGCCTCGACTCAAGTAGTAGATTACATGCTCATTGAGAGCATCATCCTCTTGAACCAGAACCATATCGATGGTTGATTCTGCCGCAGCGAGATGAAAAAGGAAATCTCTGCCATAATCTAGTGGACTCAATAATGGAGCAGAGGTTAATGCTTTTTTCAAAGCATCAAAATATCATTTCGCAAAATCGTCCCATAAAAATGGAAATCCTTTCTTAAGCAAACACATAAATCCTTTGGTAATCTTGGCATAATTTGCTATAAATCTCCTCAAGAAATTTTCCTTTCCTTAGAGACTTTGAAGTTGACGAATGGAAGACGGGGGAGGCAACTAAATTATTGCCTCAACCTTGAAAGGATCAACTCGAATCCCTTCAGTCGATACAATGAATCCTAACAGCTGACTGGATGTGACCGCAAAAACACACTTATTTGGATTCAATCGGATTTTATAAAAACGACATCTCTCAAAGACTAACCGAAGGTGCCTGGGATGATCAATTCTCTTGCGAGAACGAGCAGCTAAGTCATCCAAGTATGCTTCGATAACATGTTTGATGTCGTGGAAAGCATAAGACATGGCCCACTGAAAAGTAGCTCCAACATTTTTAAGGCCAAAAGGCATCTTCTTGTATGAAAATGTGCCCCAAGGAAAAATAAAGGCTGTCTTGTGCTGATCCTCTGGACGGATAGTAATTTGATTGTAACCAGAGAATCCATCCATGAACAAAAAAATTTCATTACCCGCACATTCATCAACAATTTGATCAATAAAAGGTGTGGGGTAATTGTCTTTTGGACAAGCTTTATTTAAATCCCTAAAGTCGATACATACTCAGACCATTCCTTGCTTATTATCTACCGGGACTGGGTTGGAAACCCACTTAGTTAGAGGAACGGGGTATATGAAACCCGCCTTAAGCAGCTTTTCAACTTCAACTTTAATAGCTACTGCTTTCCGAGGATTGACCAGTTGAATTTTTTGACGAATAGGTTTGGCGTTTTCGTATGTCTTGATCTCATGCTAGACTATAGATGGATCAATTCTAGGCATTTCCTCATAAGACCAAGCGAACACATCTCGAAATTCTTTGAAGAGATTGGTGTAGATTTGAATTTCTTCAAGGGAATAGTCATCTCCGATGAAGACATTTTTGATTATGTTAGGATTCCTAGAGATGTTCACAGGTACAGTTCGTGAGATAATCGACATGTTACCTTCGGCAGAAAATTGTGCTGGAGCCAAAGGGTTTGAAACTGTATAAACATCACTAGTAGAAAGATTGGACAAACTAGATTCAACTTCACGCAATGGAGGGAGAAAATATGAACGATGATGTAAATCATCCCATGGTCGATCCACACCCATCATTGCTTCCAAAATTGCTTCTTCAGATGGTAAGACTGTATCCAAGCAATCCAGAGCTGAAGTAGAATCGAGGGTCCAAGCCGGAGCCACATCGCCATCTAACTCCTCTAGTGAAAAAGGAGTGGGATGGTTGTTTGCAGAGTTAACGATAGATTGATAAGCGAGTTCCGCTGCAGACATGGGAAATGCCATTCCACCTACCTGCCCTCCATCTAATGTGGTGGTAGATGAAGGTAAGGGCCAAGGGTCCAAAAAATAACGAGTTCGAAAGAACTCTTTCCGAGAAGGTCCCCTAGAGGATGAAATCGCATTAATTCTAGCTGTAGGAGTAGGGAGGTCGAATATACCCATTAACAAAGAGTACATCCCAACTCCTAAATTCTCAATAGGTTGACAGGGATTTTCCACCAACGGAACGGTAGAATCCGAAGTTGTGTGAGAGTCACTTAGAGAGTAATCTAACTGATCAACTCTAAAAATCCTCCCCTCATGAGGAAAACAAAGGATGCAGATTAATGATGAAACTATGGCATCCATCTCATAAATCCAATTCCTGCCTAAGAGGAGGTTATAATCCAGGTTCGCATCGACAATTTCTACCTCAATATTCACTACTTTTTCCCCAACACAGATAGGAAAGGCCGGTATAATCCCGTGCGGCCTATGATAATAATGTCCATCAAATGCTGTCAAAAGAGTCGGTGAAGGAACAACTGAAGGTGATCCAATGGCCTTCCAACATGACATAGACATCACACATGTGGAAGCTCCCTTATCTATAACAATGCGAAAAATATTGGTCTTTCGGTATGTGGACTTTATCTGGAAAGCCATATGGTGAGGACGTCTCTTTTTGACATTCAACATAAAAGTGAACACTAAAGAATTCTTTGGGTCTACTGAGCCGATTGTTGAAAGCAAAGCACTTCTCTGAGCAGGGCACGACTAGAGTACCTCCAATGCTGACATAGCACAAGGACTTTGAGCCAGATCTTCTACAATCGAGTAGTTTTGGGCTGCCTTAGAATTAGGGTTAATAGTTGAGTGCTTTGCGGAGCCTTTTGGTATCCGAGGTATAGAATCAATAGAGGGCACTCAATATGAAGTGGTTCTATGGCTTCGGGAATAGATTTAACCTTAGATGTTTCCGATTCACCATAATCGTGTGCTCGCGTAGTGACGTCAATATGAGAGCTCATCATATAAACATTTGACGGATTTTCCCCTTCCTGGTTACCCTCAGCGGAGGTACCAGCATTAGAATTCATGCCAGCAAGTAATTGCTGCCCTTGGGGAAAAGGGTTATTTAGAACAACTTGGGAGCTAGAGGACCCTTACTATACTAATAAGTGTCGAGCGTCTTGCATATTAGGGTAGAAGTGAGTAAGATGATCTCCATTGCATAACTTGCATGGAAATTTTACCTTTTTCTTGGACTCTTTCCTACCCTCTCCGTCATCATTACCGAGTTTGTATGCATTGCCTTTTCCTTCCTAGTTCTTCTTCTTACCTTGTCCCTTCCTCTTCCCATCAGATTGTTGATTTCCTTTGGGGTTAGTGGTCTAGACGACGTTTATAGAGGTAGGTTGGGAAGGTGTAGGTACACATGGTGCTGCCTAGGTAGAAGAAGCAATTTGTAGAGACAACTGCTGTAATAGATTCAATAGGTTCACCACGTTAACATCAATCAATCTGACTATACCATTGGCATGGGGACCTAGTTTCTGTTTGGGTAAATCGACCTTAGATCTAGGAGCATTAGGTATAATTTTCTAAAGAACCCTAGATTGAGAATATATCAGTTCCAATTGCTGGGCTTTGAAAATGCCCTGCTCTTCTGTATAAACACCAGAGAGAGACACATCTCCTTTGAGATCTCAGGTTGTAATGATTTGAGAAACCATTTGAGAAGGAACTCTGGTGTGATTTCAGCTTTGATAAGCCTTTTCCTCCTCCTCCATTCCTGGATGTGATCCGAAATGTGAGTTGCGGTGTCTTGCACCCTTCCCTTCGAATTTTGGGATATTCGAGGGAAGTTTAGTTGGGACTGGAGGCCAAGCCAAATTGTATCGAATCAGATCATTTGCCAATTTAGTTAAGTCTGCCAAGTTCAGCGTGGTCAGAAAAGGGAGTCCTGGCGGACGTTCGAAATTCCATCCAGTGCAGGCGGGGTTCCCAAAGGTCTGAAAAGAATGACCTGGATTTTGAAAAACACCAGGTTGCCCAAAGTAACTCATAGAGCCTACCGAACCAAATGGTGCTCCTTGTGGTCCAACAAAATTCGAAGTTTGACCAACTCTTTTTGAATATCCTCCGTAACCAGTGAAGTTACCCCCTAACGAAGTGTTAAAAGGAGCTGATAGCCCCAGATAAGGATTCCATGCATTAGAAAAGGGTGGAAAATTATGAAATGAATTAACTGAAGAATACGACACATTCCCTTGTTGGTTGGAACAAAATTGATTCCCAGCTCCTATCCCACTAACTGCATGGTTTTTCCAACTCTGGAATGGGTTATTACCTTGACCTGTAAAGGAAAAAGGCATTGACCCTAATGTTGGATTGGAGTGTGGTATATGACCACTTCCAAATGGGAAACACTGAAAAGAAGTTGATCCACTCATAATGGATGTGGAGGTGGTCGATGGTATGTTCAAAGTAACTGGAGGAATCCGTGAGACAACATTCCATAAAGGATAAATCCAAAACCGGATGCAGTAGCCTGAGAACTTCCACTCATTGACGGAATGGAAGTAGACCCAAATATAGCGCGCTGGGAGTAATAGAAGGGATGGAAATAGTTCCTCCTCCTTGTATAGATATGGGAGTCTGCACACTCTCAACACTCGTCGTAGATGCCATGCTTCTAGTAGTGGTCATAGAAGGAATATATGGGTGTAAACTCGGGCTTGAAGGCATATGAGTCGGGGCTCTGACATACAATAGAACGTCTAAATGATCAGGAGGAAGAGGAGAATTCAGAGCCACAATCAACCCTAAAAGATCTTCAACTTCGATATTATCTTCTGACTGAAAATGTACTCGAGAAAGAACTGGTGTGTTCCTCTCTAACTCTCTACTGGTGCTAGGTCTATCTTATGAATTAATGACCCCAAACGGAGGATCAATCTTTGATGCGCTTGTTGCCACTGGTTGAAAACCACAGGAAGAATTGCTCCTATGCCTTCTAGGAGAAGGCTTAGGACTCGTAGGTGATAGCCCATGAAGTCTCCTAGACCATCAAGATGGTCGATCAACCACTTTGAATTATTTAAAAGATCTACTTAAAGACTAAAAAAATTATAAAGCTAGGCTGACTAGGAGCAAAGAACACTCACCAAAAAGTCCCTAAATATATCAGCAATCAAAGAAATATCGAGTATTTCTGCTCTAGGTGATTAGGACCGGACACAAAAATACAAGAAAGTTAATAACAAGGGCCTTCCGAAAATAGACTAGGGTAATTACGCACCAGCCTTACTAGCGAAGGTATCAGAGGCAGTTACGCTGACCTCTAGACAACAACCTTTGCCAGTGCAAGCACCCAAGCTTCGTAAGGGTACCCTCCAGAATTATTACTGAACGTGATACAACGTCAGCCTCAGGTGCCACAGGATTCCCCTCCGCAGCCACCTGTGTGATCCCTAGGATAGGAAACTATGGTCACCAACTCGTATCAGAAGCCAGGCAGAACAGTCATGAGGCGGGATCCAACAAGTAAGAGAGGGGGTATCTCTTGTCCTTATCTTCACTCTCCCTCGTGCTTTACTCCTAGTTACAGAGCTTTCTCACTCTCCCTAATGCTATTGGATTTCGCTCACTAATCAAACTTCTATGCTTTGTAATTTTGAGCGACTTTGGAGAGTTAACTCTCCTCTTGCCTAATCTAAGGCCCTAATAAACCTAAACTTGTTGGTGTATTTTGATGAAAACATAAAAGTTCTAGTTTATTTTAATTAATCGCTTGATTTTAATGGCTGTTCTTTAAGTCAAGGGTAAAGATGGGAGTCAAACCAATGATGTTTTTATGACGCAACATAAATCAATGAAAAACTAACTACATGAATGCAGTCATTTTTTCTTCGATGAAAAGAGATCTATATACGAGTTCTACGAAACTTCTACAAAGCAAAGTACTTTTTCTCTTCTTTTCTTGAAACACACTTCACACACCCAAAAACTAAAAGACTATGAATGCTTTAACAATGCAAACTACCCAAATGCAAGATATAATGGAGATGCAAGATCCTAAATAACACTTGAAAAGCAAAATCAATTGTTTATAACTAACAATGAGCCAACTTAAGTACTGAAGAGGATACAAATTTTGAACACCAAATTCTCTCCAAACAAGAAGAACAAATTGTAAAAGATCACAATTCACTTTCAACAACAAAAAGCAACCATAAACTAAACTTGGCAAAAGAAAAACAAAAACAAAGTTTTTTGAGATCTTTTCTTTTTTAAAGAAGAAACCAAAACAAATTTTTGAAATCATCAAAATTCTACTCAAACTCAAAAGATCAAAAAAAGAGCACAAGGAGTCTTTGCAAGTTACAAACTCGAAAATGAATGAAAACTTGAGCAAAAAGACTTCAACTTGTACAAAATGACCCAAATAACAGCAAAGAGTTTAACAAATTGACCAAGAAGCCAAGAAAGAAATACTTCCAAATTCGTCAAAAAACTTTTAAAAAGCAAGAAAAGCTATGAGGCCACAAAACAAAGGAGAGCATAGCAAGTAGATTTGAAATCTGGGCTTGACACTGAAACTGAAAACAATCTCG
The DNA here is from genome assembly GCA_031772625.1 of Pinus tabuliformis. Lineage (NCBI taxonomy): Eukaryota > Viridiplantae > Streptophyta > Pinopsida > Pinales > Pinaceae > Pinus > Pinus tabuliformis. The sequence goes on along the minus strand of CM062808.1, from coordinate 955,353,552 downwards.
TGTTCTAGAGGACTAGAACAATCAAGAACCTTAGGATGAATTCTTGTGTGCCAAAACACAAATTACAAACTCGCTAAAGAAGCAAACCTAGGCCAAATATTTTCAACGAGGAAGAGACTTCGAAACAATAATCTTGCAGAATAATTAAATTCTTCAGAGAACAATTGACCACATAGAGACTGAAAAGACCAGACAACAAATCTATCTGGGATGAAAGATTTGGAAAAACAATGCAAAAATTTGCATACGCGACTGTGAGCAAACACAGAGGTGTGCACACGCGCTCCTGACATAGGAAAATCGCGTATACACAAGTTCACTTTACAGAAACAAGCGTGTATATGCAACTGTAAACAAAGTAAAGAGCATATAAACAGCTTTGTAAGAAAAAATAAAAAACAAAGTCTGATCCAAAAGATAAGACTTGAGGCTTGGGACTCTAGTAGACCAAATAAGATTATAACTGCAAGCAAACCAAAGACTGAGCCTTGATTGAGAATGAACAACCCAAACCAGGAGTAACAAGATTGTTCTCCCCAATGGAGTCACCAATTCTGTTTCGGGTGAAAGCACCCTAGGGCTTTGGGTTAGAACCCCAACAAAGTAGAAGCAAACTACAACAAGAAATACTCAAACAACACATGCAAGATTCTTATATTATCAAACTATGTAAGAGTGACCATACCCAGATTTCCTTCATTCGAGTAGGTCCCGTAGGGTTCAGACCCTTTGCGACTCCTGATGTTCTTCAAAACTGAAAAATCATTCAATTTGAACATACATAACAGTATAGAAGTAAAGCATATTCACGAAATTGACTTTATATCATATAAACAAATGATTGATGATACATCAAAACAACATTCATATATGAATTAAAGCATAATTTGATGCATAAACATAGTTAATTTCAAAAACAAGACAACATTTCTTTTATTGCAGTAAGCTATAAATAACATGGAGAGAATTCACCTAAGTATTTCTCTGGCTCCAAGCGGAACCGTCCTCCGGATTCATCCTATCCCAGCCTTCAACAATATTCTTCCATCACCAACACCATGATATCTCAAGCAAAAGGAAGGATATCTATAATCAAGGAAACAAGGGTTTCCTGAAGCTTAGGGAAGTGCATGAGGCACAGGGATTCATCAGATTCAGTCAAGGATAATCTTAGTATAATAACTCTATCTCTTCTCCTTTGAACAATTGGACCGTTCGAATCACCCCAAAGTCTCCAATTAATCCTCAAATCCTACTTGTAATGCTTTATTATAGTTTTTAAAAAGTTTTTTCAAAGTTTTGACCATGGGAAACTATGCCCAAAAATTCAACTCTGCATACTCACAAAATGTTAGACAAATATGTACAAAGATACAAAATATACAAACAAGAAATTGCTCAGTTGAAGCCTAAGCAAAATACTTCTTAAGGTAGAGCCCATTTCTGGGCTTCGGCAGCTTGTTCCCTTCAAAGTCAATTAATTCATAAGCCCCTCAAGGGCATACAAGTTCTTGACCTGTGCACTGATTTGTTTCACCTGTCCCATGGTGATGTGCCTAAGGAAAAACTTTCCCTTACTAAAAACCACATCATAGCCACGGTCTTCCAATACCGCGACTGAAACAAGATTGTTCTTTAGTCATAGAATGTACATCACATCTATGATCTTGAGAGGGGAGCCAAACTCCCTCTGAAAGGTAACCGTATCAATCCCGGTAGCTCTATACCTCTTGTCATCTCCAAACTCTATGCTTTTCTTGAGGTCTTTCTCCTCAAAATCATTAAAGAGATCTCTATTGCCGTTATATGGAATGAGGCACCACTATCAAGATACCACACTGATCCGAATGGAAAATGGCATTCACCCATGGTATTCATCCACCCATAGATTTTACCCGTGGTATTGTAAGTGGCATCCACCCATGGTATTTATCCACCCATGTTATTCATCCACCCATGGAATTTAATCATGGTATTGTAAGTGGCATCCACCCATGGTATTCATCCATCCATGGTATTGTAAGTGGCATCCACCCATGGTATTCATCCCTCCATGTTATTGTAAGTGGTATCCACCCATGGTATTCATTCACCCATGGTATTTTCCCATGGTATTATTACATCCACCCATGGTATTTTCCCATGCTATTATTACATCCACCCATGGTATTCATTCAACCGTGGTATTTACCCACCCATGGAATTTACGTGTGGTATTGTAACAAAAAAAGGCTATAAGTAACAAGTCGCATTTTGTAAAAGGATAGATTTTCCACCACAATGTAGCCTTTACAATTATTATTTGTTTTAATTAAAAAAAATGTTTTTATGATTTTGTTTACTGGGTGTTCTCCTCTTTTCTTCTGGCATTTCAAATTTTTAGATCTTGGGGGTCTCCACCCCAAGATCCATTTCAATTTTTTAGATCTTGGGGGCCTCCCCTCAAGATCTAGATCAGTGGTATCATATTCAAGTTATGACTCCATGGGAATGAGGGTTTGACACATATTTTAGTTTCAATTTTTTGCAGCAATCTTCAACAAACTTCATGCACATGCTACGACCTCCACAAAGCACTTTCTTGGGCAAAGCGGGAAGAATTTTGTTTTTGTTTTTTTTTTTCATTTTTTGTAGGATTTTTTGGGGGGGCTAGTTTGCAGATCAGATCTTAAATTTTTGGCGAAAAAAAAAAGATCTGGATTCCTTGCGAAAAATACCCAAATTAAAAAAAAAAAACAATTTGCCAAATTAGAGTCTGGATAAGGGAGATATCGTTGATTTAAAATAAGCGATGTTGCACAAAATTTTTCTGACGACAATTCGTGGACGATGACTCTCCTATCATTTTTATATATTTTATGCAGAATTTCATAAAAATGATTGTAGATCTGAGCTCCTCTTGAAAAACCACCCAATTAAAAAAAAATTGGTTGAATGGAGTTCGGATGAGGGAGATATCGCCAATTTAAAATCAACTATTTTTTCCAAAAGTTTTATGACGACAAGATAGTTGCAACGTGAATATGAGTTTCCAGAATATCCGGTTAGAGATTTCAATCGCATGGGAAGATGCATAATGGTCACTCTATATCCAAAAACAGGTTATAATAAAGATTTCGAGTTATTTTGACCGAGTTAGGCCTATTTTAAATCTGGAGCAACATTCATAGTGGGTTCCCTTTGGAGATGTGACCTCCCACCCTGCTTTAGTTGGAACTTGATTCACATTCATTAGTTTCATCATAGCAACATTCGGCTTGGTTATTTGGAGACGTTCCCTCCCACCCTAGGCTATGTAGGCACCTGCTACTTCATCAATAGTCAGCATCACAGTTATGGGTTAACCGCACAAAATCCTTGTCATCGAAGTCCATTTTCTAGACCGCACATTGTTAGAATCACAGTTGGTCACAAGCATTACAAGGTAATCCTATCCTCAAATCTTCACTTTTCATGGTTATGGGTCATCCACAAACCCACACTTCATCTAAGTCCATTTTCTAGGCCGCACACTGTTAGTATCACAGTTGGTCACAAGCATTACAGGGTATCTCTATCCTCGGATCTTCATTCATAATGGTTATGGGTTAAATACATAAAACCGGCACTTTACCCAATTCCATTTGCTAGGCTACACATTGTCAGTATCACAATTGGTCACAAGAAATACAGGGTATCTCTATCCTCAAATCTTCGTTCATCATGGTTATGGGTTTACTACATAAAAATCTTCTCTTCAATGACTCCTCATATTCAACACAAACTTCTCAGGAGGGAACTTCACGCAATTGGGACCATTTATTCTTAAGGAAGGAGGAATGATCTGAAAGGAAAATGGCATCCACCCATGGAATTTACCCATGGTATTGTAAGTGGCATCCACCCATGGTATTCATCAACCCATGTTATTCATTCACCCATGGAATTTAATCATGGTATTGTAAGTGGTATCCACCCATGGTATTCATCAACCCATGTTATTCATTCACCCATGGAATTTAATCATGGTATTGTAAGTGGCATCCACCCATGGTATTGTAAGTGGAATCCATGCATGGTATTCATTCACCCATGGTATTTTCCCATGGTATTATGACATCCACCCATGGTATTTACCCACCCATGGAATTTACTTGTGGTATCGTAACAAAAAAAGGCAATAAGTAACAAGTTTCATTTTGGAAAAGGACAGATTTTCCACCACAATGTAATCTTTACAATTATTATATGTTTTAATAAAAACAATGTTTCTGTGATTTTGTTTACTAGGTGTTCTCCTCTTTTCTTCTCGCATTTCAAATTTTCAAATCTTGGGGTCTCCCCCTTAAGATCCATTTCAATTTTTTATACCTTGGGGGCCTCCCCTCAAGATTTGGATCATACCAGATGCCTCCCATGACAGCGTTGGCCATGCATGAAATGAGAGTGAAATCAAGTTCGAATTGTGAAGCTAGAGTTTCACCTGCTGCCGCTATTGTCGGCTTCTTTTTGCTTTCTTTCTTCTGTGGGAAATTCTTGGCATAATTCCCGTGCTCGTGACAATGAAAACACTTGACTTTCATCAAGTCCATCTTCTTTCCTCCCTCCACATCTTGGGACATATTTCCCTTGGCCTTCTTTGCCTTACTCGCTAAGGCAAAATCCTCTTCCACTTCCTTGGAATAGGTCCCATCTCTAGTGTTCCTCCTGATCTCCTCCAGCATCAAATCCGACCACATTTGTTCCCAATCTGGCAGCGTCTCCTGACCATTAATAGAGTCCTGGTAACTATGCCAACTCTTTGGAAGTCCTAGAAGAGCTAAGCTCACCATATCATCCTCGACAACTGTGATGCCAACACTTCCAAGTTCATCACGACATTGAGCGAACTTGGTCAAGTAATTTGGAATTGAGTCACCTGCCTCCATCTTGATTTTTCGAAGTTTATCTTTTAGTGCCAACTTCCTTTGGTCACTGCTGTTCTGGAAAAGGTCCTTCAATGCTTTCCACATAGCATGCAGAGTTTCCTTCCCATGGAGACTCGAGATAATGTGGTTTCGAACTCCCTCAAGGATTATCTGCCTCGCCCTTGCCACACAATTATTCCATTCGTCCAAATTCTGAGCATCCGATGCTAGTGGCTTAGGAATGTCTTGATCAATGAATTCCTTCAAGCCATTATCCTCCAACACGACCTCCATCTTGTCCTTCCAGGCTATATAATTCGTACTGCCATCCAAGGCATACTCAAGCTGCAAATGATAGAACACCATATGTCAATCCTGAAGTATGTATTGAAAATTCGAATTTCACCTATAACCTAAAACTCAAAACTTTGAAATATCATCTAGTATAATGTTCTTAGCTCTGATACCATGCGTATTTTCCTGTAGATTCACAAGCTCATGCAATGTACTAAAGCAAGAGACAAGAATCTACTTCTACTATTTATAACAGAAGCACATAAAGATTGAGAAAAAAAATAATCGACAAGAGGAAGAAAAATCAATGTCACATAACACAATAAATATCCGGGGAAAGCCACAACTCAAAACCCCACTATATGTATTGCATTAAATCAGAAATCCAAGATGAGATTACAATGCTTGTTCTCACAAGAACAATCCCAACACTTAGTAAAATCAATCTCCAACTCACAAGCAAACTCTTTGCCAACACTTAGCTAATTCTCCTGCTCTCCAAGTCCTTATTTCCTTGCGCAATTCCTATGGCTGATTAGCCCATCTTAAAAGGAAACCAGTGCATCCAAAACTATGCAATACCTTCAAGGTTCAGTTCCGATTGCATGCACCATCTATACAAATCAAAAAATTATACAACAAATAGTACACTATTCCTACACTTTAGTCTCAACTAGGTCTTTCTCAGAATCTACATGCATGAGTTTCTGATGAGGGAATCTTGAGTTAACTGGAGTAGCACTGGTTAATGCATTAGTGCACCAACTGACTGTTAACTCACTATTAATTCCTCAAACAGTTTGGAACTAATTTAACTGGACTTAACTCAGTAAACTGAGTTAACTAATTACGACTCATACCTAACTCATCGTGGACCCTTATAATACAGGGAGAACATATACATGACTTCAAAAAGAATTTCAACTTGAAATTCCTAAGTTAACTAAGTCAACTCACTCTAGTTAACTATTACAAGTGCTATGAGAATAAAATTCGATTTTAATTCTCAGTTTAATTCAAGGACAAATGAAATTGGAATTTCTGGATTCTATTTTTATCATTTCTTGTTGCTATTTTCAACAATCAATGAAAGTGATATAGTAGAGATGGCCACCAATATAATGCACGGGCATTGGACCACCTATATCAGAATGAATGAGATGGAGGATGTCATTTGTCTTGTTCTCGCTAGAGGGGAATGGTACCCTTGTCTTCTTTCCATTGGCACAACTTGGACATATTCCATCATGATGAGCTTGAACCTTGTCTATCCTTGAGACCAATTTCTCTAATTTCAGAAGGACATCATAATGTAGATGGGCCAATCTCCGGTGCCATAGCTTGCTTAGATGATTAATATCATGGACCAATGCTAGAAGTGGTCTTCTAGTAACCATGTAGAGTCCTTCATATCTTTATCATAATGTGAATGCATCTCTCATAGGTGATCCAATAGGCCAAATAAGAACCTTTCCCTTGATGAAGGAAACCCTCATCCCTTTGTCTTCCAAAGCGAATATTGATACAAGATTATTCTTCAACCCTGACACATACATCACATCATGAAGCAAAATAAATTCTCCCAAATTCAAATAAAATTTGGCCGACCCAAATCCTTTAACGAGATGAGTGGAGTTGTCTCCAAGAATGATTTTCAAATTTTACTCCCTCTCTACCAAATTAGAGAGAACTTCCTTATAATAGGAGAAGTGATGAGTGGACCCACTATCAACCAACCAACTATCTCACAAATCCAGAGGAGATGAACTAGTAAGGGCATAAATAAGAATATATTTATATTGATTAACAACATTGCTTCACACCAGGAGAATTTTGACTTCTTTTGTGGACGACAATCTTCTTCATGATCACTTGGAGAATATCTTATTATTTTTTCATCTCTTCCATTGTGATAATTCATTTGGTTATCTCTCCTTCTTTGATCATTTAACTTGTTGTTATTGCTTCTAGTATTGTAGCGTGGTCCATTGTTCTTCTCGGGGCAATCTTAAGCATAGCGGCCTTTCTTATGACAATTGTAGCATTCAATGTGCAAAAATTCCTTTGTTCTATTTGGATTTCGAGGAGGAGTCTTTCTTTAATTTGATGGAACTCATTTCCCTTTCTTATTCTTATTTTCATGAGTGATGAATGCAGCAGGCTCTCCTTCTTCATGATTTTGAATCCTTCCTGATCTTGATGTCATCCTTGATTCTTCTTGAGCGAGATTTCCAACAATTTCATCGAATGATGGGAGGACATTGTCGTTGCTTATAGTAGTAATAAAGGTTTCCAAAATAGGATGGATACCTCTTCGAGTCACAATTACCAATTCCCTGTCAGGCACAAATTCCCCAACTCTTTGCAATTGATCTCTAAGACGAGATATCCTCATTATGTAGGATTGCACGAAATCTCCTTTGTTCATGTTTGTGTCTTTTAGATGACCTTTCAAGGATATGATTTCATTCAAATTGTTGACTTTATACATGCCAACTACCTTATCATACATGTTCTTAGACCTTCTCAAGTTTCCAACATATGCAAGTAAATTATCTTGTAAACCATCAGTTATTATTTTCTTTGCTTTTAACTCACCTTTCTTGTGCTTGTTCTTGATAAAACGAAATCATTCTCTGGAGGCTCATGTACCTTTCCTTTAATGTAGTCCAAAACATCATTGTTATCAGTTGTGATCTCCAACGCGAATTTACATGCAACAAAATTGGATGAGTCACTCAACTTCTCATTTTCTTTGAAGAAGGAAGTCATCTTGACTTGGCTATATCGAATCTTTCAACTTTCCAAATATGATTGCTTCAATGCTTGTCTCCTTTTGGGATTGTCCTTTACCTTAGCTCTGATACCATGTTAAATTTTTAGATTGTTCTATGTTGTATCAATTACTTTAGCCCAAGTAAACACTTCAATTAGTAATCTTTCCAATTACAATTAGGCTTTCCATTCCTAGAATGGGTATGAGGCCTCCTAAAAGGTAGGATGATCACTTGAAAAGCTTCATGGTGGAGTCGCCAACCCACACTTCCTTTTCTCACCTGACAGAAGGAATGTAGAAATTTCATATCCAAGGAAAAATATTCTGATTCGTTCCCTAACATCGACGCTAGAAGATGTTGGGGTTCCTAGAGAAAACCTCTAGGTTGATAAAGAGGTGAGTGCCTAGGACATATTATAGTGTATAAAGGAAATATCAATGGTATTCAAGATTTTGAGCATATCATGAATTAAAACTAGTTGAAATATCTTATCCAGAGGCAGATTCAACCCACGCATATATCTAGTACTCTTTTGTTCAACTTAACATTCATATTTGATGGGCTACTTGCAGATCATAGAGCAATATTGGTCATTGCACTATGCATGGAAAGAAGAATACAAGAAAAAGGAAATTAATGCAGAGGGATGGTATCAGAATCCTATGCATTAACCTCTAGTAGACAATATGAAATAGATGATGTAAGTGGAAAATTCAGAGGGTGCAGAGCACATTTTAAGGACATTAGATCTCATACAATACATGCACCATTTATCACAACAAGACATAGATGAATATATAATTTTGAGACTATATCCAACAAATGCAATTACACACCTTCAGAGAGGAAAGAAACATATATGAGAAATAACAAAGATAGGATCACATACTAAGCATTTCAACATCTGTAATTACCATTTCTTCTTTATTAATCTTCAAAAATAACATACATATCTAAGTTCTTCAAACACTTATCAAAATTTGCAGGTTAGAGCCACCTCTAGGCCAGAAAATTCAGAACCCTTTTAAAGAGTTTCATAAGCACTTTTATAGGGTCTCATAGACGAGGACCCCTTACAAAATATTCCTTCTTGAGATTTTCATAACCGCCTAACCCCTAAAAAGATGGAGTGTGTCACTAACACAACTGTCCTAATTATCACATAACAACTTTTTTCTATTCTTGAAATAAAATATTTTAAAAAACATGAAAAACATGAGGCACCATGATGGACACAACAAAATATCTTCATTGTGGGCCTGTTGGTTCCTTTGGAAGGGACCCTAGATCAATAATTTGAAGTTGAGGTGGATTAACAAATTGATCAAACTTCTACCATAAAGTTGGGCTTAGAAAGGGAGAATAAAAGTAGCTCTGATATGCTATCTTCAGTTTTCTAAACTCGGTGTAGTTTTGTTTGTCATTGAACAAAGTCTTTACTAGAGAAAGTAGTTGGAATTCCATCATATGAAAGTTGACTATAGTCTCCCCTTTAAGGGTGGGAGTCTTCTCATGAGAAGAATCTAGTTTTCTCTTTGTCTCTACCAGCAATTGCTAATACTGCTCCCATGTGAATAAATTACCTAAAGCATCCCAACAACTGGGAAATATATCTCTAGTCCTTCTGTCAAAATTCAAGTCAAATACAATCATAGACTTCAACAGGTCACCTAAACACTCCTTAGATTTAGCCCTGACTACTTCTTTCTGAACCATCTTGGAGATTTCAATGATTTTCCATGTCCTATCAACAATATCCATTATCCTCATCTCACTATGGTTTTTCATTGAGGTACTTGATCACTTTATCTATTGTCTTGGCACTTTTCCATTTTCCTCTTTGGATGATATGATAAAACACTCAATATCTTTAACTGGAATCTTTTGTTCTGCAACCAGGATTATATGCTCCCAGGTATTCTATACCTCAGGAATAATATTATCCCAAATTAGTTGCCTGACCTGAATGAGGGGCATATTACCCTTTAAATGGTATTTTAACTATGTGATCTCCTCATTTTCCATTTTCAAATTGTTGCTAATGTTTCTACAATCCCCTTGGTTGTCTCTAGTGTTATCACCTAGATTGAACCTCAAGCTGAAAGAAGGCAATTCCAGGGTAACCACAAACCACGCTTAACCAAGTAGCTAGCCCTACTAGACCGGGAGAGGGATTTCTCCATAAGAATCTCAGCTAAGATGACTAGATCGGGTAAAGGATATTAGGCTAGGAATAGTAGCATGAAGTTTTGATTGGATTTTGAAGGGGTTTTTCCAGATCAGGAGGAGTTGGACAATTTAGGTCTAGGGAGGTCAATGGGGCAAGGTAGGCATAGGATTTAGCACTATAGGGCTTGATGGGGTGAGATTTTTTAGACTGGTGAGAAGCTAATAAGGGCATGTGAAAACCATGGATCCTTCCTAGACTACAGAAAACATGAAATGGTGCATGGTTTCCTAAGGCAGAGCACTAATGCAATGAATTCTGCCTATCAAACTTGAAAACATTCAACTAGAAGCAATGAAATGATTAAAGACTCATACAAAACATATTAACATATGATTAAAGAAGGAGAAACTGTACTAAAACTCATACCACAGGAATCCCATAAAAATAATTGCAATTCTTATTAATCTCTTGCCAAACTGCTTACAAAAGGTGTACAATCAAGGTCTGAGCATCCAGCTGAGTCCAACCCTCAACAAAGAGAAAGAAGAAGGAGATATAGAAAAGTATTCAATCTCTTCCCATCCTTAGGGGTCGAATCCCTAAGATTAGGGGCTAATCTAACTGATACTGAACAAGAAATAGGTATATAGGCATCATTAACAACTTGCCTCTAAAAGTGAAAAACTGATTCATTTGAGCTCAAACTAACTCCTAAAGCAATGAATATCCCCTATATCACTATTTTTATATCATAATTAATGCCAAGTCATCATTTACAATGGTAAATCATCCACCATGAGAGAGAATCCATGATTACAGTAAAAAACTGGAGAATAACAACCTTGAGCAAAAACTGCCAAAAGCGCAGCGCCACTTTCAGGTCCCTTTTGGAGGCCTTCTCGACATCCAAATCGAGCCCATGATAGCTCATTGGAAAGGTCTTCAAGTCTACTTTAGAAAACATATATAATGTCTGAATGTGGAGCTCATTTTTCCCTTCAAAAATTGATTCTTCTAAGACTGCTTTTGTGTGTCCAAAAAGTGGCAAAAAGGTCATTTTAGGGTGTTTTTTGACCTTTTGGTGGACCAGTTCTGCCCCAAAAACTTTGAAATTTGCTAGGGTGCATGTCCTCATCGTTCTAAATCCGAAAATGTAAACCATTTCTTCAATGGGTGCCCCTAGGAAAAGCGTAGCGCCAGTGGCGCTGTGCTTATAAGCAATTTTTTTGTGTATTAAATTCCAACATTTGCTCCAAATTTTCCCAAAATTTGTGAGAAGCACCATCATCATGTGCTCTGATGAGCCAAGGAAGCTTTAGCCATCATCCTAAGTCTATCTTCCTCCTTTTTTCCGTTTAGGCCCGCCTTAGCCTAGCTTTCACTGCCACTGCTTTCCTCCTCCTCATAATCTCTGTCCTCTGTGTCCATGTTTGCAAGGTTGAGGTGTATGAAGGGAATGACTGTAGTGGTTTTAGGAATGAGGGGATGGGATATGAGCTTGTGACTAGGAAATGAATGGAGGGGTAGGAAATGAGAGGGAGGGCTTGCTTACTTGAGAATTTGATCTTGGGGAAGAGGGACAAATGGATTGGGAATGACATGGAATAGTGGTAAAGGGAAAAAGGGACAAGGTCATAGGGGAATAGGGATAGGTGGATTTAGAGCTGTAGGGATAGGTGATAGGATGAACAAGGAGGATTTATGGTTTTAGGCATCATTAGGGAGATTTTAGGGTTTCATATTAAACATGGAAAATGATGCTTAAACATTGTATTTGCAAACCAAAACTAAAGTGAGGGATGTCCACTTACTTGTAATGATGGAAGGAGGGAGAAATTTAGAGTTTCCTTGAGGGTTTTTAAGCTCTCCTGCCAAAAGTGTAGCGCCACCCTCCAGAAGCGCAATGCCACCTTCAAGACAACTTTTGAATTCCTTAATGGTGTCCAAATTAGGTGTGTGATAGCTTGTTGGAAATATTGTCAAGTCCACTTTCCAGAACATCTTGAATTTTTTTAATTTGGAGCTCATTTTCCATGTCAAAAACTCAATCTCCCAAGAATGGTCAAAATGTGCAGAATGATGTTTCCAAAATGCAGTGTTGTTTCAGTTAACTTTTGGAGATCTTCCTAAACTCAAAATTGAGCTCATGATAGCTCATTGGAAAGCTCTCTGTGTCTAGTTATTATTTGACTCATCAGGAAAGTCATTTGTTCACTCCAGCTAGGAAAAAGCTTGATTTTCCCAAGGTCACTCCAGAAGTGCAGCAACTCTCTTGTAGCAACTATATTTTTGACATTTCTCTAAAACCATGACACCTGTGTAAAAAGTGAAGGAGGTTTTTCTTCCTTGGCCTATTGTGGACAAAAAAGTCTCTCACTTTTTCCAAATTATTCCCTATTTGGTCTAAAACATAGTTTGAAGAAAAACCGGCCCTATGTGTGGCAAATGATTTGTCCCTTGGAATGACTTATTGAAAAATGATGGAGACATGATGTGTATGAGTTGGAATGGCCTCATACTTGCTGAAATGACCTCCCTTATGCCTCGTATACTCAAATGTATCTAATTTCATAGCCAAACCTAGCTCAATGTGTGAGGAAATTAGGGTTTAGTTCTTGTGGAAAATGATGATTTGGACACCCTTGGGAAAAACAACTCCCTTTGGCATGCACTTAACCCTTTGAAACTTTACCCTTTCACTTGACTATTTCCTTTGAAAAATTGATCTTTTGATGGTCTGGAATCTTTGGAACACCGAGTTAACACCTTGGGACAGTGAGATTATTACATTTGAAAGACATAAAATTACATAATGAAATAAGCATTTCTCTTTACAAATCATCTTCACATGGTGAAGGGATGTTATTTGATCACCCTTTACTTGTTGGTCTTATGCAATGGAATGGAACCTTGGCAACCCTAATGACCTATTGAAACCTTGAAAACCCTAAAGACCTAATAAGACCTTGAAGGAATGAATTTCAAGATGACATAATGACCTCATGACTGATACAAATGGCATGATAAAAATAACTTTATGGATGATGTACAATCAACAAGATATGAAACTATGCCAGAAAGTAATCACATTTAGGGAAGAGTGATGTTTTTGGACTAGGACTACCATCAATGACTAATTTTTTGCATGACCTATGGAATGATAAAAAATTTCTGAATTGGACCCTTAAAATGATATGAAAAAAGGATTTTTGATCACTGATGGCAGGATGCAAATACTGACACTAACATCTAGCTACCTCTCCTTCTGTGTGAGAGTACACTTGGTATTCTCAAGATCACTTTTCACCTTCTTGAGTTCGTTGTCAGATAGCTGCAACTCAGTGAGGGCCTTGGTCAGTTTTTCAATGGGGTTTTGTGGATCTTCTGGCATAATGACAACACATATGTGAGAGTCAATTTTTTGTTGTATCTCTGCCACCGACTATTTGAGGAACACCACCTCACTGTTTATGTCTATTAATTCCTTGGCCAATATCTCATTTTCACTCTCTACTTGAGCCAAATATTTGGACTGTACATGCTCAGGTGCAGGCATTTTCAGCTTTTGCCTCAACTCTTGGATCTCAATTTGTGAGCCATGAATGATGGCCTCCACAACAGTTTTATCACCGAGGTTTACCCCCAGCTTGATGATTAATTTTTTGTAGTTTTCATTTAGCAAGTGAAGGGCTCTGGAGTTGGACTTTTATTGCTTTATTCTGATGGTAACTTTTTCTAACAACTTCATAGCCTTGTTGACAATTAAGGCACTTTTACTTAGCTCACTATAAAGAATTTCTCCAACCTACTTGTGCCAATTTATTTTATCATCCAAGGGGATGCTAGCCATGTCTAATGACACATGATGGAAGGGACTGTGCTATAGTGCAATACAAAGAGAATTTCATTTTATTCCTTTCTAGGTACATGGAAGATAGGAGCCTAGTCTGATAAGCGAGTGTGTGTGATTCCAACTACTACAACGTTTATTCTCTGACTCTTTTTTTCCTCTCCTCCATCATTTGTCTTTATTCCCCTTTTAGGCTTGTTGTGGATGAATTGCCCAAAGTTCCCAAGATTTCCACCTATGTGAAAGTGGACACTGTAGTATGTTGGGAGTCCTCTAGGAATACTTGGAGCCTGGCTAGTTCAGGTTCCCTTGGTGGTCCCAAGGTCTTCCTCAACCTCCTCCTCAGTCAACTTGGCTCTCTTGCTAGATGAATCCTCCTCCATCTTTATGTCTTTAAATTTGTTCAAGATTCTCTTTTGAGTCTTTTCATGTGGAGCTGGTGTTTCAATCTCAATTTCTGTATTAATCAACCAAGAATCGAAATTAGCCTTCCATTCAGGAAATATTATATACTTTGCCTCATAAGCATAAGCATTAATAAACTTTCTCCTTTTTGATAATGTCATGGGGATCATAGTGCCACACCTCTCCCATTTCAAAATTACGCTCCATCAACATGTCTTCTACTCACTGAAAGGCTTCTCTATCATTAACAACGAAAGGACCTAACAACGAAATGTAACCCTTCTTGGCAGGGATGAAGTGGATGTGATCAATATTCAAGCTCTGTTTGATGAATTATAGGGAAAAAATTCTCATGGGCATGAAAGTAGGTAAGCGATATGGGGTACCTTTGACCCATAAGCCCTAATCTCAGTATATTCCTCAAACAGGTACCAATCACTTACCATTTTATCTTTGCTGAGCTACAAGATCTCTTTTTGCTTGGGCATGATCCTAAGAGGTGGAAGATTGTTTATAATTGTATAGGAAGTGGAAATTGTATAGGAAGTGTCCATATAAGTGGAAATGAAATTAGAGAAACCTTCATTATTTTCCTTTTACTTTAATGCATTGTCCTAATCAAATAATTTCTTTATTTTCGTGTGAGAACCAATGATACTTAGGCCCAAGTATTCAACTTTATCTACATTAGTGTACACAAAAAGATAGACCAATAAAGAATAATATCTAAAGTAAGAAGTAATAGGAAAATGGTTGAATTGGAAATTTATGGATTCTACCAGAAATGAGGGTATGTCAAGGAAGAGGCCTAATCGCATCATTGTGTGCAGGAAACCTATGGCATCTTTGGTAACATTAGCAATTTCTTCTTCTTTAAAAAGAAAGGCAATATCAGTTAGCATGGGTTGTATTGTTTCTGAAAACATGGAAACAGTGAATCTATCAGCAATGGGGAGGGATTGATTTCCAGATATTAGAATTAGCTAGAAGAAATCTTGTTGTTCTGCTCCTAAGAGCCCATTATAAGTATAAAAGAGGGTAGCTTTAGTAAACTTCTCAGGATTGGAATATTTTGGGCAAAAGAGGGAATTTTGGATTAATTATGGCATAACTTCTAGAACTTTCTCTCTAATTGAGGACACAAAGCAATTATTTTCTTTGATATAACAATCTGCGAGCCATGAGACAAATTCAAGGAAGTGATAGACTATGGGAGCGACTTGGTGATATAATCTCGACTCTATGGCCTGGAATAGGTATTCACTTTTTAGGTATTAGCCATATAGGTCGAAATATAGGTCTGACAGGTTGTAAGAGCATAATGGGTCTCACATTTCATCTTCAGTGTCCATAAAAGGCTCAATATGACCAAAGGGTTTCGTCTTGCCATAGTCCATCTATTGTGGCTATTTTATGTCAAGTAAGATGGAGCATTTCAGGGAATAACACAAAAATTCTGTATAGTCATTAATTCATGTGTTGTTTCTTTCAATGTTTAATACAAACACTCATGGGAGTGGTCCTCCATAGAAGGTTATGTCACTATTGCCTATCTTGATAAGGACTGGTACAAATTGCTTGAAAAAGGTACTTGAAAAGAATAACTAACACGAAAGGAGTAATAATCGTTCGAACATTGAAATAACAATGATAACACAACCCCCTCCCTCCAATTGATTCCCAAAATGGTAAAGTGAATGGTGAGAGGAAAGGGGCAGGCTCTTCAATCAATCATAATCACTTTTTAAAAAATAATAGGGAATCAAGGGATCATCATACCTGAAAACTATTATTAAAATATACAAAGGAAATACTCTTGTTCAAATTTGAGTAAAGGAATGAAAAATGTAGTTGAAGGTAACAACAATTGTGAGTTAAGGTAACAACAATTGTCACTTAAAGCTTCAATAATTGTGACTTAAAGTCACATCCATCATGACTTGGACTTGTAGCAGCTGTTACTTGGAGTTGCAACAGTCTTTTCTTGGAGTTGCAACAACTGTTACTTAGGGCTAAACAAGTTATATAAAGATAAATATATACATAAAAGGAATAAAAAGAAAAGTAATCAAAAGTAAAAACAACTAAAACAAAAAGTAAACAATACAATTCTAATATTAATTTTTCATTTTTCTTTTTAAATTAATTGATAGAAAAAAAAGAGAAATTTACCCACTTGCGAGTGTGGGGACATTCCCCTATCCACCTACAATATGCAAATCTGCATCACTTTATGAAGAAAAGACTCCTTTGTAACTAGTTGATGGTATAAGCACCATCAATGACCATTTGAAAGAAAATAAACACTAGAGTCATCTATAGTAATAAGGAAAACTATTACATTATCATATAATTCACTGACCCCATAAGGGCTTAACCATATAGTTTGAAGTTTCCTTGGGAAGTCTTAGAACCTGGAATCATATAATAATAACTAATCATCGTTTTGAAAAGTTTTTCTCTTAATGAGACAATCATGCCATTTGGCCATCTGATGTTGAACTATAGATGTTTATTAAAGAGCGACGAGGTGCATTTCATCTAATTCATTAAGTTGTTCTAGGCGCTATTTCTGTGCTACTAAGAGATCCAATTCAACTTTTAGGGCAGTCTTAAGAGTCTTGATCTCAAATTCAATTGGAAAAATTAGACTTTTACCATACACAAGTCGGTAAGGTGAAAATCCTGTGGTGTTACGCCAAGTAGTGCAATAAGCCCATAAGGCTTCAGGAAACTTGAAGTCCTAGTCTCAGTGATTAGTAGCCACTATTTTTGTTAAGATATTTTCTCAAACTTTGTTTGTGTTTTCAACCTGTCCGTTTTCTTGCAGATGGTATGGCGAAGTAGCTTTGTGTTTAATGTCATATTTATATAATGTTGCTAAGATTTCATGAGCTATGAATTATGGTCCTCCATAAATGATGAGTTCTCTGGGTAGGCCATATCGAATAAAGAGTTCAAATAAGAAATTTGTAACTACTTCTTTTGAAGTTCTTGAAACAACTATTTCCACCCACTTCATCACATATTCAGTACAAACCAAACTATACAATTTTTTTTATTTAAGGGAGGGTTAATGGGGCCCAAAAAATACCTAACCTATTTTTCAAATGGTTCCAACACTGACTGTGTTTGAAGAGGTATTTAATTAGATTGACAGATGCCCCTTTCTTTGGCAATTATCACAGCTTTGAAAACACTTTTTAGCATACTTGAATATCGTTGGCTAGAAGTAACCCATCTACAACATTTTATGCCCTATGCTTCAGTCAAAAAAATAACCTCCACAAGGTTCATCATGGTAGGACTTAAGAATATCATAAAATTAGTATTCTCTTATGCATCTGCGAATCTGAAGATCTGCTCCTGTATGAAAAGATAACCATCTATCTAGGAAAACTAAGAACTAAGAACTATGTTGAATGATCTATTTCTTCTCTCGAGGAAACATATGTGAAGGTAACTTCCCTGTTGCTAAATAGTTAGAAACATCAACATACCATGGTGTTTTAACAGAGACTGCAAATAAATGCTCATTTGGAAATCACTTTTCTATAGGAGATGAATTACTTGCAAGCAAAATTCTAGCTAAATAGTCTGCAACGAGATTCTCTTTCCTTGGCCTATCTTTGACAGTGATGTCAAATTCCTGTAACAAAAGCAACCAACTAGTCACTCTAACATTAGTAATGATTTTATTAGATAAATATTTAATAGAAAAATGATTTGTATATAAAAAACATGGTATCCAGTGATATAATGAAAAAAATTATTGATAGAATAAACAGCAACCAAGAACTCTTTTTCCATCACTGTATAATTTAGTTCTGTTGGCTTCAAGTTTTTTCTAATGTAGTAAATAACATAAGGCTTCTTGTATTTTTCCTACTCAAGTACTTCTTCTATGGATGTGTCAGATGCATCAGATGATATGTGGAAGGAGAGTTTCTAATTAGGATCTTGCCATACCAATGTTGTTGAAAGTAATTTATTTAATTAGGCAAAGGCATTATCACATTTATTAATCCAAATAAATTCCACATTTCCTATTAGGACATATAATGGTGTCATTTTTTTTGAAAAATGTCCTATAAACGGTTGATAATAACCAGCGTAGCCAAGGAAACTACGCACCTCTTTTTGTGTTCGAGGAACAAGAAGTCCAAGAATTATCTCAATTTTTGCTAGGTCCAATTGAATGCCCGTAGCAGAGATAAAATGTCCCAAAACCATGCCTTCTGTCATTAGCATACGACACTTTTCATAGATGAGGCATATCTTGGTTAATATACATTTGATGAGGACTTTCTAGGTTATCCAAAGCTTCTTCAAATTCATCACCATAAGGTATGAAGTTATCCATATAAATTTCAAGCCTAACATTAATTAGATCATAGAATATACCCATAACTGCTTTATGAAATGTTGTGGGTGCATTGCAAAGACTAAATGAGAGAACTCAGTATGCAAACATTCCCATATACAAGTAAATGTGGTTTTATCTCGGTCTTCTAGAGAAATTTGGATTTTGTTATATCCATTGAATCCATCCAGAAAAGAAAATTATTTCTTTCCAGAAAGAGTATCAAGGACTTGATCAATAAATGGAAGAGGAAAGTGGTATTTTTGTGTAGTTTTATTTAATTTCCTATAATCTACACAAATGATCCTCTTCCTATTCTTCTTAGGGGTGAAAAAAAGTGACAAAACCTATTGACTATGTGATATGGGATATATGAAATTAACATCAAGAAATTTCTGAAGTTCCTACTTAACTATATCCTTAAGGTGTGAGTTCAACCTTCTTTGAGGTTGACGAATAGGGTGAGCATATTTCTCTATATAAATATGGTGTGTACATAATTCGAGATCAATGCCCTTCATATATGTGTCCCTGGAAAAATCTTATTTATGCTTATGGAGAACTTATATAAGTCGTTCTCATTGAGAACTGGTAAGGTTGTCATTGATGTTTAATGTTTTACTAGGTTCGATTTAATTTGGAATGTTGTTATAAACCACTGTTATAGGGATGTGATCGCTAATAGACTCCTCAAATACAACTTCTAGGATTCAATAAGTTAGGTGTTCTACTAGAGATGGTTGACTAATGAAGCTACTATTGGTATCATCCTGAACCTCTTATTTGAAGGTAATAAATTTTTCAATAGTAAGGATAAGATGCAATTTCCCTTCTTCACAATTGGGAGATAACCATGTTGGGTTACCAGATTCTATGCTAGGTTTAGAAGGTGGATAAATGGTGAGATTCTTAATGGCTGTTCCCTGAGAAATTGTCATGTTCCCGGTTCGACATCTAATATATGCATAAACAATGGAAAGCCAAGGCCTACTAAATATAAGGGGATGTCCATCCAGCTTATCTTTGAAATTAAGAACCAGGAAATCATAAGGGTACTCCAAAGGGTCCACCAAAACAATTACATCTTCAAGAATTCCTTTTGGTTTAATCACAAATCTATCAACTAATTCCAACATAGTGGGGGTTAGAAAAACACAAGATTTTAATGTCATAATATTAATAACAACTCCTAGGTCTACCAAAGTGTTTGGAAAACTGATACCCTATACTTGTACAGTGACTACAAGATTCCCAAGGTCTTTGTATTTCTTAGGAATTTGTTTCCCTAGTATTAAATAAGAAAGTTTCCCAATTACATGGATAATGGGAGTATCTTTAGGCTTCCTTCCATGCTTCTTAACACACAATTATTTAATAGTTTTTGCATAGATGGGCATTTATTTGATAACTTGTAATAGAGGAATTTTGACATGAAGATTTCATAATTCCCTTATTAAATCAAATTCGGGGTATACTGGTTGTTTTATTACAGTCAGTCTTTCTGGAAATGGGGGAGCAACATCTATAACCTTAGTTGTTTTTTTTTTTGATAGGTTTGGGAAGTGAATCTGATGTTGGTGGTGAAGATGAATCTAACCCACCATAGGTTGCAGTTGTTGAGGAATTTTTAGATAGAATTTGAATATGCTTTTTATTACATCTTTAATTCTCCGATTGCTAAAAATTTATAGGAGGATTTTCTGTAAAATTGTCTACCCCGATCTCAATTGGATTTTATTTCATTCTAAAGGGGGAAGACAATGATAAAAAATATTTAATATTTCTACGAGTTGGATGGGTTTTTTATTTGGATTGGTATTTGGTTGTGCAGGAAATTGAGGGCATAATGGTGGAAAAGTGTTCGAGGGTAATTGGAGTTATGGTTGCGATGTTTGTAGTTGTTTTGGTGGCTGTGATTGAGGTAACACCCCCAGAGATTAATAAGTTGGACCAGAAGGAAATTACCAATTTTGAGGCCATACTGCCCCCCAAGTGGTCTGATTTGTCCAATGGGAAGGGTATTGTGTATTTTCAGACTTTGCCAAGGTGGTCCAAAGTATTGTTGATTTTTCTACGAAGATCCAGGGTAAGGTTAATTTGGCCAGGATGTTGCAGAGTATTGTTGACTCTACTAGGATGATCTAGGATATTGTTGACTATGCCAGGATGGTCTAGGATATTGTTGACTCTACCAGGATGGTCGAGGATATTGTTGTTGATTATATTGACTTGAAAAAAACATAGAAGGATCTTGGGCCATACCTGTAGGATATTGTCATTATCGTCATAGAACCACAATGTACACTGATTTAGATTCCTCCCCAGCCTCCTTGTAGAAAAACTTTAATCTCGAAGAGGATGGACAATGATCAGTCACATGATCTTTTGCATTGATGGCACAAACTTCAATCACATCTAATGGACGTTCCTTGCGGCCATGTTTCTAGCGACAGCGAGGACAAAATACTGCTAATGCTTGTTCCATGTCTGCCTACTTTTGTAACACTTGTAAGACATTCAACTATGTAGTCAGGGTACTCAAATAACAATTTTAAAATGTTCTCATAAATTATGATCTCTACTCGAGTATCTCCTCTGCTAGTAGTCCTGCTAGTCTTGCTCAGAGGATGTCGTAGTCCATGCTTACTCCTTGCGCTTCCTTCAGAACACCTGATGTAGAACTCAATAATATCAATGTATTCTTCCTTTGAAATATCTCCCTATCCCATTAAATTAAGTGTTTCTAACCATTCATCTTTCATTCCTCTAATAAGGATAGTTTTTAATACTTCTTTAGGAAGAGTAGTGTATGGTGACCTCTGTAGGTTATATTGAAACCTCTTTATGTATTCTTCTAAAGTCTCATCCTCTTTATAAGTCATCTTAAATATTTATTCTCTCAAACCCCTGGATCGACAATAGTCCTAGTATTTTTTAGAAAGGCTTCCTTCATTTCATCCCAAGAATTAATTGTACCACCTCCTAATCCCACAAACCATTGTAATGATGCTCCCTGTTGAGAAATATAGGGGCAACAAGATAAGAAATTTCTCTTACTTTGATAACTATTTGTGTTGTATTTTTACTTAACTTTATTAGCTTCTTCTTTCACTTGATTATAATTAGTGTTCTTATTATCAAGCAATTACCAAACAATGAAGAACAATGAGACAAGAGGACACAAGATATAGGCGATAAACTAGGGCCAAAATATATCCAACTGAGAGGAAAACCCGCAAGAATTATTCTCTTCTTATATATCTTCAATTGAAAAATTCCAAGACCTATGACCCTTGACCAAGACCAAGTCAAATCTTTAATTATTTCTAGAAACTTCTGCAATTTTGATCCTTAGCAAATTCTTTTGCAACTTTGTCCCAATAGCTTCAGTGTTTCAACCTTTCACAACTTTGACCTTTCATAGCTTCAACCTAGCTGCAACTTCATAGCTTTGATGCAACTTCACAACTTTGATGTAGCTTCTCAACTTCATAGCTTTCATCTAGCTTCATAGCTTCGATGCAGATTCAGAATTTGAGAGAGAGAGAGAGAGGCCCAAAATTTTGATCTTTCTCTTCTCCTCCTTTTTCGTCCTTTTCCAACTTATATCTTGTGGATATGGAGAGAGAGGCCCAAAACTTTGATATTTCTCTTCTTCTCCCTTTTCGTCCTTTTCCATCTCATATCTTGTGGAGATCTAACTTGCTTGGGAGTTTGTCAAATGAGGTTGATTTCCTTCTTATTTATAGGCTCTTAAGGGGTACAAATTTCTATCTTTAGGCTGAATTTTCCCCTCATGTAGGTTGACTTGATATTTGCACCAAGTCTTGGAGGGTCTTTTGACTCAAATAAATTTTCTTTACAATATGTGACATGCCCAAAAGTGTCTTTCATACATGACAATGACTTAATTGACTTGCACACTCAATGATAAGCCGTGGAAGCACTCAATGGGTGCTTGGCCTAAAAATAAATCTCCCTTGATCATGAAACCCATGCCTCAAGAATAAAAATAATAAATTTATTTTTCTCATTTCATTAAGTACATAAAATCATGATTCCATATGTCACTATGAATACTGAACCTAGTTACATATTTCAACACGCCTTCTTAACTGGGGAGGTATTCATATTCCATACAAGGTATTTGGACATTCTCAATATGAAGAATTATCATAAGAAGAGTTAGATTGGTAACCTATCTGTTTAGCATCATATCACCCAACATTGTCACATAGCAAGGCCTTTACTAACAACTCTATATCTCTATCTCCACAATATCAAAGCATAATGTTGGTGAGACCAATGATTTATAGACACCATCATCATTATCTCGTAAGGAACATACCCCACCCTGGTGTTCACAGGATATGCCCTTCTAGGACTATTCTTATCTTGGATTCTCAGCCCTTAAAGAATATCTATCCTCTACGACTACTCTTATATTGGATGCCCTACGACATCCTCAAATTGTATCAGATGCCAAATTCTTACCCAATCCTCCATTCTTTCTTCCCAAAGTGAAGACAAGAATGATGTGTCTATCTCTCCCTCTCAACTAGGGAGGATATAACCATTCCTATAAAGGAATGTACCCATTCATACAAAAGGAATGTGCCCAAGTTCCTTCTCATCCTTAGACTTGTCCAAGCTCCCTCTTAACTAAGGACTTGCTTTCAATCTCCCTCTTAACCAAGGACTTTTTTCCAGCATCAACTATCTATTCTTTGGTGGAGGTCATGGAACCTATAGTTGCTTGTAGGGCTCCTCCTTTCGATGTCATGAATTTATTCTTCATTATTATGGACCCTTCATCTTTTATTTGTAGGGCATTGACCATTCACCACTTTCCTTCACAAAAAATGTCAGTCATGTCATCCTTTTCTTCATTGGAAAGTGATGTTGTAATCCACATATGACTTTCCTTCATACAACTAGCTTTTCCATATCATGTTTCTTTTAAGATCTTCTATCCCACCACAAAAGTGCTAGTTGTAGGTGACGTCTACAACTATTTTTCAGTAGCCCTTCATAAACCCATCTAGATGTTGTTCAAAAATAAAAAAATGAACATCAAATCAAAGTTACCTTTTGTGATGGCCCTTCATCATGACATCTGCTTGTAGAAACATTAACATCCTACATACATTTCCAAGATATTCAATGTCAAGGGTCTCCTTTATTTCCATGGATATGTCATGGTCGATTATCCTAGTCATTAGATTTTAATTTCATTTTCTACGTGCTCATAGTTGCATCTTTCACTATCTCTTCTTCCTTTGTTCACATATTATTCCCGAGGAAATTTCATTCATAGTTCCTTCATTTTTGTTAACCACCTCATATTCCATATAAGGACATCTTATGTTGATTTCATCTAGACAATATGTGAACCATGCCCTCCTGCATCTCTTCAAAGGAGGAGATCCCTTTTATTTGATCATGCTCATGAGATAGAACATTTACCCTTGAAACCTATGACGACATGACTCAATTAATGTTAAATTTTCAACTAGGGTAAAATTCCACATTGGACAGATCAAATGACAAAGATTATTATTACATTAAATTCCTCTTTTCGATAGGAACATAATCGACCTAAAAATTACCTGATTTGGTTAAGCGGAAGTTAAGTTTTGAATTATTTTATTGATTCATTCATTATGGAATGGGTTGGCCCTAACCGCTTGGTTAACTACTTGAGTCAACCTCAACCCAAATTAAACCCTTAAGAAAGCCTATAAAAGGAAGCAACCTCAAGTTCATTTCAACTCACTTGATCAAGACATGTTTCTATTCTTCTATTTTGTTTTGGCTTGCACAGGTTCGTCAACAGAAGTTCGCACAAAGTCCAAAATTATAGGCGAAAGGTTATCTTTGGGTTAGGGTTTTCTAGATCTTGGTCACCGGCACATAACACAAGTTTTTCATCCTTGTTCGCAGGCACATAGTAGGCAAGAGAGTGACTCTGGCTCTCTAGTCACTCAGAGATAGTTCAGTGAGAGCGACTTTGGGTTTAGAGGCAGATCGAAAGATTCCGGTCCTCAGTCGCTCGCTCAAGGTAGCCTTGGGAGTGACCCTGTCATCTTAGTCGCTCACACAGTTTGACAAGGGTGTGAATTTAGGTTTGTCGATTGGTCAGAAAACTCGACATGGAAGAAAATTTGGGTCTTTACAGTTTAGTGCTAGAGTTGCATGCATAAATACCTCATGGGAGTGACTCTCCAGTCACAGTCGCTCGCATACTGTATTCGTGAGAGCAACCCAGAAGTTTCAGTCGCTCACAGACAATGTTGATGAGGTTTTGATATCTTAGCTTCAATCAAATTCAGTGATCTGGTATATCTGGGTTTCTCTGATGTTATAACAGATCTATAGATCTGATTTATTATTATCCACTGCAAATCATATATATTGGGCTCATTATACTCACTACTGAAATATTTTTATGACAATCTACTAAAGAAGAAGATTTGAAAGGTTTTCCCCCTCGCGGGGTTTTTCCATGGTCTTGGACCAATCTGCTGTCTCTTATGGTTGTGCTGTTGTCTTCTCTATCGCTGCATATATTGTTCTTTCTTCAGTTACGTTTATGATTGATTATACTGCTAATAATTGGATGCATTGTTAATGAAAAGACAAATTGGGCTAAAGTAACTAATACAACATTGAATAATCAGAAAATTTAACATGGTATCAGAGCCAAGGTGAAAGACAAGCCCAAGAGAAGAAAATCCTTGAAGCCCTCTTCTTTAGAAAGTAGATTGCCTATTTAAGGTCAAGATGTCATCCTCTACCTTCAAGGAGCATGAAAATTTGGGTGATCCATCAAACTTTGCTGCATGGAAAGTCATATTGGAGATCATAGCTCACAATAATGATGTACTGGAATACATTCAAGGAAGGATTCTGAGCCTCCAGAAAATTATTCTGCTTCTCTCAAGAATAGGTACAAGAAAGGTGAGTCTAAAGAAAAGAAAATTATAACTGATGGTTTACAAGATCATTTACTTTCTTATGTTGGGAATTTAAGAAAGTATAAAGATATGTATGACAAGATAAATGACATGTGTGAAGTCAAAAACCCAAATTAGATCATCACCTTGAAAGATCAACTAAAGGAAATCAAGATGAACAAAGGGGAAGCTGTCTAATCTTACATTATGAGGATCTCTCATCTTAGAGATCAATTGTAGAGGGTTGCAGAAAATGTACCTGACAAGGAGCTAGTCGTTGTGACTCTTAGAGGTCTCCCCTCTGCTTGGGAAACCTTCATTACTACTATTAGAAACAATAATATCCTTATGTCATATGATTATATCGTTGGAAAAATCACTCAAGAAGAATCTAGAATGATAGCAAGAGAAAGGATTCAAAAGCATGAAGAGGGAGAGCTCGTTGCATACATCACTCATGGTATTAGAAAGACAACAATAGTGTTATAACTCCTCTAGATCTCCAAGGTTGAGGAAGAGTCCAACTGAGGTAACCACAGACCAATATTTTGACTTGGTAGCTATCCCTACCAAGCTGAAGAGGGCTCTCTCCAAAGAATCACAACCAAGAGGGCTAGATGGATTAGGGTTTTAGGCTAGTTATGATGTGCAGAGGTTGTTTTGATTTGATTTGATTGGGGTAATCACTGGATGAGTGAATTAGGTTAGAGAGTGAGTTAGGCCAGGGAAAAAGAAAATCAGAATTGCAGACATCTGATGGGGCAAGGTAGTGTTATGAAACCAGCTCACAAAAAAGATAGAAAAGATAAATCAACGCCTTAGAATTCAGCCTCTTCGAGAGGGAAACCTCCTTTAAATTACATAAATGAACAATTCTTGGATGATACAAATGAAAAGACCTCCTTTCTATATATAGGAGTCTAAGGGGTCATAACATAATCAGAGCCGACATAACAATAATAATGTAAGGGCACAATAATAACAATAGTGGGCTTCTATGCGGCACAATAGTAACAATATGGGCACTACATGGGTACATCAATATAATAAGTGGGTTGTACTAATAACAATAAGGGGTTACACTAGTAGTATAGGGGCCTAACATGCCCCTCTCCTTCAAAAAGCGTTGTCCTCAACGCTTGAGTAGTTCTTGATGATTCTGTATAAAATTCTTGTCCTCCCATGTGGAATCTTCAGCGGGTAAGTTCTTCCACTTGATGAGATACTCTGAAATTGATCGATTTCATAGCTGTCGAGTTCTTGTTTCTATGACTGCTCCAGGTTCCAATATGATT
Source organism: Pinus tabuliformis (assembly GCA_031772625.1). NCBI lineage: Eukaryota > Viridiplantae > Streptophyta > Pinopsida > Pinales > Pinaceae > Pinus > Pinus tabuliformis. The sequence continues at coordinate 955,326,556 of CM062808.1, read as the reverse complement.
TTTCCTTCCTCTTCAATTTTTGGAAATATTGTTTGAATTGGGACCTTTTGCAACTTTTGAATAAGTGGCCACACTTCTTCGTCCTTCTTCAATTCATCCCTTGCTTCGTTTATCCAATCTAGTTGGATAATAGAAATAGCACAAAACAATGCTTCCACATCCTCATCCTTGAAGAGTCTTCTCTTTTGGGAAGGTCGCCATTTTTTAAGTACATGTAGTATTGCCAACATTTCCTTCTCATAAATAGCTTGCTTGAGATGTAGCAGTAAAAATACCCAATCACTTACATCAAAACATTTTTCACTACGATGTTGATCTACTTGTTGTTTCGTTTGATTTTGCACCGAAGTGGCATTATCCTTTAAAAGTTGGAGAACTTGTTGTTGATGCTCGTTGTGATCTTTCTCTGCTTGAATATTTTTCTTCTTGATATGTCCTTCTATCTCTAGAGTTTGAGGAGTGGTAATTTCTTCCAATCCTTTACAAGATATGGTCGGATTCATTTCTTGATGCTCGACGTGATCTTTCACTTCTTGAACATTTTTCTTCTTGATATGTCCTTCTATCTTGATAGTTTGAGGAGTGGTAATTTCGACCAATGAATTAGCAGATATGGTTGGATTCATTTCTTCTTTCTCGATGTGATCTTTCACTTCTTGCACCTTTTTCTTCTTGATATGTCCTTCTATCTTGAGAGTTTGAGGAGTGGTAATTCTTGCCAATGCTTTACAAGATATGGTCTGATTCATTTCTTCTTTCTCTGGGGTGGGGTCCTGGCGTATATCCTTTTCTTTTGATGTTTCTTGATCCTTTTCTTCCTCCTCTTCATATTCTATGTAAAATAATTTCTTCTCAGCACACTTATGACCTTTAGTGCATTTGCTATCACAATTGTAACAAAACCCTTTTTCTCTTTTTTCTTCCAATTGTTGTGGTGTAACCCTTGTAGGTTGTGGAAGGCTAGGAGAAACAACACTTCCATCTTTATAGTTGTGAGGGGTATGCTTCCTGGTTTCCATAATTTTTCTTTCCACTATGTCACAAAGCCATTTTACTCTTTCCAATTGTTGTGGTGTTGCTCTAAAGAAGGTGTTGCTCTTTGTATCCTCATATTGTGCTATCATTTCCTCCGTGAAAATTGACCACGTAACAAGTTGTTTACGAGAACAAAGCCTTTCATACCATAAAAATTGATCTGTTTCTAAATAAGAAGATGCAATACATACCTTTTGTAACAGTGGTACACCATGTAGATCAAAATATTGCTCCATCTGAAGTATCCAATTTACCGGATCCTTACCATCAAACTTCCTCATCTTGCTTTTTCTTGATTTTAGGAGCTCGATATTGAAACTACTATAACTATGTACTTTCAGACTTTTAAGTTCTGAAATTGCAACCTGTAGTAGCCCTCTGTGTTCTCTTTCCAATGCCACCAGTCTGACCCCAATTTGATTCTCCAATGAAGAGTTATGCCAAATCTCCCACAGTGACCTGATTATAGACTAATTCAGTAGAGCGAACTTGTACGACGTGCCATGTGTCCCTGTTTTGACCTTTGGCTCTGAAAAATATATACAAGAAACTACAGTCCATCCTCTTTCTGTACCTTCTTACAAAATTTCAAGCTGATGCTCAGAGAGAAAGTTATGACGATTTTCTCCAGGTCACCTGTTTGGAATGTAATTCAAGAGTCTGCAAAAAGATCAACTTCCTCAGATCATATCTCTGCAAATATAGCGCAAAAAGCTCTGAAATTCGGACCTGAGGTTCAGCGTGATTTCTTCTCAATTGGGTTTTTTTTTGCAACTTTTTAAACATCGCAGAAAAAAAGTTATAGCGAAAATTCCACGATGACCTGTTTGGAGCAGCGAAACCCTAGAATCCAAAGCTCTGATACCGAATGTTATGAAACCAGCTCACAAAAAAGATAGAAAAGATAAATCAACGCCTTAGAATTCAGCCTCTTCGAGGGGGCAACCTCCTTTACATTACATAATTGAACAATTATTGGATGATACAAATGAAAAGACCTCCTTTCTATATATAGGAGTCTAAGGGGTCATAACATAATCAGAGCCGACATAACAATAATAATGCAAGGGTACAATAATAACAATAGTGGGCTTCTATGTGGCACAATAGTAACAATATGGGCACTACATGGGTACATCAATATAATAAGTGGGTTTTACTAATAACAATAAGGGGTTACACTAGTAGTATAGGGGCCTAACAGGTAGGAAAGTACTTTAACACTTCGTAGTATCTTGATGGAATTGTTTAGACTGATGAGGTGCTAAAAAGAGCATGGAAGTCATGAATTTTTTTTAAACTGAAGAAATTAAACAAACTATGGTGATTTTCCCAAAACAGAGCATAGGAGATGAGTTCTGCTTATCATACTTGAAAATCAAACATATTTAGAAGTGAAATGGATCATGGAAAATACAAAACATTCATACACTTGTAATTGAAGAAGAAACAATGTCAAAATACCATGCCATGGCAATCCCACCAAAATTGCTGCAACTCATGCAAATATTCCATGCCAAAGTCTAAATCACTAATACAACATCCAATGGAGTCCAACCTGTAGAATGACTAAAAAAGTACATGATATATGCCTCAAACAAACTCCACCCAGCCTCAGGGGTCGAATCCATGAGAGGAGGAGCAGTTTCACCAAACACTGAACTGATAGATAGAGTGTAGGGTGGTCAAAGTGACTCATCCCTAACTTAAGTGAATTGATTCATTACACCTCATTAAGTTCATTTACCTAATGTATTTACCATAGGTAATAGTAAAAACATGATGATTACATTTACTTCATCAATTACATATGTGAAAATTGATTTCCAAAGGTGAAAATCAAAACTTGAGCAAAATAGTGAAAAAATCAGGAATTTTTTCCCTATGCGCAGCGCCTTAAGCTCTATGTGCAATGCCTTAACCCTGTGCGCAACGTCAACTGCAAGCTGGTTTTTGAAGGGGTTTCTGATGTCCAAATTGAGCTCAGGATAACTCATTGGAAATATTATCCTGTCTACTTTCCATAAATGCCCTTGGTTCCAAAAAATGACAATATTTGACCCTCCAAAAGGTAAATATCCCAAGACTTCTTCTATGCGCAGCGCCTAGTTGAAAAAGAGGGCAGAAAGGTGAATTTTGAGGTGTTTTTGGCCATTTCTCCCTTGATCTAAAAATGGGGCACTTAGGCTTCTTGTCTAACTTACAAGAACCTCTCCCACTCCCAAAGCTTAAAATATTCCCAAGACAACTACGATCAACCAATGCAAAATTAATAGTGCTTGAAATATGTTGTATGCTTGTGTTTGGTTTTAAACTATTTATGTGCTGTAAATTGATTTGCTTAAATTGATATAAAACATATAAAGGTGAAACAATGCAGCCAACAACAAACACACATAAGACAACAATTTAATATGGAGTTCACCCAAAACTCTTGGGCTACATCTCCTTGAGCTCTAGTAAACTCAACTAGGCTCTCTGGGATTATGGCAAAGTCCTTTTTACAAGCTCTTGGCTCAACTCCACTGTTTTACATAGAAACAATGGGTTTAGACGCCATTTTATCCCTGCTCTTGAAGCTCTCGGCTGCTGGCTCTTGGCTCTTGGCTCTGGCTTTGTCTCTTGGCTCTGGCGCTTCCTTTCGAATTCTTCTTCTCTGTTCTCTCAATCGTGCTCTCTGGCTCTTTTGATGCATCTTCCTGGCTTTTTGACTTCCTTGGCCATTTCTCTGCGATTCATTGTCCCTCTGCAGCTCTATTGCTTCAAAATCCATCATTGCCTATAAAAATGCCTGCTGCAGCATGGAATGATGGTCAGGAGCGGTTACAGAAGGAATCAGGGCCATTTCGTAGGCAGAAATCCAAAAACTGAGAAAATTCCATTACATAGAGATTTTTGGCAAAATACACTATCGGGCGTGATTTGCGGAATTGAAATCCCATTCAATCGCCCCTAAATCCCTATCGGGTCCACCATTAAGCATCATATCATATCGCATTAGTGTATTGGGCAAAATCCCAAATACACGAGAAAACCTTCAAAAACCCGACAAAATCCTTTTTATCGGACTTCAATTCTATCGAATCCGCCCTATAATCACATCGGGTTCGCCTTTAGCTGCTGTCGTAATCTCCACTGTTGATTTGGGTGATCTCCGATTCGACTGTCATCATGCAATTTCGAGAAGCTTATGAGTACGGAGGTTACCTGCCCAAAAAGGCAGTTTTCCTCTCTCCTCCACCTGCCACGTGTTGACTAGTCTGTGGGATCGGGTGGAGCCAGCCCAAAACCATTTACCGCTTGAGGCCCGCCCGAAATCCGCCTTTACGAAACTCAAAATCTTTGCAATCGGGCTTAGAATTCCCCTTCGGGTTCGTTTTATCGCTTCAGGTGTCGTTTCTTTGTATTTCAGGTTTTACATCGAAAAACATTAATACACAGAAAATCTGAATTTCTGGATTTCAAAATTTATGAATTTTGCTTATGAAATCTGTCGGGTCCGGCAATTGCCGATCGCCGATTGAATCCTGGTTGTCTGTTCCTCTCGCGATCTGATGGCTGAGATTTTCTCATCACAATCGCTATCACACATCATGTTTGGCACGACCCAGGGGTTCTCTACTTTGCCGATGCCGATTTGTCGATCCGATCATCGACGATAAGTGGATCACATGATCGCAATCGCTGATTCCAGGGTCCTGATATCGCATATGTGTCTTCCTCCAATCGGATCGATCAGATTGACGGATCAAGGTTTCTCCCACCTTTGCTTAAGTCTGTCCCCTTGCCTTTTTCTGATGCGATTTCCCTTTATAAGGGTTTTTTTTGCCATTTTTAGGGGTTTTTGCCTCTTTTTCCAAAGAACAAAGGGCATCTCTTGCATGCGATAACTTTTCCATCCGAAGTCCATTTTATCCCATTCAAGTTGTAGTAGATTCAGAAGGAAAAGATCTCTGCAATGGGGCTATTTCAAAGAACTTCCTTGGACTTTCATTTTCCTCTGTGAGGAACACTTAGACTTAGGAGTCTATCCAAAATCCATTTTGGATCATGCCTTCCCACTAAAGAAATTTTGGTCTCCAAAATACTGATATACTGATCTGAATAGTAAATGAGAGTAACAACACCCTCTTCTTTCAGCCTCTATACACTTGCCTTGCACAGTGCCTCTGAACCAAAGTCTTTGACCACTCTCCTTTCTAGATGTGCTGGTTCTCCTGGGAAGAACTGTCTTCCTTCTTGCCTTCATGCAGAACTTCTGCTGAAATGGTCATAGAAGGTAGTTTGAACTCTTCTGCCTTGATCATTGATCCAAGGTGGCTCAAACCAAATGTGAAGTTATCTGCTCCATAGAACTTTCATTTGTACCTGTTTGACAAGCTATCAACAACAACTGTTAACAACAATAGAAATACAAACAACAACTAGATGGCCTAAACTCCTGCTTCAACAAAAGAAACAAATTTTGCAGCTTGTGAACACCTCCATGTCTTACATCTGCATACAAATGATGGACTAGATAACAAGCCCACAATACATGCCTTTAAACAAATGACCCTTCAAGTCAAGCATGTAGAAAAATACCATTAGGACTCTTTTCAAAAGATGAAGCACTTCATCATTATCTCCATTTGGAGACCAAGTTAACTTCTTCCAAGTCAACATGGAATCACATGCATGTCAAAGTAATCAACCCTGCAAGTTAATTACACATACATGTTCAAAAACAAGGAAATCATCAACATCCCTGTGTTCATGCACCTCATGCTCATGCATGCCTTTCATCCTTCAACTTTCACTTAAGCACACTGTACTTTCAAAGCTGAAATGAAATATAATGTAGATGCATCAATAGACATGCAACCTTAATCGGATAAGAACTCTAACTGTTTCTTACCAATCCATTTCAAAGGTACTCTACACATCAACATCATCATGTGAATCATCCTGACACACATCATCCCTGGAATCTTCCTTTCCATTTCTGCCATCTTCTTTTTGCACTTTATTCAACTTTTGTGGAAGCATTGCTAGATTCAAAGTCCAACATTTTGCAGCAAGATGTCCTTGCTTATGGCAGTAAGTGCACTGCATGTGCATCCTCTTGACAACATGATTTGCCTTGTCCAATGGACCTTTGGCTTCGTGCTTCCTTTCCTTCAAAAGTTTCCTATATGTGGCCATTCTCTTCCAACATCTAGAAACATTATGGTTATCCAAACCACGAAAGGAAGAAGCAATACTTTTCCCATATCTATGTGGAAATTTATCATGCTTTGCACAATCAAAAGGAAAATGTCTAGAACTAGATTTATACCTACCTCTTTCACCTTTATTTCCTTCATGAGGAGGTGAATTGAGTGAAGAAGGGGATCCCTTTGGAACACCATCAATCCCTTCAAGGCTGTTAGAGTCTCCCCAACTCTCTGGTTCTAGTATGTGCCTCTGAACACTAGCATGATGTTTTAAGCTATTGCATTCTTCCTGAATACAATCTTCACACTCTGCAATGCAGCCCTTCTTGGAGATATTTTAATGGCCTTCATGGCAACTTTGGAACACTTTCCATAAGACTATCCATAGCCAAGACCCAAATACTTAGGCCTTTCCTCAAGCATTATTGGTTGAACAATACCTTGTGCATGCTTTCCCAATCCTCTTCCTTCATAGCCCATCTTGGACATTAGCTTGGAACCTATGCCTTTGGTATGTTTTTCAAAAGAACCAGTATAAGCATTCTTAGAGGAATTTGAAGACAAACTGGAATGGTTTACCTCTTCTTCAAGATGATACCTGATTAAGGATTCTTGGGAAACAAAGAGCTGTGTCTCCAACTCATGCATCCTTCTGAGGTTCATATTTGCAATATGAAGTTGCCTCTCCATTTCCTGCAATTTGTCAGAAAGCAACTGCTTCTCTTCCTTCATGGAATTCAGTTGCTCTCTAAGTATGCTGCTCTTTCTTCCATCCTCATACATTTCTCTCACCATATCCATCATGGTGGACAAGTCTTGCTTCATATCTTCATCAAAGAGTCTTGTGATGAAGAAAGAAGAGTTTAAGGACTCACTTGTGGAAGTTTTCATTATGCCAATGAATAAAAGAACTTCAAACAAGATTAATAAAGAGCTTTATCTAGCAACCTTTTTGCAACAAACCTCTTGTGCTTCAAGGATTTCCTTGAGGTCCTTCTTCCTTCTTCTCCTTCCTAGACGACAAACTCAAACAAGAGTTAGTCTGCAAACAAGCATACATTCAACCTCTGGCTGTTTAAACACCTTTCAGACAAGCAATCTTTGCTATGTCAATCAAGCATTCTAATGTAACCTTATTGAAGGTGTGGTTAATCATTCTCAGGCTCCAATACCACCTGATCTGAAAATGGAGCACTTAGGCTTCCTGTCTAACTAACAAGAACCTCTCCCACTCCCAAAGCATAAAAGATTCCCAAGACAACTACGATCAACCACTACGGAATTAATAGTGCTTGAAATATGGTATATTCTTGTGTTTGGTTTTAAACTGTTAATGTGCTGTAAATTGATTTGCTTAAATTGATATAAGACATATAACAATGAAACAATGCAACCAACAAAAAACTCACATAAGACAACAATTTAATATGGAGTTCACCCAAAACTCTTGGGCTACATCTCCTTGAGCTCTAGTCAACTCAACTAGGCTCTCTGGGATTATGGAAAAGTCCTTTTTACAAGCTCTTGGCTCAAATCTAATGTTTTACATAGAAAAAATGGGTTTAGACACCATTTTATCCCTGCTCTTGAAGCTCTTGGTTGCTGGCTCTCAGCTGTCTCTCTGGTTCTGGTCCTGGCTCTTGGCTCTAGCTCTTCGGCTCTGGCTTCTTTTATTTTCGGCAACCTTAAGCTCTCTAGCTTTTCACTTGAACTTCAAGTGACCCCAAAGGCTCCCTCAGCTGCTCTACACAGTAGTTTTTCGACCCTTGCTTCTGTCTTCTGCTCTGCTTTTCGACTTCTTCTTCTCTGTTCTCTCAATCGTGCTCTCTGGTTCTTTTGAGGCATCTTCCCAGCTTTTTGGCTTCCCTGGCCATTTCTCTGCAATTCATTGTCCCTCTATGGCTCTGTCACTTCAAAGTCCATCATTGCCTGTAAAAACGCCTGCGGCAGTGTGGCATGATGGTCAGGAGCGGTTACAGAAGGAATCGGGGCCGTTTCATTAGCGAAAATCCGAAGACTGAGAAAATTCAATTACAAAGAGATTTCTGGCAAAATACACTATCGGGCATGATTTGCGGACTTGAAATCCCATTCAATCGCCCCTAAATCCCTATTGGGTCCACCATTAAGCGTCATATCACATCGCATTAGTGTATTGGGCAAAATCACAAATACATGGGAAAACCTTCAAAAACCCGACAAAATCCTTTTTATCGAACTTCAAATTCTATGGAATCCGCCCTATAATCACATTAGGTCTGCCTTTGGCTACTGTCGTAATCTCCACTGTTGATTTGTGTGATCTCTGATTCGATAGTCATCATGCAATTTTGGACGGCTTATGAGTACGGAGGTTACTCGCCCGAAAAGGCGGTTTTCCTCTCTCCTCCGCTTGCCACATGTCAACTAGTCTGTGGGATCGGGTGGAGCTAGCCCAAAACCATTTACCGCTTGAGGCCCGCCCGAAATCCGCCTTTACGAAACTCAAAATCTATGCAATCGGGCTTAGAATTCCCCTTCGGATCCGTTTTATCGCTTCGGGCGTCGTTTCTTTGTATTTTGGGTTTTACATCGAACAACATTAATACACAGAAAATCTGAATTTCTGGATTTCAAAATTTATTAATTTCGATTATGAAATCCGTCGGGTCCAGCAATCGCTGATAGGCGATTGAATCCTGGTCATCCGTTCCTCTTGCGATCTGACTACTGAGATTTGCTTGTCGCAATCACTATTGCACATCGTGTTTGGCATGGCCCAGGGGTTTTGTACTTCGCCGATGCCGATTTGCTGATCCAATCATCGGCGATCGGCGGATCGCATGATCACAATCACCGATTCCAGGGTTCTGATATCGCATATGTGTCTTCCTCTAATCTGATCGATCAGATAGGTGGATCGGGGTTTCTCCTACCTTTGCTAAGTACGTCCCCTTGCCTTTTTCCGATACGATTTCCCTTTATAAGGTTTTTTTTTGCCATTTTTAGGGGTTTTTGCCTCTTTTTCCAAAGAACAAAGGGCATCTTCTGCATGCGATAACTTCTACATCCTAAGTCCATTTTAGCCCATTCAAGCTGCAGTAGATTCAAAAGGAAAATATTTTTGAAATGGGGCTATTTCTAGGAACTTCCTTGGACTTTCATTTTCCTATGTGAGGAACACTTAGACTTAGGAGTATCCAAAATCCATTTTGGATCATCCCTATCCAATGGTCCAAATTTGGTGTGCCAATAGTCAAAAGTGTATTTTTTTGGCCTTATGAATCCAATGGCAGTATTGGTTTTCCATTTGGAGGCTTCAATAAGATGCCCAACGCCTAGGGCGCTATGCATATGACAGTTCCCTGTGCCAAAACTATCCAATGTTGCACAAAAACCCAAAAATGTAAAAAATGCCAAAAATATTGTCAAAATTAGCGTATAAGATGTTGATGAAGTGTGCTACGCATGGAAAGTGGCCTCAGAAAGGATATCCAACTTTCCTTTCTCCTCTTGCACCTTTAGGGTTTCAAGCATTGACTTCATTTTCATGAGCTTAGACCTTGCTATTTGGATTCTTTGACAACAATACTTTGCCATATTCCTCTGTATGTCATTGTCCCTTTTAGCCTTGTCTAGGAGATTTTCAAGATGGTTTTTCATCCTCTCAAGCCAATGCTTCCTATTTCATTGATCATTATGGCCATCTGCTCATTTAGGGTAATTTCATTTGCTAGTTCAGCTTCTTTTTGTTTCTCCAATTCCAATGCTCTCTTTAGGCCTCTGGTCCTTGGCATTTTTCTTGGAACTTGTTCTTCCAACTCATCATCATATTCTCCATATGCTTCATCAAGTAAGGCCTTAGCCTTTTCTGCCTCTCTTTGTGCTTTTATGAATTTCACTTAATCAATGAAGTGTTTTGTCTTCAACTGCTTATTCTCCTGCTTGTAGAAGTTAATGACAAATCTGGCCCTGTCAAGATTAGTTTGGAGTTCTATAATCTCAGCATCCTTCCCCTTGAGGGATAGGCTCATGTCCTCATAGTCATCCTGCTCACTTAGATCAACAAGCTCAAAATCCTATTATGTCTCATGGAGGTCCTCCTGTTGCTGCTAGATCTCTACCTCTGTCATCTTTTCTTTACCTTTGTGTACCTACTTTGTTGATGAAGAAGGCAAGTCCCCTCCCATAATATGTGGGGCAAAGACCTGCCTTTGGCCTCTCTGATAAGTATGTGCCAATGTGCTTAGATCTTCCCTCTTAGGCTTGATGACCTCAACTCTGCCAGATAACCCTTGAAGGAAGTGACTGTCATAGGTAAGGCAATTAACTCTCTGGTGTTGGTAGGTTCAAACCTCAAGATTCTTCCTCCTTTGTGTGGTTTTCTTTCTTCTTGGTCTTTTTCGTATGAAAATCTCTTCTTTCTTCCTCCATTATGTGTTTTCTTTCCTCTTGCTTGAAACCCTACGGATTAGGAAATAGGAGTGGAAATGGGGTAGGAAAAATTCAGGGAGTGGAGGAAGGGATTAGGGAACTTAGGGAAGTCATAGGGGAGTGAAATGTGTATGGGATTTAGGATTTGATATTTGATTACAGGTATGTCATATTGCTGCATAGGGATTTTGTTGCCTAGGACTTAGGGTTTAAAGGAGAGAGCACTTGGGATAGGGATTTAACAACACATGGGTAGGGATGGAGTTTATTGTGATGTGGGAAGGGTAGTAAGATCTTAGGAATAGTTTTTTAGGGCTGTAGGAAAAAAGCTAGGGTTTGCAAGGCTTTAGAATTCCCAATTTTAAGTAATAAACTTCATAGCATGAATGATGACTTTGATAGGTGTAAGGAGGGATGAACAAGGTTGTACTTACTTGATAAGAGTCTTAGAAACCATGTACTGAAGGTTAGGAACCTTTGTTTGCAGTTTGAGAGCTTGTGGGAAAAATTTGACCGGTGTGCAGCGCCCTTAGCCCGTGCGCAGTGCCTTAAGCTCGTGTGCAACGCCCTAATCTCGTGCGCAGTGCCTTTAGCCCATGTGCAGCGCCTGTAGCCCATGCACAGTGCCTGCCTCTATTTTGCTAATTTTTCCCAAAATCGTGAGGAATGGTGCTTTGGGGTTTGCTCAAGAAATGATAGGAGGCAAATGGAGTTGGGTTAGATGCTAGGAAGGCCTTTATACATGAGTGAAATTGATCATTAGCTTTAAAAACCCACTTTCTAATGTTTCTCTTCTCCTTTTTGAAATGGTTGCTAATTTCCTTTCTGACTTTCTTCTTTGCAGGTGGATGATGCTAGAGTGTTGGCACTCTTCACATTTGATTTTGCTTTGGATGGAGTTGGCACATATTTTTCTTAGTTGACAGCTTAGGAATAGTAACTTATTACATATAATGAACATAAAATTACATAAATTGGAAAAAATATTACATCTCTATTTTTTGAAATAAAATTACAATCTGAAGTAGAACTGATACTTGGAATAAAAATTAGAACTTGGGAAAACCTGGCCACATGTTTACCAATCCTCTTTAAATGACAAAACAATATTATTTTTCTCACTCTCATACTTTTTTGCTGCATTTATGCAGAAAAATGGAGTATTATTGGACCTTGAAAGAATGAAACCTAGTGACCTAATGGGACCTTGAATGAGCAGACTCCATGTGGACTTGAATGACACAAAACACGATGAAATGAGCCTTTATGGTCAACATATGCTTAGTAAGACACATGAAGGTGGGCCAACAAATATTGATTTTTGAGAGAGAGTAGGGCTTTTGACTTAGGGCTACCATCAATGAGTAAATTTTTGAATGAGGACCTAAGTGGAATGACAAAAATTTCAGAATGGGATCCTAATATGATATAAAAGAGGAGTTTTGATCATTGATGGTAGTATGAAAATACTGACTCTAACATCGAGCTTATTTGGGGATGGAAGCTCCTTGGAGGTTTCAAGAACACCATAGACCAAGTGCCTAACCATGTGGGCTAATACAGTAAAAAAATTAAATGCATGACTGAATTATGACAACTCGAATAAAAAAAAGTGACTCAAAACTGACTTACTTAACTGACAACTGAACATTGAAAATGGCAGAAAATCAATGAAGCTCCATGGCCTTCACTTCAAGCTCCGAACTCTAGTGATTCTCTACTTCACACTTGTAGAAAGTTAAATTGTTATGTACAATGAAATCAGGATGATTAAAAAAAGATAGTGCTTAAGGAGCCTACCATTGACTGGTCCTTCGAAGGATGGTTCTCCATTCATCTCATCCAATAAGAAAGCATTTTGTCCTCGGAAAGCTGAAATCTGATAAGGGCCTTTCCATAGGTTTTCAAATTCACCATGCTTACTCTTGTTTTCGTTTCTGGCATCCCAACGAAGCACCACATCTCCAATTTTGAAATCATCCTCCTTTGTTTTCCAGTCATAGATTTTCTTTATCCTCTCATGGAGCTTAGAGGTGTTCTGAAATACCTCATTCCGTGTCTGCTATAGGTGAATCATTTGATTGATCTGGCGTCGTACATCATTCTCTTCACTTCCTGCTTCTTGTAACAATTTCATGACCGAGATTGCTAAAGATGAAGGAAAAACAATATCTACTCCATACACAATTTGAAAAGGAGAAAGTCCAAGAGATTTCTTACTACTCACTCGATCTGGCCACAATGCATTGATCATCTTTTTGTTGGCCTCCAAAATTTTCTTCATGATGTTGATTAAGGATTTATTGGAGGACTCGGCCAAACCATTTCCTTATGGATATTATGTTGTAGAATGTCCCAATTTAATGTTATATTTGTCACAAAACTTAGTCATATTTTTAGACTTGAATGCTGCTGCATTTTCTCTGATGATCTTGTTAGGACAACCAAAACGGGACAAGATATTAGTTTCTAAAAACCGAATGATAACTGAATCTATTTCATTCCTGGTTGAACTTCTTCGATCCACTTAGTAAAGTAGTCTATAGATGTCAATATCCACTTGTGTTGTGCAGATGATGATGGGTTAATCTCGCCTATGAAATCTAGGCCCCACTACTGAAAAGGTGTATGAACTGATATAGGTTGTAGAGGCAAAGGAAGAAGTTTTATTTTACCTTGGAAAACTTGGCACTCGTGACAACTCATCACTGCCTTGTAGATATCTGCGAAAAGTGTAGGCCAATAGTAACTCGCTCTCAATACTTTGTTGGCTGTGGTCTTCCAGTACAAGTGAACTCCACAATCTCCTTTATGGAAGTCATTTATTACTTCTTTAAACTCATCCTCGGTCAAATAGTTCAGCAACACACCTTCAAGATCCTTCCAATAAATTTCACTGTCCATAAAGCAATATCTAGAAGCCTTCAACTTCAATGAACCGCTCTTAGCCTTAGACATGCCTGGAGGGGGATTTAGATGTTGAAAAACATAAATAATATTAGAATATTGTGGAGATGATAAAAAGATATCAGATACCTGAATGAGATCTACTTCTTCTTGATTGTCGGACAATGCTGCTACAAGGTTGATATCTAAAGCATGGAGATTTGACTCAGCCATGAGTTTGGCTAAGCCTTGACCCTTGATCAACTTGGTAGGATTGATCTCGAGATCATATTCTAATAATGCTGCTATCCATCTACCTCTTCTACCTTCCAGGTCATTCTGCACAAGAACTTCTTTTACCACTGCATTAGGCACATAAGCAAGAGTATGCGAATGTAAAATGTAAACTCTGAAATATTTCATTGCCTTTACCAAGCCAAGGCCTCCTTCTCAATGATGTTGTACTTACGGGATGCATCCCTGATATTACGACTGAAAAATGCTATTGGCAACTTGATTTTATCTCTTTTTTGCATTAATACTACTGCCATGGTATGTTCATAAGCAAAAGAGAATATAATAAAATCATTTGAGTAATCGGGACTGATTAAAACAGGGGCAGTGGTCAGGTCAAGATTTACTGCATTAAAGGACTTGCAGGCTTCTTCAGACCACTTTACATCATTCTCTTTTTTCAACATATTTGTCATCTCTCTAAGATGTTCATCCAAATTAGGAATAAATCTGCATAAGAAATTCATCTTACGATTGAATGCTTGGATTTATTTCTTGCTGCGAGGGAAATAAATTTGCTGAATAGCTTCTACCCGTGAAGGGTCTATCCGGATCTTGTCCTTTGAGATGATGTGGCCGAGAAGGTTGCCTTCCTCCATAGCAAACCAAATCTTCTTCAGATTGAGAGAGATCCTGAACTTTCTACATCTCTAGAAAATAACTCTTAAATAATGCAAATGCTCATCATCTGAGTGTGAAAATACTGTTAAATCATCTAAATATACAACCATGAAAACATCTTTTTCATTGGAAAAGGCTATTTCCATGGCACACTAAAAAATGGCTTCTGCATTTTTGAGACCGAATGGCATTTTTGCATATTTGAATGTGCCCCAAGGTGTGGTGAACGCTATCTTGTCCTGATCATCCTTGTGCACTAAAATCTGATTGTAACTAGAATAACCATCCAGTAGTGACATCTGGGAAGTGCCAACAACTCTAGGAAGGATATGGTCCATTTTAGGAAGTGGCTAATTATGTTTTAGAGATACTTTGTTTAAGTTTCGAAGTCTACACAGAACCTAATTTCTCCGATCTTCTTTCTTGTCGGGACTAGATTTGATATCCAATCAGAAAATCTGATGGGAACAATGATGCCTGCCTTGAAAAGCCTGTTAATTTCTTTCTCTATGGATGGCAACAACCTTGGGTTAATCCTTCTTAGCTTTTTTCTAAAGGGATTTTGATCTAGATAAATTGGGATGGTATGCTGAATTATTTTCTTGTCATACTCCTTTAAGTCTGCATAATCCCATGCAAAAACATCAGAAAATTGAGACAATAAATGAATATATTTTTCTTTTACCTCGGGAGATAATGTTTTGGACAACTTGATCATTTTTGGTTTGTCTGCTGTTCCAATGTTCACGTCTTCAACACCTTTCTCCGTAGGAACCAATGTAGGCTTCCTTGCTACATCATCCTGATCAAACAAGTCTTCCAAAGGTACAAGACCTTTCAGAATATTGTTGTCCTTCAGCTGTAGTATATCAACTTGGGTTGCCTCGATGACTTGATCATCCTTGTTTCAAACTTCATCCATGGAGCAATTCTCAAATTCTCCTTCACTCTGGAGAAAGTTATTTACCTGCTTGTCATCCCAGAATACTTGCCAATATCGTAAGTTGTTAGGAACTGAGGGCCGATGCTTTACATGAATCTCAAATTTCTTATTTGAAAATATGGGGATTTTGAAATTGCTTGTAGCTATAGCCAAAGAATCTACCATAAGATCCTAACTCCTTAGTACAAACGAAAATGTATATTCCAGAAACATTCTCAAAATATCTAAAACATCATTTCTATATTGTCTCATCCGCAGATGGTGAGCTTGATATTCACCTTTAACTTGCTTGATCACAAGTTATAAATCACCATACACCAAAATCCTTCGTGCACCGAATCTTTTCAAGATATTTAAGCCCATGATCAGTGCTTTGTACTCTGCATCATTGTTAGTGCAATCAAAAGATAAATTGTATGAGCATAATCTAACATTATGAGGGAGCTCACCTTGATGATGATGTGGACTTCGAATCCAAATGCCAATACCCACCCCATCTTTCCCGAGAGCACCATTAAAGTCCATGGCCAAAAAACCATGCTCCTCTTCCAAGGGCTGTAAATATGGTCTCTGCTTTGGGTAAACTTTTTGAACTTTCTCTTTAGGTTGTTCTGAATTTTCCATTACCTTCTTTGATTATTGTTCTGAGCCTTTCTCTGCATTGTCTGATGGTTGTTCATATGAACTTGGCAGATTTTATTTTCCTGATCTAAAACTGTCCTTATACAATTGAAAATCTCTGGTACATCGTTTATTTCCACAAGATGAATATCTACATCATTCAATCAACTATCATTATATAAAAGGAATGCTTCCAAATCTGTATGTACAACATTTATAGGATAATTATTGGGCCTCTCCTTGCTAGTTATCACAAATTTCGTTTTGGTTTCTCGGTATAATTTCTTCAATTTCCCGAAAATGGGATGGTGTCATAAGAGAAGTCTAACTGTAGTGTGCCTCTTAGTTTCGATCCCCAGGACCTTGATAATAACATACCAAACCGTGGTGGTATATCAGCTACCACCACATCCATTAAGACATTATTTTTTGGGATTTGGTGGAGGGATACTACCAAATCTTTTATTAGACCAAGACAACAGACCTTACCAGAATCAAAAGAATACAAGTCATGTTGTTCTCAAGTTATATCTAGACCCAACTTTTCCATGATGCCTTGGGCATTAAATTATGGGAGGCTTTGGAGTCAAGCATAGAGTTATGAAGAATGTACCGGTGGATTATTAAACTCAGGTAAAATGGAGGAACCTCACTATCTTCTGACTGGCCATCTATGGTTGGACGAAAAATCAATTCATGCTGGTCATCTTCAACATTAACCATGTCAGACATAGGGTCAACTTTCAACATTTTAACTATATCAGACTTGTAATGGCTATTTTTGAGAAGTTTAGTAAGAGGGATCGACACTTTCAACTTTGAAATTTCAGTTTCTAAATTGAATGAGCTAGGTTTATCCACCTATTTTTGGATGACGTCTGTTTTCTCTAGCAGATCTTTTGATGTCTGATCTTTCTTCTGATTGTCATGGTCCTTGTTTGGATTTCTTGTAGATGGATGATTTACTTTGTTTTAGTTAGCTGATGCCAACTCTTTGCCTTTACTTTGATGACCTTGAGGATTTGTCTTCGGTTGGGTATCCTTTTGCTACGATGTCCTTTTCTGAATGGGAGTGATCGAGACATATCTATTTCTCAAGGAATATTGCTTTTGCTGAGAGTTGAGTTCATTCAAATATCCTCTTTGATAATCATCTGATTGGATTTCCAATGCATAATAATTTGCCAGTATATAGTATTCATCTTTAAGTTCCTCCATCTTCTCGACATACTTCTCATTTTCAGTGAGGAAAATGGGGTGGTAATATTCCTTAAAGAAATGGTTTTCTTCGACAATCGGGTTTGGTTCATCCTCTGATTCTCCTTGAGCATAATTGTGTTGCAAGGGTGTCTGAATTTGCTGCTGAGATGTTGATGCCTCAGGAGCTTTCTGATCTCTTCTTTTTATCCTGTACTGAGGTTACTGCCGGTTTCTGAAATCCGGATTCCTGACTTGCGGCTCTTGCTGTCTATCCGAATTTATCATTTGGTCAACCATCCTCTCCATGGTTTTGATCAAAGAATCTAGTTTGAGATTGTTGGAAGAATAGGGTTCTTCTTTTTTTGTTACTTTATTCTTTGGTTTCTCATGTTTCAACTGAGACTTTTTAATCATCAAGTTTGCTTCCACACTCACTGCATTATTTTGCATTTCTTCCAAAGTGGCAGGATCTATTTCCCTTAGTTGATAAGCCATCTCCAGATCAAAGGCATCTAGATAATGTTGAAGTGCCAAATCAGGTGGAGGTTTCATGTTATCTGGAATGGAATTGTAGATCTGATTGAACCTTATAGTAAACTCCTGAACCGTCTCATTAGTATTCCTTTTCAATGTATTATATTCACCCAGATATGAAATGGATTATTCTTTTCCCTCCACCTGGCTAAGAACAACTCATTTAGCCTCTGAGGAGTATCAATGCAGCGAGCTGCCAAATCATGGAACCATTTTTTCACATCTCATGAAAAACTTTGAGCCATTTGTCTCATTTTGGCATCATCTTCATCAACCTCCTCTAAATCATTGAAATCAACCATCTTGTCAATATGTTGCTGTGTTGTGATTCCCAGGCAACCATAAAAAAGAGGAATTCTCTAGACATAGGTTTGAGGTAAAGCTGCCAATTGACCAAGTAATTGTAAGGGAGAAAATCTCACCATGACTACCAGGGGAGGGCGTACAGGGATTACAATGGGTTGAGTTGGTTGGGATGAAGATGGAGGTGTGGATATGATTGTTTCCAGAGGTACAATAGAGGGTACGACAGAAGATAAGCTTTCAAGTTGATACTGGATATATGATTTTTCCACAGTAATTTGTAATTGATTAGCTAGGCTTTGAAGTTTCTCAAAATTAGACAAAACCTTGTGCTCAAGTTTTGAAGACTGAGATGTAGTAGAAGGTTGATTAAACAAAGATTTTGAGGCAGGTAAGTATGAATCAACCTTTATGGTATCAAACACTACCTCTGTGAGACAAGACTCAGAATTCGAACGAAATAGGGATAGCTCGAATTTAATATCAAAAGGAATATCCTCAATACTCAGTATCTGATTTGCGAAGGAAGTGGTCCTTTCCAACTTTGTTCTTTCAGCCTCGGGGAAAGGGACTTTAGGCTTTCTTAACAATATTTCAGGATCATCAATAGGAGAAGGAGGGTTTGGGTCAGGGTTTGACCTGGTCTATATTTTCGGAGCTAGAATCTTAACAGGGTTAAAGACTATGTAAGGTAAAAGATTTCAAACTTGAGTGGAACAAAGAAATCTTCAAACTTCACAATTGAGGAATTTCTTTCAATAGAAAATTTTAACAGGTAACGATCAAAGGCTTACCAATGGAATGGGGTTTGATTGAACTTGTGATTTATAAAATTCTTTGCTTTTTGAACAAGCTTTAGATATCTTCGACTGAATCAGCTGGGTCTGGATGCAGAATTTGATCTTATTTGTCTCCTCGAAGCCAACTCTACAATCTTGACACTGCAATTATGGAATCAACCTTTTTTAAATTTAGTCCCATCATCCAAAGGACCAAATTCCAATGAAACTTGTCGTACACCTAGGGAAATCGAATCTTTCATTCCCCGGAAACGACGCCAGTATGTTATCACTCCTCCAAATCTCCAAGGTTGAGGAAGGGTCCAGCTGAGGTAACCACAGACCAATCTTTTGGCTTGGTAGCTAGCCCTACCAAGCCAAAGAGGGATCTCTCCAAAGAATCAAATTCAAGAGGGCTGGATGGATTAGGGTTTTAGGCTAGTTATGATGTGAAAAGGTTGTTTTGATTTGATTTGATTGGGGTAATCACTGGATGAGTCAATTAGGTCAGAGAGTGAATTAGGTCAGGGAAAAAGAAAATCAGAATTGCAGACATTTGATGGGGCAAGGTAGGAAAGTACTTTAACACTTCGTAGTATCTTGATGGAATGGTTTAGAATGATGAGGTGCTAAAAAGAGCATGGAAATCATGATTTTTTTTTAAACTGAAGAAATGAAACAAATTATGATGATTTTCCCAAAACAGAGCATAGGATATGAATTATGCTTATCATACTTGAAAATCAAACACATTTAGAAGTGAAATGGGTCATGGAAAATACAAAACATTCACACACATGCAACTGAAGAAGAAACAATGTCAAAATACCATGCCACATGAATCCCACCAAAATAGTTGCAACTCATCCAATATATTCCATGCCAAAGTTTGAATCATTAATACAACATCCAATGGAGTCCAACCTATAGAACGATATAAAAAGTACATGATATAGGCCTCAAACAAACTCCTCCTAGCTTTAGGGGTCAAATCCATGAGAGGAGGAGCAGTTCCACCAAAAACTGAATTGATAGCTAGAGTGTAGGGTGGTCAAAGTGACTCATCCCTAACTTAAGTGAACTGATTCATTACACCTCATTGAGTTCATTTACCTAATGTATTTACCCTAGGTAACAGTAAAAACATGATAATTACATTTAATTCATCAATTACATAAGTGAAAATTGATTTCCAAAGGTGAAAATCAAAACTGGAGCAAAACAATGAAAAAAGCAAGGAATTTTGCCCTATGTGCAGCGTCAGTTCTCTATGCACAGTGCCTTAAGCCTGTGCGCAACGCCAACTTCAAGCTTATTTTTGAAGGTCTTGCTGATGTCAAAATTGAGCTAAGGATATCTCATTGGAAATCTTACCCTGTCTAATTTCCATAAATTCCCCTGGTTCCAAAAAATTGATAATATTTGACCCTCCAAAAGGCCAATCTACCAAGACTGCTTCTGTGCGCAATGCTTAGTTGAAAAAGAGGGCAGAAAGGTGAATTTTGAGGTTTTTTTGGATATTTCTCCCTGTCCAATGGTCCAAATTTGGTGTGACAATAGTCAAAAGTGTATGTTCTTGGCCTTCTGAATCCAATGGTAGTCTTGGTTTTCAATTTGGAGGCTTCACGAAGATGCACGTGCCTAGGGCGCTGTGCATAGGACAATTCACCTGTGCCAAAACTGTCCAATGTTGCACAAAAAACCCAAAAATGTCAAAATTGTCCAAAATATTGTCAAAATTGGTGTATAAGATGTTGATGAAGTGTGATAGGCATGGAAAGAGGCCTCAATAAGGATATCCAACTTTCCTTTCTCCTCTTGCACCTTTAGGGTTTCAAGCTTTGACTTCATTTTTTTGAGCTTGGACCTTGCTAATTGGCTTCTTTGAAAATAGTACTTTTCCATCTTCCTCTGTATGTCATTTTCCCTTTTAGCCTTGTCTAGGAGTTTATGGTTATTCACCCTCTCAAGCCAATGCTCCCTGTTTTCATTGATCATTATGGCCATTCGCTCATTTAGGGTAAGTTCATTTGCTAGTTCAACGTCTTTTTGTTTCTCTAATTCTAATGCTCTCTTTAGGCCTCTGGTCCTTGGAATTTTTCTTGGAACTTGTTCTTCCAACTCATCATCATATTATCCATATGATTCATCAAGTAAGGCCTTAGCCTTTTCTGCCTCTCTTTGTGCTTTTATGAATTTCACTTCATCAATGAAGTGCTTTGCCTTCAACTGCTTATTCTCCTGCTTGTAGAAGCTAATGAAAAATCTGGCCCTATCAAGATTAGTTTGGAGTTTTCTAATCTTGGCATCCTTCCCCTTGAGGGCTAGGCTCATGTCCTCATAATAATCCTGCTCACTTAGGTAAACAAAATCAAAATCATGTTCTGTCTCATGGAGGTCCTCCTCCTGCTACTAGATCTCTGTCATTTTTTTTTACCTTTGTGAAGAAGGCAAGATCTCTTCCACAATTTGTGGGGCAAAGACCCACCTTTGGACTCTCCGATAAGTATGTGCCAATGTGCTCAGATCTACCCTCTTAGGCTTGATGACTCCAACTCTGCTAGATAACCCTGTATGATCATGGAATGGTGATGATGGTGGTGAAATAGGCTGAGATGATGGAGGGATAGATGTAGTGGGCTGAGATGGAGGGGGTGTGTCTTCATCATGATGATCAGTGGGATGAGCTGAAGATGGCATATCTTGAGCATGTGGAGGTTTTGGAGCAATGAAAATATGATTGGCAATGAAAGTGTCCCATGCAATGTTCAACTGGTGAAGGTGATGGAGGAAAATGATCTTGATCAAAGAGTGGTGGAAAAGACTGTTCATTTGCTTCTCTTACCTTTTTCCTTGAACTATGTATTCCATCTTCTCAATGCTCCTGAACAAATAGTAAGGGATATTAAGCATTCCGACTCTTGTGAAGTGCACGAGCAATCAGATATGGTACGAATAAAGTTTGGAAAATCTGCCTTCACAAGTGAAGTACTTCATGATGATTTTCATCATGGGAGCATATGTACCAAGAAGGTGGCTGAACGGGAAGAATCTCTCTCTCATTTCTATACTAAGGCTTTAAATATGGCTCATAATACTGATGATCTAGATTTTTAGCTTTAAACCACCTTTCACCCACATTAGGTATTCCAGTAGCAGCAACAATAATGTCTGAGGATATGGTGAAGGTTTCCCCAACAAGGCTCACTTAATTGTCTTCAAGATTTGAAATGAACACTCTAGTCAAAACATGATGGCTTTGGACTCTTTGTACCATCATACAAAAATCAAAACATCCAAAATTCTTGAAGGAAGTCACTGTCATAGGTCAAGCCATTAACTCTTTGGTGTTGGTAGGTTCAAACCTCAAGATTATTCCTCCGTTGTGTGGTTTTCTTTCTTCTTGGTCTTTTTCATCTGAAAAACCTCTGCTTTCTTCCTCCATTATGTGTTTTCTTTCCTCTTGCTTGAAAGCCTAGGGATTAGGAAATAGGAGTGGAAATGGGGTAGGAAAAATTTAGGGAGTGGAGGAAGGGATTAGGGAACTTAGGGAAGTGATAGGGGAGTGAAATGTGTATGGGATTTAGGATTTGGTATTTGATTACAAGTATGTAGTATGGCTACCTAGGGATTTTGTTGCCTAGGACTTAGGGTTTAAGGGAGAGAGCACTTGGGATAGGGATTTAGCAACACAGGGGTAGGGATGGAGTTTATTGTGATGTGTGAAGCATAATAGGATCTTAGAATAGTTTTTTAGGGCTGTAGGAAAAAAGCTAGGGTTTGCAAGGATTTAGAATTCCCAATTTTAAGTAATAAACTTCATAGCATGAATGATGACTTTGAGAGGTGTAAGGAGGATGAACAAGGTTGTACTTACTTGATAAGAGGCTTAGAAACCATGTACTGGAGGTTAGGAACCTTTGTTTGTAGGTTGAGAGCCAGTGGGAAAAATTTGACTGGTGCGCAATGCCATTAGCCAGTGCGCAACGCCTTAAGCCCATGCACAACGCCTTAAGCCCGTGCGCAACACCTTAAGCCTGTGCGCAATGCTTTCAGCCAGTGCGCAGCACCTGTAGCCCATGCAAAATGCCTGCCTCTGTTTTGCTAATTTCGCCCAAAATCGTGAGGAATGGTTCTTTGGGGTTTGCTCAAGAAATGATAGGAGGCAAATGGAGTTGGGTTAGATTCTAGGAAGCCCTTTATACATGAGTGAAATTGATCATTAGCTTTAAAAACCCACTTTCTAATGTTTCTCTTCTCCTTTTTGAAATGGTTGCTAATTTCCTTTTTGACTTTCTTCTTTGCAGGTGGATGATGCTAGAGTGTTGGCACTCTTCACATTTGATTTTTCTTTGGATGGAGTTGGCACATATTTTTCCACATTTGATTTTGCTTTGGATGGAGTTGGCACATATTTTTCCACATTTGGTTTTGCTTTGGATGGAGTTGGCACATATTTTTCTTAGTTGATAGGTTAGGAATAGTAACTTAATACATATAATGAACATAAAATTACATAAATTGGAAAAAATATTACATCTCTGTTTTTTGAAATAAAATTACAATCTGAAGTAGAACTAATACTTGGAAAAAAATTAGAACTTTGGAAAACATAGCCACATGTTTACCAATCCTCTTTAAATGACAAAAGGATATTATTTTTCTCACTCTCATACTTTTTTGCTGGCTTTATGCAGTGAAATGGAGTATTATTGGACCTTTAAAGAATGAAACCTAGTGACCTAATGGGACCTTGAATGAGAGAACTCCATGTGGACTTGACTAACACAAAACATGATGAAATGAGCCTTTATGGTCAATGTATGCTCAGTAAGACACATGAAGGTGGGCCAAAAAATATTAATTTTTGAGGGAGAGTAGGGCTTTTGACCTAGGGATACCATCAATCAGTAAATTTTTGAATGAGGACCTAGGTGGAATGACAAAAATTTCAGAATGGCACCCTAATATGATATAAAAGAGGAGTTTTAATCACTGATGGCAGTATGAAAACACTGACTCTAACAAATAGGAGGTTCATCAAGGAAGCCTCCTTCTCAAAATACAAAATTAAGGAATGACAGATCAACATCTCATGTTGAATGCTTCAATTGTCATAAGAAGGGTCATTATGCACAGGACTGGCCTGAGAAAGGAAAGAGGCGATGCTACAACACTAGAGGAAACTACAATAACAAAAGAATAACAGAAAATTAAAGAAACAACCATGACATAAGAGACAACAGAAAAAGAAGAGACTCCTCGAGTGATCATGAAGAATATCATTCTCCTCAAAAGAAGCCAAGAGCTTCGAGGTATGGAAGTAATGCTATAAATAAATCTCAATACATTCTCATTTCTTCTCCTACTAGTTCTTTTCCATCGAATTTGTGGGACAGTTGGTTGGTTGATAGCGGGGCCACTCATCATTTCTATGGTTATATAGAAGTCCTCTCTAATTTGGCAGAGAGGGAGACTAAGCTAAAGATCATTCTTGGAGACAACTGTACTCATCCCGTGAAAGGTTTTGGGTCCATCAAATTTCAACTAAATTTTGGGGAATTAGTTATGTTGCATGATGTCATGTACGTAACAGGATTAATGAAGAATACAATATCTTTATCTGCATTGGAAGACAAAGGGATGAGGGTTGCCTTCATCAAAGGTAAAGTTCTAACTTGGCCCGTTGATTCACCTATGAGGGATTCCTTCACGCTAGGATTAAGATTTGAAGGATTCTATAGGGTCACTGGAAGATCTCTCCTTGCATTGGTTCATAATACCAATCATTTGAGCTAATTATGGCACCACAGATTGGATCATCTTCACTATGATGCACTTCCAAAATTGAAGAAATTGGTCTCTAGTATTCCCGATGTTCAAGCTCATCATGATGGACTTTGTTTAGGTTGTGAAAGTGGAAAGAAAACATGACTACCATTTTCCTCGAGTAAGAACAATACAAATGACATCCTCTATCTCATTCATTCTAATATATGTGGTCTGATGCCTGTACATTTGGTGGGTGGTCATCTCTACTACATTACCTTTATTATGAACTTCTCAAGAGAGACATAGAAATACTATATTAAGCACAAGAATGAAGCCTTTGAAACATTCAAGGAATTCAAAGCCTTGATCGAAAATCAATCAGGAAAGAGAATCAAAACCTTCAGATATGAAAACGGAGGAGAATGCATGTCAAAATAATTCATAGCATTTTACAAGAAAGATAGAATCAAGAAGGAAACAATTGTGCCATATAATCCTGAACATAATGGTCTAGCCAAAAGAAAGAACAAGTTTATGTTAGAAGCTGCCCATGCTATGCTCCATGATCAAAAGGTGCCAAAGTTACTTTGGGCTGAAGCTACATCTACCGTTGTATATGTTCACAACATGGTGCCTCATCAAGCATTAGAAAACAAGACTTCGAAAGAAATATTCACAGGCATTAAGGCTGATATCAACCATCTACGTGTATTTGGATGCCTAGTATGTTTTCATGTGCCAAAGGACAAAGGGAACAAACTAGAAGCTACTGGCAGAAAAAGTATGTTTGTGGGTTATTGTGAAAATTCTAAAGCATATATAATTTATATTCCTGGGCATATGGATGTCAAAATTAGTAAGGACATAACATTTGATAAAGATACAACTCTTGGAAAAGTAAGAGATCTTCCTTCACCTCCTCCTCCCAAGGAAGAGAATGATGACTGGGATATTTTGGATGGTCCATCTATACCTGAGTTAGGTATGGTTGATGATCCCATAGAGCCTATGGATCCATTAAATCCTTCTCCAAGTGATCCCTCCTCTAAGAATATATCACTTTGGCTCCGCGATACTTTACATGATATTGAAAGAAATGTCCCCATTCGCATATCATTCAGAGAAAGGAAACAACCATGCATGTATCAGGGATATGTTGCTACTATGAGTACTATGATTCATGCCAAACCATCCACATTCGAAGAAGTAGTAAAAGAACAAGTTTGGAAGGATGATATGGCTGAAGAATATGAATCAATTATGAAAAATGATGTATGGGATATTGTACCTAGACTGAAAGGGAAGTTTGTTGTGACTTCAAAATGGCTATTTAAAATAAAACATGGAATTGATGGAAGCATTGAGAAATATAAGGAAAGGTTCATGGCTCAAGGCTTCTCTTAGAAAAAGGAAGAAGATTATGATGACATATTTTCACCTATAGCTTGATATACAACCATCCATTTTATATTTTCCCTTGCTGCAAGTCAGGGATGGATTCTTCATCAGATGGATGTAAAAACTGCATTCATTCATGGCATGTTATAGGAAGAGGTATATGTTGAACAACCACAAGGATTTGAAGTGGAAGATCGAAGAACATATGTTTGCAGGTTGAAGAAGGCATTGTATGAATTGAAGCAAGCTCCTTGAGATTGATATGCACGTATTGATAGTTACTTAGTGACGCTGGGATTCACAAGAAGAAATTTTGATCCCAACCTATACTTCAAGGTTGTCCAAGGTATGCCATTGATTTTGGTTTTATATGTTGATGATCTATTTTTAATAGGTAGTGAGCCTTTGATGATAGAATGTAAGAGGAAGCTAGCCTCTGAGTTTGAGATGAAAGACCTTGGTATCATGCACTACTTTTTGGGCCTTGAAGTATGGCAAAAATCCTGGTGAGATCTTCCTTTCACAAGGAAAATACATTGTAAAGTTGTTTTAAATATTTGGAATGATTGAATGTAAATCCATGGTTACACCAATGGAAATGAACCTTAAGAAGTTATGTGGAGGTGATGCAGGACCAAACTTAGAAAATCCATCTCAGTATAGACAACTAATTGGGGCCCTGATGTTCCTTGTGAACACCCATCCAGACATATGCTATGCAGTAAAAACATTGAGTCAATTCATTACTGAGCCCCACCACACACATTGGATAGCTTCTAGACACATATTGATATATTTGCATGGGTCGATCGCACTTGGTCTAAGATATTATGAAGGAAATGTTCAACTTCATAGATACACTGATGCTGATTGGGCGGGAAATGTTATTGACATGAAAAGTACATATGGATGTTGTTTTAGTCTTGGATTTGCCATGATATCCTAGATGAGAAGGAAGCAAAAATATGTAGCAATAAGCACGAACGAATTAGAATATATTACCTCTAACATGGCTAGCTGCAAGGAAATATGGTTAAGAAAGCTCTTTGGAGAGCTGTTTGAATAGGTCCTAGATAAAGCAGTGATATACTGTGATAACAAGAGTGGGATCCGTTTGGCAGAAAATCCTGTGCTTCATGACAAGTCCAAGCATATTGAGATTCAATATCACTTCATTTGAGACATGGTGCAGAGAGGAGCTGTCAAGCTCCAACACATATCGACAGATGATCAGATTGCAAATATTCTCACCAAGGCATTACCAAAGAGAAAGTTCTTGATTTTCAGAGAACAACTTGGACTGATGGATGTAGCCCCTCCAGATAAGGGGCTGCGCTAATAGAGGAAACTGAACATACTCTTCCCACCTTGCTTGAGCTCTCAAGGTGAGGAATTGAGATAAAGGTCTCCTAGGGTTGAGGGAACTCTGGACAATAGGTCGCTACCTTATATGTTACCCAAGGTAGAAGAATGCTGGTCCCCTATCTTTATAGGGTCGAAGAATGCTGCTCCCCTCTTGGTCTTTGCAAAGTATACCCGAGTTGACATCATACCCTCAAGCAGGCTACCTTGATGGGAATACCACTCAACCCAAGTCGATTATGATGCAGGTGTTCTACCACATGAATACTAAGGGTCATTGTTGGGAAGATCAGTAGGTGATAGTATTGGGTGGGAGATGTGCTCCCCTGTATGATATATATAATCCTATTTATCAGTATGGGCGGAAGCTATTGCTCCCTGATTCTTCTTCTTCTAGATCCGAGAAAGTTTCAACAATTAGAGTTGAGTAGAGGATTACAACAACTTGACAAGATGATGTAAAGATCAACTGATATACATTGGCAAGTGGAATTCTTCCTAGTTGAGAGGGAGCATTAATCTTGAAATGTTGGGATGGGGCCCCCTGGGTCAGTTTTGGGGTTAAGATAACCCAAGTTTTGATACATTTTTGTAACTAATGTAAAGTCTCTGCAATTTGTGGATGAGGTGCACGTAGATGGATAGGAGTTAAAGGGGTTTAGCCCCTTGTTTTATGTAAAGTATGAGTCATTTTTGAGATCCACCCATGGTCCGCGGACCATGGAATTGTATGGAAAATTCTATAAATAGGTGTGTCTTAGAGAGTCTAAGGCATAAGTTTGGTAAGAATTGATAAGAAATGGGTCGATAGAAGAGAAGTGATAGTGAAGAAAAGTAGGTCCAATAGGATAAAAAAGGCTTTGTAGCTGACTGCGCAGAGGCTTGGGTAGATTCCATAGTTGAGTTCGCGAACCATTACAGCTGAGTGTGCATGGTAGTTTTGAGTATGTAATCCTGAATTGAAGATCAATAAAGACAATTTCTGAAGAATTATTGCATATTTCTGTTTACTTCTGTTTATGATATATGCTATTAATGAATGATGTGTTTTATGGAATATTGATTGAATGTTGCAGGATTCTGTTGAATAACTGTTAATGATGTACGCAAAGAATTTTTATGTATTTTCGCGAAGATTATGATGAATTCCCTGATGTTTAATAATGACCTAAGTAAATATGCACGAACACTAATTTAGGGCTGCTCCTTGATGTGCATGAGTAGATAAATTGGCTATTAAAGGTCCACAATGACCGATCATAGACCTTCATGAAGTTCTGAAGGCTATTTTGACATAGTTGCAGCAGTGTGCCCTAAGAGTATATCAATTTGCGCGAAGGTAGATCTGGGGTGATAAAAGACACCAAACTAGTCTCTGGATGTAGAAATTTGGTTCTTGCATCCCCCCATACTGCTTCGAGTGAGATTGCGGCCTACACTATGCGGGTTGTTGCCAAAAGGGCCAGTAGTGTAGGGATTTGTTGGTTGGCGTAACTAAATCTGAACCTCGGTCAGGACCCCCTAAGCCAACATGAAACTAGGGTCAGTTTACACATTGGAAAACTTAGATGACCAAGATGATGATTTCATTAAATACCTCTTTTTGAGAGGACCAAAATCGACCTAAAGACTATTCGATTTGGTTAAACGAAAGTTAAGTTTTGAATTATTTTATTCATTCATTCATTATGGAATGGGTCGGCCCTAACCACTTGGGTAACTGCTTGGGTCAACCTCAACCCCAAGTAAACCCTCGAGAAATCCTATAAAAGGAAGAAACTTTCAAGTTCATTTCAACTCACTTGATAAAGACATATTTCTATTTGTCTATTTTTTTTGGCTCACACAGGTTCGTCGACGAAAATTCACACAGAGTCTGAAATTAAAGGTGAAAGGTTCACTCTCGGTTAGGGTTTTATGGATCTCGGTCACTGGCACATGACAAAAGTTTTTCATCGTCGATCGCAGGCACATAATAGGCAAGAGAACGAATCTGGCTCTCTAGTCACTAGAAGACAGTTCAATGAGAGCGAATATGGGTTCAGAGGAAAATCAAAAGGTTTTGGTCCTCGATTGCTCGCACAAGGTATCCCTGGGAGCAACCCTGTCATCTCGGTCACTCACGCAACTTGAAAAGGGTGTGACTTTGGGTTTGTCGGTTGGTCGCATAGTTCAGAAAGGGAGTGAATTTGGGTATTTACAGTTCAGTGCCAAATTTGCATGCATAAAGACCTCCTGGGAGTGACTCTACAGTCATAGTTGCTTGCATACTGTATTCGTGAGAGTGACCCAAAAGTTTTAGTTGCTCACAGGCAATGTTGATGAGGGTGACCCACTTCAGATCTAGGGTTTTGACATCTTAGCTTCAGTCAACTTCAGTGATCTGGTAGATCTGGATTTCTCTGTTGTTATAACAGATATGTAGACTTGATTTATTATTATCCACTACAAATCATATGTATTGGGCTCATTATACTCACTGCTGAAATATTTTTATGCCAATCTACTAAAGAAGAAGATTTGAAAGGGTTTCACCCTCGTGGGGTTCTTCTCTAGTCTTGGAAAAATCTGCTGTCTCTTATGGTTGTTCTGTTGTCTTCTCTATCACTGCCTATATTTTTCTTTCTTTATTTACGTTTATGATTGATTATGCTTCTAATAATTGGATTCACTATTAATGAAAATATAAATTGGGATAAAGTAACTGATACAACATTGAACAATCAGAAAATTTAACAATTAAATACATGCATACATACCTCTTTCCTTATTTTGGACACCTAGGCTTCCTTCAACAACTTCCTTTCCTTGATTGAGAGTACTTCAACCATCTTGACACGCTGCATTCGTTTGTCATAATACCATCATTCTTCCAAACAATGAACTCCATACAAGATGGAATTCTCAATGAGGCACTTGCTTCTTCCAAGAGGTGAACCTTCGAATGAATATTCCAATGGAGGATCTTGATTATCCTCATCCTGCAAATGCTTCTTCCTAATGATGTATGATAAGATTTACACTAGATGAATTTCTTCTAACCATGAGTACTACTTATGCTTTCAATGAGGTTACCAAGAGTTACTTTCTTCTATGATGACTGCTACAACCATGTATACTTATACTTAAGCTATCTTTCAAGCTTTTATAAGGATGTATCGAGCTCTTGATTTAATCGTATGCTTCTAACATGATGCCATATTCTACTAAGATATATCTCGTCATAATTATTCTCATCTTGACTGCCATGGTGGCGGTATTTTCAACTCCCACTTCTCCTTGCTATGAATTGGAGAAACCATAATAGTGAAGATCTATCCCTTTGGATTTATTCTCATCAGGTTCTTCTACTTCTTCAGTGATATGAGCCTCATTTCTTTCCTTCCTTTTGTTGTCCTTCTTGAATTTCATACAATATTTCTTGTGATGCCCATATTCCTCACAACCATAGAATTGGATCTTTGACATATCCTTATTCATATTTTTTTGAGGATCAAATTTTCCAAACCTTCATTTTCTCTTAGTTAGGGCAAAAAATGCTTGAACTTGTTCACCTGGTCCCACATCGCTCTTTGCTTTTAACTTGGTTTCTTTAATTTTACACAATGACTAGAGTTTACTGAATGGGGTGGCTTCCTTCTTTCAAAAAATTCTTGATACTTAGTTGCTCCATTCATCAGGTAGTGCATTGAGTACCACAATGGTCATTTCTCTATTTGACGTGATTTCCCCCAACTCTTCCAGTTGGTATCATATTCCTGACAGCCTCATGAAGTATGAGGCTATTCCTTCTTCCTTTGATATCTTCATCTTGTAGAGCTTGAGCTTCTTCTTTTGGCAAATCGATAATTAAAACCTTAACATGAACACTAAATTCATTTTCTACAAGGATCAAATCTGTCCTCTTTTTCCATGCAAGATAGTTTGTTGACCCAACCAATTTGTTGCTCTCCTTGCAAAATGAAGTCATTTGATAGATTCAGACATAGATATAAATATACTTACTTGTGAATAAACTCCTTGATGAAAATATCTTCAACTTGACACCTTCTTTATTTTTGATGATGATGTTGACAATAGAAGATGTATTCTTTCAAAAGTGATCCTTGACTTAAAGAAAGGGAGATCACCTTGAATCCTTGATGACGATGACAACACCGTCTTCTGACTTCCTTGAATTGGAGACTTCAATATGCTTCAATGTGTAATCCTTTCTTGAGTTGATGTAGGGTCTTTGAGGTCTTCTTTTCCTTGTGATTGAGATTGTAATATTCCCAAGAATGGTTCAGTTTAAGAACCCTATCTTTGAGTGAGCTAGGGTTTTGAGGTCTTCTCCTTGTTGTTGCTTTGAGTAGTCCTTCTTAATGCTTCTTAGTTTGTTCAACCCTTATGAATCCTTTCATGATGATTCAATTTCCTTGATGTTGAATGATATTCTTGTGCTTTAGCCCTTGAGTATCCTTATTTAAGCTTCCCTTCCTTGATGTAGCTTCCTTAGCTCTGATACCATGTTGAGAAATCTAGAGGCAAAAAAATAAGCAATTTGTCTTACTTTGATAACTGATTGTGATGTATTTTTACGTAACTTTGTTAACTTGTTATTTCAATTGATTATAAATAGTGTTCTTATCATCAAACAACTACCAAACAATGAAGAATAATGAGACAAGAGGACACAAGATATAGGCGATCATCTAGGGCTAAAACTTCTCCAACTCAACGGAAAACCAACAAGAATTATTCTATTCTTATAGATCTTCAATTGATGAATTGCAAGGCCTATGACCCTTGACCAAGACCCTCCAAGACTAAGTCAAATATTCCCTGCTTTCCAACAACTTCTGCAATTTTGATCCCCAACAAATTCTTCTGCAATATTGACCCAACAACTTTAGTGTTTCAACCTTTCACAACTTCGACCTAGTTGCAACTTCATAACTTTGATGCAGCTTCAAAAATTCGATGCAGCTTCACAACATTGATGAAAATTCATAGGTTCGATGCAACTTCATAAGTTTGATGTAGCTTCAAAACTTTGATGCAACTTCGTAGCTTCACAGTTTCGATGCAGCTTCACAACTTTGATGCAACTTTAAAATGTCGTCTTGCCAAGTAACTATAAAAACCTTAACTTGATAGAGAGTGAGAGAGATCCAAAACTTTGATATTGCTCTTCTTCTCCTTTTTTGTGCATTTCCAACTTCTATCTTGTGGATATAAAAATTTCTTGAGAGTGTGTCCAAATGAGGTTGAATTCCTTCTTATTTATAGGCTCTTGAGGGGTACAAATTTCTATCTTTAGGCCAAATTGTCCCTTCATGTAGGCTGACTTGATCTTTGCACCATGACGAGGTCTTGGAGGGTCTTTTGACATTAATTTGCCTCAAACAATTTTTCTTTACAATATTTAACATGCCCAAAAGGGTCTTTCATACATGATAATGACTCAATTGATTTATAGACTCAGTAATAAGCCCTAGAAGCACTCAATGGTTGCTTGAACTAAAATAAATCTCTCTTGAGCATGAAACACATGCCTCAATAATAATAATAATAAATTTATTTTTCTATTTTCATTAAATACATAAAATCATGATTACATATGTCATTATGAAGACCGAACCTAGTTACATATTTCAACACTCCCTTCAAGGTAGAGGGGAACAACTTCAATTTTTGTGGATCATTGATATAATCATACCCTTGACATAAGACATTAAATTTGAATATAAATTCATCCGATTTTTTTTAGGCCAATCCAGGGAAGTTTGGAAGACCTTGTATTGGTATGGCTTTCATAGGTGTTTTTTCTTGTGGGTCAACAATACAAAATTATGTTTTTGAGGTTGGTGTGGCCGATGTGTTCACTTTTCCCACCATTTGTTCAAATAATTGTCAATATCCTTCTGGGATTCCAAAGTCGAGAAGCACTAGTTGATAAGGACCGATGCGATGTTGATATTCTAGACCCTTTCTAGACCTTACTACACTACCTAAATCAGAGATCATAATTTCTTCCCTCGATAGTGGAGTTGCAGGAGGATCTTGTTTAGAAGGTCGGAAAATTGGATTACTTGTTTCACCTCCTCCTTCTCTCAAGTTATAAGAGTACCCCTCACTCCTATTATGAATATCGGGATGCCCTATTGATGAGGATTGGAAACTCTCTTCCTCTTTTGTTGTTGATCTCGAAATTTTATCATGAATCCCAACTTTTGTTGCAATAGAGGATTCTTCTACATGAGTAATAAAAAAGGGTGGATCCTTTTATGGATACTATTCCGAGTCTTACTAAATCTTCAGATTCTACTTTCCATATGATATGTCTATAAAGGTCGGTCTCCCAAGGCTGACTAAGCCTTGGGTTTTGTTGCTCATAGGGGTGGTTTTTGGATTTTTTTTTTTACCTCTACTTCATCTTCTAGTCATGCATATTATATTACCTAAAACTACCAACTAAGGGAATACTCCACCACAAGTTTATCCAGGGTGTGTATGTAGGTTCTTACCTTCCATATTTAATATCTAAGCATGATGGAGTCGCGTATGCATCTACAACCAGTCATCAGTATGGCAGTAATATTTTGAGCCTCCCTGGCAACAATGCCAAAATGTTAGGACTTTTAATTTCTTAAAATAAACAACTAATCATCTAACATTAACTTGTACACCCAAGGATCGTCTTTTTATTTCAAGTTAGTTGACAAAATATATGTGTGGAACTACCAAAGACTAATGTTGTTGCTACATGAAATAATCTAAGCTCTAAATCCTTCTTGTAAAAGTAAATTGATCCTATCTAGAAATAGAGGACAACAACCAAGCTAGAAATAAGCTCTATATTTAAGATAAATCAAAACCTTACATGTAAAAATGGAATTCAAATGTGCAACTAATCAATCATATTACTTTAAATAAAAGCTCATTCAAGGAACAACATATGAAGCCTCAATCCTATGTTTTAAACTATTTAAGTATTCACAAAATAAACTAACAAATATTTAAATAACAACAAATTTTCAAGGAACAACAATAAGAAACAAAGAAAACAATAAACACCTATTCAGGAAATAATAATTAGAAACAATGGAAAAAAATCCTATCATTATCAAAAATATAAATGAAACTCTTCAATAACTATTCACTACTCAAATAAAGAAATAGTAACCAATCGGAAAGGAACAACACACAACTAACCTAATTTACTTTACATATATAAGGCAACACTTTGTCTAGGGAGCGGGCCCAAGTTTCCCAGGAGTTAGACTACATTTTAAAAGAAACTTAGATCAAAATATGCTTGGCGAAAGATGAAATTAATTGAGGTGTATTTGCATTATGAGTATTCAAAAGGTAAATACAATCAGAACTTAATTCACAACTCTATCTCAAGTTTTACAATTATTCATTATATGTCCAGAGGAGACTTCCTCTGCTTTTATATTACAAAAAGAGTTACAATAAAAGATTTGTTAGATAAGGAACATCTTGAGAATAAAATATTATCATGATTCTCTTCTTAAGTTAAGACGAGTCTTCTATCCTTGACGAAGAGACCAAAAGATCTGCCTTTGCAACTAACTTCTTATTTTAGGATCAACTCCACATGGATTAGACACAAATCGGCTTGGATGCAACTGTCTTGCATTCACCTTAAAAATCATTGTTTATAGCAAGATCTTATCCAACAAATCATTGGGTCAATTATAAGTCAAACAACCTTGTTCATCTCATTAGGACATAATTATATGAATAAATAGATTTTACCAAGGTTTGGACCATAACGAGCAAATTAATATAAATATGAGTAAAGAAGGACAACAAATTGATATAAAAACTAAGGAAATAAATGAAAGAAGTGAAACAATTATAAGTCAAAACATAAATAAATAAATAGGAACGCCCACCAACAAGTTGGTCTCAAACACTTCAAGGTCTAATGATCCCTGAGACAGGTTTTCACAATAAGGTTTATTAAGGAAAGAGAGAGGAAAATGAGATAACTCAACATTGTAAGTGAGGTGATTCACCTTATTACATGTGTTAAGGATGATAAGAGTAGGAATTGGGAAATGATTAGGCTAAATCTGTGATTGAGTGGTAATAAACAAATTAAGCTTCAAGGGAAACCACATAAACACAAGAACTTCATAAACTTTAGCATGCAATTCTTTTGAATTGAGAGGGAGGAAATGCATGGGCATACCATGGTTCTAATGAATGAGAAGGATGAATAATAGGTCTCATTGAAGATATTCTTGTGTAGCAAGGGATTGGTAATGTAGTGGTGGGACTTAATTTATGAAACATTGGACTCTACTTAATCCTTATTAGTTATCCTTGAATTGAAACACCCTTTCCAAAATGGCCAACTATCTAATAATTACAGTAGTGATTTCTAGAGTGCGTTGCGAAAACAATTTGAAGGTGAATTGCAATAGTGAGGAGTTGTATCATGAGTAACAACGCTTTAGAGTTGTAGCATGAGTATCAACATCTTGGGTATAAACTAAGTTAATAAACTATGTGATAAGTGGCGACTGTCATCATCCTTTTCTGATCTCCTATTTTCCTTTGTTACATTTTTGCATGGGAAAATCTAGTTTTTTTTTCCTGGCCGATCCATATGCAACAAATGTTTGATTGATTAATGTGTTGGCACAATTTTCATAGTGTTCTAACATCCTTTATCTAAAGCTACAACAACAAGCCTGAGTGAAAGTTACAAGAATAACCATGGTCAGAATTGCAACAATTGTACTATGGTGAGAGTCACAACATAGGTGAGGTGAGAGTTGCAACATGGTGAGGAAAGAATCACAAAACATACAGTTGCATCATTGATGACAAAAACTCAAAGCTGTAGTACTTGTGGTTGCAACTCAATGTTGTGACATACGTACTTAGGAAGAATTGCAACAAATACACTCAGGAGTTGCAACATCCATGTCTTCACAGGGAGTTGTAGCAACCGTTAAGAGAGTTCTTGCACCTACACTTGGAACAATGAGTAACAACAAGCAACAATAGGGAGTTGCAAAATCTAGCAATTTTGATTTGCAACACCTGGCATCAGGGAGTTGTAGCACCTGGAAGCAGGGAATTGTAGCACATACCAACTGGGAGTTGCAACAAATATCCATGGTGAGTTGCAATACTTATGTGCTACTCATTTTTTAAAGTACCTCTACCTCTTGTTATTGATCCATCTGTGACTTTAATCAAAAAATATTTCTTTGCTTTTAGCTAAGATACTTGTTACTGCTAAAACTAGCAGGGGTCTTAGGATGGGATTCTTTAGAGAAACTACTACGTCAAGGGAAAAAATGGAGCAATAACCCATTATCACCTGAGCTAAAGCTCCCTTATCTTTATGGAATTTAACCGATGGAAGGAGATCCAATATAAATGGGAACCACAAGATGAATGGAACAATGAGAGGGAAAGGAGTGATTCCTAAGGCCTATTCACAAGAGAGACTCAATTATATGGCTTTCTTGCTCAGGAAGCTAGGTGATATGCTCTTTAGGAAGGGTTACGAGGTTTCTCGAGGCTAGGGTTTGGGAATATATCAAGCAAAGATGATTCCTAGGCTTGGAAATCCTTATGGAGAATTGGTATTTGTGTGATATTTGTGGAATTCACGTCAATGGGTTGTTGGACCACACGGGACCAAGCAGACCCAAAATTAGGTCAAGGGTATGGAGTTGATAACCCAATAAGGGACTTGACCTAATTAGGGAGGAGAAGAGGATCAAAGGACAAATTCTATTTGAGATTTGAATTCAATGATCCTAATGAGGACACTAGCCAAGGGAAAACTAGGGAAAAAATGGTTCTTAAGTTAGGGCTTGCTATATCTCGAGATCCCACCATCATATTTGCTTCAAATTTGGAGGGCCTCTAGGGAAAATCTCAACGCAATTATGGACCAAAAACAAAAGTGTTTGGATAGCTATATTTTGAGATAATTAATGCCCTAAGTGACCTATGTAGGCTATGCCTAGAAAAATAGGGAGGTGAAAATAATAAGTGTTGAAAGTGATCACCTATGGAGGATTAGTGCCTTGTCCTTTGGGAGATATGGAATCAAGGAGAATTTATGGTTTGGAAAGAGTTCACCCAATCAAGGAGTCCTTAAAAAAACTTCTCATGGCATTAGGGAATGAGAGCAGCTGCTTCAAGGACTTTATACTTCAATTTGCAAGAATTGATGACTTATCGATATGAATTTATCATAAATTATCTCTAGGAACATTGAACCATTCATACATGGCCCATGACATGATGCAACACTATAAAAGATCACAATTTGCACTAATTCGTAAATAAAAGCAGTAAATTTCAGACCTGTATAGAAAAAATCCCAACAAAATTCATGTGAAAAAGTAAATAACAAGGATAAGCATGAAAATAACACTAACATGTACAAACAAGTATATCAAATCATCAAATTATACTAACAATGAAACTCCAGACAAGAGAGAGATATCCAAATATCAAAATTCATCCATAACATCCAAAATCATCCTCCAAAAGGGATAGTGAAAATATCACGAGAGAAAAATAACCCAATCCAAGTGATGATGAGAGAATGAATCACCTCTCATCTATTTATACAATGTCTAATGAGTTCAATTTAGCTAATTTGGCCTAATTGAGCCCATAAAATAAAATAATGTGCATAATAACAATACTTTTGCTGACAAGCCCACCAAATAGCTCAACAACATAATATGAAGCCTCTCAAGAGGGTCGAATGGTGAAGAAAATGAGTCATTGGGTCTTTGAGGAGGCCTAATGAAGTACAAGGGGTGCGATGATGAAGAACTAGACTCCAAACATAGTGGAAAAGGGGTTTGCCCCTTGTTTTATAGGCAAAAACCTATGGTGCTCCCAAGTGTGGTGTGGGGGAACAAGGACATCCTCATGGGTCTCCAAGTGGATTAAAAATTCATATAGACCATCTGTAAGGGCTAGGATGATGATAAAAGTCCTCCCTCTACAACTTGAGACATCCTCTAGACCCCGTAACATCTTACAAGTGTATGGTGCAAGTGTGGACCCAACTGGGCATGGTGAACCAGGTGCATCATTCTCATCTAAAAGGTGGAACATAAGTAACTAATGAGCATTAATGAGGATCCATGAAGTAATTTCTGCTATGTTGGAGGCCCATGGCTCTCAACACTCAGCCTACAAGTGTTTATGTGGCCCTCTAGAGGGCTAGGACCCCGTATAGGGAGACCAAGCCCCAAATGGAAACCCACCTGCAATCCTACATAAGATCTAATGCATCCCTTTGCTTTCCAATACAATAAATCATTAGAATAATCAATTAAAAGAACTTACAAGTCATGGAACCAATGGGGCACTTCATGGTGGCATCCCCTTCCATAGTGGGCTTTGGCATGTACAAGTGTCTCCAAGCTCAATAAAGGGGTTAACTAAGGACCATATTAGATGGTTTCAACCTCTAAAGGGGGTGACATATCCATGTACATCCCTCAAGTGGTATGTGGTAGAAGATATAGTAATGGAGAAGAGTGGGGATCAGGGGAAACATCCATACCACATGTCATTGTGCAAGGGTAGCTATAATGAGGGAATCCCACACCTGTGTACATGAGTGTAAGAAGGAGAAAAGCGTGGCACATGATTTACCTCGGCCTTTGTTTTTCCAGCCTTCTTCATATGCCCTTTTCCTTTGATTGATTTTTGTTCATAACTGCTCAGGGCTCTAGGCGATGAGAGCATGATGTGTAATATATAGAAATGGATGCCCCATTAAGGTGGGGCGGTTCATTGCCCACCATGGGTTAGGAAATTCATAGGTTCCTTAATGATGGAGGGGGCTCACCTAGGGCCCATAGGAACTAGGGTGATGGCCATGGATAAGGGGTAGATCTCATGTTTGGATTTTGCCCACGGACTAAATTTGTATGTCTCAACCATCTTTTGCATTTTGTGATACATTACCTATTGACAGTGGCCAAATTATTCTTTTTATTATATTTTTAGTTGCATCAACCTCTAGGGAATTATTCCAGGCCTGACCCAAGATGTGGACAAGGGGAGGGGAGGATGACCTGATGTGGACCCAATGGACACATGTGGACCTGGATGGGAAAACAGATGAATGGGGCTAAAAAGAGTGGAAGGGGAGTAATGTAGGTGGTATTAGGAAGCGAGACCACACAACCAAAATCACGATTTCCCATGCAACACCATCCCTAAAGCTAATGGCTAGTAAAATATATCCCACAAGACTAGGATACAAGGGTAACCAAGAAATCAAGTAGTAGAGACAAGAATATAGACCTAATGCACTCTTTCCACCAAATCCCCCACCAATCCATACCCAAAAGTGCCCATGAAAAGTAAACAAAATTACTCAACCAAGCCAATGAAAAATCATACCTTTGGGGTTGGGAGGCCCACCTTCAAACATGCATTCATAACAAATGGGCTAGGGACCACATGGCTTGCTTACGTGGTGGAGAAAATGATACATCGAGCTATTTGGGGGCTTTTGAATGTTGGCTGAGGACCATCTAGGAGAATTTTTTTCTCCTATATACACTACCCACAGGTGGTGGGTTACAATACTATTAGGTGAAGCTTTTATGATTTTGAGCTTCGATTCATCGTGCCTATAAGGACTCAAGAATATCCTTATTTGAATGTCTATAGAGTATGCCATTTTGTATGAAATTATTCCCTTGAGAATCACTTGGCATGGATTGACCTTCTTATTCCTCCCAATATTTTCAAAATAACACATATCTATAATAAGACATGAGATATTAGGAGAATAAAGGTGAAAATTATTTATTCATCCAATACATATGAAAAAAAATAAAAATAATGCTAAATAAGTGTTGATAGTGTTGGACCCGCCAACATTTCAAGGGGATCTCCTTAGTAAGAAGTCCCAATAAGACCTCAAACCATTTGGTGTAGGAGTCCCAGCAGTGGGTCGTAAGGTAATTCCTTGACCGCGATGTCGCATAGAGGCAAGTAAGATAACTCTGTCAATAGCAAGGGTGTGACTGATGTAGAGATTCAAGGAATGCGTATGAGAGGTTCCAACACTTCGAAGGGAGAGGAAGGTGAAGGTGAGTTCTAGGTTGATAGGGATCAGTACCAACTTAGCTAGGAACACACCACACAAAGGACATGCATAGCTTCCGGTGGAGAAGTCCACTTGGATGCGGCAATCACAACATACAAGGTAATATAACACGAACAACACTCATGGATTAGTCCGAGATGAGTGTGACAATTGATATAGCAAGGTACATGAGAAAGGTCTGTTTGATGTCGGTAGAGCAGTCGACATAGACGGTGACATCATTAACAACATATTAACACATTAACAACAAGATTCATATAATTGCATACAAATTAGTTCATATACAAGTACGTAAGTTAAAAAACATATATCATTAAGGCAACCAGAACAGTCCAACTACAATAACAACATATGCATGAAAATGTGTTGGCTCTTATTATTAAAGAAGCGTAAGTCACAAACATACAATACGCCATGTAAACCTGCTAGTCCCAACAGTGGAACATTACAGCCACATCCTCCTGCTCCTCCATAGAGATGTACTAGCTCCATGCAGTGGAGAAGCCAAGGTGTGTTACAATACTGTCCAAGCCTTCTTCAACATAGTCTTAGTAGAAGCTTGGCTGACCAAAAGCTTATACAATGAGTTATGAGGGACTATTTATAGCAAACGGTGGGGTGACCCTTGACATTCCCCCTTTGTGACAGTTCAACTACCCTCATGACTCTTCACCTACTCTATGACTGTTACATCCAACTATTGACACCCGACTTACACTTGACATGACTCAACATTACAATGCACATGTACTCATGTGAGACAACATGGCTTGAGAAAGCCATGCAAGACATCATTGACACTCGGTCCGCTATGGTGCGACCAAATATTTGACATGCTTGTGATGGTGAAGCTGGTGAGCTGATGCAAATTTTGGTCATCCATGATGGTGTGCATGTACCTCATGGTGACACCTTGCTGAAGCGAACTATTGCCTCTGTTGCAACTAATGCATTGGTTCGGTCCCTTAACATGCACATGGCCTTCTTGGGTATGGTTGAATTGGAAACACACTGATGCATAGTGTCCATGCTGATCTTCAAGTGTGTGCTAGTGGTCATGTGCATCAACTTGCTGAAGTGCATGTTTAGCCCCGGTTGGACTTGCTTCTTGTATTCGCCTTGGTGAGTGTGTTGAATGGGTTGGATTGCATGCATGCACTCAACGATATGCATGATGTTGAATCCCTTGCATGCGATCCACAACACTTCTCACCATGTCTACTCTATGTCAGTTGCTGGGATGGATCCTTAACTTGTAAGGCCGCAGTTTCCTTCATGAGTGCATGTTGTGCCTATTGCTGTTCCTGTTCCTGTTGAAACTCATTCGTCTGTCTGTGCAACTTCATGTTCTTCCCGAGTTGCTGCTTCAACACATGCAACTCCTTCTTTGTTCCATCTTCTGCCTTCACGTGGTCTTCATGTTGCCCCATCACTTCATAGCCTAAGTCTCCAAAGTTTCTTTCATTATCAGTGGATCTGCTTGATCTTGCAACTTTGTTTCACCTTTGTGTTGTCAACAACCTTCCTCCCGCATTCGATGCATTCACTGTGTTCGCTGCATT
The DNA here is from genome assembly GCA_031772625.1 of Pinus tabuliformis. NCBI lineage: Eukaryota > Viridiplantae > Streptophyta > Pinopsida > Pinales > Pinaceae > Pinus > Pinus tabuliformis. Next base: position 955,284,503 of record CM062808.1, on the reverse strand, counting down.
CAGTATGATGCCTTCAGCTACTGTTCATGATGCTACTCGCTATGATGCTTATGCTTGATGTCCTTGTCTATGAACAACTTGATGTCTTCATGGGTAGGCAAGTCCATGGACACTTGATAGACTGCATCCCCAAGTGTAATCTGAATGGTGTCTTCATCTCTGCTCTCTTGGAAACCATTGTACCTATGCTGAGATGCAGATGAACACCTGGGATACCTGAAGACATGGCAACACTCACGGTAAGCAATCTTTCAGTCGAAAACCAAAATGAACATGAGAACTGACTTGAAACATACCTAGGTGCATGATCATGAAGGTTGCACAATTTTAGTCGGGAGGTTGGGAGGCCGACTACCAAGACTGCACAAGGAACAATCTAGGCTACTAAGAGACTGGCTGACTGCTGGAACTATGCCATGCACAATCTATTCTCGCTGCTGATTGCTGGGATTGCGAAATGCACAATTCTAGCTGGGAAGGACTATTGGCCTAAGGACAGATTTGTGCAATTTCTTGGGCCAAGCAGCCACTGTCCTTCAGAAATGTGCAAAATATTCCTGGAGGCCAGTGCTGGGTAGGAATGCACAAATCTGGAGAGGAAGGTGAGCCTTCCTTTCCCAGATTGTGCAATGCATCCTTGGTGAAGGCAGAGCCCGGGCCAAGGTTGGGCTGACTCACTAACGGGAAACTGAAAGCAAGTAAGTCAGTGAATGCATGGTGACACTAAGTGATAGAACAGTCCATGCAAAACATGAATGAAAGATTCAACAAACATATCAACATGCATGTGGGTGAGGCAGTTCGCTGGTTGGGCGAACGTCCGTGCGAAACAGTTTCATGCATGCGAAAGCAGTGAGATAGCAACGAAAACTGAAAAAGAGCTAGGACAAGCTAGTATACATGTAAATGACAAAAAGGGTTCAAAGAAATCAAGCAAAAAATACTCCCGCAAGTGAAAACACAAAAAGCAACAGAAATGCAGCATAAGGCATGGGAAGCGGGCTTACCCCAAAACAATTGAGTTGAATGTTCCAACTGCTCCTAGATGTAATGTGGGATGTCAGAGCTGCAAGGTTGATGTGAGGAATGAGCTCTATAGCATCTGGTTGATGATTTTTGATAACATCAAGGTTGTGACGCACATGCCACAAATCTAGGGGAAGCGACACTTGGTGGGAGGTTTCGAAATTACTCCTTGCATGTAACCTCCAACTGCTAAACATAGATCCCTGAAACAAGGGATGCCTTTACATGTTGCCTTGGGAGAAGAAGCCCATGCATGCAAGTCTATTTTTTCAGTCTAGTCAACTCAGCTACACATGCAAGATACTGCACGACTGCTGGAGAAAAATGCGCATTTCTGGCTGGGAGCTGGGCTGGTTGCCCAAGATATTTACACAATTTCTGGGCAGAGCAGTTGACTGCTGCCCAGATTTGTGCAAATCCTGAGCTGAATAACTTGCTGCTGGGAAAATTTGCACAAATGCTGCTGGGAGGGTTGGCTGGCAAGATTGCGCAATCCTGGAGCCTAGCAGGCTGTCAGAGAGGATTGCACAATTCCCGAAGGGAAGGATGGTTTCCCTCCAGAAATGTGCAATTTTCAAGGGGAAGCTTCTCAGCCTGCAGCTGGACCAAGTCCGGGTAAGTAGCCTGTGAGGGGAATGGATCAACTGTGATTGACAGGTTGCCTTTGTGCGATGAAAACACTGAAGCTTGAGTAATTGATGAAGCAAGACAAGGTGTTGTGTAAGGTTGGTAGGGAGGCTCCAAAATAGGCTAAGGTAAAATTTTAGAGGGTGGTTGTAGCTGCTGCTAAACTTGGCGACACACTGGTAGAACTCCAACTCTCTGAATGGACCTTGTTCATGAAAAGCAAGTCTCCTTTGGAAGTATTGTTCATCTCTCAGCTCATCTTGACTTCATACTAGCTTGATTGTAAGATGTAGCACCCGCCAGACTCTTGGTCGATTGACACACATTCCAAGACAAGGCGACACAGTTGTTTCGATTGGGGTTGACGGGTATATAGGTGCACAAGCAGTATAGTCGTCAGAGTCTTAGTTTCATCTCTCGTGTTGCTCCACTGCCAGCAGGCCTAGATAGAACCCCAGTGGAGTCACATAGGAACACAAGCATGGCTCCACTGCCAGCGAGCTTGGTCAGTACCCCGACGAAGTTACTTTCATCACCTCCCTGCATAGGAAGCCTTTCTCTTCTTTCGCCTTATTCATTTTCATTTTGATTTTTTTTTTTTACTTTTCATTTTTTCATTTTCATTTTCACTGTGCATAACACTTATTCATTTCAAAGGCGGAAGAGGGATCTTGACTTATTGAGAGCAGAAAAGGTTTTTCCAGCAGAGAAGAAGTGTATTGTATCTCTAATGTGCCTGTTAAGGTTTTCCCCCTTACCCTACTCTACTTGACTGAGCTGACAAGGGTTAAACAAAAAAAAATCGACTAGAGAAGGTGACACTAGCTAGCACGCAAGTGTTGTGTTTACACCAAGGTTCACTTAGAATAGTACATATTTTCCTTCGACGTATCATGGAATAAAAGTAACAAGCTCATCATATCGAGGCAGGATGATAGATAACCAAGTAGTGATAGCTATACAAGCCCTCTTGTACTTTACCCATCTTGCTTCAAGAGTCATACATGGTTTCATGTAAGACTAACCTACAAACGAAACAAACAAGCTAGCAAACACCAAAGAAAAGAAAAGGTAGAAGCGAAAGTGTAAGCAAAGCAAGTAAGGAAACAAGCAATCAAACAAAGAATATAGGCAAACAAGCATGCATGAAAACAACTGAAAGCAAACACTACTCCTACTCCTACACTAACGGTGCATGGGCCTGATCACATGAAGTGATACTTCAAATGTAGCCACCAGTGCATTGCTAGACCCATGTTGGTGAAGTCTTGGTCCGCGAGCAACACAGTGGTGTGAACTAGCAAGAAAGAAATATATAACAATGAAGACAACCACACTTCGTGTTTCAAAGTGCCCACGGGATATGAGTGAGTGCATGTGCATGATAGGCAGTTTGTGGACTTATCATGGTGCTGTGTGACACTACGTGCAACTTTGAAGCATAAGCACACTCTTGACTGTGACATGAAAGCAAACGAAAGAAACAAAGATAACTTGCGTCTCGAATGAGTGCTTGCAATGTAAGACTCCTCTAATGCATGAGCAGAGGATCGTGTAGTTCGAGTGGAGGAAGTGTGATCTGTGAGTGAGATGGATCTTTAATGCATACATATGAGTGATGAGGAGCCTTGGGTGATTGAATAGTTTCACGATCGGAAGTGAGACTAACCCCAAGAGAGTGAGGGCCTAACATAGCCATCAGCTTTGGCTAAAGTGCCTCGACAGTCTTGGGTGTCTCAAATTCATCATCAAGTAGATCATCATACACTAGTGGCTTCGAAATATCAACTGCGATAGACTCATGATCATGATAAAAAATGGAAGCAAATGGATCGCGACCTCCACTATCAGAAAAATCAATGAATTCTTCAGCATCCTCATGATCAGATGAATCAAATAGAGGGGTAGACGAAAAGTGAACAAACTCATCCTCTGTGCTTTCGGAAAATACAAATGAAGGATCAAGCAGATTTTCAACGAGTAACTTATCCTCTCCATTATTTAATGATGGACTAACATCTGGTGAGTCCTACGAGTGATCAACAATGGGTGCATCGTGGATGAAGATACACATGCAAAATCATGGATGGCAGGTTCACCAAAAAGGCTAGGAAAGAATGGAGGGGGCTTAGACAAAAGGGAGTCATCCTTTGCGGAGTGTTGATGTTCAAGATCCCACTCATACTCTTCATGAATGAAAATACATGTTGGTTGTGCAACATCAACTCCGTCAGTGGGTTGTTCCTTGTTCACAAGAAGTGAAGAGTCCGGAATGGAAGAACACAAGACGACATCATCTGGAGGAACACTTGAGTGTGAAGACGAAGGTCGAAGAAAAGAATGCATATGGGAACTCAAAGGACTCACAACTAACTCTGTGCAAAAATTGAGTGGAGTGATGTTGGGAGGGTGTCAATGGTGAACAGATGTGCCAACATGATCCTCAACATCACTGGGCGATGGTGGAACTGTTGAATGAGAGGGAGGTGGACAATCCATTGAGATGATGCCTGCTTCCACATGGGATTGCATAGTTCCATCAATGAAGAAGGTTGAGTGAGGCTTGACATCAAGCTTCCTCTTGGGACGAGCATATTTCTTAAGACAATACTTGAACTAGTCCCAGAGATAAGCGAACTTCATCTAGCTCCTCAGAGCTTGAAACTACAAGTCACGGAAGCGTTGCTAGAAATCAATAACGGATTCATGTAGAGCCCTCCGTTGTTGAACAGTTTCCTGTCAAGATGGTCTGGATCAAAATGATAGAACATGTCTTCAATAAGATCACATAAGTGCTCACATGAGTGCACGGTGTCAGCCGGTAGGCTGAGCACCCAACAAAATGGAGATTCGCGAAGTGTGTATGCGAGCAACAACCCAACCTATTCATCAGTAAACTCATCTTCCTCATAAATCATGGAAATACAGTTATCTAAGTGCTCAGGTCAGGCCACTTCACCTTCACCATCATACGTGTGAGTGGACAAGAGATTGAAAAGCTTCCTCGAGATGGAGACATCTTCATGATTCAAAAAACACCTCGGGGGAAGAAGAATGCAAGACTCTATGAAAGATATGAAAAGGTTCAAAATTGGATGAGAGGACATTGCTTGTCATCTGGCCCTCCTTCTAGCACCAGAAGCGTTGAAGGTGTTGGACCCACCAACATGTCAAGGGGATCTCCCCGATAATAAGTCTCAATTAGAACTCAGACCGTTTGGTGTAGAAGTCCCAAGAGTGGGTCATAAGGTAATGCCTTGACTGCGATGTCGCATAGAGGCAAGTAAGATAACTCTGTCAGTAACAAGGGTGTGACTGATGCAGAGAGTCAAGGAATGTGTACGAGAGGTTCCAACACTTCAAAGGGAGAGGAAGGTGAAGGTGAGTTCTAGGTTGAAATGGATCAGTCCCAACTCAGCGATGAACACACCACACAAAGGATATGCACAGCTTTCGGCGAAGCAGTCTAGTCAGATGCGGCAGTCACAACATACAAGGTAAGATAACATGAACAACACTCACAGATCAGTCTGAGACGAGTGTGACAGTTGATATAGAAAGGTTCATGAGAAAGGTCTGTTTGATGTATAGCAGACCATTTGACGCGAACGATGACAACTTTAACAACATATGAAACACATTAACAACAAGATTCATATAATTGCATACAAATTAGTTCATATACAAGTACGTAAGTTAACAACATATATCATTAAGGAAACTGGAACAATCCAACTACAATAACAACATATGCATGAAAATGTGATGGTTCTTATTATTAAAGAAGTGTAAGTCACAATCATACAATACACCACGTAAACCTGCTAGCCCCAACAATGGAACATTACAACCACATCTGCCTGCTCCTCCAAAGAGATGCAATAGCTCCGTGCAGTGGAGAAGCCAAGGTGCGTTACAATACTGTCCAAGCCTTCTTCAAGATAGTCTTAGTAGAAGCTTGGCTAACCAAAATCCTATACAATGAGTTATGAGGGACTATTTATAGCAAAGGGTGGGATGACCCTTGAAATTCCCCCTTTGTGACAGTTCAACTACCATCATGACTCTTCACCTACTCTGTGACTGTTACATCCAACTGTTGACACTCGACTTACACTTGACATGACTCAACATTACAATGCACATGTACTCATGTGAGACAACATGGCTTGAGCAAGTCTTGCAAGACATCACTGACACTCGGTCTGCTGTGGTGAACTCTTTGACATGATTGTGATGGTGAAGCTGGTGAGCTGATGCCAAGCATGGTCATCCGTGATGGTGTGCATGTACCTCATGATGAAATCTTGCTGAAGTGAACTCTTGCCTCCGTTGCAACCAGTGCATTGGTTCGGCCCCTTCATCCAACTCGTTTGCTAACATTCACATGGTCTTCTTGGGTACAGTTGAACCAAAAACACACTGATGCATGGTTTTTGTGATGATCTTCAAGTGTGTGCTAGTGGTCATGCGCATTAATTTTCCTAAGTGCATGTTTAGCCCCAGTTGGACTTGCTTCTTGTCTGCCTTGGTGAGTGTGTTGAATGGGTTGGATTGCAGGTGTGCGCCTAATGATATGCATGCTTCTGAATCCCTTGCATGTTATCCACAACACTACTCACCATGTTTGCTGTGTGTTATCTGCTGGGATGGATCCTTAACTTGTATGGGTGTAATTTCCTCCCTGAGTGCATGTTGTGCCTACTACTGTTCTTGTACATGTTGCAACTCATTTGTCTATCTGTGCAACTTCATGTTCTTCCTAAGTTGCCGCTTTAGCACATGCAACTCCTTCTTTGTTCTATCTATTGCCTTCGCGCGATATTCATGTCGCGCCATCACTTCATAGCACGAGTCTCCAAAATTGCTTTCATTATCAATGGATCTGCTTGATCTTGCAACTTTGTTCTGCCTCTTTGTTGTCAACAACCTCCCTCCTATATTCGTTGCATTTGCTGCGTTTACTGCATTCAGTATGCTACCTTCAGATGTTGTTCATGATGTTGCTGCTTGATGTCCTTCTCTACGAACAACTTGATGTCTTCATGGGTAGGTCCATGGACACTTGATCGACTACATCCCTAAGTGTGCTATGAATGGTGTCTTCGTCTTTGCTCTCCTGGAAACCATTGTACTTGTATTGTTGAGAGGCATATGAACACCTTGGATACCTAAAGACATGGAAACACTCACGGCAAGCAATCTGTTAGTCGAAAACCAAAATGAACATGAGAACTGACTTGCAACATACCTAGGTGCATGATCATGAAGGTTGCGCAATTTCGGCCGGGAGGTCGGGAGACCGACTACCAAGACTGCCCAAGGCACAGTTTGAGCTGCTGAGAGACAGACTGACTGCTGGAACTGCGCCATGCACAGTCCAGTCTCACTGTTGACTACTGGGATTGTCCAATGCGCAATTCCAGCTGGGAAGGACTACTGGCCTAGGGACAAATTTGCACAATTTCTTGGGCCAAGCAACCGTTGTCCTTCAGAAATGTGCAAAACAGTCCTGGAGGCCAGTGCTGGGCAGGAATGCACAAATCTGGAAAGGAAGGTGAGCCTTCCTTTCCCAGATTGTGCAATGCAGCCTTGGTGAATGCAGAGCCTGGGCTAAGGTTGACCTAAATCGCCAATGGGCAACTGAAAGCAAGTAAGGCAGTGAATGCATGGTGACACTAAGTGATAGCAGAAGTGATTAACAGTGCATGCAAAACATGAATGAAATATTCAACAAACAGATCAACATGCATGTGGGTGAGGTAATTCGTCGGTTGGGCAAACGTTCTTGCAAAAGAGCTTCATGCATGCAACAGTAGTGAGATAGAAATGAAAACTAAAACAGAGCTAGGATAAGCTAGTATACATGTAAACGACAGCAAGTGGTCAAAGAAATCAAGCAAATAGTACTCCCACAAGCAAAAACACAAAAAGCAATAGAAATGCAGCACAAGGTATGGAAAGCGGGCTTACCCCAAAACATCTAATTTGAATGTGCCAACTACTCCTAGATGTGATGTGGGATGTCAGAGATAAAAGGTTGATGTGAGGAATGAGCTCTGTAGCATTTGGTTGATGAGTTTTGAGTTTTGATAATTTGAATTTCTCCTTGCATGTAACCTCCAACTGCTAAACATAGATCCTTGAAACAAGGGATGCCTTTGTATGCTGCCTTGGGAGGAGCAACCCATGCATGCAAGTTTGTGTTTCTCAGTCCCAGAGGGAACCGGTCAACTCAACTACACATGCAAGAGACTGCTTGACTGCTAGAGAAGAATGCACATTTCTGGCTGGGAGCTGGGCTGGCTGCTTAGGAGATTTGCGCAATTTCTGGGTAGAGTATCTGATTGCTACCCAAATTTATGCAAATCCTGGGCTGAACAGCCTGCTACAGGGAAAATTTGCGCAAATCCTGCTGGGAGGGTTGGCTGGAAGGGTTGCGCAATTGTGGAGCCCAGCAGGTTGTCAGAGAGGATTGCGCAATTCCTGGAGGGAAGGCTGGTTTCCCTCTAGAAATGCACAATTTTCAAGGGGAATTTGCTAAGCCTGTAGCTGGACCAAGTCTGGGTAAGCAACTTGTGAGGGGAATGGATCAGCTGTGATCGACAGGCTGCCTTTGTGCGATGAAAACACTGAAGCTTGAGTACTTGATGAAGCAAGACAAGGTGCTGTGTAAGGTTGGTAGGGAGGCTCAAAAACAGGCTAAGGAAAATTTTTGGTGGGTGATTGTAGCCACTACAACAATAAGATATATTTAAAGCAAGTAAAATAAAGAAATTCAATTTTTTTCCTGTTGAGGAGGGTTGGCCAGCTAGATTAACTAGTAATGTTTTGTTAATAAATTATTTGTCTAATGTTTGATCGAAGTGATTCCAAAGCCACAATAAATTATATTCATATGGTTATCTCTAGTAAAACATGTTTTTAATATTCCATGAAATGCTATGTTAAATATGCTTAGGAACAACCTACATAATAGAGTTGTTTTCAAATTTCTGCGTAGACCAACTATTACTATTTTAGGTGTAAATGTTTCATTTGATAACAGATTGAAATGATTATAATTGGGGATGTAAGTAAATTATTTAATGTATCTCCAATATAAACATGTTTTTAAAAATCCATGACACAATGTGACCAATATGTTGTGGAACAACTTGTATGGAAAAGCTATTATGTTCTCTATCATGAACTAGCAATCATTAATTTAGGTGTAACATTTTTATTTGATGACAAATTGATCTAATTCCAGTTGGATATGAAAGTGCATTCATGCAGGTATCTCTAGTAGGAACATTCTCTAAGGAAAAAAAGAAGTGATGAGTCAATATTCCAGTGAATAGATTAGGAAACATAGTTTTAAGTAATGCAAATTTAGGAAAAACAATTAATATTTTAGCCATAAATTTCTCATATGATATCCAAACAAAGTGATTCAAATTAAATTGTAAACTAGATTCATAGGATAATATACCATAGAAATATTTTCAAACTACATATCCATTTACGAATAAAAAAACTGATTGTCCCAACTCTATTCCAACTTTGTCCCGTTGTTTACTATTTTCCCTTAAATGAGCGTTCTGACCATAATTTTTTTGTTTGATATCCAAATTGAAAAATTAAAATTGGATTAGAAAATATATTCCAAGGACTATTTCATGTAGAAACATATTTTAAGATAATTCCCATATGTTCTCTCAAAACAAGATTTTCCCAATTTTGTTTTAGTAAGTTTGTCAAACCAATATGTTAGAAAATTCGATCATCATTTTCTTTTCTTTTTTGGTTCAAAAAATGGTATGGTAATAATGGGATGGTAGCAATGTGGTGTTGAAATAACCATCATTTTCAAGTGGGTGTAGCTCGAGTGGTAGGGAGGATTCGTTATTATCCTCCCCACTCGGGTTCCATTCCAACCGAGATTGACATGTTCATTCCTTGGGAGTAACTTCTACATGAAAGATAATCGACTCACCTAGACATAGGTGCATTTTCCATGGATGTAGATAATATAGATATCTGATACAATGAACCACCCACACAAAATAACCATTGTTGGATTCATAAAAGTTCCCAATTACTTGGAATATGATGTTATTGAACTATGTTTTCAGGGAATTTGAAAGAAAATAATGTTGCAGAATTTTTTGGCTTAATTTTTCATGTAAGAACATAATTTGTTTTGGAATTTTGTTCCTATATCATTTACTTGTAATATTTTTATTTAAATCAATATACTAGCTAAGACCCAACCGTACCTTTGGGTTTAACACTATTATATGTTGATTGGGAAGCTATTGTACTCCAGGGCAAACATTAACTAGGATTGAACTATTTGTAATTGTTGTTGGGTTGTGTTATATTCTTTCATTGTTGTCAAGGGGTTTGAGGTTTTTGGACCCTATATTAGGTGGGCGAACCTACCTATGGTTTTTTGCATGGATTTCACACATGGTTTTAGGCGCGATGGTTTTTGGTCCATGGTATTTTGTAGATCTGGTCAAGGGAACTACGATTATGTTCTAATCCAGGGTTAATGGATTGGGGTTTATGGATGCTTCGGCATGCATATATATGTATTGTAACATTGAAAGGAACATAATGTAAAATTAATATGGTAGTCCTGGTTTTGGGATCTAGGGGAAAATATCTGTGTATATTTGTTTTATGTGTTATGCTCTCGCCACTGTTTATTTTTTGTTTTTAGAATTCGTATGGGGTAATTTCTGTATGGGGTTAAAACCTACAATCGTATGGACACATTCCCATCAACTGAGACACTTAGGTACCCAACCATGGTGCTTGGTATTTCTATAAGAGAATGGTCTAGATACAAGATTATTGATTTAATATTACATTCTTCATAAAGCAACAGTCATTCACCAAGAAACAATTAGGGAAAATGAAACATGAAATTCTATTGAGAGAGCCTGGATTGAATCTATTAGATGATGATACCTCTCTGTTCATTTGCAAGGTTGTGATTAGGAGAAACATACTAGTTTGGAACCAATTGTACCTTTCGGAAAAACATTGGCATATTTCTATAGGTTGATTGTGAACTTGTTGTACTCCAGGGCCAAACATCAACCTTGATGTAAGGACTAGATCATTGGTCTTACTATGGTTGCATTCCTATCTACCAAGACAGCTAGGTACCAAATCATGGTGAACAATAGTCTTTTTCAATAAAATGGAGGAGATGAGACATGTAACCACATTATACCAAGAAAACTCAAGTACTATTGCTAACCACTAATCTCTCAAACATTGCTTCATTAATTTAGCATATGTTTTCCCAAAGACAAAGAGGCTAAGTGTATTGTAGAAAAAAACATAGGTTGGTGGATGGAAAATGGAACAAGGGACGGAGGAGCGGGAAGAATGAGAAGGAATATTTTTCCAATAACAAAATTGTATGTTCAAAGCTACCAAATCCATGAATTCAATAATGCATCACATACCTTGATAATGAATCCAAATTCAAATTTGAAGGCTTAGACATCCCCTTGGCTCCTCTACATTCATCGATGATTTTCTTCCTTCTTCCAAGCTTCCTGCAAAATAAAGTTTATTATTATGGGTGCTTCTTATTACACCACAAAATATTTAGAAATTCAATCAATGTATCTAAATGACCTACAAGAAACAAGTAAATTGCAAAAATATTAATGTCAAATCAATGGAAGAATGAAAATGTGCCTTTAGTAACTCCTCGATAATGATGCCAAAAATGAGAGACCTTTTAATTACTCTTCTAATTGCTCAAAAAGACAACCAAATATTGTGCATTTAATTGTCAACATGGGGCTCATATGGAACATGTGAGGTACCTTGCACTGTATATACATGTTACACTCTCTATTTCCATTGATTTGTTTTATGGTTGTATTATCAATGATTACTTTTGTATTGATGGAGTATACACAATTTAAAAGCTTGGCAAGGTTCTACGAATTCAAAAGTAAAGTGACTAAATCTACTTACACGAATTAAACACACTTTCAGGAAAGTAAACACGTTTCCAGGAAATTAAGCACACTTGCAACAAAATAAACATGGTTGTAGGAAAGTAAACATACTCGCAAAAAGGGATGGGCCACTTGTGCAACTTTCAAGAATTCGCGGAAAAAGAAACACACATGCTGGAAATAAAAGAAACACACTTACAGAATTGAAATAGCACGCTTCTACCCATTGGGCTTATGAAGCTTATCATTGTAACCCCCAATACAAGTAGAATAAACCACCGAAATAGGAAATAAATCAGACAAGAAAAAAATGAAAGAAATGACTAATCCTTTCCAAGATGATCCATGTCTTTACTAAGATCAACAAATGTGATCATTATGTTGAGCACATTTATTCAAGAATGTAAATGAATGCAAACCAATTTGAAATGCAAGCATGTCAAGTTAGAAATAGACATGAACAATCAATTGCGTAAATAAATAGATAAATAAATAAATAGAACCATGCATGAATAATTAATTACATAAATAAATAAAATCACACAGCCAAAAAATAATTACAAAAGTAAATAAAATAAATTCTATGTGAATAAATAACCAAGTTAAATTACACAACTAAAAAAAAGAACTACCTAAATTATACAACACTCTATTCTATTAGAGTGGGCCTTGCCTCCATAGAATAGAGCGTTGATATTTATCAACACTTATTACTTCAAAAACATAAATTAATTTAATTAACTAAGCTAATTAAAAGAAATAAATATTTCTTAAATATGCAAACAAATAAATTAAATTAATTTAATCAAATTATAAACAATGGATATAATGAACTGAAATTAAAATAAAATCTTAATAATTAAATTATTTCATTATGATTCAGACATTTCTATAGGGTCTTCTTCATGGAATGAAATATGAACTCCTTTTACGTATAACTTTTGTTGAAAAATAAAATAACAAACGATAAATGAGATCCACAAGTTTCTCATATGGTTTGCTAACCATTAGCAAACAATGAATATGTATCTACAAGTTTCTCACGTGGTTTGCTGATAATTAGAAAACAATAATTATTCATCCATAATTCCAAAATAATTATTAAAAAATCAATTAATCATGTTTAAAATTGATCCAAATTGAAATAATGGAAAAAAATTACATAGTAGCATCAACTTCAAGTTTCCAATCAACTTAAGACTCTGTTGGCTCATGCTTCCAATGTTGACTTGCAGTTCTAAGAATTCTAGCACTAGACTTGCAAAACCAAAATTTTAATAGCGAGTTGTGGCACCATAGTTGCAGAATAGAGTTGCGGCACCAGAGTTGCAACATTGAGTTGTAGTGTAATTCTTGATTTGTAGCAACATCCTAGAGTTGGAGCAATAGGGTTCCAAAGTTGCGATAACGATGCTCTGGAGTTGCAACAACATAGTTCTAGAGTTACAACAACAATGCTCTAGAGTTGTAGCAATTACATTTCATCGCTGAGTTGCAGCATCATGATTCTAGAGTTGCAGCAACAATCCTCCAAAGTTGTAACAACTACATTTCATCACTGAGTTGCAGATAATATTACAACAATAGTGACCAAAATACACCCTGTGCAAACATTACAACCTGCAAAACAACCTTTCTGGCAATTCTTCCTTGCACATAAACTCAAAGATAAATACAAATATTATCTTTTTGCAATGTTTAATTATGAATTCTTGTAAAATACTAAGGAAATGTAATGGAAAGCACTTTATTTTTAAATCACACATATAAACATTGAAATGGACTAATATAGGGTCATAGAGAAGTGAAAAGGAATCAAGAATAGGGAGAAAAGGATGTCAAGAGATGCATCTCGCAAATGATGCCACATCATGTTGAAGATTAATGTAATTGATTTTCCCTTTTAGTTCTGAGGTCTTGTCCACCCTTTCCTTAACACCCACTATTATTAACTCTTTCTTCTTATGGAAATGTTTGGGGTGCTTCCTTGGGTGAAATTTCCAATAATCCTCCTCATCATGTCCATTTAAATCACATCCCTTACATTGCTTGATGGAAGGTGTCACTTCTTGTGTCATTTCCAAAATTTTATCATCATTCCATTTCTTTTTATTATTATATTTCTCTTATGGTTTTGTTTGCTTGCGCATGATTAACTACTGCTTATACTTATCTCCCTCATGGTACCGCTCTTAAACAATGACCTCATCAATCAACTTGGTATGAATAACATTAACCAACACCAAATATAAGGCATTAATTTCCCTGAATACTTAATCAATATACCTAGGATTTTGAGAGAGACATCCAACTGAATTGTTCTCTTCTTGAACTCTGTATTGAACTCCTAATTGTTTGTCCTTAACTTTTCTTGAAGTAATGCCATATAATATCTTGGTGTTCCTCATATTTATTTGGATAAAAATAGGCTTTGATCATGTCCTTGAACACCTTCCAATTAGTCATCGATGGTTCATTTTCTAGCACTTTGCTATTGCATTGCTCTCCCATCAAGCCAAAGCATCGACTTCAGGATTCAAAGGAGAAATTACAATCTTTTGTTTCATGGTTAATTCATTTATGTTAAAGTATACCTCCATATACTATAGCCATTGGTATAATTTGATAACATCAACTTCCTTGACATATGGATTGAATTCCACCTTCGTCTCCACATGGAAAGGTACCTATGTTTTTCTATTGCCGCATTCACCAATCTCCATCTTAGTCTTGCACTCCATTTCAAGTTTATTTTTTACTTTCATGGGGTCTTAACGAAACACTCTATTGGGGTTTTTTACATATCCTTTGTGCTAATAGTTGTGACAAAATCGATGTTAACCTGTTGTTAACGGCCTGGAATGTACTACCAACAGCTAGGGGGTATCCCTAGTGTGAAGTCCCAATTAGACCTAGGAGCTCCATCCGGTATGTGGGCCCGACTGCCACCTTGAATGTTTTCACTCTTGGTTGTCAAATGAAAAGGTGTCAGAGTGAGGACAAGAATGAAGTGCCCAGACAATGAAACAAAAAATCAGCCCAAGATTGACAAACCATGGAAAGAGGTACAAGCAAGTCACAACAACAATAAAATGAGTAGGCTATGAGAAGGATCAGTGAACCAAAACCCAATCAGAAATACATAAACAAGAACATGCTAGAGGTTAATTGAAAATTAGTTCACAATAGATCACTGACATGGCGAGAAATAGGTAAGCACATATTCAAAAACAAACATACATGCAACAACTATGAAGCAATCCATAACATATTACGTATATGAATGCACACATACAAATGCAGTGAAAATATCAGACAACCAATACAACCACTATGAATAAGAATGGGAATTAGTGCCAAAAATGATGAAAATCTTATTATTATTTATTTATATATATATTTTCCTGAAAATACAAGTACATATCTTTCAATTTGTCAAAGCCCAACAATGGGACATGGGCTGCTCATACCATTGCCTAATGCAAAAACCTAGCCTCACTTTAGTTCACTCTACTAGCTTCCAAGAGCTGAGTGAATCTAGCTCTCAAGCACCAATCCGCTATCTAATCCTAGCCTCAACTCAAGTGTTAAAGTTCCACCACAATGAGGCATGAGGTCACATTTATAGAGATGAGGTGACTGTTCACCTATCATGACCCTTGACATCCCCTTATGGCTCTTGAACTTCCTCACTTCTCTCTCATGCCTAATGCTTAGTATATGATGAATTGATCTCAACATAAGCACTGGAACCTTGATGATGAGAACATTTGCATACTAATAGAAGAGAGAATGTGAGGAGAAAAGATAAGTTTTGAGGAACCATAGGGTTGGTTCTTGTTGCCAAGATTGCTGTGAAACCATGGAGACTTGCATGAACAGTTGAAATTATTTCTATTATGCCTCACTTGCATCCACTCATCTTCTGCCGTTATGTTCCCGACATTGCCACCAGATTTTAGGAGCCTGCATGGATCCTGTCTCAGTCTCGTTGAAACCTTAGTTGTGTAGCTTCTGCAAAAACCCTAAATCCCTTCTTCTAGGTCAAATTTTTTCTTTATCCTATGATCTGCAAGAAAATAAATTACATTATCCACATACATATTGGTAGTCAAAGAATAATATCAAAAAGATTAAAAGAATGAGTGAGAGTGAAACACCAATTTGGACCCCTATACAGTTCTTTTTTGGTGATATAGTGTTGTTACGATACATATTCCATATAAGGTGATGCCAAGCCATAATTTTGAGATGAGTTCATGACTTATATTACAGTATGTGATAATAATGGTAGATTCAAGAAGACAACCACATTTACCAACTGGGTTGGCACCATTGCTTATCCACGTCAGTACCAAAAGTTGTATGAGTGTCTTTGGAGTGATTATTTTTTGTTGTTGTTGTTGTTAAGAGGTAATTACATTCTTCTTGCCTACAATTTCTTCAACCAACTTTCAAAGTCCAGGTTGACAATTGTGCCCAAGTTGAAGTGGTATGTCATGAGCCATTCAAATCAACTGGTGACAAATTTGAATTCTCCCAACTGCACCATTTATTCTACTGATGGAGATCACACTCAAGTTTACTTAGGCTATGAGCTTAAAAAGTAAATTTAAAAGTTGACAATTACACATATCCTCAATTTTGGTTAACTTCCCAATTTTCATAGCCATAATTGTTTGACAAGTAAATCCAAAACTCTCATGCCAGAATTAAAATTTCAAAATCTTCCATATTTTTCCACCTAGGAATATTTATGTTACTAGACAAATCCTCCAAACCACTCTATTTCAAATTTGTTCAGAAGTTCTCATGATAGCATGCTACCAATCAAACTGCATTCTCTTAATTGGACATTGATGTTGAAACTACATATGTTTCTTGTCCTCTTTATAATTGATAAACTGCCCTAAACATCGTTTGAATTTTCCCTTTCTCGAATTTCATTGAAGTGTTCTTTCATGTCATAAACACGTCAATATTAGATTAAAAATGCATGAGAGATTTATTAAGCACACGGGTCATACTATCGTCATTTAGAGGAGGTCATGCAGTATGGCTACTCCTTTGAGGCCTCATGATGCGATCCTTCGACTTGGGTGGAAATGCGACTTACTGGAGGTCGCCTAGTCGTAATACAATGCAGTTCATATCCTCTAATTGCTTCTAAATCCCTGCAACACGACTCTGCGACCTGGAGAAAGGTCGTTGATGAGTGATATAATTTAAGCTATTCACACTTGAATGAAGTCCCATCTTTTGGTTTCTTCCTTGAGGCTTTGGAGTGCGACCCTGCGATTTGGGTGGGAGTGATTTTCTGGAAGTTGCATAGTTGCAATTTTAAAATGTAGTGAGAAATCATGATGAGCCTAAAGTGTGAATTTGCAATTTTTTGGAGTCATATTTTATAGGACCAATCACTGATCAAAATGTGCCTTGGATTCATCATATGCAACAGGGATAACCTTAATTTTTTTTTTTAGGCTCGATTTATGATGGATCTTGCTCTTTAGGGTGTGCTATGCAATGAGATTTCATGCAACATACAAGTGTTGATGGGTAGTCACACCTTAATATAACTTGAATATGGTTATGAGTTGTAGCCTCCGATGTATCGTGCAAATTCTAGAAGCATTGTATCATCAATTTTTCTTATTCCTTGCAATGTCACCAAGTGGAGAGCCGTGCTGGAGGTAATTGCATATATATAAAGCGACCATTGCTCCCAAACATGACTATGCCTAGTGCTTGTTGTATTTCGATCCACTACATGAAGCATTTCATCTGGAACCTCCATTGCTCCATGTGAAACTTTCATCTTAGATAAACTTAAATATGATATTTCAGATGAAATTGCTTCATGAAACGTTGATGCTATATGACTCGAAATCCCATACCCTGGTTGGGATTGTCTTGTCATTCCACGTGCCAAAGGAGGAGTAGATATTGGAGCCGTGCTTTTTACCATTCTAGAAATTCAACTCAGGTACGCTGTAGTTCATCATAGGCCTAGAAATACTATGAATATTTTCCTCATGGACCACCAAAGTCTTCCTTCCAAGAATTTAATAATACCAATATCTTGTCTCTTACCTACATATTTGTATTTTTCTAAACAATGTACCATTTCTCCATAATTATTAATCATTGTCTTCAAAAATATCAAAGCGAGAAATTGAACCCTTGTATTATTGCATCTCATACACTTTTGAACTGCCTTGATTACATCTTTGGATTGCCTGGGATAAATATTGATAACGTCGCATATTTAAATGTTCATCGTCCAGTCAGGGACAATGTTGGTTTAAGGGGGTTGACCAAGGTTCAAAGTGTACTGTGCACCAAAAAAACCCTCAACCACTAGCCCTTTCGGAAACGACCTACAAGCAAATAGCAATCTCACTTGAAGCAGTTATGGGAGGTTGCAGAACCAGGTTTTTGCAGCCACAGGGATATGCACACTGTGGCATCCATGTGTTAACTTATGTCTTATATCTTCCTACAAATTCACGTATCTGAATAACTTCTCGCTGATGATTAACCTTACAGATTGGTACTTAACACACAAACATAACAAAAAAATATAACATGTACTCTTTCACATAATTCAGTAAAAATCATGCATAATGATATCAATAAAAACAGAGAATGAACACAGAAAGATACACAATACTTTGCGAAACTTCTTCTTTATTAATAAGAATATTCAATACATGCTCTTCCCTTACCTACACACCCAGTTGCAGGTGGTCTACGCACTCCGCTGCAGACTCTTGAAGTGATCTGATAATGAGATCTAAGACAATTATTGAGGTATTACAGACTCATGTGCATGAATATGCCTATGTTACTTTGTGCAATGGATCGATAATATTGCGAAATACATAGACAATGAAGCAGTAAAAGAAACATAATAGACAACACACATAACACAAGAAGTTTAATAAGGAGTTCACCCAACACTCTTGGGCTACATCTCCTAGTCGAGCCTTTAGTGGTGACCTCTCTATTATGTCTTCAGAACAGAGTTTTACAACAGTGAGATCAATTTGAGCCTCACACAACATATACAAAACAATAAGGCTTTACTTGGATCCCCCAAGTCTCTTATGAGTACACAGACTCTCCTCATTGACCCTCTATCTCTGCTGCTCTGTCTCAGCACTGCCTGTCTGTTTTATGTTAATCTGTGGCTTTAAAGCTAATCTATGATGTCTGTTCATTTCTCCTTCTCGGGCTCTCTGGCTTCCCGACCTCTGTCCCCTCAGAACCCCCTCTGAGAGTTAGCAATCATTTCTAAATGCTTTCAGGGATGGTGACCACCTATACTGTAACGGAATGGGTCATCGGGCCTTTGAAATCCCTCGAAATTGCTGTTCTCTATTTACACAGAGAAATACGTTCAAACATAGGAAAAGTCCACCAAACACTGTTTATCGGATTTGAAATATTATGAATCCACCTTATAACTCCTATCGGGTCCGCCTTTATAGTGCTTATCGCATCTCCACCGTTGATCTGGGAGATCCAGATCCAACAACCATGGTTCATTTCGGGTGGCTCTTTCATACGAAGGTTAACCGCCCAATAAGGGTGGTTTCCTCTCTCCTTAGCTTGGACACGTGGTAGCCATTGTATGGGATCAGGCGGAGCCCAGCCCAAACCATTTACCGCCTTTGGTCCTCCCGAAATCCTGCCTGTTTTGTGATTTCCCTTTTATATTAAAAAAACATTAAAACATGAAATCCCGCTCATATTGGACTTGAAATAGTATTCAAAAACATTAATAAACCCTTTCGGGTCCACAATATCACATAGGTGCATTTCCTTTGTAATCCATTCATTTGGCGGAAATGCGAAATACAAAGGAAATTGACGTTTTCCGGACTTCAAATTATATCAAATATCGCCTCTATTTCCATCGGGTCTGGCCATCACATCGCATATATGTAACGGCCCCGCTCCTTGTATTTGTTGATTGCGATATCGCGATTCAACTTGGGCCGTCGATCTGCGCGCTTGATCGACGGTCCTCATTGACCCATGCTAATCGCAATCGCAACTGTTATATGGTTGTCCCTGATATCCTCTGCATGTCACCACCGATTGCGATGTGCTGATCAGATCTGAACCATTTATCGGCCAGATCTGACGGCTCTTATGCAACATAGTTTTTAATCGACGATACTCTATTTTTCACTGTTTTCTCTATGTTTTTCATGCCCGATAGTGTTATTTGCCTCTTTTAAAGGTTTTCCCTTTTCAATAGTTTTTAACCATATGCAGACTTAGAGTGTCTTAGGATCCATTTGGATCACGCCTTCCCACTAAAAAAGCTTTTGGACCACCAAAAGTTGGTTTTTAAGCATCAATCAAGTGAGGATACAACTTCCTCACTTGTCCAATATCTATCCATCTTGCACTGCTTGGTTTTGAACCTTTCAGTCCAATTCTAAGGTACTCAACATCCCTTCTGCGTGTAGTTCTCACCTTCCTACCCCGAATTGTATCTTCTTGCAACTCATTGAGATATTTAGGCAACAGATCATTAATAGAAAGCAATTGACTTTGCTCTTCAGGATCTTCAATCAATGAATGTTCAAATAGCCTCAAGTTCTCTGCATTAATGATTGAATAGATATGCATATAAGCTGGCAAGTCAAGGCGAAAAGCATTCTCACCAACTATCTCAATTATCTTGAAAGGCCCATACATTATTGACTTTAGCTTCTTTCCTTCACCTTACATTCCGTCTTTGCTAATGTATAGTCAGACTTGATCACTAACTTGGAAGCTATGCTGAATTCGATGCTTATCATGCCTTTCCTTGTACTTGGCTTGGCTCTTTTCCAGCTATTCCTGCACTACCTGGTGAATTTCTTGGATCTGTTCAATGAACTTGGTTGCTTTGTCCACATCACTGTGTAGGGAAAATTTTAAGAACCCCCCCAAATTTATATATATAATAAATGGGCAAATCTCCATGGTATATAGGAAAAATGGAAGGCGATTTTATCAATAATATAATATGTATATATAATTTTTTGGCGAATCTCTCACCAGGCATGGCGAATATTTTACTCAATTATAAAATCTTGTAAGATCTTGGTATTACCATGGGTTATTATAAACCTGGAGCTTAAAAGTTACTATTAGTAATTTATAAAAATTAATAAAACTAATAGTTGATTTTTATTTTATTTTTTATTTTAACCAAGCTAAAATGTTTAACATACATTAAATTACAACATCCATTTTTACTCTTGATCCACCCCCGAGAGGGATCAAATATTTTTTCACTCTATGCTAGTTTGCATATCAAGATATTTGATACCTCTCGGGGGTTAGTAGATCCAGAGTAAAGATGGATCTATGCTGATTTAATTCCCCCATTTAAATAGGCTACATTCCAGGTGAATACCATGGGTCAATACCATGTGCCATTTTGGTGAATACCATGGGTCAATACAATGTGCCATTTTTATTTTTATTAATACTAATATTAGGGTTAATAATGTTTTTTTGCATGGTATTAATAACAATCTAGTCCATGGTATTTGTCCCATAGTATTTTGTCCATAGGTTTCACCTAAATATAACGCATTTTTTGAGTGTTCGTAAATATAAGGTGACTTATGGAGTAAATATAAAAAAATGTTTTATTTGTTTACCATACCTCTCGTTTATTTATATTTTTATGAATTTACCATACCTCTTTTACAAATATGGTATTTGGCCCATAGGATTCACTTAAATAAAACCTCTTTCTTGAGCCTTCATAAATAGAATGAGGGTTATGGACTAAATATAAAAAGAGGTTTTATTTATTTACCATACGTCTAGTTTATTTATATTTTCATTTATTTACCATACCTTTTGAGTAAGTATAAAAAGACGTTTTATTTATTTACCATACCTCCACTTTACTTATATTTTTATTTGTTTACACCCTTGCATGTATATAAGGTGACTTATGGAGTAAATATAAAAAATGTTTTATTTATTTACCATACCTCTCATTTATTTATATTTTTATTAATTTACCATACCTCTTTTATAAATATGGTATTTGGCCCATAGGATTCACTTAAATAAAACCTATTCTTGAAAATGGGCGAATGGATTCACTTAAATAAAATCTATTCTTGAAAATGGGCGAATGGAAGGTTGTAACTCCTAATTTCAAGGGCTAAATTTACCTTTCTAACCCTCTCCCTTAAAATAAGGTGGGCTATTTGAGGTGAATTGTAAAAATGTACTATGATACAAAATATTTGCCCACTAAAAATTTAAAACCCCTTAATTTCACTAAAGGGCGAACATTCGCCCCTAAAATTTTCTATGTCACTATGTCCATCAACTGTTATGTCTTTTCTAAAGTCAAAATCTAAGGGAGACCTTGGTGTAAAACCAAAACAAGTCTCAAAAGGAGATCTCTGTGTAGAAGAATGTTTAGCACAATTGTAAGAATGTTGCACATAACATAAATGTTCATCCCAAAGCTTGGGATGCTTGCTGCAATAGCCCCTGAGAAACTGGATCACTGTCCTGTTGACCACCTATGTTTAGCCATCTGTTTGTGGATGAAAGGCCGTGCTCTTCTTCAGTTTGGTGTCCATTAACTCCCATAGACTTGAACAAAACTTCCCAACAAATCGGGAATCTCGATCAGAGACAATAGAAGTGGGTAACCCAAAATGAACCCATACACGCTGAAAGAACAACTTTGCTATTTGTTCAACTGTAATCTGCTTATTACAAGGTATTAAAATACACATTTTGCTGAACTTGTCCACAATAACATATAAATAGTCATGACCTTTTCTAGATTTTGGCAATCCCCCAACACAGTCCATGGAAACACTTTCCCAAGGATGAGAAGGAACTAGAAGTGGAGTGTACAAGCCTAGTTTTCTATTGCTGGGCTTGCTTTTAGCACACATGGTACACCCTTTAATATATATAGAAATTTTTTCATGCATTCTTGGCCAATAACAAAATCTTTGCAGCTGTGCAACTGTTTTACTTACACCAAAATGCCCTGATATTAGAGAAGTATGTGCTTCTCGGATTATGTTAACTCTTTTATTTTGAGGAATGCATAACTTTCCCAAATGATACAAGAGTTGGTCCTTAACATGATAATCCAATTCTTCTACTTGTTTTCCCTGACTTAAAGTTGCATATACATCTTTAAAATCTACATCTTGAGCATATTGTTCAATGTATCTTTCATGCAATAGTGAATTATACTTAAGTATATTAAATGCATTTATGATTGGTATTGACAACATATCTGAAACTTTATTGTGTATGCCTTTCTTATACCTGATGACTAGATGAAACTGCTGTAGAAAACCCATCCACCTATAGTGTCTTGATTGCTGCAATTTAGTTTGTGAGTGCAAATATTGAAGTGGTTGATGATCAGTATGTATAATTGTTTCCTTGCCCAATAGGTATTGTTTCCACTTTTTCACACTCTGCACTAATGCATACAATTCTTTATCATATGTGGGATAATTAACTACCACAAAATTAAATGTCTCAAAGTGATAACATATGGGTTTACCGTGTTGCATCAACACTGCTCCCATGGCATAGTCACTAGCATCTGTTTCAATCTCAAATGGTCTTTGAAGATTTGGCAATGCTAGTACTGGTGCTGTACTCATATTTTATTTCAAGGTGTCAAAGGCTTTCTGTTGTTTTCCTCCCCACTGAAACACCTTGTTCAATCCTGTTAAAGCATATAAGGGAGCTGCAATCAAGGAAAATTTACTAATAAACTTTCTCCAATATTGTGCTGCTCCTAGGAAGCTCCTAACTTCTGTAGCAGATTTGGGTTTAGGCCAGTTCACAATGACTTCAATCTTAGAGAGATCTATCTTCAATTCACCACCCCCTACAATATGACCCAAATAATTCAAAGATGTTTTTCCAAATTCACATTTTGATAATTTAACATAGAGATTTTCTTTTTTCAAAACATCTAGAGTCTGATTTACATGATTCAAATGTTCTTCCCATGTTTCACTGAAAACAAGAATGTCATCTAAATATACAATTACAAAATCATCAATAAAATATCGGAGTACATCATTCATAACTTTCATGAAAGTGGCAGGAGCATTATTTAAGCCAAAAGGAATAACTAGCCATTCATACAACCCTTGTTTTGTTTTGAAAGCAGTCTTCCATGCATCTTGTTCTGCAACTCTGACTTGATGGTAGCCACTACGCAAGTCTAACTTGGAAAATTAATCAACTTCTTTCAACTGATCTAATAGACCATCTATGCTAGAAAGAGGTTAACGATTCTTGATTGTTATTTTATTCAGTGCTCTGTAATCAATGCACATCCTCCATGAACTATCTTTCTTTCTCACCAACACGATTGGAGATCCACATGGTGATGTGCTTGGCCTTATGAACCATTTGTTGAGCAGCTCCTGTACCTGCTTCTTGATCTCTGCATTCTCTAAAGCGAATAACCTGTACATTCCGATGTTAGGCAATGGAGCATCATGCTACAAATGAATATCATGTACAATTTCCCTTTTGGGTGGCAAACCTTTAGGTTCTTGAAATAGGATATCATATTCTGAAACAACTTTTTCTAAATCAGCTTTCTGTTTAGCACCACAACCCTCAAATACATTTGTTTTATTAGGTTTCTTTTCCTTTACAACCATTAGTAAAAATTGCTTGCATGAATTTACAATTATTTTCATCTGCCCTAAGTTTATGAGAGTATAATTATTTTTGAGTTGATGAGCTCTTACAATATATTCTATTCCATCTTTTGTGAGTTGATACTTATTTTTAGCTCTATAGAAAATGGATTTTCTATCATACAAGTAAGGACTTCCTAAAAAAATACCACATATATCCAAGGGAACTATATCAAACTCAACCTCATCTACAAATGTTGACCCAAATGGAAACCTAAGTTTACATTATCTAATCACTTGTGGCTTTGCTTTATCACATACCCAACCTAATGGATATAGCTTCTTGTGAGGTGTGGTTAGTAGTCCCAACTTCTTTACAATTTCTTCGAAAATCAATTTTACTTGTGAATCACTATCAAATAAAGTATCAATCTTTTGTTGCTTGGAAATAACTCTAATATGAAAAAGCTCATGTCTTTTCCTCTCATTTTCTACATTATCAATAGTTTGTGCATAATTACTAGTAGATGCTTCAGAATTTTTACCTTTTATACTTGTGGTTGTGATTGTTGTTTCATCACCTGAGTCTAACCCCAAATCTTTTTGAATAGCAACAACAATCTTCTTCTTCTTGCCATCAAACTTCTTGGGTTTCAGCTCTGGATGCAAAGACTAGCAATGTTCATCATCATGTCCATCCTTCTTGCAGTAAGTGCATGAAGGTTTGTCTTTCTGTAGAGTGTTTGTCTTCCTCTCTTTCCATTTCTGCGTCCTCTTTTCCTTGTTCTTGCTTGCAGTGGGTTTTGATGATCCCCCAATCTCCGGGTTCACATTCTTGCCTCTAGCCTCCAAATGTGTAGCCTGAACTGATACCTCATCTATGCTAGTAGGGTTAAACATGAGAATGGTGTGCCTCAAATAGCTGTGTAGACCACCTATATACTTCAACAAAGTTTCAGGTGAGTCTAGAGAAATGCCTAGAATTAAAGCTCTTTTTCTAAATTCTTGGGTATAACTTTGTACACTTTGCCCCTTTAATTGGCGAAGAGTTTGCCAACTCATCATCGCTTGTTGCATATAAGCTAGTGGATAGAATTGTTTTTTAATGGTAGAAACAAATTCACTACAGGTAGAAAGAATTTTACCATGCTTCTTCAAATCAACTTGTGTCCTACCTTCCCACCACACTAGGGCAGTTCCTCCAAGGTGAAGACTGGCCAGCTGAATCTTTCTCTTTTTTGAATTGATGTGTTGCACCTTGCAATATACATCAATCTGTCTAATCCAGTTATCAAGCTCTTTTGCATTTAATTCTCCATCATATATTGGCAAATCAAATTTTACATCTAATTTAATCAAAGGGCTAGAAAGAGGTGTTGTTAGAGGAAGCTATTTTTCTTTCCCTTTGCTTTTAGAATGGCCATCTAGAAGATGTTACTCTGTTCCTTTGTCTTGTTTGGAGGTTGAAGTATCTTCACTTCAACCTTTCTTAAATTCTAGATACATCTCTTCTACCATGGCTCTCATGGTCATGAAACTGTCCATGAACTAAGAGTCTGATTCCAAGGGAATTTCTTCTACCATTTTCCTCCTAGGAGGGACTCTTCCAATTTCTGGGTTAGTCTCAACTAGTTCTCCTTCTCCTAATTTGAGTTTTAACCTATTTATCATTCACCAATCCAGCAAAAGCTTGGATAACCTTAACAAACCTAAAGCTTTGATACCACTCGATCTGATAATGAGATCTAAGACAATTATTAAGGTATTACAGACTCATATGCGTGGATATGCCTATGTTACTTTGTGCAATGGATCGATAAGATTGCGAAATACATAGAAAATGAAGCAGTAAAAGAAACATAATAAACAACACACATAACACAACAAGTTTAATAAGGAGTTCACCCAACACTCTTGGGCTACATCTCCTGGTCTAGCCTTTAGTGGTGACCTCTCTATTATGTCTTCAGAACAGAGTTTTACAACAGTGAGCTCAATTTGAGCCTCACACAACAGATACAAAACCATAAGGCTTTACATGGATCCCCCAATTCTCTTCTGAGTACACAAACTCTCTCACTGACTCTCTGTCTCTGCTGCTCTGTCTCAGCACTGCATGTCTGTTTTCTGTCAATCTGTGGCTTTAAAGCCAATCTGCGTTGTCTGTTAATTTCTCCTTCTCAGGCTCTCTGGCTTCTCGACCTCTGTCCGCTTAGATCCCCCTCTGAGGGTTAGTAATTACTGCTAAATGCTTTCAGGGATGGTGGCCACCTGTACTGTAACGGAATGGGTCAGTAGGCCTTTGAAATCCTTCGAAATCTCTGTTCTCTATTTACACAAAGAAATACGTTTAAACACAGGAAAAGTCCGCCAAACACTGTTTATCGGATTTGAAATATTATGAATCCACCTTGTAACTCTTATTGGGTCCACCTTTATAGCACTTATCGCATCTTCATCGTTGATCTGGGAGATCCAGATCCAACGGTTGTGGTTCATTTCAGGCAGCTCTTTCGTACGGAGGTTGACCGCCTAATAAGGGTGGTTTCCTCTCTCTTTAGCTTGGACATGTGGCAGCCATTGTATGGGATTGGGCGGAGCCCGACCCAAACCATTTACCGCCTTTGGTCCTCCCGAAATCCTGCCTGTTTTGTGATTTCCCTTTTATATTAAAAAATACATTAAAACATGAAATCCCACTCATATCAAACTTGAAATAGTATTCAACAACATTAATAAACCCTTTCAGGTCCGCAATATCGCATCGGGCACATTTCCTTTGTAATCCATTCATTTGGTGGAAATGCGAAATACAAAGGAAATTGATGTTTTCCAGACTTCAAATTATATCAAATATTGCCTATATTTCCATCAGGTCCGGCCATCGCATCTCATATATGTAACGGCCCCGATCCTTGTATTTTCCGATTGCGATATCGCTATTCAACTTGGGCCATCGATCTGTGCACTTGATTGACAGTCCTCATTGACCCGCACTAATCGTGATCGCAACTGTTATGTGGTTGTCCCCGATATCCTCTGCCTGTCACTACCGATTGCGATGTGCCGATCGAATCTGGACCGTTGATCGGCCAGATTTGACAGCTCTTATGCAACATAGTTTTAAACCACCGATACTCTGTTTTTCACTGTTTTCTCTATGTTTTTCATGCCCGATAGTGTTATCTACCTCTTTTAAAGGTTTTCCCTTTTCGATAGTTTTTAACCATATGAAGACTTAGAGGGTCTTAGGATCCATTTGGATCATGAAGGCTTTTGCGCACTCAGCTGTAGAGCCTTCCCCATAAATACAGACTCGAGACAAAGAATACAAACAATCTATGCTTAGTTAGTGATTCTATATTCGACAAAGTATTACATCTTCTTTATATAGACTTCCCTACTACAAGACCGCGGTCCACATACCATGGATCCAAAAAAATAATGGAATAATACTCAAAACTCGTTACAAGATAAGGGAATTTTGACCCACCCCAAAGCCCCTAAACACTTCACGATGAATAAAACTTCACCAGCTTCGTGCGCTCTGCTCCTCAAAATGCAAAGTCTTTGACCCAAAACTTGGACCAAGTTGGGCTGTGCCCAACAGACCCCCAACACTCACCCGTGACTCATCCCAAGTCACTCAGCTGCGGTTCCCTTGATTTTTGCTACAATTCCATTGTAGACTGCATTATACTATTGGATTGTCTCTACCATTTGTTTCTCCTGTTTGCACACGTCCTCTAGCAATGCTTGTATGGTTGGGCTAGCATCATTTTGCAATATTTCTGCCTCCCTTTTCTTCAACTCTTTGAGCCTTTAATCCATTGCCTAAGATAGTTTGAGGGCATCATCCTTCCATGACTAAGTCCTCACTTGCAACATTTTCTCCTTCCTCTGAAGGTCATCTATCTGCTTTTGGAGGCTCTTCCCTTCAGTAATACTGGTGAGTTTCTATAAGATTGGTAGGGTTTTTACAATTGCCAAGATTTTGTTGTGCTGCTTCTACTTCACCTGTAATTCCTCCTCGATATTTTGGATGTTTGGATCCTCTTGCAGCGAGGTCTAAATATGTATTGTGTCATCCAATAATTTCCCATAGTCTTCCACTATGTCAGAGGTTCCTTTCAATGTTTCCTTTAGGTATTTCTGCCTTTTCTCCCACAATTTTGGTGGCATGGATGGCTACAACCTTATTTGTAGTTCTGATATTTACACTTCATACTCAAATTTTATCTTTGCCAATATGTTCTTTGATTCCTTAATCACGAGGGCGAGATTTGCGACCTTTTCTGCTGGTGGTTCCTCCTCGCCGACCTTCACATCTGGGACTGTGTTGCGACTATCTTTGATGGATTTTTCCAATTGCTGTTGTCACTGACATGCCTTGTATCTTTGCTTAACCACTTGCTCCAGCTCCTTCTTTAACACAAATTTATCCTTTTACATTTGCATAGTCATTGCCAAGGTCCCTTGTTCCCGCTCCTACAGCTTGGTTATTAAAATTTGATGGAATTTGTGTAGCACCTGAATGGGCAATGTGATAATATTTATGCTAACAATATTCCATGCTTTGGATCATTCTTTGTCCTCCGGTGTGTACCACTAAAGTGCCCTAGCTGGCACATGCAAAATTCTAACGCCAAATTGTGTTTCTATTATTTTCTCTCCCTGTAGTGGCCGAGTTATTTATTCTGGCTGTTTTGCTACATGCAGAAACACCTTTAGCTCCATGATGCCCTGCTATAACTCATCCAATATTGTTCTATATTGATCATCAATTTTGTCCCAGGTCTTTGCTGTGATCTCCTAGACCTTCTCTTCGATCTTGTAGATGTCTCCATCAGTGAGGACAAGTGCTTATGTGCCCTTGGACTTATCCACTTTTTGATTTTTCCTATTACTTGCCACAGTTGTTGTGTCTCTCCTTTTGACAATAAAAGGTGACTCCTCTGATATCCTACATCACTGAGGGGTTCATCATGTTCCTGCTTTGTTTATTTTGTTTCTATCTCTGTGTCCTTTCCATTTGTACTTGCATCCTACGGGGTACCCTTCTCTGTTCCAACTGCTCCACCGGGTGGAGTCATCCATTCTTCCTACCATTGCTGTACTACGATGAGAAAATCATATTCAATTACTAAGTATGGAAATGGGTGCCATGTCCTAGTTGGGTCCTTCATTACCTTCACAGAGTCTAAGTGGAAGTCTTCTTTGAAGTCTGCAATGTGATAATACTTCTTATATAAACTAGGTGACAACCTTAGATGCTAATTCACCATCATGTGTAGATCCATTTCCATCACCACAAAGAAAATCCTATTCTCTATTGCGCACGTTGGCTCCTTAGTAAACTGGAGGGAGGCATACCTTGCTACCTCACAAACCACCTCGACAAACAGAAACTGTGAGCCTTCTGGTTCTTTCCATGCAATTAGCGCGATGAGTATTATCAATGAAGTGTAGTGGAACATCTTCCCCTCTTCCTATTCTTCCCTGCAATCTGTAAAAAATTCTTTGCACAGATAGGCAACCGAGTTAAACTAGACCCCTGTGCTACATTGCACAACCAAAGAGACTATAGCTGCATGCACCTCATTGGCCCTGCACTTCATCATTATCTTACCTGCTAAGATGTGCGCGATCAAACACACTCCTTGGTCATCAATGGAATTCATGTCATATCCTCGTGACTTATTTACTAGTAGAAACTTTTCCTTCAACATTTTTGCCATCTCATTGTCCTTATTCTTTCCCAAAAATTCTTCTACAGTGTATTTTCCTTGATGAGACAAAGTTGTGATTTTTTTGATTAACATCTCATCGGTCGGGATCCTCATTCCTAGTTAGATGCATCCATCATGTACCAGTGCAAGGAGACATCATACAAAGATTGTACTGGATGTGCTTCAGCCGTAGTGTGGCACATTCAACATATTCAAGATGCCCGCTCTCTATATTCCTGCAACCCACTAGACCGGTTCCAGCCTCTATGGGTCCCTGCATTCTCGGCGACCTCTGGCATATTGGGGACATGGGTACCTTCGCTTCTTGTGTCTCCATAATACCCACTAATCCTTTCTCTGCAAATATTACAAGAAGTTCCTCAAAACTGATCTTAGACATACAATAGCTCTCTTGTATTCACTCTTATATGCAATTTCTCAACTTCTCTAGACAAAAAAGTGTCAAATGTGGCGTGGGATGTGGTTTTTATGACATATTTGAATTCCAGCCTCACGATTGCTTCAATATTTTCTCATTTAATGCAGGTATGGGGCTAGGTACAACTAGCTGTACTTCATAAATTCTCTTCTTTCGCGTCCCTTAATGAAAATTTCCTTTTAACAATAGATTTTTCCTTCCAACAATCATATTTCAGGCCAACTTCGATGAACCTTCCCTCATCACATAGTCACCATTTCTTTTTCATAGCTCCTTTGGACTTTGTCATATTTCTGAGTATCACGCAATAATCTTCCTTCGGCGAAGTCCCTTTCTGCATAGTAGTTTATAGTCTCGTGCCCACTTTCAACTGCATGTAGCACTAAGACTTCCTTCCCTTCATTTTTTAGTTCAAATATCCATGGACAGTGTAGTCCCTGTATATATTCAACCTGCTACCATTCACTCATCCCAGAATCAGCTTACCATTCAACTTTGCGAGCTAAATTGCACCACCATTAGATATGTGCTTGATGATATATGGTCCTAACTAGTGTGTTTTAAATTTTTCTGGGAACTTCACGAATTTTCTATCATATAATAATACAAGATCTCCTTTCCAGAATATCTTCTTCTTCATATGCCTGTCATGCCAAGATTTCTCCCTTGGTTTTTGCACCTGCTGATGGAACCCTGCTATGAACCTGTCTTCTACTAGAGATAGTATTAGCAACATTCTTTCCTTCATAATGTTAGGGTTTGCCATATTTGTAACAACTTAAATTCTCAAACTTGGCACAATATATTCCATAGGCATAACTGCCTCTTGTCCATATAGTAACCTAAATGGTGTCTGCCCTGTCAATTTCTTGCATGTTGTTCTATATGCCCACAACATTGATGGAATTCTCAAATCCCACTGATCTCTGTTCACATTGCATACCTTGGTCAATTCATTCTCCAAAATGTTATTGAAATCTTCCACTGTTCCATTTTCCTGAGGATGATGAGGGGTGCTCTTTTAGTGGTAAATCTGAAATTCCTCAATTAGTGCTTCGATGGTCTTGTTCAAGAAATGTGTGCCTTGGTCACTCAATAAGATCTTCAGACAACAAAACCTGGACAATATATATTCAAAGATGAACTTCGCAGCAGTTTCTGCGCTGCAATCCTTCATTGGTTGTGCCTCAACCCATCATGTTAAATAATCAATTGTAGTGATTAGATACCTCGTACTAGTATTCTTTCCTAGCAAATTAATAGGTCCAACAAAGTCAATAGCCCATTTGTCAAAAGCTTGCAAAGTAACCTATGGAACTAGTGGCATCTCATCTCTTCTAGATGGATATCCTGTTCTTTGACATACACCACATGCTCAACATAATTCTTTTGCATCCTTATGTACTGTGGGCCACCATAGCCCAGATCTCAAGATTTTCTATGCAGTGGATTTTCTTGCATAGTGCCCACCTACGACTCCTCCATGAGCTTTTATTAGAATACTTTGTCGTTCATGTTCAGGGACATATCTACACAGTAATTCATCCAGTCCCATTTTGTACAAGTGTCCAACAATCAGTAAGAAATCAGCTGCTCCAACCACTGACTCCTTCTTTTGCTTCATAGTGTACTCTGTGGGTGCCATCCCTATGGCAAAAAACTAAATAATATCCACGAAGTGATCATCTGTGACTCTAATTGTGAATAACTATGCATCGGGAAGGTTATCTTTGATATTTGTGGGTTATTCTCCTATCTCTATTCTTGATAGATGATCAAGCCCATCATTCAATTTCCCTGGCTTCACTATTAATTCGACGTCATACTCCTAGAATAATAACAACCATCGACAGATCTTTCCTCCTAAAACATGCTTATTCATCAAATATTTCAGTGCAGAGTGATCAATGAACATTTTGAAATGCGCTCCCAACAAGTAGTGCTTGAACTTCTGTAATGAATACATGATAGCTAATCCTTCCCTTTTTGTCGTGATATAGTTCTTTTCCATGTTTTACAGTTTCTTGCTTGCAAATGCTATGGGGTGATCAATTTTCCATGCTCCTGGCTACGCTAGCACTGCACCCAATGCTATGTAAGATGCATCAACATGTACATGGAACTCCTTCTTCCAGTCCAGGAAAACTAGAATAGGCGCAATTACCATCTTCTCTTTTAGTACATCCAAGCTCTTTTGGCACTCTTCGCTCCATTGAAAAGTCACATCTTTCTTCAGCAATTTCTCCATTGGTGCAATTATTTGCACATACCCCTTTATAAACTTTATGTAGTAGCCAGTGTGTCCTAGTTTCGTGTGCACTTGTCTCACTCTTTTTTGTGCTAGTAGGTTCACAATAACTACGATCTTCGTGGGATCCACCATTAATCCTTGTTTACAAACTACATGTCCCAAAATATACCAAATGGTGCACAAAATATGCACTTCTTCAAGTTCAATAAGATCTGGTACTGCCTACACATATCCAGCATCAACCTTAAGCTTGCCACATGCTTCTTTAATAGACCAAAGGCTGTCCAAACGTCGAAGTATACTTCTAGAAACTTATGTATATATTCTTTGAAGGCCACAATTAAACTCTGGAAAATATAGCAGGCTCATTCTTTAATCCAAAAGGAATCACCGTGTATTTATAAGAGCCCCACTCTGTTGCAAAAGTCATTTTATGTCTATCTTCTGGTGCAATTATGATTTGATGGTATCCTGAAAATCCATCTGTGAAAGAATAGGCCTCCTGTCCTCCTACATTGTCCAATACTTCATTTGTAAATGGTATCGGGAAAGGGTCATGTAGGCATGCATCATTCAATTTCCTTATGTCAACATAAATTTTGGTTTCCACTTTTGCCTTCTTTTCCTTAACCACCATGGTACTTTCCCATTCAGACTCTTCGACAGGTTCAATTATCCTGACTATTAACATTTTGTCTAATTCTTCTTTCACCTTCTCCTTGTATTTTGGATTTATTCTATAAGGTCTTTGCTTGATATGCTCCACATTAGGCTTAAGAGGAATCCTCATAACTCCCAAATCTCCTAATATGCCCTTCATATCTGAAAAATTAGTAGGGAACAAATCTTGATATTCATGCAAGAGATCTGTTATCTTGCTGATTGTGTCTTCATCCCAATAATCTCCTATTGTTGCATACTTCGGTTTAGCCTCTGACCCTATATTCACCTTCTTCGTCTTTAATGGCTTCATTATATCAGGAATCTCTATCTCAAGTCCATTTACTTCGCGATGACCTTCTGATTCTTTGATGTCAATATTGTGAGGATCTTCATCCTCTTCCGCAGTGAGATTATAGCATTCCATTACATTACGTATTTGTGCAACCCAATTAGGTTGCCAGATAACTAGAACTTCATTCTCAAAAATCTTCTTCTTAACTATATTCAGAGCTGCATCTATATGTGGACAGTCATCTTCAAATATGAATTTCATTATAAATCCATCAACCATTTCTGCCCAGCTAGCAGTACCATGTCGAAGCTCGGTTTCCAAATACCAATTCTGAGGAATTGTCTCCAGGGTATGGATGAAGCCATGCACCCATTCTTCTCATGAAATTTCTCCCCAAGCTACCATATAGAGCTGTATGTGGTCTCTAGGATCATTCTGGCCATCATACTTGTCTACGAGCTCTGTTTCTACTTGACCAAACCTTACCCACATCAACCTTCTACATTTTTTCCAATCTCCTATATTCTTCTTATGAGTACCCCACCATCTAGCAGGAGTAGCCCTCAGTGCTTGATCTAGAGCTAACAATCTCTGACATTCAGGTACCCGTCTTTCATAATCTTTAAAGAAAGTATTTACATCACCCAAACCATCATATAAAGGTAAATCACACACCTCACCTGTCATATAGGACATTGCTTTAATGATCCTTTCACATCACCTTGTAGACACTTCATGCAACCCATTCTGCAAATTTTCAAATTCATCTTCTGAATATTAAGTGCAAGAACTATCTTGTTCCCAAGCCAACTTTCCATCTATAGTAGGGTTAATCCATTCTTCCTCTTTTGCTGTTATTTGATAAATGTTGTTGAATTCATCCGCGTTGTACTCTTCTCTGATAGGTTTAATATATCTCGCTCCCTTCGATGGATCCAATGGCATAATAACT
Source organism: Pinus tabuliformis (assembly GCA_031772625.1). NCBI lineage: Eukaryota > Viridiplantae > Streptophyta > Pinopsida > Pinales > Pinaceae > Pinus > Pinus tabuliformis. The sequence goes on along the minus strand of CM062808.1, from coordinate 955,249,876 downwards.
CTCATATTATTGCTTTCAAATGTCATTTGCCTTTTCTTCAAGTAAATTATAGCCATGTTATCCAATGCCCAATCCAATCCAAGCAACGCCAGGTAGGGATTACTGTCATCCACAATCTCAATCACTTTGAAGTCAATGGTAGTGCACACTCCATCGATGTCTACTGTGATACCTGGCATTCTTCCCAAAGTGATAATATTCTGTTGATTTGCCATCTTTAGCTAGATAGTTGACAATTGCACTTCGGCTTACCCATAAGTTCCCAAGTTTGCTCTAGCAAGACATTGGCATTAGATCCTAGATCTAAGATAACTTGATCCATGTCATATTCCCCAATCTGCGGTGTAAGCCTCATTTCCTTTCCAGTCTGCTTCTAGTTTCTATGAAAATTATTCACTATGTGCATATCACTTTGCAGTACCTCTTTAGGAGCACAAGAGTCTATCAATTCTTGCAATCCCTCTATGACCTTCTGATTTATCAACAACTTCATGCAAGTCTGTCGAAAATACTTCTGTTGGCCGGATAAATCATTCTTGCGGACAAGGCCGATCTCCCTAGTATCAAAAGATATCTAGCAACAAATAGGACAAGAAAATCTACCTTTCTCTAAACATATTGCGATTCATTAATAAAAACTAAAGAGGTGTTTTAGACCCTACCTTAAGTCCAACGCTAGTTTTTGGCAGCCATGCGTCAACTGTCCAAAGGGGTTTCCTTTTGAGAACCTGCAATCACAAACAAGCACACATCAAATAACACCTGCATAGCTAATATAATAAATCATGTTCATCATGGTGATCAAGGAATCCATGAAATAAACCATAAGACACAACGTATTGAGAAAAATAAACTTGATTGTATTAACTTTGAAATAGAAGAACTTTACAACCTTTGGTGCCTTGATGTTGTACAAGCTCATCCCAGGGTCCGAAACAGGAATCTCCTATACTTTGAAAAGCCTCACACTCTTCCAAATGAGATCAAAGAGGTATGTAATCTTTCCTCACAAAAGCTCAATTAGGAAGACTAAGTTCCAGCAGCATTTCACCTCAAAAATATTTAGCTTTCAACCTCCTAGTAACCAGCCCAATGCTTCATTTTATAGTGCAAAGGAAGGAGGTTACAGGTCCACCTATGAAGGGATAGAGTCCTCCTTCAAAGGGATAAGCTCCTTACATCAAGGGGTTAGATCCTTAAGGTATGGGATGCATGAACCTTAAAGGAGCGAACTTGCCACCTCAAGATTCCTTCCAGAAGCTTCTAGAAATGACTCAAAGTGAGTTTTTAAGAATGTACTTGCGCCTTTTTTACTTTTACAGGGGTCCACACCCATCACACAGAGACAGAGCAGTTAGGTATGCAAGGAACATGACCATTAGGTGTGGGACCCCAGGTAATGCTAAGAGAAAGTGCGGAACCAGAGTTTTAGAGACTTTTAAAGGATTTCTCTTATTTTCAAGGTTTGAAATGAAGAACTGAGGTTTAAGACTTGCAAAGGAGGAAAGTATGAGTGGTGATAGACTCACGCAGATTGAAAAATGTCAAGGTGACAATTTTTAGTGCAACAACTTCAAAATATTCAGGTCCACATCTTGTGTCGCAACTGGTACTATCTCACAGTTATCCTTTTGAGTCGGTTGCGCAGTAGAGGTCGAGGCCCCATCATCCATAAAGGTTAGCCTCGCCTCCATGAATACTTTATTTTCCTCCAGGATATCAAAAGCAAGATGTTTTTCAGTAATTTTTCTTACCCATGTAGTTTCAACTTCCTTTTTCCCATTGGCTTCTTGTTACAATGCCGATGTAGTGGTCATCATTTGGATATTTGTTGCAAGATGTTGGTTTATTTTCTCCTGCATCTTTGCAATAAGGACAGGGAATTATTCTATCACATGATCAAAAGACTTACAATAACTATAGGTTGTCGTAGGGTTATGATAGTCTCTTGTGAAGTGTCCTACCTGTTCAGAGTTATAACAGATAATTTGGCATTGTCCTTGACCAACTCCTCATCCTCGTCGTTGAAATCATCCTCAACCAACGTGCTGGCCTATTTCCTTGTGTGTATGTCCTTCAACTTGGAGTATATAAGTATCAGTAGTGCGCTCCATCATCAAGTCATAACTTCGACAATTTTTCTCATCATGACCTATTGATCTACAAAAGTTACAAAATAGCTACTTCGGGGTCTGCACATACTTCTGTAATAGGTAGAAATCTTCAGAGTGATGCTGGCCTCTCGATTTACAAATATCACACCATAGACCTGGGTTTACCAGATTAGGTGCTCCACTTGCTAGATAATCTTTGAACACAGGGAAATGATCCTTGTAATGAGCTTCTGCTTTGCATTTTTTACACCATACTTCTGATCTGGTCTCTTTACCTTTCTTGAGATCCTGCAATTCCAAGGTCAAATTGGCTAAATGACTCTACATTTGTTGTACTCCTGTATGAGTATCCCTAATCGGTGAATCTTCCAGATTCATCGCAATCACCAATGCTGAAGCTTAAGTAGCGATATTTTGCTGCGTCAAAGGTAACCTAATATGTGGCAGTAATGCGACTATGAACCATTCTTTATGCTGTTTTGGGCGTATATTAAAGCTTACTTGACCCATCAACACCTTGAATCGCTGATCTAACTCCCACAAAGATTCAATTGCTGTCTATTTGATTTCTTTTAGCTTTGTGATGCACTGTGATTCTGATTTCGGCTTTGTGAATTCTGATACCAATGCTTTCTTAATTTCATCCAATGAAGCAGTCAGGTTAGTCACAAAGTATTTCGAATACCAGGTTAGCACTCTTTCTTGTAGTGAAGTGATGAGTTGTTTCTTCTTTACATCATTACTAATGATTTGTCTTGCTATCTGTTGGTGCACTAAGATGTATTTTTATAGGCAATCTTAATTCCTACATTAATGGTCAACCCAATGATCCGAATTTACATAGGAACACAAAAAATTATAGAGATAACCATAAATACATAGATGCAACAGAAATAATACTCCATTTCATTAATGTAAAATACTGAAATATGCTTACAAACAGAAATGGAAATAAACTAGCTCGGGTGATGGTAGCTTATCTATGAGGAGAGATGTGGCGGCTACATGCCTCTGAACTGTCTTACAATGAGGCTCAAAGGCTTATTTATTGTTGAGAAACAATGGAGAACCATAAACATCCCAAAACCTAACCCTAGGAGATGACGTGCCAAACTATGGGCCCAGTTTGGGTAAATTGGTACATCAACTTCCTGGGGTCGTCACTTTGGCATATGATCTGCATTTGACACGCATAATACCTCATTAGAAATATCTATCCAAGGACTACAACTTTTGGATGAGAAATATTGGTCCATGGAGCCATGTTGCTCCCAATTTTCCCAGAAAATGTCGTTTAGGGCCTCAAAACGACTCTGGAAGTTCAGGACCCAAAAAATTGCTAAAAATAGTAAACTGTGCTACAATTAAGGAAACTGAAAAATTGAAAGAAATAATGGTGGGGGTCCAAGAGGAATTGGCGGGTGGCCACCAATATCCACCTGGATCATTCCTCCCCCCTTAGGAAGAAATGGTCCTGATTGCGTTGAGTTCCTCCATGAGACGAGGAAACTTCTGCTGAACTTAGTCCCTGGTGAAGGAGTTGTCCTGATTTGACAACTCGATACAGTTGGATCTTCTGCTGGCGAGTGTGCTTGATCTGCGTGTCCATGATTCAATTAGTTGTAGCTTTTTGCATGACATCTAAATTTAACTCTGTTGGTGTGAGCTGTTCTGTAATGTCGGATGTGTCTAGTAATGGTGGTGAGTATGGCCGAAGGTGGTCCACATTGAACACTGGGTGCAGGCCAAGGAATTGGGGAATGATGAGCTCGAATGCATTGTCTCCCACAACCTTGGTAATGGTGTAAGGACCATATCAGAGTGGTTTTAGTTTCCAATAGGCTCTGGTAAGGCGTTCCTTTTGCAAATGCAACCAAACTTTGTTGCCCACCTGAAACTTGTGTGGCACCCGATGTTGATCATGTCGCTGCTTGTACTTGGCATTTGATTTCTCCAGAATGTCATGGACCTGCTAGTGGATATGTTGGATGTGCTCAATGAAGTTTTTTGCCTTATTTTTTTCGAACTAGACATGAGACGAATTCTACGTGAGTAGCTACAAATGGCTTGGCCACATCAATGGGACATAGTGGTTGGAATCCCAAGCCCACCTGAAAAGGGCTGTGGCTAGTCGTGCTATGGAGAGCCCAGTTATAGTTGTGCTGAACATAGGGGAGGCTCTTAGCCCATGTGCATTAATGCTTTGAGTTGTACATGTGCAGAATGTGTACGATCATCCTGTTGGAAACCTTTTTTTGGCCATCAATTTGGGGATGGAAGGCTCTGGACTTAGTGAGTTTGGTGTACAACATAGATTAGAGACTGGACCAAAATGTACTGAGGAAAATGCTGTCCTGATTTGAGATGATAGACTGTGGGATCCCAAAGTGTACCCATACTCATTTAAAGAAGAGTTTAACAGTGGATTCTACTGTGATATTATTCTTGTAGGCCGTCATAATGGCCATCTTCGAGAACTTGTCGACGACCAAAAAAACACAGTTTTTTCCATGCTTAGTAGAATGGAGGCCTGACATGTAATCCATGGAGATGGATTCCCAAGGTCTACTAGGGGTAGGCAACGGAGTATAGAGGCCTTGCTTCTTGATGGTCGGTTTGGCAATGGCACAGGCAGTGCAAGACCTGATGTACTTCCTGACATCCTGTCAAAGATTCCGCCAATAGAAATACTTCTACAGTACTGCCACCATTTTCTCGACCCTGAAATGGCCAGCAACTCGACTGTAGTGTGCTTCCCAAATCATCTTGGCATGCTCACTTGAAGGAACACAAAGGTGACCCAGGAGGCATAACATGGCATCCTGGATGTGAAAATATGGAACATCCTAACCCTCCAAGAGTGTCTGGTATGCGTGGCTGAATTCTGGGTTTCTTTTATAGAGAAGTGGCCAATCATAAGTCTCGTGCCCACAAGAGTTGAGCACGGTGGTTAACGACATGATTCGTGGTCGACTGAGGCAATCTGCAACATTATTGGTGCTTCCCTTCTTATACTTGATATTCAAATGGAGTTGTTGCAGGTATGTGGACCAATTCTAACGACAATCATTCTGCAACTTCCCTTGAGTTTGTATTAACTGCAGGGGTTGGTGGTCTGTGTGGATGACCGTTTCCTTCCCCAAAATGTAATGCTTCCATTGTCAGCAAGCCTACACAATGGAATACATCTCTTTGTCATAGTGGGATACTTCCGGACTGTGTCTAAAAGTGTCTCACTATGGTATGACACTGGATGCCCGTGTTGAGTAAGGACTACCCCAATAGCATAGTCAGAGGTATCTGCCACGATCTCAAATGGTTGTTGCAAGTTTGGTAATGCGAGCACTGGTGCTGAGCAGAGGTGATGTTTCAACTCTGTGAATGCCTTCTCTTGAGATTCAGACCAAAAGATTTTTTCTTTCGCTCCTCCCTTGGTGACTTGACTCAAGGGCCAAGTGATATGAGAAAATCCCAACACGAACCTGTAGTAGAAGTTGGCAAGACCTAGAAAGCTATGGATCTTTGTCAGAGTGGATGGAGATGGCCAATCCTGAATGACTTGGATCTTGGATGGATCCACATGCACCCCTCATTCATCAATAATGTATCCCAGATAATGAACTTGGGTCATGCCAAAAGTTCATTTATCCAAATTGGCACATAACTTGTGTTGTTGCAGTGTTTGAAGAACCTGTCAGATGTGGTGGAGGTGCTCTTCCAAGTCTAGCTGAATATTAGGATGTCATCCAAGTATACCACTACAAATGAGTTAGTGAATGGCCGCAAGATGTCATCCATTAGCCTCATGAAGGTTGGAGGATCATTCGTCAACCCAAAAGACATAACCAACAATTCGAAAAGGCACTCCTTGGATTTGAAGGCAATCTTCCATGCATCAGAGGGTTCGATTGGTACCTAGTGATATCCTGACTTCAAATCGATCTTGCTGAAATATTTTCCCCCTTCAGTTGGTCCAAAAGGTCATCAATCTATGGGATCGGGTACCTATTCTGGACAGCGATCTTGTTCAGCGCCCGATAGTCAATACAGAGTGTCCAAGTCTCATCCTTCTTCTGTATCAACATGATCAGGCTCCCACAGGGTGATGAAATCAGTCGGATGTGACCTTTCTGCAACAAATCCTGAATCTGCCTCTTAATTTCATCATTCTCCAGAATAGAGCGCTGATAGATTGGTCAATTGGGCAGCGATGCACCTGGGGTCAGATCGATGGAGTGCTTGACCTGACAGTGCAGAGGAACCCCTGCGGGGGAGGTGAAGATGTCCTCGTACTCCTCCACGACCTTGTCCATTTGTAGTTGTGGTGTGGAGGGGCCCTGTCTGGAGGTTGTGGCCATCGTCTTCTTCTTTTCTTGAGGGTGTATCATCAGGAAAACAAATTTCTCGGTTTTGGAAATGAGCTTACTGCGTTGTTTTGTAGTAACCAAAGAGATGGTAGTAGGTGGTGCTACCTCCGGTATCTTGTACAACTTATTTCACAAAGTAAAAATAACAATACGAGGCCTTGACTCATACACAACATGCAACTTCCACAAGTATGGTTGGCCTAATAATAAATCACAAACATCAAGGGGAGCAACATCACACAATACCTCATCCATGAAGGGCTTGATGTTGTATGGAAGGCGACACTGCTGGCTCACACAAAGATCCGTCCTTGGTGAAGCCAATTGATGGTGTATGGTTGTGGATGTGCTATGGTCGGTAAGCTGAGTCACTTCACGAACTCTGCCGAAATGAGGTTCTTTTGGCTCCTGCTGTCAACAATGAACTGTATCAGGGATCCCTTTACCCACATATGGGAGTGGAAGAGGCGCTCCTCCTCCTCTGGATCTTCGGGTTCCTCCTTCTGGATCTTCATGGTGGCAACGATGGCGTTGGGCTCCACATCGATAATCTGCTTCCCTTTTTCATTCCCCTTATCGGGTTCTGACTCAGAGTCAGAACATGCATATGATTTCGAAGGCTTTGGCTTGGCCACCAGTGATTGCTTGGTCCGACACTCACTTGTGTTGTGAGTGGAGATCTTATGGAACTCAGACCACTTTCTTGTGTCCTTATTCAGCTTCATGGTGTTGTTCTTTGCTTGCGGCTTTGGCGGGTTGTCCTGGGCCACCTCGCCTTGGATTTTTCCTTTGTTTAGTGGTTTGGGGGTGCCTTTCCCTTGCTTCGGATTTGCAGATCCAAAGTCTTGCTTCTTCTGTTTAAACTTCTGCTCGATCTTGACAACATATCGGTATGTCGTGCCGAGTGAGGAGATGTCTAGGAACTCCATCTCGTCCTAGATGTACCTGTGTAGGCAGCTGTGGTATTTGAGTACCAAATGCAGCTCAAAAATTCTTGATACCCAACTTTGTGTGAAGGGTATGAAAAATATTGGTAAACTCCGGCACGTCTTGGTACCTTCCCTACTACAGCGTGGTCCACTTTATTTATTTATCCTCATAGCTTCTAACAGGGTAGTACTGCTCCTTGATGGCATTCCAGAATGAATTCCAAGTGGGTGCGACTAAAAATAATGAGGCCATACTTTCCTCCTTCTACTCGCAGTAGGTTTCCCACCAGTCCTTGACGTGGGGGGCGGCTTTGAGAAGAGTGAAAGTAATATTTTCCCGGCCGGAAAAATCATGAACAGAAAAATACCCTTCTAGCAGATTTAACCATTTATCTACAGCGTCTGCATCTATCTGACCCTCAAATATGGGAAAGTCAAAGTTAACTTGTACCTTGAAGGGTGTGGCGCTTCCAGAGTAGTTGCTAGAAGTAGATGTGTCGCCCCTAGGCAACCGCTGAAGGAAAGTCTTTTTATTTCAAGAGTGTCAACACTATATATGTAGTGAATTCAGATTTTAACTAATAATAAATCGTTGTTATTGCTAATGACTATCTCATCAAACTCAATCCAAGTAATTCTAAAAGAAGTAACTCTGAAATAAATTCATAACATACTTTTCAACTCTACTTAACCTATTATGAAAGCAAATGAATCTGAATACAACTGTAGAAATCACACTTGGCAATCTTAAATGGTATTGAAACTAACTCACTCAATCATTAAAGAGAACTACGACAATTGAACAACAAATGATAAGTGAACAAAAAATCCTAATTGAACAACAACTGATAATTGAACAAAAAATGATAACAGAACAACAAATGATATCTAAACAACAAATAATTATATGATCATATTACAGAAAATGATCAGTTCTATCTTTGAAATCTATGATAACATTACTTGGAATGAATCAATGATCTAATGATGGAACTCACATAACCAATTCAACCAAAAGCATTACTCATATATAACACACGACTAAATCTGAATCTCGAATGAACATCAAATGTAAATCAAAATTGAAAATCCTCACGGTAATCAAAATGGTATTAACTTAACATTAACAAATAGTAAAGAATAAATAGAAAAAATTATAAGATAGGCGAGGGAGTAGATCTTCTCTTCACTGGGCCCAGACGCTAGAAGTCTCCACTATGAGATACTCAGAATATAATTATGAATTAAACACAGTCTTCTTCATTAAAACAAATAACAGAGTTACAACATCACCAAAGTAACAATATTATATGTCCAAAAGAATAATTATAAACTGTGAATTTACGAACCAGTCATGTAGTTTGCCTTTCAGGCTTATATATAACAATTAGAAAAATAAATAGATAAAAGTGAATCCTCAGGATCAGGGGATCCTGAGGATTTCACAATACTCGATCTGATTCCATCATAAAATAACATCGGTCTGCCCGGTCTTTCACTGTCCTGCCTTGCCTTTGACTCTGTCTTTTTCCTTTATAAGATGTTGTTGTTCTGTCGATTGAACAACTATCATCCAATTCACATCTTCTGCACATAAAGATAGTAAAAATCAGTTTTTCTTGCTTAGATTCGTCTAATTTGTTACTGATTACTTTTACCCAACTTTCACTGTTATTTCCTCTACTTTTATCCATAAACAAAGATAATCATGTGAGGATGAGTTCTAAATAAAGCTATTTACAAGGAGAAAACATACCTTTTTCTTGACCCAGCATACTCCCCAACTTACCTTGTTGCAAGTCCTCATGCAATTAAATGGTTTAGGTGCAACTGAGTTAGGGAATAGGCAGGATATACTTCCTCCTTATAAACTCTTAAGCCATTTTTCTTCTTAAGTACATCGAAAGCTTGGTTTACTTCTTGATCCTTCATGTTGTAGCCACTGCGATACTTATATGGAGGATACCATATGATTGGGGTTCTATATTGACATCCTATCCATTCAGGCCCCATGGTTAAGACCATGTTAGTGTATTTATGGAAACGAGAGGAGGCAGCTTTAAAGTTTCAGTATCCAAATGGTTCTTTGTTTCTAACAGTATTGCTGGAGACTTTCCACCTTTATTTGGTTGCAGACAAGGCTTCTTCCTTGATCTCTTGGAAGTACTCCTTCCTAGATTGTATAATATCTATGGGGAATGGCCCTAATTGGCCCACAACACCAGCTCGCTTCATAAATTGCTTGTGCCTAACAGAGAGATGTAGGGGTTTTGTAGGTTCCTCCCTAACCCATAGATTGATGCCATATTCACTCTTTCTAAAAGTATTGTGGGCCTTGGCCCACTTGAGTTGGTTAGTAGAAAAGGAAAGAAATGCCTGGAATTGGACATCCTCTATAAAGGTGCCAGGCTTGCTATCTCTATCATCTTCCAAAAAGAAATTGTGCATGTAAAGTTCACACAGGAGGCGCTGTACCTGCTCATTCTACTCTCTGAAGCACTTGATAAAGTCTGGGGTAGTTTTGATTTCCACAAACTTGCCAGCTTTAATAGCTTTGATTTTCAGCAGGAGGTACCATTCCAGGAGAAATAATGCATAGTTTGTAGCAGGAGCTCGACATGACAAGGTGTCTAAATAAAGAGAGAAGACAGTCTCCAACTTCTCTTTAGCCTTTTGTAATTTTTCCTATGCTTTCTCAACCTTTTTCTGCTCAACCTTGTACTGAGCAAAGGTCTCATCCTCAGTAGCTGTGAGTGCCTCAAAATTTTTCCTTAATTCTTGATGTACACGTAGGGGCACTACTTCCTCTTTGTGCTGAGTTAATTCCTGCTGAACCTTTAGTAGTTCAGTCTACAATCTCCTAATAAATGCCTCATTTACAAAGGGAATGTAAGCAGGTGTCTCCTCTGTTTTGGCTTCATTATCTCATGTCTCCATAGGCTCAGTTTGGACAGTAGCCTCGACTGCTTCTTAAATCATGCAAAAATCAATTGGGATGCTTCCTTCAACATCAGTTTGAAAGACAACGTTCACAATAGGGTAGCCCGTTTAAGTCTCCTGTGGGAAAACACAGGGGTCTTTAGTCTGCATTTCACTGTCTTCTACAAGACATGGCTCTGTTTGAGTTTCCTTTGAACAGAACAAAATAATCTCAGTCTGTGTTTCAACATATTTTCCAGAACAATGTTTTGTCTGTGTCCCTGTGGTCTCCATTTCCACTTTCAATCTTCTGGCTTTGATTGCTTCTTTTAACCACTGTCTTAGCTGCGCAATTATTATCTTATGTTTTCTATAGTTTTTAAGCATTTTTCTGAGCTTGTCCTTGTAGGTCTTCTTTATTTTGGGACTTCCAACTATCAGCGGTGCAACTGCATTTTTCTCAAGTTCATGCTCAAGTGGTATTGTTTCAACATCAGGGAGGGTTTCAATTGGAATTGTATCTCCCGATGGAGCTTCACCTTCCAGCTCTTTTTCATCATGAATTTCTCTCTTAGGAGACCCCAATAGAATGATGTCTCCTGAAGTTGCTGCTGGGCCAGTCCATGCATGATAATCAATTTGATCAGTCCATGATGACTAATTACTGTGTGTGGGTCCTTAACTTTCCTAACTCGACAAGCGACATAATGCAATAGAGAATTCAAATAAAAAAAGAAATTAACTGAAATTTTCTTTTTTAAGATGGCTAACAATTTGAGTTGGCGGGGCTTTACCACAACCTGTCAACCATCACATGTGATGTACCATTGCACAATGACTGTCAATTCTTGCCATGGCTGTCTTAACGCTTAAGGGTGAATCCATTTCCTTGTTCGCACCAATTACTCGCTTGGGTCCTGGAATAGCGTGAACGCATTGTATAGAAGGACGTGTTTGCCTGTCCATTTTTTTCCCTCGGCTGGAAGTCTAGTGACTTTAGCAATGATTGCTTTGAAGACCATTATGTCCCTGCCTCTTACTATGGTTCTTCCATTCTGCAAATTCTGCAGGAATTCGAGTGTCATCTCTTCGTGAAATCCCCGCAATTTATTCAGATATTGCAGCCAGTCAACGCACTCAAGAGTTGCACGAGCCTGGTCTGATACCATGAAAACTGTACGTTCATTTCGGATGGCTCTACCTCCCATGGCTGCTGTTTTCCTATGACTGGTTCACTCGCATGCACTTCTCTTGCACTTTTGCAGTTTAGAACAACAACAAAGAACATTAAAGTAATTAACAGTAAAATAACATTGTTTTGGAAATTAACATCATATATAGTCAAGTCATTTGTCTCGTCAGAAATATTTGACGCAGGCTCATAATCAATCCGCATAAAATCCATAATGGTCGCCGTCCTTTCTAAAACTAGAAATACTTTGCTAATTATTATGCATACACAATCATCATGCAGTCCTTTACTTGGAAATCAATTTAATAATTATCACACAATTATCCATAACTGTCACACATGCTGTTCATACGTAGACCATCCCCCCTCCAATTAGAAAAGCATGTCCACATCTGCCAAGCATGTGAAAAGCAAGAGAAAGGATATAAATGCAGGCAACCAATCCATAAAAGTGGTGCTATAAATGACAAAGCAATTAAAGCAATACATGTATCAGAGGTGAAATGATCAAAAAATAAAAACAGATTTTAAATCATTATGTTACAAGATTTTCACCTTAAGTGGTATTAGTAACAAATGCATAATTGGCGGTAAGTATTAATGATTGTCATAAAATGATTGGACAAATATAATATAATGAATATATAACATAAGTTACCATGCATGTTGGCTTGTAAGAGTGTTGTTCAAATGGAAAATTTCCTTTAGAAATGAATCCATAGGTGGTAGTAGAATAAAGAGCATTTGGCAGTGTAAGATAGTACTCTAATACTACAAGCAGAGCCATTGCTGCTAGCAGGAATTCATAGCCACGATAGGGTTTCTTTTTAACCCCACAAATGAGCCAGAGTCCTCCTTTTAGTATGTAGATGATTCTTTCTTTTCTTGTCATAAAGAGACCATTATGCTGGCATCGTGACGAGATAATCATAGCGCCATTCACCAAGATATAACAAAGTGATTAGGTTGGCTCGTGATGAGACCCCCTGTCCTTCTGACAATTTTAAATATAAATAAGGTCATTACCTTGGTTTGGTGGCCAAAATGGAATGTCATTTGTTACATCCTTATGATCATGGTAGGCGGGCTTGTGATGAGACTCCCAATCCTCTTTTGTTGTATTTTCATATTTTTATGCTTTTATTGTAAAAAGAGGGAGGCTCATTTACTCCCTAAGCGTCAAGGATGGTGTAAGAAGTAAGAAGAATGCCAATGAAAGTTTATAATTTTACCCCCATATCATCATATCAAAGGGATTTATCCATTTGAAAGTGTGAAAAATAAGCTAGCATGGTTTTAAAATAATGAATCATTTTATAATGTGTCTAAAGAAAAGATGTTCAGCCAGTCATTATAGAGATGCACCATGTCAAATTTTGAATAAAGATAACCATCAAAAGCCTTCATAGGTCATAATCGTATTGAAATTACTGTTTTTCTTTATGTTAGGCAAAAATCCACTCAGATGGTGTTTATTCAAACATAAAAGAAAAATAAAAGATGGAAAAATGACTGGCGATGAAACAGTAAAATAAATCACAGTTCTTCCTACAAAAAGCACAAAAAGCGATGTTCAATTTATTGAACAACAATTGTTCAATCGATTGAACAACAATTGTTCAATCGATTGAACAAAAAAATTGAAAAGAAAACAAAACTGCTATTCAAATGATTGAACAACAATCGTTCAATCGTTTGAACAACAAATTGAAAAGAAAACAAAACTGCTGTTCAATTGATTGAAAAATAATCGCTCAATTGTTTGAATAAAAAAATTGGCAAAGAAAAATGCAAAATTGTTGTTCAATCGATTGAACAACAATCATTCAATCGTTTGAACAATAAATATCGAAAAGAAAAAAAACACAAAAGTGCTTTTCGATCGATTGAACATTAATCGTTCAATCATTTGAACAACAAAAATCAAAAATAAAAATATGCAAAAGTGTTGTTCAATCAATTGAACATCAATCGTTCAATCGTTTGAACATCAAAATCAAAAACGTAAAAATGTTGTTCAATCGGTTGAACAACAAAATTTAAAAGAAGACAAAAAACACAACAAGTGTTGTTCAATTGATTGAACAACAATCATTCAATCATTTGAACAACAAAAATCAGAAAGAAAAAATATGCAAAAGTGTTGTTCAATTGATTGAAAAACAAAATCGAAAATGTAAAAGTGTTGTTTAATCAATTGAACAACAAAATAAAAAACGTAAAAGTGTTGTTCAATCGGTTGAACAACAATCGTTCACTCGTTCAAACAAAAAAATTGAAAAGAAAAAAAAACACAAAAGTGTTGTTCAATCGATTGAACAACAATTGTTCAATCGTTTGAACAACAAAAATTGAAAAATGAAAAAACTTCTATTCAATTGATTGAACAACAAAAATTAAAAAAATGCAAAAAGTGTTGTTCAATTGATTGAACAACAAAAATAAAAAAAATACAAAAAGTGCTATTCAATTGATTGATTAGCAGAAATAAAAAAAATGGAAAAAACATTGTTCAATCGATTGAACAACAAAAATAAAAAATTGCAAAAATTTGTTCAATTGATTGAACAACAATAATTCAATCATTTGAACATCAATATAAATATAAATATAAGTGGTGTTCAATTGATTGAACAACAATCGTTCAATCAATTGAAAAATAACACACACACAAACATAAATGTTTTTCAATTGATTGAACAACAATCGTTCAATCGATTGAATAACACTTACCAAACACCTAAAATAAGAAAATTCTCATATTTACGTGGTGATGCATAACTGAATTGCAATCAATCAAAAAGAACATATACATTATTTCCAATTTAAAGAAAATCACAATTTTACGAAAGAAAAGCTGTCGGGTCATCACTCCCTGTAGCTAAGATTTGCATGGAGGGGTCCTCGCATACCTGATGGCAGAAAGACTCCTTGGTGAGTGGTTTGTGGTAGAGATGCACCCGATGCCCATTCACCTTGAAAGAATGGCTAGACCCGTCAATAGTAATCAAAGTGAGAGTACCATTGTTATGTACTTCTTGAATTTCATAAGGGACGAGCCATCTTGTTTGCAACTTGCTCGAAAAATCCTGGAATCTGAAGTCATAGAGGAGTGCCAAATCCCCTTTTTGAAACATCTTCTTTTTGATAAGGCTGTTGTGCCACCTTTCCCTTTGCTGCTGAATAATTGCAGTCTGTTGCATAGAAAGCAATTGAGTCTCGTCTAGTTCATTGACTCATTGAAGTTGCTTGGTTTGGGCTTCTGTTAAATCCAGTCCCACTTCCTTAGCTGTTCTTAGAGTCTTTATTTCAAATTCAATAAGAAAAATAGGTTCTTTGCTGAACACGAGTTGGTACGGAGATTATCTAGTAGTATTCCTCCAAGTCGTGCGATATGCCCACAAGGCCTCCGATAGTATAGAAACCCAGTCTCACTGATGTGTTGAGATTGTCTTGGTCAAAATTGCTTCAATGACCTTATTGGTGCTTTTGATTTGCCCGTTCGCCTGCGGGTGATACGGGGAAGTGATCCTGTGTGTAATGTGATGATTTCTGAGAGTGGTTGTAATCTTGTGACCTAAAAATTTCCCTCCCCCATTTGTTATCACTTCCCATGGTAAGCCATACCGCACGAATAGCCCAAAGAGGAAGTTAATCACGACTTCCTCTATAGCTCTTAGTAAATCTACTGTTTCCACCCATTTTGTCACATAATCTATGGCAACTAGTATGTAGGATTTCTGATTTGATGGCGGATGGAATGGGCCAACAAAGTCCAATGCCCATCGTTTGAAGGGTTCTATGACTAATTGGGGCTGCAACGACATTTCATCAGATTGGCCAAGCCGGCCCATCCTTTGGCAACTATCACAAGCCTAGGCATATTTCTCAGCGTATTTAAAAATAGTGGGCCAATAATAGCCCATTTGTAGTACCTTATGCCCTGTCCTTCGATCTGTGAAGTGTCCCCTGCAGGGCTTGTCCTGGCAAGCCTTCAGGATGTCATAAATCTTAGCCTTGTGAATGCATCTGTATATACACATATCAGACCTTGTGTGAAGAAGATATCTGCCAATCCAAGAGAATCGGGCACTACGCTGAACGATCTATTTCCTTTCCCTTGATGTCAAATGCCTGGGCAACTTCCCTACTGCCAGATAATTTTCCACATTTGCGTACCATGGCATATTGACTGCTATCGGAAAAAAATATTCATCTGGAAATTGGTCATATACTGCCATTGGATCATTTACCTTCGGAACTCAGGACAGAAAATCAGCGACTGGGTTTTCCTTCCTCGGATGATCTTTGATAGTGATGTCAAACTCCTACAAGAGCAATAGCCAACGAGTCACTCGACCATTTGTGATAGGTTTGTTAGCTAAATACCGAATGGTAGAGTGATCAATATACAGAAAAACTTGTTAGCCAGTTATATAATGTCTAAATTTATTTATGGCATAAATGAAAACTAAGAATTATTTTTCTATTATTGTATAATTAAGCTCTGCAGCAGTAATATTTTTGTTAATATAATATATAGCATATGGTTTTTTGTCCTCCTCCTGGTCGAGGACAACACTTATCATTGCATCTGATGCGTCTGTGGATATGTGAAAAGGCAGCTCCCAGTTTGGTCCATGTAATACTAGTGCCTTCGAGACTAGTTTCTTTAAACCTTTAAAAGTCGTGTCACATTTGTCAGACCACTTGAAATCAACATTTCTAGTTAAAGCATATAAAGGCGTAGAAATTTGTGAAAAGTTTTTAATAAACCTATGATAATAGCCCGCATATCCCAGGAAGCTACGTACCTCCATATGAGTACAAGGTGTAGGTAGTAAAATAATTACCTATATTTTTGTTGGATCTACCTATATCCCTGCTGCAGAAATATAATGTCTTAAGATTACGCCTTTAGTCATCATTATGTGACACTTGACATTGCTTAAACATAACTTGGTAGAAATGCATTGTTCTAAAACCTTTTCTAATGTTTACAGTGCTTGATCAAAGTCATCCCCATATGGAGTAAAGTCATCCATATATACCTCAAGTCATTCATTTATCAGGTTGGCAAAAATTCTAAGTATAGCTCTTTGAAACATGGTTGGGGCATTGCATAAGCCAAATGGTAACACTCTGTAAGAAAATGTACCCTGGGGACAAGTGAAGGTTGTTTTGTATTGGTCTTCAAGGGCGATTTGAATCTAATTTTAGTCGTTGAAGCCATATAGAAAGGAAAATAACTGCTTCCTTACCAAAGTATCAAGGACCTGATCAATAAAGGGAAGAGGGAAGTGATCTTTCTATGTTGCCTTATTCAATTCCTGGTAATCCACACAGATACGCCACTTCCCATTTTTCTTGGGGACGACCACCAATGGAGAAACCCATTTTCTATCCGAAATAGGATAAATGAAATTCACATCCAACAACTTCTGTAACTCTTCTTTCACAATGTCCTTGAGATGCGGATTCAATCTCTGCTAAGGTTGCCGGATAGGACGAGCATCCTTTTCAGTATAGATGTGATGTGTACACAGTTGTGGGTCTATACCCTTCATGTCAGGATAATCCCAGGAAAAAGCCCCTTTATATTTTTGCAGGGCCTAAATGAGCTTTCGCTGTTGATCACTGTCCAGGCTATCATTAATGTTTAAAACTTTGTCTGGTTCAATTTCCACAGGCTTGCTATTATGAACAACAGCCGTCTGGATGTGCTAATCATCAATATCCTTTAAGGGATCTTCCAAGGCTTCATTATCCATAATTTATTTTAATATTTGACACTTTACATTGCTCACGTTAGCTAGCTGCTTAATAAAATTTTTGATAACATCATCTTCAGTCTGATCTTTGAATTAAAGTGCCTCTACTACTGTGAGTGGTGAACGGATGATTTCTTCCAGGTATGCTGGTGGTTGTTTACATATTTTTACAATGGGTAGACTTGGTTTGGCAGGGGGATATAAAACAATATTTTTTACAACATCCCCCTTTGCAATAGTCATGCTACCCTCTCGGCAGCCTATATATGCATCTGCTGTCGCCAACCAAGGTCGGCCCAGAATCAGAGGGTGCCCATCCAATCGACTCTTTGGGTTTATAACAAGAAAGTCTACTGGATACTCCCATGAATCAACAGAAACCGTAATATCCTATAAGTTTCCTTCTGGTCTTACCACCGAATAATCAACAAGTTCTAGTAAGGTGGTGGTTGGTTCCAAGGCTATAATACCAACTGTTTGACAGGTTTCTATTGTTAAATGTTAATGGCTGCACCCGGATCAAATAGAGTATTGGGAAAAGAGTGGCCATATATTTTAACTGTCACTATGGGATTCCCAGGGTCTTCATACTTTACTGGAATTTCCCCTCCCAAGAGTAAATCAGATAAGGTTCCTACAACATGAATGGTGGGTGAAGTTTTTTCTTTCCTCATAGGCTTCTTTACACATAGCTCTTTAATTGTTTTAACATAGATGGGATTCTCCTGGATGGCTTGGAGGAGCGGAATTTTTATACAAAGATTTTTTAGTTCCCCTACAAGATCAAAATATAGGTAAACAACCGGCCTAGGTATCGTTAACCTTTTGGGGAACGGGGGAGAAGTGACTATGAGTTCCTCAGGATATTTATGCTGGTTTATCTCTTCTCCTTGTTTTATTTCAGTATCAATTACAGGTGGTGGTATATGTATAGGTGGTATTTCGATCTCAATTGATGGCTGGTCCCTGTTTTCCTTAGGGATGATGATACGTCCTGACATTAATATCAGTTCATTACATTCTTTTTGTTCAATCTCATAGTCTCAGCTTTCGATAATCTGCACCAGTTGAACCAGTCTGTTATTGGGATTCAGATTCGGTTGGCTTGGCAATCGAGGGCGCATAAGAGGCTGAGTATTTAGCTGTAATGGATAAGGAGCTCATAATGCAGGTTGAGGTTGAGGACTTGTCCCCATAGGAATATTGGATATTCCCAAAGGTCGTTGTTAATTTGTAGACTAGTTCAGATTTTGAGAAGTGGAGGCAGGCCACTGGGATGGATAAGGATTACCTTGCCAAACAGGAGTAATAGGAGAATTTGGCCAACCATTACCTGGAAAGGATTGAGTTGGCCACAGTGTCATAGGGAATGGCTGAGGTTGCCAATTAGAGTAAGGTGATTGGCCTTGTCATGCTGCCCTAGGGTTTTGTCACTGATTAAACTATGAAGAAGGAAAGAACTGGGATGCGTCTTGTGACATACCTGTAGGTTTGTCCTACCACTTTCGACGCTAGTTCATTAGATATATTGGCTCTGTCTCTTCTTCAGCTTCCTTGAACACTTCTTTTAGCCTCGACAGTGATGGAAATTTTTCAGTGGTGTGATCCTAGGTATAGATAGCGCATGTTTGAACCATGTCTAATGGACACTCCCGTTGGATGTGCTTCTTTCGATAGCATGGGAAAAAAATGGCCAAGTTTTGTTCTGCTAAGGCTTGTTTCCGCTTAGCCTGTAGAATGTCCAACTACATCATGAGGTGCCCAGGATGTCTGCCTTGAAATATTCCAGGAGGTTACTGTGGAGTACTAAAAAGGTATGTTTTTGATGATCATTTCAATTGCTTTTCAGTGGAACTTGTGAACCTTTTTGCATTATGAACGTGGCAAACAATAAAGAATTATAACAAAACATGTGGGATTAGTATGCAAGACTTAACCGCTGATAGTTGTCATTCTCCTGTGCAGGAAGGGGTAAAAACGAGGAGCTTCTGTTCCAAAGAAAAAGACAAGAACAGGGCAACTGCTGTCCTTTTGAAAAAGGACCGAGTGCAAACGAGGCTAAGAAGGTTAAAGCAAACCGGTCCGGAAAAGGAGGAGAAGACACCAGCTCGGCGGAGGAAAAAAGAAGCGATTAAGGATTAATAGTTTGGCGAATCCCTCAGGATCTTTGATCTTGAGGGATCACGGCTTTATTTATCTTATTGCTTAGACATCTCCGCCGTCACCCTTATATAAAGGGACAACACTGTTAGCTTTGGGGGGATTATGTTAAAGATTGAACTTTGATCATCGAGTCTCGTTGAACTTGGCTCATTGTACTTTTTGTTTTATGCATTAATATAAACTTGGTGATTATCTTATCTCTGCATCTGGATTAACCTAAAGCGGTGTACCCTTGAGGCTAAGGGCCCGCCCCCGGAGGACACTTGCTTCTGTATCACTACGATTTGATTTCTGCGTGATTTGCTTATCGTCATTATTTGGTAATATGATATGCTTTATAAGTTACATCATATGCTCTGTTAAGATTCGTTCATTAAGGTTTTTACAGACAATAACTGTTGTATTGACTCTACATTATATCACTAATCCTTTCAGAGTTGATTGAATATTATTAGACTTAACTGAACATTGTTACTATTTTGTTACAGAGCTCTTATGCTGTATATTCGTGTTATGGAATTTATCTGAAAGTTGTGTTCTTTACGATTCAGGAGTAATGCTGTTCCATTTTGAAACGCAGTTGTATTCCTGTTGATGACGATTGGTACTAGATCAAATTACTCTTCAAGTGTGTTGTGTGTGTGTATGATTTCCAAACGCTGTTCCATAACTTATTAGTAATTAATGCTGTTCCATTAATGCGTGCTGCTTGATTTGCCTGGAGAATGAAAGATTGATGTTTGATTACAACGAGTGCATTTGAGTTGGTAGGATAAAGCTTGATTACTGCTTGCGAGATTTAGTTGTTCGATTGCTGTTCCATTTTAAGCATTGTTGTTCCATTTCAGAATTGTTGTTCCATTTTAGCATTGCTGTACCATTCCAGATTTGCTGTTCGATTTCTTATTTGCTGTTCCATTTTTCTACCTGCCGTTTCATTTACTCGCATTTGTTATTTTGGTGTGAGAGATGATCTGTGGCTGTAGTGAGCCTCAACATTTACTGCCTAGCTCCCAGACCCGTGGTCCATGCTCTAATTTCCTTTCCATCAGTTTCCAAAGGGATGGGCTATTGTTGTTGAACCCTTGACTGATAAAGTTGCCTAGTTTTTGAGTGTGTGATTTATTCATTTCAAGTAACTTAGTTATAGACAAGCATCCGTTTACTCTTGTATTTTTGTTAAATGCTGTACTACTAGCATTACTCTGACAAGTGATAGCCTCAGACTGAGTCACTCTTTGAAATAACAAAACGCTCCTGGATTGACATATTAATGTGAGATAATTAGAGGTGAAAGAGACCCTTTTTATAGCTCTACATTTTGGCGCCGTTGCTGGGGAAAGAGTGTAGCCATTTGTCTTTTTCAGAGTAGTGTATGAACCTACTAAGGAAGAGTTGGATCTTAAAAACGGAAGGTAAGAACCTGCATGCGGAGCATGTAAAAGCCCTCCTCCACTGTCCGCTTTCCTAACATATTTGCTATTGCTTTGTTTGAATAGAATTTAGTAGTTCATTTGAGTGCATGACTAAGCAGAAAAAACCAGAAAAGAATATTAAGCTTCCATCCAAACCCGAAAAAGCTAAGGGGCCGGTGACCCTTGGCCGAACAACCTTCATAGACGAAATCTATAAGAAAACAGAATCTCAGCCATCAGTAGGCCCCAGGAAAATCATTTCTAAACAACCTACTAGTTCCCTTCAGGCCACAGGATCACCATCTGTAGCCTTTGCTGAGGTGCATAGTCAAACTGAAGAGCAGGACTTTCAAGAAATTGAAAATTCTACTCCAGAACTATTGCAGGAAGGGAATTTCAGCAACTTTTGTGAAGGAGAAGGAGAAACAGGGGAAACCGAGGAACCAAAATCTCCCATTGGAACAGATCAGCCATTAAACAACCCAGATAAGGGGAGCGCTGCGAAAATCATTGTTGAAGGAGTCCAATCTCCTCAGACATCAGGTATTCCCCTTATCCCAGATAAAGGAAGTGCCATTAAAACTATCCCTGCCAAAACCGTTCCCTCTCAACCTAGGAATACCCTCCTAGATATCCCAGAAGGTTATTGGCATATATTCGATCCTATGGCTCAGAACCAGACAAATACTCAAACCTCTACATTACAATATCCTATAGTGGATTCTGCAGCAAATGCACCCATGAAAGTTATCCCTCTTCAACATATCCCTACATTTCACGGTCTCACATCAGAAGATCCGGATGCATTTTTATTCGAATTCGATGTGTTGTGCAGGGGATATGATTACACCACCGATCCCCAGAAATTGAAATTATTCACATCTACATTAAAGGGGGTTGTTTTAAGATGGTTTATGGGAGTAGGTGGTGGGGTCATCAACAATTGGGATCAAATGAAAGAATTCTTCTTAAAAAAATATCAGGATTATTGTAGGTCTAGAGAATTGAAAGATGAAATATTCCAAATGACAGCCAAACCGAATGAAACATTAGAAGAATATGTGGAACGTTTTCAGTACAATTTACAAAGATCTCCTTATGCATCACTACCTTTACCTGATAATGTGTTAAAAACTGCATTGATAAGGGGCATGAAGGGACAGTGGATTGAAACATTAAACATCATGGGAAAAGGGGATATTTATCAAGAGAATTTTGCTGACATCATTGATTTATGTATCAGGAGTTCGAGAGGTAGCACAAGAGTAAAACCGACAGAATATGATCGGTTTGCAAGAGACAACATAATATCAACAAAGGAGTATCACGTGTGGAGATTGGAAATTTATTAGAAAATTTTAAAACTGATATTCTAGGGACACTAACTACACAACTTGATATTATGCAGGCCAAACAGAAGCAGATGGAGGCAGAACAAAATTTGGCAATCTTCTACCCCCGATGCAGGAAAAAACATAGTCACAAGGAGTGTCCACTGGATACAGTCCAAACATGTGCCATCTGTACAAAAGATCATCTTACGGAAAGCTACCCCTCACTTCCTGGATTAAAATCAGTATATAAGGAAGCAGAGGAAGAACCAGAATCGGTGTACTTGATCAACCAGCGCCGCCAGTGGCAGCTGAGACAATCTGGTATGTTTCCAGACCCAACTTCTTCTTTTTAGCCTCCACAATATAATGCTCAACAATATAGTATGTGGCAAAGTCAGTCCCAACCCCCATTTTCAAACTGGTCACCACCGTCGTTTCCTTCTTCAAACCCGTGGCTGAATCAGGCAAGCCAATCTGGTTGGCCAAATTTCCCTTACACTCCACCATATTGGAAAAATAGCCCATATCCTCCACAATGGACTCCCCCTACTTCACAAAGTTCACCCTAGCAGACAAACTGGCAAAGACCGATGCACCAGCCAGTAGGAACTATTCCGCTCCCTCAACCTACTCTGCCAGCTTTACAACAAAATCCCCAGTCTAATCTGAGACCGCAACTCCCAGCCCAACCCAACCCCAATCCAAATAACAAACCGGTCCAATCTCTTCAAATCATAGAATCACTAGAAATAGGACCCGACCTGCGGGAGTGTAACGATCTTCAGTTACGATCTGGACGTATCATTGAAACTGAGGGAGATAAAACAGTTCATATTGAAGATCAGTTATCAAGAGAACATCAGTTGCAACAAGAGGATGTAAATAAGCAGCAGACTCATAATCAAGCAACCACATCCTCTCCTCCATTCCTAGAACGATTAGTCATACCTCGACCTTTACAGTATCCTGACTTTGACATTCTGGGAGAATTACAAAATTTGTACATAAAAATCCCATTCCTCCAAGCCATTCAAGACATTCCTATATACGCAAAAACTATCAAAGAATTGTGCATAAAGAAACCAAGGAGGAATATAACAACTAATCCAAGAGTCCAAGTAGTCGGTACTTTATCTGATTTATTATCTGGGAAAGAAACACCCATTAAATATGAAGACCCAGGAAATCCAATTGTAACTGTTCAAATTTATGGTCAGACCCTGTCTAATGCCTTAGTTGATCTAGGAGCTGCAATCAATATTTTAACAACCACTACCTGTCAAAAGCTCGGCATTACATCTGTAGAACCCACCTCTACTTTGTTAGAATTGGCTGACCGATCTGTGGTTAGACCAGAGGGTACTCTACATGATGTCATGGTCTTTGTAGATTCCTGGGAATATCCAACCGATTTCCTGATAATTAATCCAAAAACCCGACTTGATGGACACCCGCTAATCCTAAGTAGACCTTGGCTTGCCACTGCCGATGCTTACATTGGTTGCCGGTAAGGAAATATGACCATAACCAAAGGACCTGATATCAAGAATTTAGTTCTATACCCTCCAGCACAGCCAAGTGTCACAATAATTAAAACTAACAAGTATCCTGTATCATACCTTACTGATAACATTAGATCTCCATTGACTATACAAGAGGCACTTGATTTTAAAGATCAAACAGAAGATGATGCCATTAAAAATTTCATTAGTCAAACTGAATCCGGATCCTGCACACAATGTCACATGATAGAAGCAACATTTGATAATCATATGAAAGATACACATGATCAAACAATACCTGTTACTTCTGTCGCAAATAGTAAAATTGTGGAAATTGAACCAGGAAAAACTTTAAATATCAATGCCAACCTCACACTTGAACAAGAAACTAAGCTCATCCATCTGTTAAGAAAATATCAAGAAGCATTTGCATGGGATTACCCTGATATGAAAGGAATCGATCCACAATTGTGTACACACTACATTTATATAGAAAAAGATGCTAGACCTGTCTGTCAACCGCAAAGAAGACTTAATCCTCATCTAAAGGATGTGGTAAAAGCTGAACTTCAGAAACTTTTAGATGTCAATTTTATTTATCCTATGTCTGACAGTAAATGGGTCTCTCCGCTTGTGGTGGTACCAAAAAAGAATGGGAAATGGAGAATTTGTGTGGATTACAGGGAACTCAATAAAGAAACACAAAAAGACCACTTTCCTCTCCCGTTCATAGACCAAGTGCTAGATACTTTGGGAGGAAAGAAATTCTTTTCTTTCCTGGACGGCTTTAGTGGATACAATCAGATTCAGATTGCCCCTGAAGACCAGGACAAAACTACTTTTACTTGTCCTTGGGGAACATTTTCCTACCGAGTTCTACCTTTTGGCCTATGTAATGCTCCTGCCACATTCCAAAGGGCTATCCTTAGCATTTTTGCAGATTTAATAAATGACGGACTCAAAGTATATATGGATGACTTTACACCATATGGAGATGATTTTGATCCAGCACTAAACACCCTAGAAAAAGTCCTACAACGCTGCATAGCTACCAGGTTTTTCTTAAGCCACGAAAAATGTTACATGATGATGACTGAAGGACTTATTCTAGGACACTATGTTTCAGCAACCGGCATTCAGGTAGACCCGGCCAAAATCCAAATACTTTTGCTTATTCCCACTCCTACTACTCAAACAGAGGTACACAGATTTCTTGGATTTTCTGGTTATTATAGACGATTTATAGAACATTATTTACACATTGCTGCACCTTTATATGCACTAACTGGTAACGTTGATTTTCTTTGGACAGAAAAATGTGAACGTGCTTTCAAGGATTTAAAGAAGCTCGTATCCACAGCCCCAGTCCTTCAAGGACCAAACTGGGATTTGCCATTTCAAATATCATCTGATGCCTCAGATCCAGCCATTGGCACAGTCCTTGGGCAGGAAGAGGATAAAAAACCATACGCCATCTATTACATCAACAAAAATTTATCCCCTGCTGAATTAAATTACACTGTTACTAAAAAAGAATTCCTAGCTGTAATACATGCTGTCAATAAGTTTAGACATTATATTACAGGCTATCCTGTTATCTTGTATACAGATCATTTTGCCATAAAATATTTAGCAAATAAGCCTGTCACAAATGCCAGAATAACTAGATGGTTGATCTTATTGCAGGAATTCGATATCACAATCAAGGATTAGCCTGACAAAGAAAACCCTGT
Organism: Pinus tabuliformis; assembly: GCA_031772625.1. Lineage (NCBI taxonomy): Eukaryota > Viridiplantae > Streptophyta > Pinopsida > Pinales > Pinaceae > Pinus > Pinus tabuliformis. The sequence continues at coordinate 955,224,437 of CM062808.1, read as the reverse complement.
AGCCGATTTTCTCTCAAGAATGCCAAAGCCAATTGATGCAACAGCAGTTGAAGATCAATTTCCGGACGAACATCTGTTTGCTGTTGCCGTTCAAACACCCTAGTATGTTGATGTTGCCAATTACCTTGCAGTAGGTAAACTACCGAAACACCTAACCCCTAATGAACGAAAACAGATTGTTCAGAAGAGTACTTGATTCTCCTAGATTGGGGGCTATTTGTTTCACACAGGGGCAGACATGCATATCAGGAGATGTGTTTGAGAAGATGAAATCTTTGACATCCTAAAAGCCTGTCATGACGGACCATGTGGGGGACACTTCACTGAGCGTAGAACTGGACATAAAGTATTACAGACAGGATATTATTGGCCCACGATTTTTAGAGATGCAAAGAAATTTGTCCAAGCCTGTGACAGCTGCCAGCGAGCAGGACGTCCTGGTCAAGCTGATTGCCTCTGAAACCACAGTTAGTCATCGAACCATTTGAGCGATGGGCTCTTGATTTCGTTGGACCCATCAACCCCTCATCAAATCAGAAAACATATATCTTGGTGGCAACAGAATATGTCACCAAATGGGTTGAAGCAGAAGCATTGCCAAGAGCCATAGAGGACTCTGTCATACAGTTCCTGTTCCATCTATTTGTACGTTATGGCCTTCCAAGGGAAATAATTACATACGAAGGACCACAATTTGCTGGCAATAGATTAGCTGCAACACTTAATAATTATCATGTCTAGCATAAAATCACTACTCCATATCACCCACAGGCGAATGGACAAGTAGAAAGCAGCAATAAGGTAATAGAATCAATCATAACAAAAACCATTGCGTCACATAGGCGTGATTGGGCTGCCCGACTCCCTGAAGCACTCTGGGCCTATAGAACAACATGGAGAAGCACCACTAGTTACTCACCTTATCAATTAGTGTTTGGAAAACAACCCATTTTTCCTATAGAATTTGAAATCCAAACATTACGAACAACACAGGAAGTTGGCTTAGATCTAACCGAGGCACAGATTAATCGACTACAACAGATCAATGAATTGGACGAAATTAGGCTCTCTGCACTACAAAATACAACACTAATTCAACAGAAGCGAGCTAAATGGCATGACGCGCTCATCAAAAACAAAGTCTTCCACGAGGGAGACTGGGCTTTGTTATATGACTCTCGATTTCAGGACTTCCCTGGGAAACTCCAGACTTGTTGGTTGGGACCATACGAAATCCAGAAGGTACATGACAATGGGACCATCACTTTAATCACCATTGACGGTTCTGGATATGCCTTCAAAGTAAATGGCCACCGAGTTCGTCTCTATCGTAAACCACTCACTCGGGAATCCTTCTTCCAGCAGCTACGCAGAGACACTGATATGGAGATTTTAGGAGAGGAAGAGAAGTCTTCCTCACCTGTAATTCATTAAGGAATTCATTTATTTTTACAATTTGTACATAAGTTCTTTTCTTCAAGTCGTTCGTGTACATATGCTTGAACTAAATGTGTTCTTGTCATTTTTTTGCTCAAAGATTTCAATTTTTGCCGTTCCGTTTCTAAACGAATGGCATTTGTGTGTTTCTGCTGTTCCTTTTCAAAAGGAACAAAATTCTTGATTTTTTTGCTGTTCCTTCTCAAAAGGAACAACATTCTTGATTTTTCTGCTATTCCTTTTCGAAAGGAACAACATTCTTGATTTTTCTGCTGTTCCTTTTCGAAAGGAACAACATTCTTGATTTTTTTGCTGTTCCTTTTCAAAAGGAACAACATTCTTGATTTTTCTGCTGTTCCTTTTCAAAATGAACAACACTCTTGATTTTTTCTGCTGTTCCTTTTCAAAAGGAACAACATTCTTGATTTTTCTGCTGTTCCTTTTCAAAAGGAGTAGCACCCTTGATTTTTGCTGTTCCTTTTTCAAAGGAACGGAATTTGCTTGTTTTGCTGTTCCTTTTCTAAAAGGAACAACATTTTGATTTTTGCTGTTCCTTTTTCAAAACGAACGACACTGCGGTGTGTTTTCTGTCCCTTTTCCAAAGGCGCAACATATTTTTGATTTCTGCTGTTCCTTTTTCAAAGGAACGGAACTTTTGCATCCTTTTCTGTTCCTTTTTCAAAAGGAACGTCATTTCGAGTGTTTTGTTGTCCTTTTTTTTTTCTTCAAGAAAGATAGCATTTTTTTATTTTCTGCTGTTCCTTTTTCAAAAGGAACGACATTGGTGTGTTTTGCTGTCCCTTTTTTAAAAGGAACGACATTTGCACTTTTGAGACCTATGCTCCTCTGTTGTTCCTCTTCCCAAAAGGAACACTTCTAGCATACTTTTTCTCTCCTTGTGAAACAACTTATCCCTTTTGCTGATCTAAATTGAGGATGCTTCTTGCTCCTGTTCTTTCAAAGTCTTTTAGAGATAGCTATGCACTTATGCAATGAACACAAAATCACAACATACTGAAATCAGAAAATTATAAATCGCTATCTTTATAAGGCTCTGTATCGGTAAGAGGACAGAAGGAAGGACATACTTATTCATCATCTTTTGTTGTCATTGTCTTACTAATTTTTCCTTGATTGGTTATCTTTATCATGACATTCTCTTTAATCCTCTTTGATTATTGTTTAGGAATAAGAGCAAAGGGTTTATATCTTCCTATTGAGATGATAAGGCTTCTTCCACCATTCCTACTCTTAAGGAGTGTTGAACCACCCTTTGTGTATCAATAAGGAAAAATGCTTTATGAAAAAAGATAGTAAAAAAAAAATGAATTATAAGTTGTCAAATGCAGGATAGGGGGTCTCATCAAGAGCCAGCCTACCATGATCATGAGGATGGAAGTGAAGTGGCATTCCCACTATGGCCACCACACCAGGGATATGGTCCAAAAGGTATATCAAATAAACAAACCTTGGAACAGGAGGTCTCATCATGAGCCGGCCTGCCCACTCTTCACTCCCTCCTCGTGAATGGCATTATGGCTAACTGGTTACCAAGCCAGCATAATGGCCTACACTTTGACATTACATTCCTTAATATGCACATAAAGGATCATGGTTCCAGGGGTGAAATAAACAACTCTGCCAAGGTTATGGACACCTGTCGGCAGCAGAGCACTGTTAATGGTATTGAAGTCACATTGATTACACCAATAGGTAGGAAATTAATACTCTTTTGTTTCTTATATCCTAGGCACTAATCATACATTATTTCCTGACTTATATATCGCATGAACATTTATTACCACCAATCATGGCAAAGGAGGTGACAATGACCACTTGAGATTTGGCAAGTACGACAGACGTCCTATCCCCCAGCCTCGCATCATATCTCAGCAGCCTCTTACGTAATACGCGATCCAACTTTATGCCTCGATTTTGGTAATTCGTTGTTTTTCTAAACATGGCATATTTTCATACGCTGTTCCTTTATGACTTGGTTGCAAATCGGGTGCTGCTCCTTTCTTTGACGACTGGGATAGCCTATCACATTGTGGGGGGGTAGGTTAACCTAATTATTCCCCGGGTTATGTGTCAGCTCACTATTCGGGAAAGATAGTGTACTAGGGAATGGCATGGCTTAACGACATGATATTTCTATTTTTTACACAAGTTGCTGTTCATAAGCCATTTCTGTTACATACTCTGTGTTTTTTTCAAAATCTTGCGATTATTACCCCCTCTGTGTTTCAAACAGCACAAGCAGTTGCTGTTCCATTGAGAATCCACAGTGAAACCATGGAAGACAGGGCAATTCGAAGGGAACCTCAGGAGTTGACAGTCTCTGCTGCTGCCCGGGAGATCCTGGAAAGAGCGGGGTGGCTGACTTATCTCAGTCGCTTGGAGGAATCTAATGAAACAGTGGTGATTGAATTCCTGCAGAACCTGCAGGAGGATCACTCCATAGTAAGGGGGAAGCAGATAGCGGTCACCGACGATATAATCGCAGAAGCCTCGACTACCAGCCACCGGACCTGTATGGACACTAAAGAAGGAAAGATTACAGAAGATCATGGAAATTTTCCAGGACGAAGGCTAGAGCTTGACGATTAAGGGGAAGGGAGTTCTGCCAACAACGTTAGGAGAACCCTGGGCAGAATTAGCAAGAACAATGCAAAGCTACATCACCTGCGAGGGGAGAAAAGACGTGGTAAGACCACGACATCTTAAACTCTTAGCTGTTCTAAAGCAGAAATGCTCTGTAAATCTGCCTGCACTTTTGAATTCATTACTTCATGACGTTGCACGAAGCCTAAAAAAGGCACAGCATGTAGAGTCAGTTGTCAGCCACCATGGGTTAATTCGATTAATAGTTAGTCATAGCCTCACCCAGCAGCAAAGCAGCTGGGAAGAGCTAATTGCAATAATTGAGGGGAGGGTGACAGCACCATCCCCAAAACGTAAACATACTACAAGCACACCAGAACGTTCGGAAAAACGCAGAGAATTAGTAAAACAAAAACATGTTGCGAGCACATCTGAATGACCAGAAACACGCCAGGAATCAGCAAAGCGTAAGCATGACACCGGTACACCTGAACAACTAGAGAAACGCAAAAAATCCGTCCGGTTAGCCCGGATAAGAGGAAGGCTAGAAAAGCTCCAGGAAAGCACCAGCCAGCCAGTGGTAATTGAGGATGAGCAATCCTCACGACCAGAAGTAGAAGAAGAACAAGCTGAAGGAGAAAAGAAAGGAAAGGCCGAGGAGGCCGAGCAATCCAAAGAGGAAAATGAGAAAGAAGTTGAGCATTCTAAAACAGAAGCTGAGCATCCTGAAACAGAAGCTTAGCATTCTGAAACAGAAGCTGAGCATCCTGAAACAGAAGCTGAGCATTTTGAGGTAGAAGCTGGACAATCCAAGCAGGAGGAGGAAATGGGACAGCAGGTAGGTAGCCCACCTCAGGACCTAGTGGGAGAAGATGAATTGGCTACAGTCTTGGCCAATATGGGTGAGTATGGCCAACCTTCCACTCCATCAGACCTCCACGGCAAACCCTAGGAAGAAGATGCATCTGAAAAACCACAAGCAGAAGAGGCAGAAGAAGGAAATCTGCCTGTTCATGATGAAGAGGAGATAAGAGACATTGAACGGGAACAATCTGTTCCCAAGGCACCAAAGGAAATTCTGAAGGAAGTAGGAATAGAAAAAGAAGTCGCCCAAGAAGTGACGGAACCAGTTAGGGTTCCTACCCCAGAACAACCAGCACAAATCAACGAAGAAGCACCCCAGGAGAAAGATCCAGGGACTAGTTACGGCCCAAAACGCAGCAGAAAGCCTGTTGTTCCTTCTAATAAAACGCTGGAAATTAGGGAATTACGAAAGGAACAACGGAGATTATTGAGCATAATAGCCCAGCTCCACCAGCAGATCAGGATCCTGAAAGCGAGGAAAAGGGTAAGAAAGACCGTAGGGAAGAAAAAGATGACCACTGCAGTAAAAATCCGCAAGATAAAAAGGCGGAGGACCAAAAATCGCCCTGTTACTCAAAACCCTGCTGAAGATCCAACTGCTGTTCCAAATGATGCTAAGGAACAGACTGCTGTTCCATTTGAAAAGGAACAACAGCAAGCTGATATTCGTGTTAAAAAAGAAATGGACAACAAGAAAATTCATACGGAGGCACCACCCTCAGGGGTGATAAGGGTTCTGAACTCGAAACAACATAATAAGAAAGTTAAGGTAAAACTCCTGGCCTCCGCTGCTGCATGGAGAAGAGATCCAAAGACAGTGACCTTGCGCAAGGGATTGAAACAGGCTCAACAAGAAGCAGAAAGGCTTAGAGAGCAAACGGTCCCTCGTGAGAAGTATGAAGAACTACAACAACAACTAAGGAACGTCAATCAATCCAAAAGCCAGGCCTTTGAAGGGTGGCGAAAGGAACAAGAGAAAGTTGCAAAGGTAACTCGTAGGCTAGATATTGTTATCAAGCAGATGGATACCTTGTGTTCTTTATACAATGAGTTTTAGAATGTAGGGCCCCTGCCAAAAACTATGCTCTTTTTTTACTGGAACGATACTTACAATTAAAAATAAAAGCTATTAAAGCAGGCGCCCCGATACAAATTAACACTGTCAATGACTTTATAGAATGTTGTAAACATTATGGGGTGAAGGTCCAGAGATTGTTGTGTGAATTCTATTTGCATAACCTCGTGCTAGATCAGGAGACTGAACTGAACCCTGGCCCTTTTGTTGGAGACATCCAATTGCAAGCATTCATCTCATTCAGGGTTAATCAGATTAAATGGCTCAAAGCCTATAATACTTTCCAGAGGCAGGAAAATGGCCTAGACTTGTGGGTAAGGGCTGAGCCTAGGGACCCAGTACAGTTGTGGAAAGCACATAGAAACCTCATGAGAACTCTAGGTGTCATCGAAACGTTAGGACCCATGCACGAGGCACTCATTCGACAAAGTTTAGAATATTTTCTTTCTATCAAAGACCTCGCCATTGATGCAGCCAAATTTCGTTACCGAATCTCTAATCCTTGTGGCATTTTGTTTTGGTACAATGCTTTTCTTTGTAATTGTGAATTTGCTTATGTGTTATATATGCCATTCTCTATCTTGTTTCTTCTTACCTAAACAAACAAGAGTGTAAGTAGAATCCATTGAAATTGCAGTGCTCTACTTGAGGTTTGTTTTAGTTTCTTTATGTTTTCAGCTGTTTGGAGAGGATCCATGGTTTCCCTTGCCCTCTTCAACTCCTCACCTGTCTAATCCCTCCATCACATTTGATTTGAAGTGCCAATATCAATTGCCTACCTTGCTCCATTGAGACCTCTGCAAGACTGAGCCTCAATCCTCGCACCCAAAATCTCCCTTTCCATCTGAGCCAACAAAAACATCATTTTATTCAATCAAACTCTCTTGCACATACACCAGATCAGTATTTCTATCAGTCATTTCAAGCCCTCATTGATCATAATTTGTTGAGATTGACTCAGAGAGAGCCCTCTCTTGACCTGGTAGGGCTAGCTACTAGGTTAAGCGTGGTTTGATGTTGGCCCTGGATCCTACCTTCCTCAGCCTAAGGTAAATCTAGGAACTAACATAGTGGCGACCATACTGGAGAAGAAATTTTTGGTTTGTTAGTGTTCTTCATTCTATAACCTACAACCAGAGTCTGAAGATTAGCCAGGTAGCCTTCGAAATGCTTTTGCTTTGTGTTAGCGTAAGTAGATAAAAGCTACTTTAGTCAATCTCCGGTCTGGTCTTATAAACAGAATATCTAACTTGCAAATTGCCCTAGTAACATGTATCAAGTTTAGATCTGATTGTTGATGGTGGAAAACGATCAGACACATATGAAGGCTGAAATCATCTACCTGGCGACTCCACTATTCGAAGTCTTGAGTTTCAAAGTATTGATGGTGGCTCCACTGGTTAAATGAAGGACTTAGATGTTGCTTCTATTTGTTCAAGGTATTCATGTGTTGATTTTTCTAATCTTTTTGGTTTTCCTAATCAATTACCAAAGGATGCATACATTTTGAGTAATGGCCCTAAATTCAATGGGGAAGATCTGACTTTGACTCTAGAACATATAGTAAATTTTAAAACATTTGTGGACATTCTTAGAGTTAAAAAGGAAGATGTCTTCATTAGATTGTTCTTTGATTCATTTCAAGGCAAATGTAAAAAATGGATTGAAGGTTTTCCTATCAGATCTATTAATTCCTTTGCAGATTTTTGGCATATCTTTCTTGAAACATGGATGGAGAAAGATGAAGAATTCAAAATAGAAGTACCCTCTATTCAAGGTTTTAGAGAATGGGAAGATATGTGCACGGATGATGAGGTAGATGAGAACTTTGCTTCATCTCTTTATTCTTATCTGAAATCTTGTCAATGCAGCCATGAAATTAAGATCAATTTTTTGCAACAGTTTGCCATCAAAATTGAAAGAGATCTAATTGAATTGGAGACCCAAATACAGTCCTAGGATCTCGATTGTCGAGTCCCATTCTTTGGGGACCTTTTTCAGCAGAAGGAACATAAGGTAAGGCTGCCTGTGGATATTTGCATTGATAGTTTGCAGCTGGAAGCATGTATTGAGGAGTTGGGGTAGCAAACAGAGTCTGGTTTTTTCGATCCTATTGCAACGTACATGGAATTTTTTTTTTCAATTTGAATGATAGATCAAATTGTCTTTTACACAACCAGACTCATTATGTGCATGTATGGCTGTCAACATTTACATTTTGTCCTAGTTGAAGCACTTTCAAGCAACAGCCTTGTCACAGTTACTTGATTGGTTGATATGGCATTACAAAATTACTTGATCTATCAATTTTGCAGCAAAGTGGGTTAGATTTGTAAATAAATAAGCTGCCCGAGGTAGCATTTCAGTTTGCGGTATTTGTTTATGTACATATTGCAGTATGTATATGTTTTTGGATTGGTATGAGTTGTTTTGGGTTTGCAGTTGTTTGATCATACATGCCCAATGGAAGAGGCACTGTCTAATTTCTAGAGATCTATAGTTCTTGGCACCTCCAAGGAGCTGCCATCCCCAATGGAGCCGATGTTAGTTCCAGTCTTCGCAGCCTGTCACCAGGGATCAACATGAGCTCTTATTATGTCTGGTTTTGTTAAATGTTTTGCACATGATGTTCAACACAAAACATGTCACAAGTGTTTCCATCAGAAGAATCTTAGAAAAATGTTTTCAACGGTATAGCACATTCCCGTAACCAGCTCCTGAATTAGAAGATATGAATGAAATGAATGAGTGATTCTTGGTTATGCATGTTTTGAGGTCAGTTGCTGCACACAATGACAAGTTTAGTAAAAAATCAGTTTATGAAATAATGGTAAGGAATTTTTCAAACGTGAAAGACATTTTTATTCATCACATACAAAATAACAAAAACCTCCTTCAGTTTATGGACAGGTGCTACTATGTGGTAGATATACAGTGATATTTGGAGCCTACATTAAAACAAAGCAAATTTTTCATATTTTTTACTGTTTTAGTCATTTTAGTGTGGGGTCATTTTACAACAGATGGAAAGTAATTTTGCAAACCCAAGGAGAATTTTGTTAAAAACGAACCATATAACAAAAACCTCTTTCAGTTTATTCACAAGTGTCATGAATTGGGAAATGTGACTAGATATTTACAGCTCATTTTCACAGATTTAAATTTTTAATGATTTTCTGTTTTAGAGATGATTTTGTGGAATAGATTGTGAGTAACTGGAAATGAATTTCCCAAATTTGAGAGAGGGTTTTCTCCAACATGACCTTATATACAAAAACCTCTTTCATTTTTGTAACAGGTGCTATGGTTTAGGAGATACGAGTTCATATTCAACACCTATTTTCAGAAATTCGGCCCAAGTTTAATCTAACTGATTCTATTTTGAAAAAATGGTTGAGCTCAATTCCCTTAGTACAAGGATGAGAAAATGTATATATTTATGAATTTCATAGTGTAGGGGTTGGATTTTGGTAGAAGGTTGGACTTTTGAGAAAGCCTTGAGCTTCATTGTACACTCATATCAACATTTTGGCTAAGGAATTGAGATCAAGATTTGTAGCACTCTTTGGGATCCCTGTGGCATTTTGTTTTGGTACAATGCTTTTCTTTGTAATTGTGAATTTATTTATGTGATTGTATGCCATTATATCTGTTATTTCTTCTCAGCTAAATCAAACAAGAGTGTAAGTAGAATCCATTGAAATTGTAGTGCTCTACTTGAGGTTTGCTTTAGTTTCTTGATGTTTTCAACTGTTTGGAGAGGATCCATGATTCCTCTTGCCCTCTTAAACTCATCACCTATCTAATACCTCCATATCATTCTATTTGAAATGCCAAAATCAGTTGCCTACCTTGCCCCATTGAGATCTCTGCAAAGCTGAGCCTCATTCCCCGCACCCAAAATCTGCCTTTCCATTAGAGCCAACAGAAACATCATTTCATTCAATCAAACTCTTTCACACATATACCTAGCCTAAGATCAATATTTCTATCAGTCATCTCAAGCCCTCATCGATCATAATTTGTTGAGATTGACCTGAAGAGAGCCCTCTCCCGACCTAGTAGGGCTAGCTACTAGGTTAAGTGTGGTTTGATGTTGGCCCTGGATCCTGCCTTTATTAGCCTGAGGTAAATCTAGGCACTAACATGAGGGTAAATGGTGTAATCATATCCTCTGCAGAGGACATCAAGTTCAAATAGGAAGGCATCAGGATCCTCTGTGATCATCCCATGAAAAGTTGGGATGCTTTGCAGAGGAATAACCTTCATGGGGGCATTAGCTGCTTGGTCGACTATGGGGTATTCCAATGTCGAGGTTTGACCTTGAGGTGGTTGATTTTCCATTTGGTCAAGGATGTGCCAATATCCTTCAGGGATTTCGGGGGGTGCTTTTTGAGTAAGCAGAGGATTAACAATCTGGGTTGGCTTTGCTGCACTGCCTAGATCGAGGATCACAGGAGATCCTTGTTCCGATAGTTGGGCTCCTGCCTTAGGAGTTCCACTAGTTTCTCCCTCTCATTCTCTTAAGTTATACGACATTCCCTCTTGTAGCGGATCAGAATGTAAATTTTTTGTAACCTGAGGACTCTATTCAGATCCTCCAATTTGGCTTTGAATCTCAGTGTAAGTTACAGATGGTGAGCCTGTTGCCTGAGGGATTACAGTAGGAATTTTTCTAGATACAACCTAGAATCCTACTGATGCTTGAGACTCTGATTTTCTTACAATTTCATCTATAAAGGTCATTCTCCCAAGGTTCACCAATCCCTTGGGTTTTGTGGATTTAGGTGGGGGTTCTGATCTTTTTCTATCTTTTTATTCCTACTCATTCATAAAAACCTATTCCTATTTAACCTCTAAGCTTTTGCTGAAAAGTGGGCTGGTAAGCAAGCACTTTACTTGCTAGGTACGCAGGTTCTTACCTCCCATTTTTAAAACCCAATTCTTTTGCAGCAAGATAAAAAGGAAATCACTTTGAAACACTCTCCCCAACAATGGCGCCAAAATGTTGGTGCACTAAGATGTCTTTTTACAGCCAATCTTAATTCCTACATTAATTGTCAACCCAAGGCAAGTCTTTTTATTTCAGGAGTGTCATCACTATATATGCAGCGAATTCAGAGGTTAACTAATGATAAATCGTTGTTATTGCTAATGAATATCTCATCAAACTCAATCCAAACAATTCTAAAAGAAGTAACTCTGAAAGAAATTCATAACATACTTTGCAATTCTATTTAACCTATTATGAAAGCAAATGAATCTGAATACAACTGTAGAAATCACACTTGGAAATCTTAAATGGTATTGAACAACAATGAGAACTACACCAATTGAAAAACAAATGATAATTGAACAACAACTGATAATTGAACAACAAATGATAATAGAACAACAAATGATATATGAACAACAAATAAATATATGAGCATATTACGGAAAGCAATCAATTCTATCTCTGAAATCTATGATAAAATTACTTGGAATGAATCAACGATCTAATGCTAGAACTAGCATAACCAATTCAACCAAAAGCATTACTCATTAATAACACATGGCTAAATCTGAATCTCGAAAACGAATGTAAATCGGAATCGACAATCCTCACGATAATCAAAATGGTATTAACTTAACATTAACAAATAGTAAAGAATAAATAGAACATATTATAGGATAGGTGAACCTGTAGATCTTCTCTTGACTGGGCCCATAGTCGCCAAAAGTATTCCCTATGAGATACTCAGAACATAATTATGAATTAAACACAGTCTTCTTCATTAAAACAAATAACAGAGTTACAACATCACCAAAGTAACAATATTATGTTTCCAAATGAATAATTATAAACTGTGAATTTTTGAACTAGTTGTGCAGTTTGCCTTTTGGCCTTATATATAACAATTATAAAAGTAAATAGATAAAAGAAAATCCTCAGGATTAGGGGATCCCGAGGATTTTGCAATACTCGATCTAATTCCATCATAAAATAGCATCGATCTGCCTAGTCTTCTACTGTCCTGCCTTGTCTCTGACACTGTCTTTTTCCTTTATAAGATGTTGTTGTTCTATCGATTGAACAACTATCATCCAATTCATGTATTCCGCACATAAAGATAGTAAAAATTAATTTTTCCTACTTAGATTCGTCTAATTTGTTACTGATTACTTTTACCCAACTTTAGATGTTATTTCCTCTACTTTTATCCATAAACAAAGATAATCATGTGAGGATGAGTGCTAAATAAAGCTATTTACAAGGAGAAAACATACCTTTTTCTTGACCCAACACTGTCCATACTGCATCAACTACAAATCATAACTGATCAAGATCCCATGATCCTAGTCCCTTAAAAATAAGCAGCTTAATGTCATCGACCATTTTCCTTCTTGGGGGGTTAGGTGGAGGGGGTGGGGGTGAGGGTGTAAGGGAATTATGGGGAGGGGGATGGGGTGTAAGGGGGGTGGATGGATGGAGAATCATGAAGATGCCCTAATTCTTCTTGACTCCTAACTTTGACGTGCCTTATGGGCAGAAAGGGAGTGTCATGGGGTTGTAGGGTTACTTCTTTCTTCTTCACTCTCAGATCCTCCTAATAAGGGGATATATTCAGTTTCAATAAAATTCTTCGAATCTGTTCTGTATCGTTTTCCACTTCACGTAGACCCTGGCTCAGGTTTATTTCTTCTTCATCCAAACATTAATCTGACTGCATTCGCATAATCCCTTTTTCGCATAATACCATCTTAATCTAGAGATTAAAATATCTTAAGAACTTACCTCGTGGTCCTTTAAAAAATCTTCATTCAACTTCGCTATAGGACACGATTGCATCTATCACGAACTCAGTGATAAATCCTACCAAAATTCTATCGATCCATAAATCAACAACCCTTGATATACTATTACTGACGTTCTTGAGTCGCCATATCAATTTAGTATTCCACTCCTTAGAATCGTCGTTCTTGAAACAAGTCTTATGCTTGGTCAACTTAGATACCCACTCGTAAAATTCAATGTGGAATGAACCAAAGAATATTTCATATTTCTCTTCGAAGATATACTTCTGTAGCCAGTCTTCAATTGATAATCGAGGGTTTCTGTTCTCTTTTTTTGCAAATTCTCTTTCTTTCTATTCAACCCACTCCTGGATTTCTTTCTTCGACGGACACTAAAACATATCCCTTAAGCAGATCCTGGTCCCGACAATGGAACCATTTGTTGGTTTAAGGGGGCTTGACCTAGGTTCAGAGTGTACTGCGCACCAACAAAACCCTCAACCATTGGCCCTTTCGGCAACGACCTGCACACAAATCACAGTTTCACCCGAAGCGGTTATGGGAGGTTGCAGAACTAGGTTTTTGCAGCTAGAGGGATATGCGTGCTGTCGCGTCTCTGTGTTCACTTATGTCTTATATCTTCCTACAAAATCGAGTACATGAATAACTTTATGCTGATGATTAACCTTACAAATTGGTACTTAACACATAGACATAACAAGAAAAAGTATAACGTATTCTTTCCCATAATTCAGTAAAAAGCATGCATAATGATATCAATAACAACAAAGAATGAACACATAAATATACACAATACTTCGCCAAAAAATATTTATTAGTAAGGATCTTTCATACATGCTCTTCCTTGACCTGTGCACCCAGTTGCAAGTGGTCTATGCACTCAGTTGCATACTCTTCAAGGCCTTTGTGCACTCAGCTGCAGAGCCTTCCCCAAAAATACAGACTCAAGGAAAAGAATACGAACAATCTATGCTTAGCTAGTTATTCTATATTCGACAAAGTATACATATAATTTATATAGACTTCCCTACTAATAGACCACGATCCACATACCATGGATCTGAGAAAACAATGGAATAATACCTGAAACTTGTTACAAAATAAGGGACTTTTGACCCACCCCAAATCCCCTAAACATTGCGCGATGAATAGAACTCCGTCTACTCCGCTCCTCAAAATGTGGAGTCTTTGACCAAAAATTTGGACCAAGTTGGGCTGCGCCCAATAGAAAATGAGCAGGTGACTCATGCCTTTATCAATAAGACCTACTACCGATCCCATCGTCAGCTCTTGTACTGCTTTATGGTTGAGCTTTTTGAATTACCACTCAATAAAATTTTCTCTTTGTCAATTAACATGTTAAATACACTAGGTCGCCTTGACTATGGTGTGCAACACATTCGATGCATGTCTTTCCAATGTAATTCCCTCATCATATATTTCCATGACCTCCTTCATAGTTATTTAATGCTAAATGATGTATATAAATATATAAGACCTTCTCTCAAAAACGATATGCCGGATCCCCTTCAATGTTGTCTTATGTATAGACATCGAAACATCACTTTACTCTTTGCTTGCAAATGTTAATATCCAAAGTGATGCTCATAGTGTAGGCGAATAACGATAGTGTCACAGAGAGCTTGGTTTATTGACAAACTATCATAATTTGGGAGCGATTGGGACCCTCTTATTGTATGACTTGAAATCAATTGCTATAGTGGATTCTTGTGTTCAATGCCCTCTAGAGAATCAATCTCATTACCAAGGATTGATCCGCCCACATTATTGAGTGTTTTCATGCACTAATATGTGTCCAAGGGAGCTTTGTTTTAATTGTTGCATGGTCTTTTATCATTCCAGCACCACAACCTTCAGGATGTCATTAGGGACAATTTTGATCATTCACTCTGTGTGCACAAGTGAATAATGACAAGTGTTAGTAGGGTCATATAATATAAGTCAACCTTCTATACACTATATCATTATGATCTTAATAGGAAAATAAAGAGATGTGAATTAATTTAGCTAATCTTTCATGAAGGTGTGTGGTAACTTCAAATACAATAAAATAAAATGGTTACAAATGCCTTCAATACAAATAATCGTCACCACTTTCCCTTTAAATACTTGATTTTTCATGCAGAATTTGATTATTAGTGACTTGGTAGTTGCAAGTGACTTTGACAAGCCATGAGATGCCTAACATGATAATGCTATTGCGGTGAAAGTTTGATGAAGTATTTTTGAAAAAGCATATGGAGGGTGGGGTTAATTCAAGGTGAGGTTGGATCTCCAATCATGTCAATCTAGGATTTTAAGGAGGCATGAAAGAGGTGATAACTTCATAACCCCTAAGGCAGCTAGGATAATGCCAAGGTCATTGGTACAAGATGGATGCACCCTGTTACAAGTCATGTTGAAGAAAACAAGAGTTGTTAAGGACACATACAATTCCCAATGCCACAAAGCCCCTGAAAACCCTAATGAAATCATAAGGTCGATATGCGAGATGTGGCATGAGTGTGGACGAAATACACAAAATAAGAGTGGGTGTATCGATAGGGTTTTATAGGAACAAGTCATGGGATGACTGGCCAATTTAAAATCCAATCAAATCCCTAATGTCCAAAGGAAAGCATAAGGGGACATATAATTTTGAATATGCCCAAAAATTTGGGTGTTGTTGTAGTGGCTACAACACCTGTATAAATCCTTTTCAAGTTTATCTAACGTAACCCTGGGATCTCCTTCCTCTTCTTCTCTATGATGTTCCTCTACCAATTTTTGTGTTCTACTTTGTTGTAGCCCTAGAAAAAACCCTTGTCCACTTTTCTATAGTCATTAAAAGTAATACCATACAAGTCTTTCTATGTGTATTTGAACTTAACCCTATGAACCATGAATGGCCCACTTATAACTTATTCATTTCATAAACATGGATGCGTATGGAGTTTAAATTCTTAAGGTCTTTGTGCCTAAAATAGGATGAGCACAAGATCATTGTTCTCTATTCATATTGGTTACAAGATATGGGTGTTTGCAAATGGAATCAAAGCCAATTCCTAACTACAAATCTAATTCAATTATTTACCTAAGCTTAATATCAATATACACGAACAACAATCCATCAAACAAACAAAATTCTAATTCTACTTGTCAATTGAGTGTTATACTTTTCACATACTCCCTTCCATTATAAATATAAAGTTGATAATACTACAATTTAAACACATATATCTTAAAGGTTGAAGAACAAACAAGGTGTTGTTCATTCACTAGTCTAAACTTATGATTCCTTTAATCAAACCCCACTCACTTTTAAAGCACTATAGTCCACAAAAGGATGAATTGTCACTCAACCTAAGACTCTAGATCAATACTTGATTGCATCAATGGGTGAAAATGAGTTGTATGGACCATGGGAGGATTGAAAACTTGTTAGAGAGAAATAAAACACGTGGAAGGGGCATACCACCCATAAGAGAGAACCAATGTTCAATTAGTACAAAAAAACAACATATAACCAACAAGGAGCATTAAAAAACTAGCTGATGATAAGATTGAAGCTCACATATATGATACAACATGCATGGAGCTAGAGAACACAAGCCAATAATAAAATCATTGTCTAGAGGAGAGGTATGACCCAGGGAGAAGAATAAATTACTAACCAACAAGGAAATGGTGGCCTCGAGGAAGTGTATGGCTTGTGGGTGAGTGAAACATAACTAACAAGTAAATTTGGCTTAGGGAGTAAATTTGTGACTTACAAGAGATATAAATACACCAACAACATTAAGGGACCCAATTTAGAAACTCCCTATTTAATTGTAACAACTTCAAAATGGGAACCATTGATTTCCCATCACCAAAATCACCGAATAGTGGATGACAAAACATTTTGGGATGTATTGTCTTAAAACATTGCAATACACATAAAAATCTCCACACTGTAGAGATAATTGAGTTCTCAACTCACTAACTAACATAACAAATATTAAAAATATTTAGACCAACCATTAAAATGCAAACAATAAGTTTAATAGACTGCAAATGCAAGTTAACACATCAACACACACAATATAGAGAGAAAAATCAATACACATGGAGACAATATTTACCCTAGAGATCCGAATGGAAAACCAACATTCCGTTGGCTTTGACTAGGTTCTTTATTATGCATCAATAAATAGATTATAGGCTCTTTGGTTCATCTTTATGTTCCTTAATGAAGTCTAGGCAACATTATTCTTCATTATCAGTGAAAGAACCTTGTTTTTTATTTTATTTTATTGTATTTTATTTTTACAATAATATCCTTCCTTGGTTTTACATGTAATGTGATTTCCTTATGATTTAATTGAATGTAGGAGTGGATGCTTATCGTGATGGCATAAGGCCATTCACATCAATAATTCAATATCCATTGTCATTCATATTTTGGAGCTTTACTAGTGCGATTCATCAAAGAGCTTGTGCCAATAACCAATTTTTATTGTGTGTATCCAATTTAGATCATTAGGTGGTGGATAAAATATGTACATTGATGGCTCACCGCAAAGTGGTGCCAATAAGACCTAAATACATTGTGTGGAAGCTTGAATATTCACAAATATATTTGAGCATTCCTTATGATAATTTATTATTGATTTATCATGTCAACACTATCTTCATCCTACTCATGAGGTTGAGGGCTCACTTGACATCTCCTCCAACAAGTCAACCACCATCTCCACCTCTAGCATCTCCTCCTTTAATAGGCCAACTCATGAGATCCAAAATTAAAACAAGAATGTCATCCTCCTATTGCTCTCAACTTTAATCATTAACCTAGGGTACATACAAACTTAAGAGGTGGTGTGCACTATATGTGGAACCCATAATTTCTTGTCCTTATGGTGCATTTGCTCATGCTAATAATACTATCTAATGAAGGGAAAATGTCATTGTAGGTCTTACTCTGATAGCTCAGGTGAGAGGAAGTCAATAAATATTTGCTACTAAGCATCTAATTGCAAGGGAATCATTCAAAGTGCAACCTACCAAATCAATCACAACAAATTCAACTTGAAAGAAATATTGTAAGTAAAGGAAATTGCTACCAATAGTTTGCATAAAAAGGAAATGTCACTAATCTAAGTTGTAGAATTCAAAGTACAAGAAAGCATAAACACTCATAACCAAATTCAAAAAAAACAATCCACTTCCCAATTTCCTTTTGTTAACCCCATTGCCTACTGCTATTGATGGTGTTATAGACAAATTGTACATTGTTATGGAGAAGGATTCTTCAAATGAGAGGTTTTGTGATGCTCTATAGGAATACCCATAGAGCTACAAGAAAATATCCTATTAACCAAAGAAATTTGTGGAATTTCTTGGTGCTCATAAAAATAATTTAATTAACTTTATAACAATTCAACTAATAAATTATGTGCTCAAGGAAGTAAATATCTATGAGATCTAACTTTCCTACAGGAAAATAAACACATGTAAACATGAAAATCTCTATATCATTTTATTTTAAACATGAATGAGTACTGTTTGAATTAAAGCCGCACCCGATCGCGACAAATACCCAGGGAAATTACATGATCTGCTTGTTCATGGGATTTTGAAATATCAAAACTACTGCTATATACCCATACCCAAAATACATCAGAGATCCCATTCACAAAGAGTAATCTTATTATCCTACTAGTGTAAAATCGACAAAATTGGAAAAAAATCCAGATACATTTGCAACCTTTCATAATCAAACTACTCAGAAGGATCTTGTTGTAGCGACTACAACCACCCTCCAAAATTTTGCCTATGCTTCAATTTTGGAGCCTTCCTTCTAAACCACAACAACTCATCTTGCACTAATCTAGGTACTTGTGCTTTGATTGAGTCGTATTATTTTCATATTGGGTTATGTTTTCTCACTTAGTTCATTTTCTAACCCACAATATGATCTCTTGACTTGGTCTTTTAACAGTTCCCAGCTTGCCTTAGAGAACTGCGCAATTATTGAAGGCAACTGGCCTTGCTCTTGGGAATTGCCAACCCTAACTTCCAGTGAGCCTTGAGCTCAGGAAATGCACAGTACTAAATGATAGGAAACCTTGATATGGGAAATTACACAGACATGAGAGGCAGCCTAGGGCCACTTAGCCAAAAATTGCACAGAACCAACTGTGCTCAGAAATTGCTCAATGCATGAACCAGAGATTTGCTCGGTCCTTCCTAGAACTGCACAATCTTTCCGTGCAATTCATGTCAGTTTTTCCTGAAAAATAAAAAAGAAAAAAATTAAAATCATCCCTAAAAAATAAGGATCTACTTTTAGCAACCCGAAGGAGGCACTTCAATTATTTTAAAAAATGTCGCCAAGTGTCACTTTTCCTTGATTTTAGGCATGTGTGTCATAAAATCTAACTTGACCAAATCTATTTAATCAACGCCGCTAGAGCTCATTTACACACTTGATCATGGAGCTCTAGCATTCTCGAGGAGATCAAGGAGCCTTCAATGCGATCATCCTTGCTTTTCTAGTCTTTTGCTGTTTTTTCTCTCGCGTTTTGTTGTTTAGCTTGTGAGAGTGTTGTTTCACTTGTTTCTTTGAATGAATGTTGGTGTTTAATTTTTTTTTAGCTTGTAGAAATGTTGTTTCAATTTTTAGATTGCCTTCCCCAAGTGTTACATGTGTTTTCCCATTTTTGCACCAATGGTTGTCGTTGCGGCGACTCTCTTCACATGCTTCATTTTCCTTCAGTTTAATTGATTCCTGCACTTGTTTCACATGCATGCATTAACACTTAGTCAGATATGCACTCAACATCACATCATCCTTTAGATCTTCTTGTTTTTCACACTCCCCATGGGTAGATCTAGGTCCCCTTGCCTGAATCTCACACTTCACTGCATGCACTACGCAATCTAGGAGCTCAAGGCCTCTGCCTTGGATTCTGTAATTGCGCAGAGCTTTCCCTGGGCTAGCTCCAATTGCAAAATGTGTAGTTCCAGGAGCCAACCTCCCAGCTTGGCCACTGAGACTGCACAATGCGCAGTCTCTCCTGAACTTGGCCCATACTAAGCTGCACATTGTGTAGTTCCAAATCAAGCTTCCCCATTGGCTGTTGGGATTGTGTAATGTGCAGTTTCCACAATCAGCCAATGACCTCTACCAACCGAAACTGCACAATCCTTCCCATCATGAGATTGGATTGTTGCTTGATCTTGTCTTGAAGTTTCTTTGGTTTTTAAGCTGACATTTTCTTGCCATGAGTGTCCCATCTATCCGACAGGTATAATAGTTATTAAGAATCTCTCTAGTAGTTATAGTTAACATGGCATCATAGAGAGCTGCATCAAAGGAAATTTCCAAGAGAAGTATTGGGGAAGCATTTTAGTAGATATTAGTTGATCCACCAGTTTATGTACATACTCAGGTGTTCATTGAGAAGGGCACAACACTAACATGGAAACAAATCAAAGATAATTTTTCAGAGAACTTCAAGGAAGACTTATAAGAATGACATGTTTATTTGAGTATCCAGCTGTTAGGTTTATACAAGGTTTCATGCAGGTACCCCACCTTCCCATGTGCAAACATCATCAGCTAGATTGTCTCACACACAGATGAACAAACTATGACATTGACCAGTGCCAATGGGAGAGAGATTGCCACCTTCAGGGTAGAGAACTTTCAATAGATGTATAATTTACTCGAGTCGGTGAAGCACATGGATTCACTCTTTTATGCCACCCATAGCTATGTGAACACTAGAGACATTGTCAAGTGCCGGGTGTGTTATCACTATGATATTTCTTTCGAAGTTAAAGAAGGAAGAAAAGTCAAAGGTAACCAAAAACCATTTTTGGAGATCAGGACCTAGCCTTCCTGATGCTCAGAGAGGGCTCTCTCTTTATAATTTAACTTTGTTTTAGTTAAGATGATTTTAGGCTAGTTATTGTTTGCACTTGGGTTTTGGTTTGAATTTGGGTGGTGGGATCACTTTACTTAGATGAATAGAGGTTTTCTTTTACCATTGGGCTATGGGGTCGAATGTCAGACAAACAAGACTGGATTCAGTTCTAAAAATAGTGTCTATAGGGCAAGATAGATGAGTTACTGTAGATCTCAAAGGCTAAATGGTGAAATGGTTTCAAATCAGATCCAGGGATAAATTAAGGGTTCCCTAGGTCGGACTCTGGAAGGAATGAAAGAAGTCAACCAGGATGGGAGAGCAATTAAGGGTTCTCAAATCTGGGTATTAGAGGAAAACATGTAAATGACTAACTGTACAAAACAGAGTGTACTTAAACAAATTCTGAGTGATACCTCCAGTTAATTCATTCAAATTCAGAACACATTTAAGATTATGAAACACATAAGAAGGTAACGAAATAAAACAAAGAAGATACTTCACTGCAAATAGCTCATCTCATGAATCTTGTAGCGAAATGCTTTTAGTACTTGCTTCTGTCTGTTGACTTGAAAGTGGTACAATCACTCTTAGGTTTTAATATCAAAATAACTCTACAAATGTAAAATAATCCACACCTAATACTTCGAATTATGAAGTATTTATACAAAAAGGAATTACAAAATATCTCAAACTACATTGAGAACTAATCTAGGAAGAAGAAATATCTTCATGCAAGAAGATAGAGACAGCTATTGAACTGCTATTTGTTGTCCCTTTTATTTAGGTTCTGCTATCTTTTAGTTTTCGATCTTTTTCCCTTTAAGCTACTTGGCTATTTGGTCTTCACACTGGATGTCATATTTAGTTATGACCTTTCATCTAATACACTTTCATTTGATACTCTTTGACCTTATTGACCTGTCAATATCCTTTTACTTTGCTGTATTACTTTTTACTGTACATTTATATTTTTACTGTGTATTTACTACAACAAATCATTGATTTTTTCCCATGTATCTGCATCTGGTAATTGGATATTGAGCATTTTTCAGTATATCTCATCTGCCTCTATATACTTGGAAAAAGTTGGCTTATTAATAAAAATGTGTTTTACCTCATGTTGTAGGTAATACAAGTTTTCAAATGTTTGGTATGATACTTTACCTGTTGGTATGCCCTTCACGGATGAAGTGTTTACCTGATCTATGGCCACTTCCATGATATTCTTATTTTAACCTTCCCATGTCATTAGCTTATCATTTATAACCAAGGGATTAGGAAATCCCTTTTCCTTCAAAAGTTTGAACTTAACCATGAACTTGTCAACGGCTAGTTGCATGTTTTGACACTTATCTTCTAAGTTCAACATCAAATTCCTCTTAGTGAGGACTTTTCTGACTTCCAAAGTTGTACTTGTCCTATTAGGTATCTCAAGTTCTTGCAGCTCATACTTATTCTTGGAGTCGAGGAAATGAATGATCCTTGTTGCCTCCTCTAACATATCTCCAAGTTCTTCTTTAACTTTCTGAATGGCTTCTATAGCCTACTTTATCAAATCAATCTGTTAAAAAATAACCTGAATGGATGGAAAAATATCATTGACAGATTCAATGATATTGGCCCATAGTTGCTCTTTAGCCTGACCTAGAGGTTCTCCTAGTGCCAGTTCCTTTTCTAGGCTTTTGATTCTTTCAATCATCCTTGCGGCCTTCTGCTGTTCTTCTCTGTGCATAATTTGGGCTAATTTTTAATCTATCTCCAAGCTGGTGACTTTCTCCTTAAGTCTGTTCATCTCAGTGGTTTGAATGGAAATTTCTTCCATTGATTTGACTAGTCTGTTTGCTTCATCACCTGTGGAGCCTGTTGCTGTTGATCCTGTTGTTGATGTAGTTGGTGTAGATTCCAGCAGTGTAGTAGCCATTGAAGCAGTGGGAGATAATGATGCCACCAATGTAGAAGGTACAACTGTGGTCACTGTTGGAATGACAGTTGCAAGAGCATTATCAATACTAGCTTGTTTGATTTGAATCAAGCTACCCAACTCTTTCCCCATCTCCTTTAATTGGTCATTCAAATGCAGCACTAAGTCCATCATTTCCTCATGATTGGTCTGGCTTTCCAGGACTTCCTTTGTCTGTGGGTGCTGTAAATGAGGCAACTTGAGCTGTTTCTTGAGGGCTGCTATATCCTCATTCTTCTTCTTGATCAGCTGTTCAACAACCTTAATATCACTTGGGTCATGGCCCAGTTCAATGACCAAGTCCTCCAAGGACTTTATCCTGGTGTCTTTAGCCTATGAAGAGGCCCTCTCCAATTTGTATTGAGTTGTCACATTGTCCAATGAATCCTGCAGCTTGTAAGAAACCATGGCCTTTTCTGTGAGGGTGGAGTAAATCATTTCTCCAACCTGCTTGTGAAACTCTATCTGATCAATGGGATGAACATCCCTGGCCAACACCTCAAAATTAGTCTTCTTGTAATTTGCTGAGGTCTTTGGTTGTTGTACAGTGGGTTGCAAAAATGCTACCTGCATTTTTCCTGCTTTGATGTCAAAGGCCGACATTAGTCTACTCTGGTTTGGCAGTGTAAGCTTGAGGTATTGGGCATATGTCTCTGCCTTCAATTTTTCATTCCTCATCTTTATCTCTTTGAATCTATCTTTGATATCCTTTTCCTTGTCAACTGGCCTGACAGAGGAAGAAACCTCCATACTCTGCTGTCTCTCTATCATCTATGTGTTGGAGGTTGATGGCTGCTGTGTTTCACCTGATGCAACTATTTTTTCACTTCTCTACCCCATTGCCTCAATGTCAGTTATTTCCTCTGAAGCAATGTTCTCCTCCTGTTCAAAGACAGGATTCAACTTGGGCCTCTTGCTTGGCTCAAACAACTCATCAATAGTCTCCATGGCAGAGCTAGATGCCTCCTCCTTGTTCCTCTTAGGATTCTTCTCTTCATTGGCTGGGGTCTGAAGGACATGAGGAATGTTCATTGGCTCCCCTTGTTCTGGAACTTGTAGGAAAGAGTTGTGATCAAATTGTCTTTCCAAATCAATGAGTGTGTTCTCTACATCCAGAATAGTGTTGTCCATATCAATCAAGGTGTTCTCCACCCACTCATCCTGGTTAGCAAACTTTTCAATGTCAAGTCTTGGGTGGTGGATGTAAGGTCCCAACTTGACCTTGAGTCTGAGCTTGTTTATGACCCCATGAGGGTCATAGTGCCAGATGAAATTGTTTCTAAATTTCATTTGTTGAAGTAACCTGTCGGCCTCTGGTCTAGCCTCTCTATTGTTGCAAATGAATGGGCCCAATTGGTTTTTTACCTTGAACTGTGTTTTCTTCCTAGCAGATAGGAAGTGGACCTCATCAGAATTGATGATTTGTTTGAAATATTCAAGGGAAAATATCCTCATAGGGAGGTATTTGGGCAACTTATAGGGGGCTAGCTCACAACCATAAATTCTGATCTCAGTGTGGTTTTGGTACAAGTACCAATCTCCCACCTTGCTGTTCTTGGCCAATTGCAGTACCCTCTTGATGTCTTGGCTGATTCTGGGCTGAGTAGTTGAAGTCAACATGTTCATGACTGGGTACACAAAGGAGTCTATGAAGTCTTTGTAGGTGAATGTTGTGGAAAACTTCTAGACCAAGGGTGTCTAATAGATGACTGATCTCTCCTTTCCCTTGGTGTCCAATTTCTGGATCCTCACAAGGAACTTGTCTATCTGGTAATACAAAAACATATAAAACAACACTGAAGAGTATTTGAAAACTCTTTCAGTGGGCAGTCTGGTGAATTGTTCATGCATTCTATCTGCAATGAACTGAGCATAATCATACATAATAACAGGAGGCTTTCCTGGAGTGAAATTGGACAGGAAGGCCACGATGATCTCTTGCACATGCTCATTTGATGTGTATCTTAGGATGCAAGAGACCATGGTGATTATGTGCTTGCCAGTCTTTGGAAAAATGGTGGCAGCAGAGGGTGGAGTGTCTGTAGGAGTATGGCATTCCTCAATGATGAGTTCTAGAATATTTTCTTAATTTTCACTTGGTCTAATGTGATGTATAAGTCCAACAGGTTTCTAATGGATAGAGGGGTTAGATTGGGGCTAGATTGGATTTGAAGCATTTGGTTGATTCACTCAGGTTTAATGGTGAATAATAACTCATGGTTTGGGGCAACAATAGCCCTTTGGCTAGGGATATAATAGGCATGACAAAAATGTACAATGTCTGGGAATGGGTGAACTTCTGGGAATATATACTTGGGCAAATTGGATTCCCAAAGGTTGATGTCATCAGCATGGTTTAGGAACCTATCTTTACTCCAACAGTGGAGCTTCAGAAGGTTGCCTGGAGTTGCAGTATCCTTTATTTGGAAATCCCTGTCTGCTAGGGCCAAATGGTCAATGTCCAGGTGAGGGGTTGACACAGGTCTGACATCCAGAGAGGTTTGGGCAGCCATCTTTAGGATAAATGTGGGAATTAGGCTTATACAGGTTGAAGCAGTGAGGTTTTGAAAACTCAGGTGCAGTGATAGGGTAATGGCAGTTTGCAGGATAGGGGTTTGGGTATTCAACGGGAAATACTCTCAATTCAAGGGAAATTAATTAAATTCAATTACTTTAATGTTTGAATTAACTGTACATTCTTGAATTTGAGAGGGTTGTTTTTGGTTTGTTATCAAAATACCTGGAATTTGAGGTTCAGACTGCAAACTAGTTTTGATGGCGGCCGCAGAGGGTAATGTGGCTTTAGGTATGCTGTGGATGGCTAAATTGGGCGTCTGGGGCATACTCGGAAGGTACTTGGCGATTGAATTTGGTTGTAGAAACTCGGGTTTGCGTAGGAAGGCTTGGAAGCTTTCACAGAGCAAATTGAGCAAAAAGGGTAAAAATGGGGGTCTACGACCTTTTAACCTACAGTGGTTAAAAATTAGCGCAGAAAATCATAATAAACAATGATGGTTTTGGCTTATGTGGGGAGGTGGTTTAGGGGGCCATCACACCGCTTTTGGCCATCAGGCGGTACTTTCCTAAGATCACGTGAGTTAATGGAGTGCTGCCACGTAGCCAAAAGGGGCTTGGGAAAAACCACTCATATTGCGTGCTCTTGGGCGGGTAAACTTTGGGAGGTGAATGGACGCGATATGGATGTGTGCCGTCAGATCTGGGGGTGATAGATCTGATGGCTGTCGCATGGTGAAGTTGCATGGCGGGAAATTAGGGCGGAAATTAGCGAGGCCCAGGGGTTAATTACAATTGATTTGTAATTAATTAATGACTGAGGTGGGGTTAAACTGTAATGGGCAGGTTTGTGAAGTGGGGCCAAGGTTTTGTTGGGAAAATGATATTTGTGGAGTTAATTAATAATGTGGGGGGGGGATAAAACTTAGGATAAATGGTTTTATGGGTTTTTTGGGGTTTTTAGGGAAATTTAGGGAAATTAATCAAGGGGAAAGTGTTTTTTTTTAAGGGGAAAAGGGGTTTCACACTAGGGAAAAAGGGTTTTTGGGTAGGGGAATGAATTTGGAGGGTAATTTGCTAGGGAATGTGTGAAACCAAGGGGCAAGGGTGAAAATAAAGGGAAAAGGTGTCTTCATAATAAATGAAGGGGTAAAAGGGGAAATTAGTAAGTATTTAGTGGGGGGTGAAATGAAATGAAGGGGAAGTTAACCAAATCAACTTATAAGCATCCTTTTACTTTCATAACTGCTCTTGCACACTGAAACACATGATTAAACATGATAGATGTTCTTATGCTTCAATCAACTTTGTACTTTTTGCAACCTTTCTTCTACTTACCCTTTTACTTACCCTAACATTTTTTTCTTCACTTTGTTGGGTGCATTTAAGCTAGCAGACCCTTTCCTTTCCTTTTTCTTTTGAAAAGTAAACTATCTACTTCTAACCTTATATCTTCCAATGGCTCAGATTAAGCTTATGAGCACATTTTATTTCTCTACCTATCTACTGATCTACCAAGATTAAACAGTTTGGCCAGATCTTTATTCTCTAACTATAAACAGGAAATTTAAAACATGAAGTAGTCAAGATTAAACAATTTGACTATCATGGGTTGTGGCATGTATGACAAGCTGCACACAACCATTATTTTAGACAGTAAAGTAAAGAGTAGTGGCACTTGGACTTGCACACTTTCATGATTTGTTTTTGTTTGGGGTTCATATTTTTTCATTTTTTTTGATATTTTCTTATTCTTTTTGTCCTTTGATATTTCTTTTAAGACATACTATCTTCACATTTTTAAATTTTAATATGGAAAAAATTTGCAGAAAGCAAAGGTATGTACAATATTACAAGACTTAACCATAGTCAATTCAAAATTATGAATCCTATTATTATAGGAC
Organism: Pinus tabuliformis; assembly: GCA_031772625.1. Lineage (NCBI taxonomy): Eukaryota > Viridiplantae > Streptophyta > Pinopsida > Pinales > Pinaceae > Pinus > Pinus tabuliformis. The sequence goes on along the minus strand of CM062808.1, from coordinate 955,197,365 downwards.
TCTAACAGTGGCTCCACATGGGGATGGCATTTCTTGGTGAAATGTCAAGAACTCTAAAGATCAGTAGCCTTTGAATTGTGACTGTAGTTACCTTGTGAACTGTCCTTCTGTGATTCTGCTTTATTGATAGTTATGATAGTGAATCCTTCAAAGCTCAGGGCCTTCTCTCTGGGCTTCAACTTCAAAGGATTACCATCCAATCCAATCTACACTCTGCAATGTTATGTACAATGATGCAAAGTAAAGTGAACTATTATTAGTTAGTGGAAAAATAATGCTTCAGCATTCTACCATTAACAAGTCCTCCTGGTAGATCTGATCCATCTATCTCTCTCAAGAAAAAGGCATTGTTGCCCCTATAACCATAAATGACATAAGGCCCTTGCCACAAAAAATCAAATTTTCCATGCTTGCCTTTGTCTTCTCTCCTTGAATCCCACTTAAGGACTTTATCTCCTATGTAAAAATCATCTGCTTTAGTCTTTTTATAAAAGAACTTCTTGATTTTGTCCTGGATTACCTGTGATTTTACATATACTTCTTCTCTAGTCTGCTATAGGTGTATGGTCTGATTTATCCTTCTCTGGATATCATTTGGTTCCACCTGTAATTCCTAGATGATCTTCATCACTGGAACTCCTAAAGATGATGGGAAAACATCATCCATCCCATATACCAGCTGATATGGAGATGTTCTAATGGAATTCTTAGTTGTCAGTCTATCTGCCCATAAGGCATTGACTAACTTCTTGTTCCATGTCTTTTTGTTATCTTCCAACAATTTCTAAATGATGTTGACCATGCTTTTATTAGATGGTTCTGCAAGTCCATTGCCTTGAGGGTAATAGGTTGTGGAAGGGTGATGTGGTATTTGTTACAGAAGTATATCATTCTCTTGGATTTACAGGCAGCTACATTATCAGTAATGAGCTTCTAGAGGCATCCAAATATTGACGGTATATTATTCTCTAGAAAGGAGATAATGACAGTGTCTGTGGCTTTTCTAGAAGGTATGGCTTCTATCCATTTGGTAAAATAGTTGGTGGCTATCAGAACTCATTTGTGCTGAGATGAGGAGGCTGGGTGTATTTTTCTAATGAAGTCTAACCCCCATTGTTGAAATGGCATTTCAGTGGAAATTGGTTTAAGAGGCAAGGGTAAAAGTTTTCGGTTTCTCTCAAATATCTGGTATTTATGACAAGAGGTCACATGTTTCTTAAAATTTGCAAACAAAGTGGGCCAATAGAAACCAAACCTCAGGATATTTTCAGCAATAATCTTCCAGTACAAGTGTCCTCCATAGTCCCCTGCATGAAACTCTTGCATGATTTTATCAACTTCATTCTTCAATAAACAATTCAAAAGAATATCACTATTGTCTTTCCAAAACAATGCATTATCTATGATATAATACTTTAATGAATTCATATTTAAAAATCTAGCTTTAGTTCTTGTTAAACCAGGAGGAGCTTGTAAATTTTGTAATACAAATATAATATCTGCATACCAGGGCGAATCAGTAAAAGGTTCATTGATCGGTGGAGTCACCATCTCTTCTTGATCATCAAGGGCACTAATGAAGTTTATATCAAGGGCATGACAGTTCGATTCAGCCATGAGTTTGGCTAAACCTTGGCCTTTGATAATCTCAGATGGCTTTATCTTGATGTCATATTCCAATATTGTGGTGATCCATTTGCCTCTTTTCCCTTCAGGCCCATTTTGTGTCAAAATGTCCTTAACTACAGAATTTGGAACTTAAGCAATAATGTGAGAATACAAAATATATACTCTGAAGTCTTTGATAGCATTTACTAAAGCTAATGCTTGTTTTTCCATAATATTGTATTTGAGTGTGGCATCTCTTAAGGATTTACTAAAAAACATAATTAGTTGTTCATATTCTTGGTTGTTCTTTTGCAGCAAGACTGCTGCAATGGTGTGTTCTGAAGCAAAAGAAAAAATTATAAAATCCTTGTTAAAATTAGGACTTATCAGGACTGGAGTTTTGGTTAAGGCTTCCTTGATGGCTTCAAAGGATTGTTTGGCTTCCACTGTCCATTTAAGTGCTGAGTCCTTTCTTAGCATGTTATTTAGTTCTCTAATAAGTTTTGATAGATTTGAAATGAATCTCCTAAGAAAGTTTATCTTGCCTAGAAATGACTGTAACTCTCTAATGTTTCTAGGATGGGTAATGGTCAAAATGGCCTCTATTCTAGCAGGATCTATTCTAATCCCATCTTTAGATATGATATGTCCCAACAATTTTCCCTCTTCCAAACCAAAGAGTGTCTTTTTGGGATTTAAAGAAATCCCAAATTTTCTACATTTGATAAATACTCTTCTCAGGTGGTCTAGGTGTTCATTGTCAGATTTAGAGAAGACTGTGATGTCATCTTGGTATACTACTAGGAAGTCATGGATCTCCTTGGAAAAATCTATATCCATAGCTCTTTGAAATGTGGCACCTGCATTCATTAATCCAAAAGGCATCTTCAAATACATGAAGGTACCCCAAGGAGTAGTAAATGCAGTTTTGGCTTGGTCCTCTGGTTGAACTAAGATCTGGTTATACCCAGAGAATCCATCTAACAGTGAAATCCTGGATGAGCCTACTACCCTCTGCAGGATATGGTCCATTTTTGGTAGAGGATAGTTATCTTTTAGTGAGACCTTGTTTAAATTTCTAAAATCTACACAAAGTCTAATTTCACCAGTCTTTTTCCTAGTAGTGACTAAGTTTGAAATCCAATCTGAGTATCTAATGGGGGCTATAATTTGGGCATCAAACATTCTTTTAACTTCTTTCTCAATAAACGACATAAGAAATGGGTTTATTCTCCTAAGTTTCTGTTTGAAAGGTTTATGATATTCTTTTAGAGGTATTTTGTGTCGGATTATGCTAGTGTCATAAGATTTTAAGTCTTCATAACTCTAGGCAAATACATCCTAGAACTCTTTAAACAGACCGATGTATTTAACCTTTTTCTCTAGAGTCAAGGCTTTTGATATTTTAATGATTTTTGGTTTATCCTTAGTTCCTATGTTACACTCTTCTATGTCATCTCTCAAAGGTTCCATTTTTGGTTTCCTAGCTACATCATTAGAGTTAAACAAATCTTCTAACGGGACTAATCCCTTAGGCAAAAAATTATTTTTCAGATTAAGAATGTCTGAATCATCATTAATTATTTCTTCAATCTCTACATTCTCTAAACTATCTATTTCTAATCTAGTAAATTTAGTTGGTTTAGCTATATCTAAAATATTTACATCTATGTTACTTTCTATATTATTGTCTACTGTACAGTCTGTATCTATCTTACAATTCTGAAACTCACCTTCATTGTTCATGAAATCGTAAATTTGAGAATCCTGGGAGAAAATCTACCAATACTTTAGGTTTTCTAGTATAACAGGCCTATGTCTAACTTCTGCAGTGTACTGATGGTTGGGTTGAAATGGCAATTTACAGGTACTAGCAAAAGTGGCCAGACTGTGGGCCTGCATGTTTTGTTTTCTAGGAATGGTAGCAAAGTTTGTTTCCAGGAGGTCTTTGATCAAGTCTAGGACAATTTCCCTATATTGACCAAGTCTGGGATTGTTTACAGAGTATTCACCATTAATATGTTTAATAATCAGCTTTGAGTCTCCCATGATGGAAACTCTTTTGGCTCCAAGTTTCCTAACCAATTGTAACCCTAGAATTAGGGCTTCATATTCAGCCATGTTATTGGTACACTTGAAGTTCAATCTGAAAGCATGTCCCTCAGCATGATTATTCTCCATATTATGGATCCACACTCCTACACCAGCCCCTAACCTATTGACAGATCCATCAAAGTCTAGATGCCAAAGGGACTCATGAAAAATGTTCTCACTGTCAGTTGTTTTGTATTTCAGTTCTTGAGCTTTGATTTCCTTATTATCATGTTCTACATTGTACAAGATAAAAGAGTCCATATCTGAATGCATGGAGTATATGGGAAAGTTTTGTGGTTTTTCATCACTACTCACCATGTATTTCATCAAGGTATCTCTATATAGTTTTCTTGGTTGGCCAAAAACATATATGGTGGCATAAGACATATCTAACTGCAAGGATCCCTGCAGTTTTTCTCCTCATGAGCGAGATAGCAGCATTCCATATTTGGGTGGGATGTCTGCAACTACTATGTCCATTATAATACTCTTTGCAGGGTACTAGACAAGAGTTACACATAAGTCCTTGATCAAACCAAGGAATTTAACTTGGCTAGAGTCAAAAGAAACGAAATCCTTATATGGTCTGGTAATGTCTAGGTTTAGTCTTTCCATGATTGCCTTTGGCATCAAATTATGGGATTCCCGTGAGTCTAACATAGCATTATGCAATATTTTTTCATGAATTTCCAGGCTAATGTAGAAAGGAGGAACTCCCCCTTGTTGATGAATACCATTGGCCTCAGGGCCAAACAATAATTCAGGCTGATCATCATTCAAGTTAACAACATCCTCTCCCTCTCCTATGTTTAAAGTTTCAGTTATCTGTGACCTATAGGATTCATTCTTTACTAGTTTGGTCAAGGGAATTGATATCTTTAATTTTTCTATTTCAGTTTTGATGTTGAAAGGGAGCTGAGCTTTGTTTGTTTGATTTAGATCTTCCTTAACATGTGCAGTTTGTGTGTTCTTATCCTATTTCTCAGTACTAGGCATTTCAGTCTGTGTTTCTACTGTTTTTCCTTGATTTCTCTTATTTTGATTGATTTCAATAATTGTCTCTGGTTGAGTTTTAGTGGAGGTTATATTTACAATTTTATGGGTAGAAGTCTTCGGTGTTCCCCTAGGGAGGATTTGTAACACTTTGGTATCTGGAGCTTATTTTATTATCTTACTCTGGGTCTGGATGGATCTTTTAATGGGAGTCTCATTGTTCTTTTTACTTCTTAAGCTATATTGTTTGTGTACCTCATATATAGCTGACTCATATCCCTGTTCAAAATCAAAGGATTCACTAGATTCTAACTGCAAATGCTGCATCATATATAACTCATGTTCTTCTTGAGTAAGAAAAAAAGTGTCTTCATCTTTGATTCCTAGTAAGTTAATCTAGGTGTCATCCTCTCCTTCATGGATCTATGAACCCTCAACATAGTTTTCTTGGAAGGGGGGCCTAATCTGTTGATCTAGTATAACATTTTTTCCAGCGTTAGGGTTCTTCCTAGAATTGGGGTTTCTTATTGGGGGTGGTTGTTGATTCTCCCATTGATTTTTCCTCTCCATGTTTTATAATCTATCCATTATTCTCTCTAAACTCTTAGCTAAAATATCTACCTTTCCATCTGAAGTGGAAGTTTCCTCTTTAAATACAACTTTCTTTTCATTTCTCATTCGGGATTTCTTAGCTAATAGGTTGGCCTCTACATTAATAGCATTGCTTTGCATTTGTTCCAGTGTTTCAGGGTTTCTTTCCCTTAACTGGTATGACATGTTAGTGTCAAAACCATCAGGGAATTTAATTAATGCTAGGTTAAGTGGAGGCTTAATATTGGCTGGAATTGCATTGTAGATACTATTGAACCTAGTGCAATAGTCTTGAACTGACTCAATAGGAGCTCTTCTAATGTTTTCATATTCAGAAAGTATTGTAATGGGTTTTTATTTCTCTCCCATATATCAATGAATAATCTATGAAAAGTAGCTAAATCTACAATATGGTTGGCAGGAAAGGCTTTGAACCATTTCTTGACATCCCCAGTTAAAGTTTGGGAAAACAACCTCATTTGGACATCTGCTTCATCTATATCATGTAACTCAAAAAAGTCAGACATCTTATTTACACATTGTTGGGCAGTGTACTAACCAGTAGCATCAAACATGAAGATTTTACTCTGATAATTTGGAGGCATGGCATGGAGTTGTGCAGGTAAAACTAGAGCTGCATATTGGTTTGCCATGATTTGGATTTTGGTTTGGCTAGGGGGTAAAGTTGTGGTGCTTGAGGAAGGGCTTGAAACTGATGGAGATGAACTAGATGATGGTGAGGATGGTTGATGAATTACTAGTTTAGGGGATTGGACTGTGGTGGATACTATTGGTGAGGTTATGGTGAAAGAAGGTGTATTTACAGTGAGTGAAGATTGTGCAGAAATTTCAGAGGTAGTAGCAGTAAGGGCAACTAGTTCAACAGATTGTTGAAGGTAAGCACTATCTATATTGCTGATCAATGTAGAGGTCAAGGCTTATAACTTGTCAAAAGTGTCCAAGACAAATTTATCTAAATCTGGATGGATAACCCTTTTTGATTCAATGAGTTGAGTAAACTCAAGGTCTAAGACTATTTCATGTATGACATTCTCAAATTTAGTTCTAAATAATGAGAGGTCAAGTGAAAAATCAAAATGGGTCTCCTTTAAAGTTGAAAACTCCTCAGGGAGTGAGTTTTCTTTGACTAACTGGCTACTACTTGCCTGAGTTTCTTCATTTTTTGGTTTTCTTAGAATTCTGTCTAGGTCATCAACTATAGTTGTAGGGTTTGGATATGGGTTTGCCCTAGTATAGTGAATCTTCTCGGGAGCTAGAATTTTAACTTTTTTAACTATTTTTATGAAATTTTTCAAGATTAACTTCGGAAAATGACCTTAAGGGGCTTAAGATTAAATTTAAGGTTTCCTTAAAGTTTTATGAGACCGAGGATTGAAGTTCCCCAGTATGGTTGCCAAGAATATTTTCCTCTGATACTCGGATTTTGAGAACCCTTAATTGCTCTCCCATCCCAGTTGACTTCTTTCATTCCTTCCATAGTCCGGCCTATGGAATCCTTAATTCCTCCCTGGATTCGATTTGAAACCATTTCACCATTTAGCATTTGAGATCTGTAGTAACTCATCTATCTTACCCTGTAGACACTATTTTTAGAACTAAATTTAGTCTTGTTTGTCTGGCATTCGACCCCATAGCCCAATGGTAAAATAAAACTTTTGTTCATCTAAGTAAAGTGATGCAAACACCCAAATTCAAACCAAAACCCAAGTGCAAACAATAACTAGCCTAAAATTATCTTAACTAAAACAAAGTTAAATTATAAAAAGAGAGCCCTCTCTGAGCATCAGGAAGGCTAGGTCCTAATCTCCAAAAGTGGTTTCTAGTTACCTTTGACTTTTCTTCCTTCTTTAACTTTGAAACAAATATTAAAGTGATAACAGGGTGAAAGAATCGTCGAAGTTTAAACAAACACCTACCCATGTTTATAAGACAAAGTCCCTAAGGAAGGCTCATCAATGCTTGATCATCTTTTCCTGTAGAATATATGGTTAAGAGAAAACAAAAACCTTTCCTGGAGGGTGGGTAGTCTTACTGGACCAGTTGGTGAGTGATGGGAAACCATTCAACTGGTCAGATTTGTTGGCTTATTAGTTTAAGATTGATGTGGCTAACGCTTAGAAACCACCCAAGAATGAGAAAGCAAGGTTTTACATGCTTTCATACTTACTCGATGTAATCTGTGCCCAACAACAAATCCCTGGCATGAGCTAGACATGGACACCAAAAGAGACTTCTGTCATCATCTATTGCAAGTTGATTTTTGACTGCAGCTATCGAAGAGTGATTTCAAGGCTAACTGACCATTCTATCATCCTGTTGTATAATATTATCTTTGAGTAGGATCCACCTTGCATATCCTAAGAAGAAATGGAGGTAATAATAAACATTGTACATTGGTATGCCTCACCAAATGACACCTTCACCAGAGTGTTTGGCATAGAGAAGCCTCCGCATGTTCTACCAAAGTATGCCACGAAGAAGATGATCATCTGAGAATTTTCATATCACCTCTCTACAGGGTTGTCAGTAGGATTACACAGGAAGAATAAAGCACCATGGCTGACTCTTCCTTTAAGGATCAGATTATATGAGATTAAGAGCTTGAAAGATGTAGATTCCGAGGCTAAGGAGATAGTGAAATTCGAGTTTGACACTAAAGACTTTAATCCGTATGATCCCTACAGTATTTGCAAGGACCATTGTGTGAAAGTGTACTTTCTATGGATCCACGGGGCATGTCACTAGCAAAAGGAGGACCCTTGGAGGTACTGTTACAATCCCTCCAAACTCCATGAGTCGGTCAATATAGAAGCAACTTGGAAAGATTCTCTGTAGACAACAACAACCCAGGAAGAAATAACAACAATAGCAATAGGAAATAATCTAGTGTAGGACAAGGGAAAGAGGAAGATTGCTGAGAATCCAGAGGAAAATCAAAGCTGCAAGATGAAGGAAAATCCTATCTTGGATAAGGCAGCTTTTCTAGTGGAAGCAAAGAGGGAGCATTGGATGAAGAGAGCAGAGTGAAGGAAGAGAGAAAAGTAGAGGCTGCAGGAAGCATAACTGAAGCTGTAGGAGACAGAGAATAAGTTGAGGGAAGAACATGAGATGAGGAGGAGAGAAAGAGAAGAGAATCAAAGGCAAGGCGTAATGAAAAATCAAAAAACGCCGATACAGGTCGATGAGCCGAAACAACCAACAACTGAGGAAGAGGGTGAAAAAAATGTGGGATTGTGAGCTTACTTATCAGATTGAGCAACTGATTGAAGTGAAAAACATGGAGTTGGATCATGAGCCACATAAGGAAGACACTAACCTTATGCCGAGAGCACCAGATGTCATCTCTCAGTCTCCACCACCTCCAGTGTTAGAACTAGTCCCGAGCGAGTAGGGAGATACTGTTCTCCTTGATGATGATGTGGTCATGGATGTGTACAATATATCATTTGACGAGTTACAGAATAAGATTGTACAGGGGTGGAGGAAGCACTTTTTGGATGATCATTCATTGCCTGCATTCATCAAGGAAAGGGTGATAGTGTCAGACACTAGGAAGCATCCAACTTCCCTTGCCGAAGCCAACTTGGCCTATGTAGGAGCAACAAGCTCAAATGTTAAGTACCTGACGACCGAGAATGAACAACTGGAAAATAACTTGGAGGCTACCAGGAAAGAGGCATAACAATTTTGAGAATCAAAGTAGAATGTAGTTTCCCTAATGGGGGAGATGAGGAAAGTGATACTCGCTGAAGTATCAACACTTGAGGGTGCCATGCAGAATCTCTATGATGGATTTTTCACCATGCATAAAGAAGTTGTCCATGTGCATGGCCTACAACAGTGGAGTAAAGAGTTTTTTCAAACTCTCAAGAACATGCATGCCACCATCACCCATGTAAAAGAGTGGACAATGCGGTACAAAGGGGCCTCGCTTGACTTAGTAAAGAAAAGGAAGCCACAAGCAGAGCTGGAGAAGGAAAAGGTCTAAATGTTGATCCAGAACTATGAGTAGCTCGCCCCATTCATCAGCAACATACAAGCCTCATATGTGCGGTTGTACAATAGTTTGGATGTCATGGTGAGAAAGTACAAGATCCCATCAATTGGTTCCCTCATTGATGCTAAACCCAAGAACCAAGTATGACTAGAGATCGATGAGTACATGGAGCAGCTAAGACGAGAGGCCACTAGGGAAGAATTAGAGTTGAATGCACACAACATGCAAAAGTACATCGGTGGCCCTGTCAAGGTCAACACCATGTTGCACATGCTTCAGAACGAGTTGGATATAGGTTCCAAGACCATATACTCGGATGTCATGGAGGCAAGAGTTCGCTTTCAGAAAGACACCATCAAACAGTTTGGGGACACCATCATATAGTACCAAGCTTGGCATAAATATGTGACAGAGAAACACCAAGTGGATGTTGCCGATTTGGTCTTTCCCCAAACTTCAGAATCATAGTGTTTTGTTTTGTTAGGCTGTCTCTAGCCTATTTTGTCTTACATGGGTACATGTGGAAAATGTAATATTATTTGTAAATATGTTGTAAGTGAAATTCCAAGTGTCATTAGTGGAATGTGAAAGGTAATCATGTTATGTAATGAGTTACTTGTAAGGAAATAGAAGAGTCATGAGGGTAATCAAAGAGTCACAAAGGGGAATGTCAAGGGTCACCCCACCCTTTTTTATAAATAGAACCTCATAACTCATAGAATTGACTTTTGGGAGCCAAGCTTTTGGCTAGGCTTAGGCTTAGAAAAGGCTTGGGAGTATTGTGAAAAGCCTTGGATTCTCCATAGCGTAGATCAACTATACTTCTTTGAAGGATCAGGTGTTCTTGACTGTAATGTTCCAATATTGGGGCTAGTAGTTGCCAATGATGTATGTATGGATGGAACTTTCCCTTATAATAATAATATCAGAGCCATCACACTTTCATGCATATGTTGTTAATGTAGTTGGACTATTATGGTTGCTTTAACAACGCATGTTATTTAACTTACACATATGCTTATGAACTACTTTGTATGCATTTGTACGAATCTTGTTGAATACTTTTGTTGGACTAACTCATCATTTTAATTTGTGGACTATTCTACATTTTGGCTTGTGATGTCAATCCGCTCGCATGTTCCTTTCAAGGTGAATACTATTATAGGCATTTAAGGGGTGCACTTCCTTTTCCCCTGTGTGTGTTAGAACCTTCATGCATTGGACTTGACTCTCCACAAGGTCACACACTCTCTCACCTAAAGTTATCATACTTACCTCTGCGTGCTACCATGGTCAAGGCATTATACTAGCACCCACTGTTGGGAATCCTAATCCAAATGGTTTGAGGTCTAGTTGGGACTTCAGATCGGGGAGATCCCATGAATGTTGGTGGGTCCAACACCATCAACATTTCTGGTGCTAGAAGGAGGGCCAGATGACAAGCTAATCTCTTGAAGTTTGTTTTGAATTTCTGCACATATTTCATGACTTATGTCCAAATCATAACCTTGACATGTTTTTCTCACACTGTTGATTTTGAAGTGTCGACGAGCATCATAGATGACTTGTCTAGATATAAGTTTAATGGAGAGGATAGAAAATACTTGTTTAGGCACACAATTTCCTTTGTTGGCTTCTGTGACAGGCATGATGTCCCGTCAGATGATATTGTCTGTGGGTTGTTCGCTTTGACGTTCGAAGGGAGCACAAAGCAATGGTGTCACATTTCCTGATGGTGAAGTTGAATTTCCTGAAGGTGAAGTTGAATGTGAATTTTTAGAGGAAAGATTTCAATATCTTGTTCACATTTCTGAGAATCCACATGAGTTATAATCTTTCAAACCTATCCCAAAATACCTCGGTATTAGAGCTTCTAAATCTGAGATGGACAAGGTTTCTCTCCCAAGTGACTCATCATCCCCTTCTCATCAAACAATGCTCACTCTGTAGGTCAAGGTGGGAGAAGTTGAGAATCCACCTGTTGATCTATCACCATCTCCTCCTACCACACCTGCTTAGGATTTATGTGCAGATTTGGACTGTAACTCCAATGGTTGTCATGTGGTCTTATCTCCTCATCCTCCATCTACTGGTCCCTTTGATCCTTTGGATTTTAGTGTGTTGTGTTCGTTCGTCTCGGATCTTACATGTGATGTTCACGAGGATCAATTTTTGGATGGAGTTGGTGTTGAACAACCAACCTATGCTATCATTTTTGATGAGTATGTATGGGAGTCTGAACAAGAATTTGTAGTGAAGGATGACCTCCTTTTGTCTGCACCTCGTCCGCTTTATCCTCACATATTCATCAGATCGTGAGGATGCCACTGTCCATCATCTTGAACTTTATGATCATGATTGTTGTGATCTTTTTATCCATTCATATGATCATGATTATCATTTGTCTGCTGTTGATCTTTCTAAGCCATTGATATTTAATGACCCATATTCTGATGAACTGGAAACTCCTCAAGTTGTCAAGGTACTTTAGCCCAAACTAATAATTATGTCAGGTTATCATAGCCTTGAGGTTCATTCCACTCCTAATAAAAAATTTGTTAAGTCTTTCTAGGCTCCTCATCACTCTATTGTTCACATTGAAAATAAATCTATTTCACAATTTTTGCATCCTTCACCGGAATCACAGATCCTATTGCTCTTGCATTGGAGGAGTCATATGTAGCAAGCATGTTGCAAAATGGAAGCTTTCTTCTTTCTTTATGTTTGCTCGTTTTTCGATTTTGAAGGTGTGTACATGCTTGTCTTCCACGTGCAATGTGCTAGGACACCATGATACATCCGCAAAATGCCTTTCATGTGGTTTCATTTTTTTTTTTTTGTGGATGCATTCAAGCTTCAAATGTATTGGTTTACATTGTTTTATCTTTCTTGTCTGTTGGTTTGCTTGCATATCTTTCTTGTCAATTATGCTCTCGCCTTCATGGGCCAACTAATGCACCGATGGCTGCATTGGAAGTTTTAGTTTACATGAGTTGGCCTATGTTTTGTTTAGGTTACGATTTTCTTACCATTTCCTAATTTTCTTACTTTGTTTTTCTTTGTATTTCTTCTTTCCTTTGTTTGTTTACTTTTGCACCTGCATGAAACCATGTTTGGATTCTCAAATGAGCAGGGTGAAATCCATGAGGAACTTGTACTACTATCAACACTTGGTTATCTATCTATTCCCTCTCTTTATGTGAATCTTTCATTTCTTCTAGTCGATGACACCTTGATGGAAAATACGTTCCTTTCAGAGAGAGTCATGGTGAAATCACGAGGCTTGCACTCTTAACTAGTATTGTTATAGACATATTTGGGAACTTCAACCCCAAAACTTATATGTCGATAAACTAAGGCTCATCAACCCCTAAAAGATTTGTTTCATACCCTAAAAGAGCTTAGTCATCTGATTACATCATTCCCCAAAAGTTCCACTTGAGAAACCATCCAGAAATGGCCTAAACTGAACCATACTGACTGCTACACTGGCCAGGTGCTATGCATACTGAGTGGTACACTACTCAGGTGCGATGCATACTGATTAAGCCTTCTGTAGGGTGCGATGGGCGAGGATAGACAAATGTTCGAGACAATTTACTAAGTGGTTGCTCATGGAATTTTTAGAAACTTCTTCTATTACACTTGCCTCTATGAATTCGCCCAAGGATGAGTAAGGGATCTAAACTTCAGTTATCTCTTCTCTTGTGGAACCAATTGTAACAAGTGGAATGACACTAATCAAAACCCCAGAGATGACTCACACCCTTGCACACATCTATAAATGGATCCCTCATCTAAGAGATCCAAAGGCTGAAATGTTGTGAATTGCAAGGAAGTGCTGATAGTTTGTAATTGAGGAAAGAACATTGTGTTGTTGGGGTGATCTTGCTATTTCATGAGGTGAAGAGGGCTTGATGCTGGGAGGATGATGTTGGATCAGACAACTAGGTTGTAATTCTCCCTTCTATTTAATAAAGTTCTTCAATTTTTCTTCCATATGATTGTGCAATTGTGAATGTTATCATTTGTGAATGCTATTATATGTTCATTATATATCTGATTCTGTAATGTGTATGTTGTAATAGATCAAGATGCTTTGATGGTTCTTTGTTACTGTGTTTCTACAGGTACTCTCCAAGCGGGATAAGTACGGGGAGGAGTTGCAAGCTCTGTCAAGGGGGAGAGAGAGATCAAGCAAAGGATTAGGCGGAAGTTCCAGGTTGGTCCCATTATCTTTCTCTTATCCATTACACATAGAAGAAATCGTTGAATTGCTTTAAACTGTTGTTTCTAGGGTAGCTGCCAAACCTAGAGGGCTAGTCGCTTGAAAAGACACTAGTTTTCCCAGAAACAAATTTGCGACTTCGCTGGGGACTGAATAGATGTTCATTTGTTGTTATTGTTTGTTTTATAAACTATAAAAAGAGCCTGAAGTCATCCAGGTAGCCTTCGAACTGCTCTTGCTATACAATTGCATAGTAGATGAATGCTGCTTTAGTCAATCTCTAGTTTAGTTTATGAATTAAACATTTGACTTACAAGCATTCAAGATGCCCTTTTGGCAGCTCAGTAACCTCTCAAGACATTCCTCTATACTTTTCTCTTTACTATCCATCATAGCTTAGCTTAACTCACTGAAAACAGTTGCACATCTGAGCCAAAACCCACTTCAGTTGCGCTCCCTGGCCCATCACATTGTCTGTCACTGTAAACCAGTATGCATCGCACCTCCCGAGTGTGTAAAGTGCGATGCATCCCTATTTATGTGAGGCCCAGGTGCGATGACTAACTAAACCTATTTCCATTCTAGAAATTTGGGGTTTTTGTCCTTGTTTTCAGTTTTGTTTAGTTGTTTTTCCGCTTATGAACAGTGCCTCCTTACTGAAGCCTACTTCCATCACATAGATCAGCCTCCATTAATTAGGATTAGTGAATGTTTTTTGTATTTGTTCATCCTTTACAATCCTTTGGTGAAAAGTTGTTTAAATCGATCTGTCACTTGGTACAAAAAGTGTTGTAACTGTCGTTTTGTGTCGAAAAGAGAAGTGTCGTGAATTCTTCCTTCCCTTGATAGTCGATTGAACTTTTCTTCATGTATTTGATTTGATTTGTTTATATTCGAAGTGTCGAAAGAATTTTTTTTTATTCAAAATTGAAAAGTGTCATTTAGTCTTCCTTTCTCTTTTGAAGAAGAAATTGTCGAAAATGTCGCTTTGAAAGAAATATTTCAGATCTTTTCTGCATTTAGTTTTCCTTTTTGGTATTTTTCACATTAAGGAGAATGAAAACAAATACATGCATTTTCATCTTGCATCTTTAGTTGGTGTGCGAAAAATGATTTAGGAAAATGCACTAGTGTGTGTTTTTTTCTCTTTGTTTGAAATAATTGTAATCTTCTTTCCCTAGTAGCTAAGATTTTCATTGATCAAAATAAACAAAGATTGTTTATCATTGTAGATTGCATTTTAGGAATTTCAAATCATCATCACACGGTGAACCATTGAAAGGAAAACTTTAAACAAGATCAACTTTAAAATAAATTTCAATGAACTTAACAACGCTTTGGAACTTAACGTAACATATCTAGAGGTCTAGGCTAGAGACGTGTTTCGGCGTCGTAAAAACTAGTAACTATCGTTTTCATTGAAGGTTGGGTGATTCCTCCTCTTTGATACAACAAGTGCTAGCACGGACTTATGCTTCCCGTACCATCGTATATATATTGGGAGACCACAATAGGCTTATATCCTTTATCCATAGGAAGCTGAGTCTGCCGCCTTATTGATCGCAATGCACTGAACACAACATTCGGGAAGATTGACTACCGTACATAAGTCCTTGGTAATTTCTCTTTAATTTATCACCAAGGTGTATATTGCAGTTTTGCAATTGGTTTGGTAATCCCTCTGTCTAGATTTTCCAGAGTAGTCACTTTCGTTCCTTTTCGACTCTTTAAAAGAAAAGGTCCATCTGAGCACTTGTCACTTTAGGCTCATTAAAAATCGAAGGAGACTAGAGTCATCTTTAGCTTTTTCTCGACTCTTAAAAACTAAAAAAGAAAAGTTGTGTCAAAGCGTCATTAAAATTAATTGAATTCAGAATAACATCCCTATTCCTTAGTCGATCTTAGGTTGAGATATATGGAGTCCACCAATCAAGGAATCCATTTTGAAGGGAATCCTAGTCCTTTTACTTCTTGGGGAAATATTGGTGCTCCTCATATGGCCACATTGTCCCTTCCGAGACTTACCATTGGTCTGCCAGTATGGCTGTTCTCAACCTTTGTGGTTCAAAATGCCGTGATTCCTCTGCAATCGAATCGAGCTCCAGTTGATACGAAAGTTGACCCTTCACCTTCTTCTTCGTTTGTTTCTCCCTCCCCTTCTTCCTCTTCGCTTGGTGAAAATAGTGATACTAGTAACTGAGTGGCTGAGAAGAAGAAGAAAGGGAAGGAGAAGAAGAAGAAGTTAATTTAGCAAGGGGGCAACCAAGCAACCATTGCTTTGGATGCATCAACTGGTGAAAATCCGCACATTAAACTTTCCAAAACCAAATTTCCATGCATAATTTGTATAGGTGAACATTTTTCTCAAGACTGTCCTTACTTTCCTCAGATTTTGAGAGAATGGTCTCCCCGTTCGCACCATCCTGTGTCATCAACTTCTGGAGATCATGTTGATAACACACCTTCAACTAGTGATAGTAAAGTTCATGAACAGATGAGAAACATTAGATTTCCATGTAAGTTATGTGAAGGGAACCATACCCTTCACCTTTGTCCTTTTTTGGATGAAGCCAAAAGAGTGTTGGATAACCATCCTGCATCGTCGCAACAACTTCCATCTGGCTACAGGAAACTCTCCCCAAGTCCATTACTAGTTGAAAAACTGACTGACTTAAATCAACCGTCGGTTGAAACCACTCTCTCTGAAAGTGAATCTTATGAGTCTATACCTGACCAAAGTCAACAGGTCAAAGTGACAGTTGACCCAAGTTCACCTTCAGATACTCATACCCTTCTCGAAGAGAGTGAGAACGATACTGTTCAAATTGTTTTTGTTACTTCAGAGTTTGATGAATTTGGGGGCAATCCACCCATTCCTTCACAATAGGAGGAAAATCCTCCGGTTATCGTAACTCAAGAGGTTAATTTTCCCATTTATTCGGTACCTCCTCCAAGTAGTCTAGTTGCTTCCTTTGATTGAAATCGACTAGCAAGATCCCGCCTTCCTTATCATGTACCTTTCTAGATCATAGTACAAGTTCGTAAAATGATCGTGTCTGGCACTATTCTAGATGAAGGGACATCAGTGAGTATCCTTTCCTCAACTGCTTGAAAAGCGCTTGGTTCACCATCGCTTATGCCTGCACAGAATCTGTTAGGCTTTAACAAAGGAACCAGTCGACCATTAGGGATCCTTCCTAAGTTACCGATCACTTTGGGAGGGAAAACCATTCAACTGAACGTGATGGTAGTCCCACGACCGTTAGATTACAATCTACTCCTTGGACGTGACTATGTTTATGACATGGTGGCTATTGTTTCAATACTCTTTTGAGTGATGTGTTTCCTGTATGAAGGAAAAATTGTCACCATTGACCAGCTTTAATTTCCCGGTTCAAGCATAGCTCCAAGTCAATCAACATCTCTAAATTGTACTTTTACATCAGTTGTATCTCTTGAACCTTCATTCCATCCACCTGATTGCCACGAGTAGTCTAGTGAATGTAATGAAGCTTAGGGGGCATGCACCCTTGTCTATTCTGTGGATGAACCTAGTCGAAAAGATACGTTTCCCTTTAGGTTATGTGATTGGTTTGACACACCATTCAGCTTTGTCTATTTTGTGGACGAAGCCAAGGAAGTGTTTTGTCTTCTGGATGAAACCATCCTACCTAACCTCAATAAGTTTCCATATGGCTATTGGAGACTCTCCTTTTCATCATGCTGGGGGCATGCAAAATTTTCATTTCCTTTTTCAATTTTCATTTTCAATTTTTAGTTTGTCGTTTCTAGCTTTTTAGTTTTGTTGTTTCTAGCTAGTGTAAAAATGAACCCTCCGATCATAGTTCCCCCATGGTTCAAGCTCGTTAAAAAATGAACCCACCTTCAGGTAATTAACCTTTGTGATTGCCATTCTATCAGCCTTTTGAGCCTTGGTTGTGTACCTCTCATCACCTCCATTCTTTTGGCTGATCATACGCTTCCACTTGGTTGTTTACCCTTTTTGAGGAACAGTTGCGATGAGTGGTCTTGTTAGCCAACCTCTTCACATAAATCACCATATTTTGAGAAGTTCCAAGCTTACCTAGAACCAGTTGCTACCCTAGAAACCACTCATTCCTCAAAATTGAGTCTCCTTTAAACCCTTTTTAGACTTGTTAAATATGAAAAGATTGTCGATCAATTGACCTTCCAGCTCGTTAAAGTGATCGGAAGTGTCATCCCTCCTGTATGATTTTAATCTTTTTCAGACTTGAGGGATTATCCCACGAAAAAGTTCGAGGGCTTGTCTTTTTCAGCTCGTTAAAGTGATCGGAAAAGTCATCGCTTTTGTATTATTTTAATATTTTTCGGACCTAAGGGATTATTCTAAGAAAAAGAACTTCCAGAGTTTTATTTTCGTCCCTTTTCAAACTCTCTAAACATGAAAAGGAACGATTTATCCTTGTCATTAAACTAGTTAAAACAATAGCGACAAACTTGTCCATTCTAGACAAGAACGAATTTCACTGTTGCTAGAATTGTTAAAACATAGCGACAGGTTTGCTTGAAGGGCAAATTATAGAACAACCATATGTTATCCTCCTCAAGCTTGACAAAAATAAAGAGGTACTGGTCAGCAATGATTGGGGAAAAAGGGAAAAAACTTGAAGAAATATATGGTAGCAGGTCGCTCTTGAACATGACACTTCTACTTCATCACCATTATTGAGTTGGGCTGGGTTATTCCATTCACCGGTCATCTCACCATTGGTCTTTTACACCATCCATCTTTTGGGGTTAACGCAGTGTCATCGACATGTTCAAGAGAAGTCATTCAGTCAAGAAACCACAATCTATTTAATGTCTCATCCACTGAAATACCTCCAACCTTCATTTTTCATGACCGCCATTCCTGAACCTTGTGTCATTAGATCGTTTTCACCTCCAGAAATCACTTGCTTCGTTTCGTGTCGTAGATGTGGGATACATTAAGGACATCCTACGACGAGTCACTTCTTGTCAACATCAACTCATTATCCAAGAAGTTGACTTAGAAACACCCCTTTCAGTGCTTTGAAGCTTGCATGCCTCAATGGCAAGTTTGTCACTTCCGACGACAAGTTGACATCAATGGCCTTCGACCGAAAGATTTTGCGTGGTGTTCGACATCAGATCATATATTCACACCACGTGAATTGTACTGTAGTACCTTGAGGGTCATCATCATTATCGGCGATTCCTCTCACATATGCTAACAACTCACATTATTGGCTAGTAATCAGGCGATGTCTTTCCATGTTCGACTTCAGAACATCTCTTCACATGGATTGACTTGTACATCGAGCGAAGATTGAATGAGTTTGAAGACCCCGGATCTAGTTTCATCCATCCAGGCTGCAATATTTTCAGGGATATAAAAACATCAAATGTACAAAGATGTTGCACAGATGGTCATCTGAACCAAGGATGATGACTCTACATCTGAAGAATCACCAGTCTACATCTGCCGATGACTATCTAATCTATGTACATGAAATGAATTTATAAAGCTGAGCATGGGAATGCCCTCCTCAGCTATATCATGAAAATTATATGATAATGCATTGTATTGTAACTTATGCAGGTCACCTTCTAGTTTCGAAACCTCAGATCCTCATGATAAAGCATTTCACCTGACATCAAGATTTACAACTTCATGCTTTAGGGGGCAACTGTTATAGACATATTTGGGCACCTCAACCCCAAAACTTATATGTCGATAAACTAGGTCTCATCAAACCCTAAAAGAGTTGTTTCATACCCTAAAAGAGCTTAGTCATCTAATTACATCATTCCCCAAAAGTTTCACTTGAGAAACCATCCAGAAATGGCCTAAACTGAACCATATTGACTGCTACACTGGCCAGGTGCGATGCATACTGAGTGGTACACTACTCAGGTGCGATGCATACTGAGTGGTACACTGCTCAGGTGCGATGCATACTGAGTGGTACACTGCTTAGGTGTGATGCATACTGATTAGGTCTTCTGTAGGGTGCGATGGGCGAGGATGGACAAATGTCCGAGACAGTTTGCTAAGTGGTTGCTCATGGAATCTTCTAGAAACTTCTCCTATGACACTTGCCTCTCTGAATTCGCCCAAGAATGAGTAAGGGATCTCTTCAGTTATCTCTTCTCTTGTGGAACCAATTGTAACAAGTGGAATGACACTAATCAAAACCCCAGAGATGACTCACACCCTTGCACACATCTATAAATGGATCCCTCATCTAAGAGATCCAAAGGCTGGAATGTTGTGAATTGCAAGGAAGTGCTGATAGTTTGTAAATGAGGAAAGAACATTGTATTGTTGGGGTGATCTTGCTATTTCATGAGGTGAAGAGGGCTTGATGCTGGATCAGACAACTGGGTTGTAATTCTCCCTTCTATTTAATAAAGTTCTTCAAGTTTTCTTCCATATGATTGTGCAATTGTGAATGTTATCATTTGTGAATGCTATTATATGTTCATTATATATATGATTCTGTAATGTGTATGTTGTAATAGATCAAGATTCTTTGACGGTTCTTTGTTACTGTGTTTCTACAGGTACTCTCCAAGCGAGATAAGTATGGGGAGGAGTTGCAAGCTCTGTCAAGGGGGAGAGAAATCAAGCAAAGGATTAGGTAGAAGTTCTAGGTTGGTCCCATTATCTTTCTCTTATCTATTACACAGAAGAAATCGTTGAATTGATTTAAACTGTTGTTTCTAGGGTAGTTGCCAAACTTAGAGGGCTAGTCGCTCGAAAAGACACTAGTTTTCCCAGAAACAAGTACCACCTACTATAATCAATTTTCTATATTTGGTTAACCATTATCAACTTAGTCGTGTAGAGTAAGGTGAGGGGGAAAACCTGAACAAGTATGTTAGAGGTATATATAAATATCCTTCTCTAAAGGGACAACCTCTTCTGCTCTCAATAAGTCGAGATCCCTCTTCCGCCTCATGAAATAAATAAGTGCCTATGCACAGTTCATTTAAAAATGAAAAAAATGAAAAAAATAAAATAAACAATGAGATAAGAGAAAGACTTCCTGCGCAAAGAGGTGAAGAAACTAAATTGGCTGGGGTACTATCCAAAATCGCTGGCAACGAAGCAATGCTTGTGATCATGAAGTGACTTCGCCGGGGTACTATCCAGGCATGTTGGAAGCGGAGCAACACTAGAGATGAAACTAAAACTCTGACAATCTATTTTACTTGTGCATTTATATACCCATCATCCCCAATCGAAACAACTCAGTTTGACTTGGCTTGGCATGTGTGCTACTGATAAAGAGATGATGATCTAAGGATTTAACAATACTTTAGAAGAGTTAGACTCACTTTGTATGAAACAAGGTCCATACAGAGAGCTAGAGTTCTACCAGTGTGTCGCCAATGTTGTAGCGGCTACAACCACCGTCCAAAATTTTCTCCTATGCTTCAATTTTGGAGCCATCCTTCTCAACCACAACAACTCATATTTCACTGATCCAGGTACTTGTGCCTTAATTGAGACTTATTCTTTTCATCTTGTCTTGTGTTTTCTCACTTAGTTCATTTTATAACCCACAAGTTGATCTCTTGACTTGGTCCTTTGACAAGTCCGAGCTTGCCTTAGAGAACTATGCAATTCTTGAAGACAACTGGCCTTGCTCTTGGAAATTGCGCAATCCTAACTTCCAATGAGACTTGAGCTCAAGAAATTTGCAGTACTAAATGAAAACTAGCCTTGAGCTGGGAAATTGCACAAACATGAGAGGTAGCCCAGAGCCACTCAACCCAAAAGTTATGCAGAACCCACTGTGCTCATAAACTTCTCAGTGCATGAACCAGAGAGTTGCCTGGTCTTTCCCAGAATTGCACAATATTTCCGAGAAAAGCATGGAAGTTTTTCCTAAAAAATAAAAAAGAAGAAAATGAAAAAATCATCCCTAAAAAATATGGATCTATTTTAGCAACCCGAAGGAGGCACTTGAGTTATTTTAGAAACTGCACCAAGTGTCACTTTTTCTTGATTTTAGGCATGTGCATCATAAACTTTAACTTGACCAAATCTATTTAATCGACTCTGCTAGAGAGCATTTTCACACTTGATCTTGGAGCTCTAAAATTCTCGAGGAGATCAAGGAGACTTCAGTGCGATCATTGTCGCTTTTTCTGGGTGAGTTTTGCTTTTCTAGTCTTTTGCCAGTTTTTCTGTCACTTTTTGTTGTTTAGCTTGTGAGAGTGCCATTTCACTTGTCTCTTTGAACGAATGCTAGCATTTTAACTTGTTTTTATCTTGTATAAGTGTTGTTTCGAGTTTTAGATTTCCTTCCCCTAGTTTTGCATGTGTTCTCTCGTTTTTGCACAAACGGTTGTCGTTGTGGCGACTTTCTTCACATGATTCATTTTCCTTCGTTTTAATTGATTCCTGCACTTGATTCACATGCATGCATTAACACTTAGTTAGATTTACACTCATCATCAAATAATCATTTAGATTTGCTTTTTTTTCACACTCCTCCTGGGCAGATCTAGGTTCCCTTGCCCCGATCTCACACTTCACTGCATGCAGTCCGCAATCTGGGAGCTCAAGGCTTCTGCCTTGGCTTCTGGAATAACACAGATCTTGCCCTAGGCTGGCTCCAACTGCACACTATGAAGTTCTAGGAGTTAGCCTCCCAGCTTGGCCACTGAGACTGCATAATGTGTAGTCTCTCTCGGACTTGGCCTAGACTGAACTATGCATTGCGTAGTTCTAGTCATCAAGCTTCCCCACTGGCTGCTAGGACTGCACAATGTGAAATTCCCACATTCAGCCAGTGACCTCTGCCAGCCAAAATTGCACAATCCTTCCCATCATGAGCTTGGATTGTTGCTTGATCTTGTCTTGAAGTTGCTTTGGTTTTTAAGCTGACATTTGCTTTCCATGAGTGTCCTCTCTGTCCCACAGGTACAATAGTTGTTGAGAATCTCTCTAGCAATTACAGTTAACATGGCATCATAGAGATATGCATCAAAGGAAATTTTGAAGAGAAGTACTAGGGAAGAATTTGAGCAGATATCAATTGATCTACCAATTTATGCAGATACTCAACTGTTCATTGAGAAGAGTACACCACTAACATGGAAGCATATAAAAGATACTTTTGTAGATAACCTCAAGGAAGGCTTAGAGGACTGATAGGTTTATCTCAGTATCCAACGGTTATGCTTATACAAGGTTTCATGCAAGTACCCCTCCTTCCCATGTGTGGAAATTGTCAACTGGATTGTCTCACACATAGATGAACAAATTATGAAATTGAGCAGTGCTAGCGGGAGAGACCTTTCCACATTTAGGGCAAATAAATTTCAGTAGATGTATCATTTACCCAAGTCGGTGAAGCTCATGGATTCACTCTTTTATGCCATCCATAGCTACGTGAACACTAGAGACATTTTTATTCCACCCATGTTTACAAGAAAAAGTCCCTCAGGAAGGCTTATCAATTCTTTCTCATCTTTGCGTGCAGAATATATGGTCAAGAGAAAACAAAAACCTTTCCTGAAGGGTGGGTAGGCTTATTGGACCAATTGGTGAGTGATGGGAAGCCATTGAACTGGCTAGATTTGTTGGCCCATCAATTGAAGATCCATGTGGCTAACGCTCAAAATTCGCCCAAGAATAAGCAAGCAAGTTTTTACATGTCGGCATACTTACTGGATGGAATCTATTCCCAACATCAGTTCCCTGACATGAGCTAGACATGGTGTTATAGACATATTTTGGCACATCAACCCAAAACTTATATTTCGATGTATTAGGTCTCATCAACCCCTAAAAGAGTTGTTTCATACCCTAAAGGAACATAGTCATCTGAATACATCATTTCCCAAAAGTTCCATCTGAGAAACCATCCAGAAATTGCCTAAATTGAACCATACTGACAGCTCCACTGACAAATTGTGATGCATACTGATTGGTACACTGCTAGGGTGTGATGCGTACTGTTTAGGCCTTCTATAGGGTGTGATGGGCGAGGATGGACAAATGTCCAAGACCGTTTGCTAGGTGATTTCTCATGGAATCTTCTAGAAACTTCTCTTGTGCCACTTGCCTCTTTGAATTCACTCGAGGATGAATAAGGGATCCAAAACCATATGTTATCCCTTCTCTTATGGAATCAACTGTAACAAGTGGAATGACACTAATCAAACCCCATGGATGACTCACACCCTTGCACACATCTATAAATGGATCCCTCATCTAAGAGATCTAGAGGTTGGAATATTGTGAATTGCAAGGAAGTGCTAATAGTTTGTAATTGAGGAAAGAGCATTGTATTGTTGGTGTGATCTTGCTATTTCACGAGGTGAAGAAGGATTGAAGCTGGGAGGATGATGCTGGATCAGACAACTGGGTTGTAATTCTCCTTTCTATTGATAAATTTCTTCAAGTTTTCTTCCATATGATCGTGCAATTGTGAATGTTATCATTTGTGAATGCTATGATTTGTTCATTATATATCTGATTATGTAATGTTTATGTTGTAATAGATCATGATGCTTTGATGGTTCTTTGTTGCTGTACTTATGAAGGTACTCTCCAAGCGTGTTAAGTATGGGGAGGAGTTGCAGGATCTGTCAAAGGAGAGAGAGATCAAGCAAGGGATTAAGCGGAAGTTCCAGGTTGGTTCCATTGTCTTTCTCTTATCTGTTACACATAGAAGAAATCATTGGATTGCTTTAAACTGTTGTTTCTAGGGTAGCTGCCAAACCTAGAGGGTTAGCATTATTTAGGAATACTAGTTTTCCTAGAAATAAATTGGCGACTCCACTAGGGAATGAATAGATGTTTGTTTGTTGTTTGTTGTTTGTTTTATGAACTATAGACAGAGTCTGAAGTCAGCCAGGTAGCCTTCGAACTGCTCTTGCTCTGCAATTGCATAGTAGATGAATGATACTTTAGTCAATCTCTGGTTTAGTTTATGAATTAAACATTTGACTTACAATCACATCTAGATGCCCTTTTGGTAGCTCAGTAACCTCTCAAAACATTCCAACATACTTTGCTCCTCATTGTTCATCAAAACCCAACCTAACTCATTGAAAACACATGCACATCTAAGCCAAAACCCATTTCAGTTGTGCTCCTTGGACCATCGTACTGTCTTCCACTATAACTCAGTATGCATCGCACCTCTCGAGTGTAGTAAGTGCGATGCATCTCTGTTTCTGTGAAGCCTAGGTGCGATGATTGACTGAACTCTTTTCCATTCTAGAAATTAAGGGTTTTTGACCTTATTTTCAGTTTTGTTTGGTTGTTTTGATGCATATGAACAATGCCTCTTTACTGAAGCTTACATGCATCACTTAGATCAGCCTCAATTACATTAGGATTAGTGAATGTTGTTGTGTATTTGTTCATCATTTACAATACGTTGTCGAAAATTTGTTTAAATCGATTTGTCGCTTTGATACAAAAGTGTCGTAATTGTCGTTTTGTATCGAAAAGAGAAGTGTTGTGAATTTTTCCTTCTTTCAATAATCGATTAAAATTTTATTCATGGATTTTGTTTGATTTTTTTATATTCAAAGTGTCGAAAGCATTTTTATTCAAAATTGAAAAGTGTCGTTGAGTCTTGCTTTCTCTTTTGAAGAAGAAATTGTCAAAAATGTCATTTTGAGTGAAATATTTCAGATCGTTGGTGCATTTAGTTTTCCTTTTTGGCATTTTTCACATTAAGGAGAACGGAAAAAAACACATGCATTTGCATTTAGCATTTTTTTGATTTGTGTGCGAAAAGATGATTTAGGGAAATGCACTAGTGTGTGCTCTTTGCTCTTTGCTTAAAAGCACTGTTATTTTCTTTCCCTAGTAGCTAGGATTTTCATTGCTCAAATAAACAAAGATTGTTTATCATTATAGAATGCATCTTAGGAATTTTAGATCATCATCACGCGGTGAAACATTGAAAGGCAAACTCTAAACAAAATCAAATTTAAAATGAATTTCAATGAATCTAACAATGCTTTGGAATTTAACACAACATATCTAGAGGTCTAGGCTAGAGATGTGTTCTGGCATCATTAAAACTAGTGGATATCACTTTCATTGAAGGTTGGGTGATTCTTCCTCCTTCATACGACAAGTGTAGCACGAATTTGTGCTCCCCGTACCGTTGCGTATATATTGGGAGACCATAATAGGCTTAAAGCCTTTATCCATAGGAAACTGAGTCTGCCACCTTATTAATTGCAATGCACTGAACACAACATTCAGAAAGATTGACTGTCGTACATAAGTCCTTGGTAATTTCTCTTTAATTTATCACCAAGGTGTATATTGCAGTTTTGCGATTGGTTTAATAATCCCTCTATCTAGATTTTCCAGAGTAGTCACTTTCGTTCCTTTTCGACTCTTTAAAAGAAAAGGTCCATCTGAGCACTTGTCCTTTCAGGCTCATTAAAAATCGAAGGAGACTAGAGTCATCTTTAGCTTTTTCTCGACTCCTAAAAACTGAAAAAGCAAAGTTGTGTCCAAGCATCATTAAAATTATTTGAATTTGGAATAACATCACTGTTCCTTAGTTTATCTTAGGTTAAGATATATGGAGACAAATCCGGAGTCCACTGATCAAGGAATCCCTTTTGAGGGGAATCCTAGTCCTTTTCCTTCTTTCGGAAATATTGGTGCTCCTTATATGGCTACATTATCCCTTCCGGGACTTACCATTGGCTTGCCAGTATGGCTGTTTTCAACCTCTCTAGTTCAAAATGTCGTGGTTCCTCCACAATCGAGTACCCCTTTAACTGAACAAAATCAACGTCCAGTTGATCCTGAAGTTAACCCTTCACCTTCTTCCTCTTTTGTTTCTCCCTCCCCTTCTTCATCTTCGCTTGGTGAAAGTAGTGATACTAATAACCAGGTGGCTAAGAAGAAGAAGAAAGGAAAGGAGAAGAAGAAGAAGCCAATTCAGTAAGGGGGAAAACAAGAAACCATTGCTTTGAATGCATTATCTAATGAAAGTCCATCTATTACACTTCCCGAAGCCAAATAGGTGTTGGATAAACATCCTGCTTCACCGTAGTGATTTCCATCTGGTTACAAGAGACTTTCCTTTTCATCATGCTGGGGGCATGCAAACTAATTCAAACATAGTTTTTGTTTCGAGCTTGTGTAAAAATGAAATTGAATTCAAGCATAGTTTTTCGTTTCGAGCTTGTATAAAAATGAAACTGAATCCAAGCATAGTTTTGTTTTGAGCTTGTGTAAAAATGAAATTGACTCCAAGCATAGTTTTGTCATCTCGAGCTTGTGTAAAAATGAAACTGACTTCAAGCATAGTTTTTCGCTTCAAGCTTGTGTAAAAATGAACCTGAATTCAAGCATAGTTTTGTCGTTTCGAGCTTGCGTAAAATTTTTACTGAATTCAAGCATAGTTTCTTCATTTCGAGCTTATGTAAAAATGAAACTGAATCCAAGCATAGTTTGCTCGTTTCAAGCTTGTGTAAACATGAAATTGAATTGTTGAATTGAGGCTTCTGTGATCCATAACAATTATAAGAAGAAATTTTGGCGAAAATCACATTTAGAAAATCATTGTCGACGTGTTTCGAACCAACCAGTGTGGTTCATCGTCAGGACAAGTTGAAAAATCAGATCTATCTTTGCCAATTAAATACTTTGAGCAGAGCTTCCAACGGCTAACTAGGACAACGTCTAAATTTGACTAGGGACCAAAGTCAAACAAATCAATTATAAATTAAATAAAAAGTAAACAAGGGACATATATATAAATTATATGAATAAATTAATAGGATAAATCGTTAAAAGAATTAACTAGATAAGTAGAAAACATAAATATTAGTATATAACTATTAAAATTAAATTATTTAATTAATTAATTATTATTATTATCATATATATATATATATATATATATATATATATATTTTTTTTTTTTTATTATTATCGTTTATATATATATATATTTTTTAGGAGGTTAAGATTAAAGGTAGTTGAAAAAAAATAAAAAAATAAAAAATAAAAAAAATAATATTCATATAAAAAAAATAAAAAAATAAAATAAAAAAATAAATAATAAATAAAAATAATAAAAAATATACCCGAAGGAATAAACTACCTTAAAAAAAAAAAAAAAAAAAAAAAAAGAAAGAAAGAAAGAATGAAGGTTTGATTTAATTCTTTCTTTCTTGCTCTTTTTTTTAAAGTATTTTATTCCTTCGGGTATATTTTTTATTACTATTATTTTTATTTATTTATTTATTTT
This sequence comes from Pinus tabuliformis, assembly GCA_031772625.1. Classification (NCBI taxonomy): domain Eukaryota; kingdom Viridiplantae; phylum Streptophyta; class Pinopsida; order Pinales; family Pinaceae; genus Pinus; species Pinus tabuliformis. The sequence continues at coordinate 955,169,569 of CM062808.1, read as the reverse complement.
ATTTTTATCTAAATATTATTATTATTATTTTTTCAACTACCTTTAATCTTAACCTCCTAAATATATATATATATATATATATATGATAATAATAATATATAATATATATATATATATATATATATATATATATATATGATAATAATAATATAATATATATATATATATATATATATATATATATATATATATATAATAATATATATTATTATTATCATATATATATATATATATATGATAATAATAATAAATAATTAATTAAATAATTTAATTTTAATAGTTATATACTAATATTTATATTTTCTATTTATCTAGTTAATTCTTTTAACGATTTATGAAACTACCTATTTAATTTATTCATATAATTTATATATAGGTCCCTTGTTTACTTTTTATTTTATAACTGATTTGTTTGACCTTGGTCCCTAGTCAAATTTAGACGTTGTCCTAGTTAGCCGTTGGAAGCTCTGCTCAAAGTATTTAATTGGCAAAGATAGATATGATTTTTCAACTTGTCCTGACGATGAACCACACTGGTTGGTTCGAAACGCGTCGACAATGATTTTCTGAATGTGATTTTCGCCAAAATTTCTTCTTATAATGAAATTGAATCCAAGCATAGTCCCCCATGGTTCAAGCTTGTCTAAAAATGAGCCCATTTTCAAACTTTAACCCTTGTGATTGCCATTCTGTCAACCTTTTGAGCCTTGGTTGTGTACATCCCATCACCACCATCCCTTTGGCCGACCATACGCTTCCACTTGGTTGTTTTACCCTTTTTGAGGAAAAATTGCAATGAGTGGTCTTATTAGCCAGCCTCTTCACAGAAATCAACATGTTTTGAGAAGTTCCAAAATCACCGGAACCAGTTGCTACCCTAGACACCACTCGTTCCTCAAGATAGAGTCTTCCTTAAACCCTTTTCAGACTCGTTAAATATGAAAAGATCGTCGAGCTCTTGTCCTTTCCAACTCGTTAAAGTGATTGGAAATGTCATCCCTCCTATATTATTTTATCCTTTTTTGGACTTGAGGGATTATTTTACGAAAAGAACTTATGGATTTTTCTTTTCGTCCCTTTTCAAACTCTCTAAACATGAAAAGGACTGAGTTATCCTTGTCATTAAACTCGTTAAAAAAATAGCTACAAACTTGTCCATTCTAGATGAGACCAAGTTTCACTATTGCTAGACTCGTTAAAACATCAAATAGTGACAGGTTTGCCTGGAGGGTGAATTATAGAACAAGCATATGTTATCCTCCTCAAGCTTGACAAAAATAAAGAGGTACTGGTCAGCAATGACTAGGGAAAAAGGGAAGAAACTTGAAGAATTTATGGTAGCAAGTCACACTTTCACTTCATCACCATTATTGATTCGGGTTGGGTTATTCCGTTCACCGGTCATCTCACCATTGGTCTTTCATACCATCCATCTTTTGGGGTTAACACTACCAATTCATCTCAGTGTCACCGAAATGTTCAAGAGAAGTCATTCAGTTGAGAAACCACAATCCAGTTAATGTCTCATCCACTGCAATACCTACAACCTTCATTTTTTCATGACCACCATTCCTGAACCTTGTGTCGTCAGTTCATTTTCACCTCCAGAAATCATTTGCTTCATTTCATGCCATAGATGTGGGATACATCCAGGCCCTCCTACGACGAGTCGCTTCTTGTCGACATCAGCTGATTATCCAAGAAGTTGACTCAGAAACACCCCTTTCAGTGCTTTGAAGCTTGCATACATTAATGGCAAGCTTCTCACTTCCGGCGATAGGTTGACATCAATGGCCTTCGACCGAAAGATTTTGCGTGGTGTTTGACATCGGATCATATATTCACACCACGTGAATTGTACTGTAGTACCTTAAGGATTATTATCATTATTGGTGATCCCTCTCGCGTCTGTTAACAACTCACATCATTGGCTAGTAATCAGGCAATGTATTTCCATGTTCGACTTTAGAACATCTCTTCACATGGATTGACTTGTACATCGATTGAAGATCAAACGAGTTTGAAGACCCCAGATCTAGTTTCATCCATCCAGGCTGTGATATATTTAGGGATATAAAGACATCAAATGTACAAACGCTCTCCACAGATGGTCATCCTAACCATGGATGATGACTCTATATCTGAAGAATCACCAGTTTGTATCTGCAGATGACTATCTGATCTATGTACATGAAATGAATTTATAAAGCTGAGCATGGGAATGCCTCCCTCAGCTAGATCATGAAAATTATATTATGATGATGTATTGTATTGTAACTTATGCAGGTCACCTTCTAGTTCGAAACTTCGGATCCTCATGATAAAGCATTTCACCCGACATCAATATTTACAACTTCATACTTTAGGGGGCAACTGTTATAGACATATTTGGGCACATCAACCCCAAAATTATATGTCGATGTATTAGGGCTCATCAAACCCTAAAAGAGTTGTTTCATACCCTAAAGGAACATAGTCATCTGAATACATCATTCCCCAAAAGTTCCATCTGAGAAACCATCCAGAAATTGCCTAAATTGAACCATACTGACAGCTCCACTGGCAAAGTGCGATGCATACTGAGTGGTACACTACCAGGGTGCAATTCATACTATTTAGGCCTTCTATAGGGTGCGATGGGTGAGGATGGACAAATTTCCAAGACAGTTTGCTAGGTGGTTGCTCATGGAATCTTCTAGAAACTTCTCCTGTGCCACTTGCCTCTCTGAATTTTCCCAAGGATGAATAAGGGATCTAAAACCATCTGTTATCCCTTCTCTTATGGAGTCAATTGTAACAAGTGGAATGACACTAATCAAACCCCATGGATGACTCACACCCTTGCACACATCTATAAATGGATCCTCATCTAAGAGATCTAGAGGTTGGAATATTGTGAATTGCAAGGAAGTGCTGATAGTTTGTAATTGAGGAAAGTGCATTGTATTGTTGGTGTGATCTTGCTATTTCATGAGGTGAAGAAGGATTGAAGCTGGGAGGATGATGCTGGATCAGACAACTGGGTTGTAATTCTCCTTTCTATTAATAAAGTTCTTCAAGTTTTCTTCCATATGATTGTGCAATTGTGAATGTTATCATTTGTTCATTATATATCTGATTCTGTAATGTTTATGTTGTAATAGATCACAATGCTTTGATGGTTCTTTGTTGCTATACTTGTGCAGGTAGTCTCCAAGCGTGTTAAGTACGAGGAGGAGTTGCAGGATCTGTCAAAGGGGAGAGAGATCAAGCAAGGGATTAAGTGGAAGTTCCAGGTTGGTTCCATTATCTTTATCCTATCTGTTACACATATAAGAAATCATTGGATTGCTTTAAAATGTTGTTTCTAGGGTAGCTGCCAAACCTAGAGGGCTAGCATTCTTTAGGAATACTAGTTTTCCCGGAAACACATGGAAACCAAAAGAGTTTACTGTCAACATCTATTGCAAGTTTCTTTCTGACTGTAGCTATTGAGGAGTGATGAAAAGGCCAACTAACCATTTTATCATCCCGTTGTACAAGCTTATCTTTGAGAAGGATCCACCTTGCATGTCCCAAGAAGCAATGGAGGCAATAGTAAACATTGCAGATTGGTATGCCTCACTAGGTGGCACCTTCATCATAGTGTTTGGTGGAGAGAAGCCTCCACATGTTCTACCAAGGTACGAAAATGACAAGTTGATCATGCAAGAAGTTTCATATCACCTCTCTACAGGGTTGTCAGCAAGACTATATAGGAAGAAAAAAGCACCATGTCTCGCTCTTCCTTTGTGGATAAGATTATATGATATTAAGAGCTTGAAAGATGCAGATGCTAAGGCTAAGGAGATAGTGAAATTTGAGTTCGGACCAGAGACTTTAATTCGTATGATCCCCACGGTATTTGCAAGGACCACTATGTGAAAGTGTACTTTCCATGGATCCACGGGGCATGTCATTGGCCAAAGGAGGACCCTTGGAGGTACTGTTATAATCCCTCTAAACTCCATGAGCAAGTCAGTATAGAAATAACTTGGAAAGTTTCTCTGCAGACAACAGTAGCCCAGGAAGCAACAACAACAACAACAATAGGCAAAAATCTAGTGCAGGAAAAGGGAAAGAGGAAGATTTTCGAGAATCTAGAGGCAGAGAAAAGCTGCAAGATGAAGGTAAATCCTATCTTGGAGAAGGAAAATTTGGTAGTGGAAGAAAAGGGGGAGCAACGAAGGAAGATAGCAGAGCGAAGGAAGAGAGAAAATAAGAGGCCGTAGGAGACGAAGAAGAAGTTGAAGGAAGAACAAGAGCAGAGGAGGAGAGAAAGAGAAAAGAATCAAAAGGAGGAAGAGGAAAAAAGGCAAGGCGCAATGACAGAGCAAACAACACCAATACATGTTGATGAGATAAAACAACCAAAAACTGAGGAAGAGGGTGAACAAATGCAGGATTTGGAGCTCGCTCAACAGATTGAGCAACTGATTGAAGTGACAAACATGGAGTTGGAACAGGAGCCACAAAATCAAGACACTGACCTTATTTTGAGAGCACCAATGGTCATCTCTCAGTGTCCACCACTTCTACTGTTAGAACCAAGGAAAATCCATAATCTCACTAAGCAAATCACTCCGATCTCGAATCGTCATCGAATCTTTTTTGTGGAAAAATCATGGAAAATTAGCCCACTGTTAGCCCCTAAAATTTTCCATGGAACTTAGAACCCATCCTAAACAAGCATGGAGATATTATTCTCCTTGATGATGATGCAGTCATGGATGTGTACAATATATCATTTGGCAAGTTGCAGAAGAAGATTGTACAGGCGTGGAGGAAGCACTTTCCAGATGATCACACATCACTTGCATTCATAAAGGAAAGGGTGATAGTGTCAGACACCACGAAGCATCCAACTTCCCTTGCTGAAGCTAGCTCAAATTCTACAGGAGCAATCTCAAATGTTAAGTACTTGACGGTCGAGAATGAACAACTGGAAAATAACTTGCAGGATGGATGGCAAGAGGTAGAACAAATTTGAGCATCAGAGTAGAATGAAATTTCCACAATGGGGGAGATGAGGAAAGCGATACTCATTAAAATATCAACACTTGAGTGTACCATGTAGAATATTTATGATGAATTTTTCACCGTGCATAAAGTAGTGTTCCATGTGCATGGCCTACAACAACGGAGCAAAGAAGTTGTTAAAACTCTCATGAACATACATGTTTCCATCACCCAAGTACAAGAGTGGACAATGTTGTACAAAGGGCCCCACTTGACTTAGTAAAGAAGATGAAGCCATAGGAAAAGATGGAGAAGGCAAAGGTTCGAATGTTGATCCAGAACTATGAGCAACTTGCCCTATTCATCAGCATCATACATGCCTCATATGTGTGGTTGTACAATAGTTTGGATGTCATGGTGAGAAAGCACATGATCCCATCAATTGGTTCCATCATCGATGCTAAAACTAAGAACCGAGTATAGCTAGAGATTGATGATTACATGGAGCATCTAAGACGAGAGGCCACCAGGGAAGACTTGGAGTTGAACGCACACAAAATGCAAAATTACATTGGTGGCCTTGTTAAGGTCAACACCATGCTGCGCATGATTTAGAACGACTTGGATACAGGTTCCAAGACCATATACCTGGATGCCATGGAGGCAAGAGTACGCTTTCAGAAAGACACCATCAAACAGTTTTGGGACACCATCATTAATACCATGCTTGGCATCAATATGTGGCCGAGAAACACCAGGTGGAGGTTGCCAAGTTAATATTTCCCCAAACTTTGGAATTATAGTGTTTTTTCTTGTTAGGCTATCTCCAGCCTATTTTGTCTTATAGGGGTACATGTGGAAAATGTAATATTATTGTTAAATATGTTGTAAGTGAAATTCCAAGTGTTATTAGTGGAATGTGAAAGGTCATCATGTTGTGTAATGAGTTACTTGTAAGGAAGTTGAAGAGTCATGAGGGTAGTCAAAGAGTCACAAAGGGGAATTTCAAGGGTCACCCCACCCTTTGTTATAAATAGAACCTCATAACTCATAAAACATGCTTTTGGGAGCCAAGCTTTTGGCTAGGCTTAGGCTTAGAAAAGGATTGGGAGTATTGTGAAGAGCCTTGGATTCTCCATAGCGTAGAGCGAGTATACTTCTTTGGAGGAGAAGGTGTTCTTGACTGTAATGTTCCACTATTGGGGCTAGTGGTCATCAATGGTGTATGTATGGATGGAACTTTCACTTATAATAATAATATCAGAGCCAACACACTTTCATGCATATGTTGTTAATGTAGTTGGACTATTTTGGTTGCTTTAGCAATGTATGTTATTTAACTTACACATATGCTTATGAACTACTTTGTATGCATTTGTACGAATCTTGTTGAATGCGTGTTGTTGGATTAACTCATCACTTTAATTTGTGGACTATTCTGCATTTTAGCTTGTGATGTCATTTCACTCATGTGTTCCTTTCAAGCTGCGTACTATTACAGGATTCTAAGGGGTGCACTTCCTTTTCCCATCCATGTGTTAGAACCTTCACGCATTGGACTTGACTCTCCGTAGGGTTACACACTTTCTCTCACCCAAAGTTATCATACTTACCTTTGCGCGCTACCATTGTCAAGGAATTATACTACCACCCACTGCTGGGACTCCTAATCCAAATGATTTGAGGTCTGGTGTTGGGTTGTGTTATATTCTTTCCACAACTAACCTACATAGTGAATCGGGGGGTTAGAGGGGGGGTGGAGTCCCCCCTTCATTGCACCGATTGCATAGTGGGGGGTCACAGGGGGGTTTGAGGGGGCGAGTAGCCCCCTACGAGGTTCGGGGTAGCGCCTTGAGATTTTTTTTTTTTTCGGACCCTATATTAGGTTGGGTGAACCTACCTATGGTTTTCAGTCCATGGTATTGGATGCTTTGGCACGTATAAATATGTGTTTTAACATTGAAAGGAAAATAATGAAAAATCACGCTGGTAGTCCTGATTTTGGGATCCACTGGGAAAATCTTTGTGTATATGTGTTTTATGTATTATGCTCTCACATTGTTTATTTTTTTGTGTTTTAGAATTCGTATGCAGGTAATTTCTGTACGGGGTTAAAACCTACATTTGGTATTAGAGTTGTTTTGGCTTCAAGGGGACGCATTTGTTGCTGAGGGGTTTCGCTCGGGCCTGTGGTAGACCCTGTTCAGTGGGAGATCTGTAGGATCGATTCTGGTGGTGAAAGAAGATGGCGAGTAGTGGAAAGATAGAGATTGAGAAATTTAATGGTCAGAGTTTTGAGTTGTGGAAACTCAAGATGGAGGATTTGTTGGTGGATAAAGATCAATGGATCACGGTAGATCCAGGTACTAAACCAACGGGAGTGTCCAATGAAGAATGGAAGAAGTTGGATTGGAAGGCAAAGAGAACAATATGATTGTGTGTCTCAGATTCAGTATTGCTAAATGTATTAGAGGCATAGGCATTATGGGACAAGTTAGGGACTTTGTACCAGTCTACGTCTCTGGTGAATAAATTGTTCTTGTGGAAAAAGCTGTATAACCTGAGGATGAAAGATGGAGACTCAGTGACAGAGCATCTGAATGCATTTAGTACTGTGGTAAGTCAGTTAGTGTCTGTTGATATTAAAATTTCAGATGAAGATAAGTGCATTAGTTTCTTGTGTTCTCTACCAGATTCGTGGGATAGTCTGGTTATTGCAATAGGTAGCAATGCAACTGCCTTGCAGTTTGATGAAATAGTCTAATCCTTGCTAATGGAGGAGATGAGAAGGATGCCTTGTTTGTATGAGGATGGTCCTAGAATAGAAACAAAAATAAGTCATTGAGTGGGAGATCTAAATCTAGAGGGAGATCTAAATCTCCAGGAAAACTTGTAAAGGTGGTGTGCTGGAAATACGGAAAGGAAGGGCACTACAAAAGGGACTGTAAATCTAAAGCTCCTGATAAAGGAAAGGGATCTGATGATGTTGCTTCTGTAGAGGTGAAAACCACCTTAAATGAAGGTGGGGATGTGTACTTGGCTTCTTTAAGTACACATGTAGATCACGAGGCATGGTTGATTAACTCAAGCGCATCCTTTCACTTCACTCCCCATAGAGAGTGGTTTTGCGAGTATGATAAATAGGATGGTGGTGTTGTTTTCTTAGGGGATGATAGGAAGGCTAGAATTGTTGGTTGCGGAAAAGTAAAGTTGAAGTTGCAAGGTGGAAGGGTTAGAACACTTCCGAGTGTTCTGCATATTCCTGCATTAGCCAGAAATCTAATTTCTATAAGCAAGCTGGATGATGCAGGTGTAAAAACAGTGTTTGAGAAGGATACCTGCAAGATGGTTTGGGGAGAAATTGTATTGATGCGGGGAGTTTAGACTGGAACTCTGTACAAGCTGCAAGGTAGCAATATTGTTGATGGGTGCAATAGTTTTGTGGTTCCTGAAAGTGGAGAAGAAAATTTAGTTATCTCTGGAGAGAAGACCATGTTGTGGCATCAAAGGCTTGGACATATTGGAGAGAAGGGCCTTTGAATACTTCATGGTAAAGGTATGGTAGAAGGTATGAGTAATAGCTCTCTGGATTTTTATTTTTGTGAAAATTGTGTATATGGGAAGCAGAATTGGGTGAGTTTCCCCTCTGGTGGTAAGAGGGCGAAACATATATTAGAGCTTGTGCACAGTGATGTGTTTGGACTTGTGATGGTTCCATCATTGGGTAAGTCTGTGTACTATGTATCATTTATAGATGAATTCTCAAGGAATACATGGATACATTTCCTTAAGAAGAAATCTGAAGTCTTTGACAGGTTCAAAGAATTTAAGGCTCTGGTGGAAAACCAGATAGAGAAGAAGATAAAGGTGTTGAGGACAAATGACGGAGGAGAGTTTTGTAGTAAGGAATTTGAAGAATTATGTAAGAAGTGTGGTATAACATGGCAGAAGACTACTCCATATACACCTCAACAAAATGGAGTTGCAGAAAGAATGAACAAGACGTTGATGGAAAGGGCAAGAAGCATGCTTAGTGGTGCCGGGTTAGGATAAGAATTCTAGGCAGAGGCGGTGGAGACAACATGTTACCTATTCAATAGATCACCTTCATCAGCGTTGGAGGATAAAACTCCATAAGAGGTATGGACTGGTAAGAAACCCTCTCTTTCACATCTGAGGGTATTTGGATGTGATGCATATGTACATGTTCCAAAGGAGAAACAAACCAATATGGATAGTAAATTTGAAAAGTGCATCTTTATTGGGTATAAGGATGGTTTAAAGGGTTATAAGCTTTGGAACCCAACAACAAGGAAGGTTGTGTACAACCGAGATGTGGTGTTCAGAGAGGTGAAAGATGTTATTAAACATGAAGTCCAACCAAAGGAACCTGAGAAGATAGATTTTGAGCTAAAGGAGGAAGAATCATAATATACAAAAGAGAAGGAATTAGAAGATGAAGAGCCACAAACTCCGGGTGTGAGAAGATCAGTTCGAGAAAGAAGGTATCCAGATGTATGCAATGGTCTGTACTAGACCAGACATTGCACATGCAATGGGAGTATTGAGTAGGTTTATGTCAAAACTAGGAAAGGAGCATTAGATAGTAGTAAAGCGGGTTTTCAGGTATTTGCGTGGCACTAGTGATTATGGTTTATGCTACCAAAGAAGACCGGGATTGGATAGAGTGTTGGATATTCATGGCTTTGTTGATGAAGACTGGGTTGGAGATCTCGATCAGAGAATATCTACAAGTGGGTATGTGTTTAACCTATTTTGAGATGCAATCAGTTGGATGAGTAAGAAACAATCTGTACTGGCACTATCAACTACAGAGGTAGAATACATGGCAGCCACTCATGCAAGCAAAGAAGTAGTTTGGTTGCATAGATTGTGTTCAAGTATGGGGTTAGTACAAGGAACTATAAGGATAGACTGTGAGAGCCAAAGTGCAATTTTCTTGGAAAAGAACCCTGCATATCATTCAAAGACAAAGCACATTGATGTTTAGTATCACTTTGTGAGGGATATGATAGAAGACAAAAAGGTGTTGTTGGTAAAGGTGGACACTTTAAAGAATATTGTAAATGCATTGACAAAATTTGTGAGGTCTGAGAAGTTCTCCTGGTGTAGAGAAACAATGGGCGTTTCAGGGCTGGAAAAATTAGTAAGCTCTCTTGTGGCCCCCTGTAGAAAGAAAACAACAAGTGGGAGAATGTTGGGTTGTGTTATATTATTTCCACGACTAACCTACGTAGTGGACCGGGGGGTTAGAGGGGGGGCGGAGCCCCCCCTTCGTTGCGCCAATTACGTAGCAGGGGGGTCACAAGGGGGTTTGAGTGGGCGGGTAGCCCCCCTCTACGGGCTCTGGGGTAGCACCCTGGGAAATTTTTTTTTGGACCCTATATTAGGTTGGGCGAACCTACCTATGGTTTTCGGTCCATGGTATTGAATGCTTCGGCATGTATAAATATGTATTGTAACATTGAAAGGAAAATAATGAAAAATCAAGCTGGTAGTCCCAGTTTTGGGATCCAGTGGGAAAATCTTTATGTATATGTGTTTTATGTGTTATGCTCTCGCATTGTTTATTTTTCTGTGTTTTAGAATTCGTATGCAGGTAATTTCTGTACAAGGTTAAAACCTACATCTAGTTGGGACTTCATATTGGGGAGATCCCCTAAATGTTGGCGGTTCCAAAACGGTAAAAAAATCTACAGTCCTATTTATATCAGAGTCCCACACTGGCTCCATTACTGGGATGTCTAGCTTTGCTATCTAGATATGGAGATTTGTAATTATGTTGCATAGAGCATACACCTCATCCTCCAGGCATGCAATTCATTGCTGTTGGGATTCAAATAGGTCAAGTGCTACATTTCCAGAGGCACATTGCTAGTATACCATGACATGAAGTTTATAGATCTCGTTACTTAACACTGCATGTTCCTTTCGGCATCGAGAGTAGATAAAGGAGACAAAGTAGTCTGCATTAGAGAAATCGGGGTCCATTATGTTGTTAATAGGATAATAGGAGAAGAAAAAAGGGTTGGGTGATGGTTTTAATCCAAGTAGATGATTCCTTAACTTCAAACAATGGTTCCATGTTGCCCCTGATCCCTAATTAGAAATTGCTATCTCGGTTAAGATTTTTGACTTCGAAACACACCGATCATAGACCTATGTCCCAGTAAGGGTGAAGCACCAAGATATCAAATAATGGTGATGCCTTAGCCATGGTTCAATCTTAGCAATAGAGGGGAAGTAGATCGTATGGAGCTTGAAACAGAGCATCCAAGAAATCCAAAAATTCAATGCTACCCTACTTACCTAAACCACCTTCCAACAGTGCCTTTCAAACCCATAACTTTGACGAACACAAACTATGAAGGTTTGGGCTTGCTCGTCCCCCAATTTAACTAAGTTGGAAAGAAATTCTTGCATGAGGGTATTTAGATTTCCATAATTAATTTTTGCATCCTAATGTGTCATCATCCTTAATGAAATCACTAGATTGAACTCTATTGCATCACACTTCGGCTCAAATACATTATGTAATTCTATTAATGTGCTGGCTAGCTTCCACACAAGAGCCCTTGAATCTACCTATAAGATTCCTTCATGCTAAGATACCTTCATCATCACCGAGATGGCCAAATAGATGTTTTTTTCATATTTCATTTGCACATTCTTGCATGCAAGCTTGAACATCACCTGAGCCATTAATGGAAACACACTGATAGATAGAGGAATGAGGCTTGAAGTGCTAAATTACATATGGGAAAGGATGATGAGATCAAAAATATGCCTGGGAGGTATAATTGCATGTGCTATGATTTGGGATGCTACCATGATTGGATATATAATATGCCATGATTCTATTAATTTCAGGGGAAGGAGGTGGAAAATTTCCACAACAGTTAGGGAAGCGAAGGAGGAAGTGAAGGGGAGTGGGAAGAGAGGGAACTTGAGAGGCATGAGGGAGGTTTAGGGGTAGGACCATAAAAGACATTGGGTAAAAAAATAATATAGGGGAGGGTGGGGCTAATAAAGGAATGAAAAAAACCATGGGAACTTAAGGGATATAAGAAAATCCATCAATACCATTAATTTGAGTCTTTCCTTCATCCAATTGACAAGACTTATTCGTAAGGAAATACGATTTTGAGTTTAAAGATAAAATGATGTGAAGGAAAGAGAAGGAAGAGAATGCTTGAAGTATGGTTTCTATTCTATAAAAGAATACTATTAGCACATTGCCTTTTGGAGGAGAGGGAAATTTAAAATATAAGATAGTGAGGAAGGAGTCTCCCAGGATGATGATTTCTTTGAATCTTCTTGAGAGAGATATTTTCAAACCCATGAGAAGCTCGTAGATTTCTTCTTGGTTATTATATTTTCTACCTAAACCCCACGTGAATTTATCCATTATTGTCCCCTTGAGATTAATGAGAATCCCTCTCCCTCCTGCCACCCATGGGTTGCATTTGGAAGCTCCATGAAATGAAGGATCCAAGAATGAGATTGTCTCGTCCACTCTAATTTTTTTCATAGGTAATGATCCAAATGGAAAATGGCATCCACCCATGGTATTCATCCACCCATGGAATTTACCCATGGTATTGTAAGTGGAATCCAACCATGGTATTTATCCACCCATGGAATTTATGCATGGTATTGTAAGTGGCATCCACCCATGGTATTTTAAGTGACATCAACCCATGGTATTAATTCATCGATGGTATTTACCCACCCATGGAATTTACCTATGGCATTGTAACCAAAAAATACTATAAGTAACAAGTCATATTTTGCAAAAGGATATATTGTTACATCATAGATGAGTGTGGGTTATTCCCAATTTACATAGAGCAGAGGCGGTGCTTCAACTCAATGAACACCTTCTGTCGGGACTCAGACTAGGAAAACTTTGCTTTTGCCCCACCCTTAGTAATCTGACTCAAAGGCCAAGTGATATGAGATAATGCCAACACGAACCTTTGATAGAAATTTGCAAGGCCCAAAAAGCTGCGAAGCTCCGATAGAGTGGTTGGGGTTGGCCATCCCAAATGACTTGGATCTTGGTCGGGTCCACATGTATGCCACACTCATCTATTATGTAACCCAAGTATTACAAGTGTTCTTCCCAAATTTATGGTTTTGTTATTGTTTGTTCTCCTATTTTCTTCTGGCATTTCAATTTTTCATATCTTGGGGGCCCCCAAGGTCTAAAAAATTGAAATTATAGAAGAAAATAGGAGAACACACAATAAAAAAAATCACAAAGTTTTTTTTTTTAAAGAAGATAATAATTGTAAAGGCTACACTGTGGTGGACAATCTGTCCTTTTACAAAATATGACTTGTTACCTATAGTCTTTTTTGGTTATAATACCACAGGTAAATTCCTTGGGTGGGTAAATACCATGGGTGAATGAATACCATGGGTTGATGTCACTTACAATACCATGGGTAGATGACACTTACAATACCATGGGTAAATTCCATGGGTGGATAAATACCATGGGTGGATGAATACCATGGGTGCATGCCACTTAAAATACCATGGTAAATTCCATTGGTGTATTAATACCAAGGATGGATGCCATTTTCCATTCGGATCAGATAATCCCAACAACCACTCTAGATTATGATTCTAAGGCTTCACGATGGAGGAATGATGATGTGGAAAACCCAAGGGGATATCCATTGATGTTCTATTAGGTCCAGGGCTAGATCGAGAGAGGGAGGGTTTTATTCAAAGAAGAAAGAAAGAGCCTTCTGAGCAACATCTAATAGGGACAAGCACAAATTTGAAAATGGCATTGTTCCTAGATAACCATATTTTCCAACAACGGTATTTGGGAAGAGCAATATAGAGAACCTAAAATTTAGATTTGGTCTGAAGGGAGGCCAAATAGGATTTGTGCTAGGAAGAAAAGTGTAACTGCCCATCCCACATTTACCTGCTTTTACAAGCTCTCTAGGGTAAAAATGAATTGAGAGTTATTATAAAACAACCCAACATCCAAGTTCCACTTATGGAAGTGGGGTATACTAACCGAAGACATACTGAAACCTCTCAGGGACACCAGATCACCTAGGTGTCAGACAAAAAACACTGGTGTCAAACCCTGAGTTGGAACTCTTTTTAACTGAGGTCACAACCCAAGCACACACATACCACATTGTGAGTGCAGTTGGAAATCTCCAACTGCATGCACATGCCTCCCTCCATGCGGTTGTAGCTGAAATTTCCTAGTTCCATGCATGCAGTCGTGAAATTAATGCCACATTTCTAGAGCTAGCCTACACGCCACTGCCTAGAACAACCAAAAAATTTCCAAAATCAAATCTAAGGTGATGACATATATGATGTGTACTAAGGTTATATCTTGCTCATAATGTCTGTTACACAGAAATTTTTCACTCTCCTGTCACTCCCCGTTCCTGATCCCGGAGAACCCTAGTAGTGACTACTGTGTTATACTTTCACCATGAAACTTATGCTCTTGCATCCCTTGAAGTTTGAAGAAAGTAGTCCCCACTCCCTTCAGAAAATTTCCAGAGAATCCTTCTTAAAATCCAGTTTTTAAGATCAACAATATTTCCTAGTGTCTCACCCGTGTCGATGGTGGAGTTTTACATTGTGACTCGCGTCGATCAGTGCTATTGTTAGCCCAATACCCGCACCAGTCTACTTTTGGAAATTTTTACAAAAGGAAATGTAGTTTCACGTCTAGAAACTTCTAGTGGCGATGTGCTGGATGTTCGTTTGGTTGGATAAGGGCCGAGAACTCCATATAAGGTTCTTTCCCCCTTAAAAGTGGACCTTCCCAAGGAGATAAGACCTTATTCCCCCTTGAGTGGATCTCATTCTTATCCTCCTCTCCTCCTACCATTTTTGGTTACAATGCATATACACACACAATAAAACACATAGTGAAGCTGCAAAATTATGAAATATTTAGCTTTTGATAGAAGAAGATTAGTCTTAGATGACAAAAGACTAGTCTTTGGTAGCTAAAGTATGAGGAAAGAGAGTTAGAGCTTGGAAGCCATTTCATGTCAAGCTAGGGGAGAAAAAGAGTGTTGAAAATGCATGTAGCAGGAATTGGATACCGCAAAGGAGATCTCCAACGTCAAGGCTTCGACTGTATTTCTCTTTGAAGTTTATTTTAATACAACTAATGGTTTGTTTCCTATATTGGGTGTAATATTACATTTGATAGCTTAGAACTCCTCGAGATTTTAATTAGATTGGATTCAATTTTATGCTATCACATTTTTTGTTGTTTCTTGCATGTTTGTTTCAGGTATTTGAGTGAAAGGAACAAAAGGAAGTTGGAGTAAGGAAGCAAGATCACCATCAATTGGATTAGCGTTATAAGAGGTAGGCTCTCTTATTCGATTCTAATATAAGGAAATTTACATTAGATTGTCTTGTTTGCGGCTAGAACCACTCTCTTGGGCTAGAGGGATCATCTTTGTCCGCAGAGAGGATATTCCTACACCACAAATTGGTGACTTCGCTGGGGACTTTAATTTCCTTTTCATCACTTTGTTTTTTCTACTTGTGTGCCTAGTTTGTTTTTTTATTGTCTTCTGGACCTATATTGACTTATTTGGAGGCATACAGACACTAGCCCACCCTCTGATGTGTTAAGCCTAGCCTTGTGTGAAGTTATTTTTTATTTTTTCTTTGAATCCCTCAATCAGTGCTATTTTTGGCCAAACAATCGCGCCAATCAGGCCTATCAACGCTAGTTTTAGCTTGACGATCGAGCCGGTCATGCCGATCAGTGCTACTTTCAACCCAAAAATTGTGTCGGTCTTTGAGTTAAGAAAAAATCAGAGTTTTTTTCCCATTCCAGTGCCAGTGTGTCTGATCCTCAGACTCTCTTCTTCCGCCTAGAAGTGACTAGGATGCTTTGTTTGCTAGGTTTGATTTATTGATTGGCTTGAAGTTTCATTTCTTGATTTTTTGAGTTTTTTGGATGGTTTCTATGACCCTAGGGCATCTAGGTCAATTACCATTCATTTTTTCATTTACTCATTGTGTCAAGTTTCTAATTTACTGCTTCATTTAATCCATCTTTCAGTCGCAACATCTTCATTACTTCAGTTTTCAATTGAACAAGTGAAAGAGTCTCATTTGTTCTCTTATTTCGAGTGCCTCTTTTCTCTTCCCGAGCATAGATTACATTGCTTGGTTTGTCGATTGAAGCTTTTGTGTATTTGGTTTGTTTTATTCATGGAAGAATTTGTTTTTAGTTTCATTTATCATGCTTTGGATTTGATTGATGCTTGCTTGTTCGAAATTGAAAAAATTTCATTAAAAATGCTCTATGTAAAAGATTCATTTTGCATTTTATGAAAAGAAGAACATCATTCTAGTTTACTTAAGCGAAAATATTGCACTAGTAGCGTCAACAAAAAGCTATAATTTCATCATCATAAGCATTAGAAATGAAATAGAACTTCTTTTGTTGTTAAGGGAAGATTAAGTGCATTTAGGACATGTATTAGTGAAAGATTTCATTATTTGATTGTTGCATTGATTGTGTGCTCTCTATCACTTAATTAATGTTAACTTTCGTCGAAGAAAGATTTCTTTTCTCACAAAGCTGCATATAGGATTCTTTAGATGACAACGGTAGGGCCTTGGAATTGAAACCTAATTCAATTTCAACTGTTAATATTGATTGAATTAACCTAAGGAAGAATTGAAACTTAATTCTCACATTTAGTGGTCTAGGCTAAAGATGTGTTATGGCGTCTTTAAACCTAAAAGTTGTCGTTCGCTTCGGAATTAGACAACGCTAGTATGGACTTGTGCTCCTTGTACCATCGCGTATATAAAGGGAGACCCCACTAGGTTTGCAATCCTTTATCCGTAGGAAGCCAAGTCTGCCACCTTGTAAATGTGATACACTGAACACAACATTCGAGGAGATTGCCTGCTCATACTTCTCGGTTCGCCGAGCGGTATTATAAAGTTCACGGTTAGCTGGTAATCCATTTTGCCTAGATTTCCTTGAGTAGTCATTTTGGTCTTTTTGACTCTTTAAATTTAGAATATCATCAAGCACTTGTCCTTTTGAGATCGTTAACTCTGAAAGTGACTAGAGTCACCATTCGTCCTTTCCTCAACTCTTAAAAATATGAAAAGACAAAGTTTTGTTTTAGTGTCTTAAAATTAACTACCCACGAAATATTCCTGGTTAAAGTTATATTCCTTAATGATTCTTTAGGGTCGTTTCCAATGGCAACATTTCCAGAGTCTACCAGTAAAGGATTCCCATTGGATGGGAACCTTGGTCCTTTTCCTTCTTTTGGAAACGTTGGTGCTCATTATATGGCAACGTTGTCCCTCCTTGGTTTAACTATTGGCTTATCTATCTAGTTATTTTCAACCTTAGTGGTCCTGAATGTCTTGACTCCTACCCCACCATCTAGTTCATTTGAATCACATCTCGTTGATTCTAAGGTTGATCTCTCACCTTCTTCCCTTATTTCTTCAGCTTCTTCTTCTACTTCACCTGTTGAAAGTTTGAAATCCAATAACCAGGAGGCTAAGAAGAAGAAGAATACGAAGGAGAAGAAGTCAAATAAGCAAGAGGCCAACCGTGCAACTATTTCCCCAAATGCACTTCCCATCAACAAAACTTCCGATCCTCCACGGAAGGTCATATTACCTTGTAGGTTGTGTGAGGGTGACCATCTCCTTCGAGACTGTCTTGGCATTCCTAGAGTCTTAGAGGTATGGGCTTAAGACTTGAATCGACCATCCCTGTCGACCTCTGGAGATCATGTCGATGCTACACCTTCAGCTAGTGATGGTAAGAAGAAGGGAAAGATTAGATTCCCTTGTAGGTTATGTGAAGGGAAGCATCTTCTTCACCTTTGTCCACTTATGGATAAAGCTTCCAAAATTTTGGAAAACCTTACAGCTCCTCAAGTCCAACTCTCTATTTGTTATTAGATGCTTTCTTCTAACCCTCTCCTAGTTGGTAAAGAGATTGACTTGGATTCATCTCTTGCCCATCATACTGTTCCCGAGGATGACTCTCTTGTGTCTGTTCCTGATCAACCATTGGTCGAAAAAAGTGTCGACTTGGCTCCGCCTTCAGTTGTTCACTCTGTTCCCGAAGAGAGTAATGATCATATTGCTCATGTTCTTCTTATCTCCTCAGATTCTCATGAATCAAAGAGTGACCCTCCCATCCCGGTTGTTTAGGAGAGTCTTTCTCCTATTCCTGCAAAGCATGGAGGGAATCATATGATACCCCCACTAAGTAGTTCTGTCGTTTCTTTTTATTGGAGTCCGTTGACTTCTTTCCGCCTTCCATCTTATGTGCCTTTCCAGATCATAGTACAAGCCTATAATATGGTAGTACATGCCAATATAATAGATGAAGGTGCATCTCTTAGCATCATGTCTTCTACTACTTGGAAAGCTTTGGGTTCCCCACAGCTTGTGCATGTCACCCAGAATCTGTTGGCTTTTAACGGAAAAACTAGTTAGCCTTTAGGGATCCTTCCGAAGTTCCCTATTACATTAAGAGGAAATACCATCTATATAGACATAATAGTAGTCCAAGGTCCCTTAGATTTAAATATTCTCCTTGGACGCGACTATGTGATTCAATATTCTCCTTGGATGCGGCTATGTGTTGACATTATGATGCATGTGTTGTACTTGATGGCAACCTACTTGTAGCAGAACAACTCACTTGTATATGGTAGCTAGATGAATCTATAGAAGAGATATCAGATGTGACAGAATGCATGATAGTTGTGTTTACATATGTGACAAAATGCAGGGCAGTTCAAAGGAATCAGTTTAGAAGTAATGTATAATGGCAACTCTCTCAGATGAAAGATCACTGTACAAGAGGTTAATCAACAAAGAATTATAGATCAAACTACACAGAATGAAGAAAGAGAGGTATACACAAGTTCACCATGACCAAGCTGCGTATACACGCAGGTTCACTGACCAAAAGTAGCGTATATGTACACACGCACTTTCACAGAAGGAAAAGCGCGTATACCTTGGAAAACTAAGTTTTTGGTCCGAGGTATTTGGTCCATGGTATTTTGATCCATGGTATTGGTCCAAGGTATCTGGTCTGAGGTATTGACCCTAGGTATTTGGTCCTAAGTGGTTTTGGTCCATGGTATTGAGAAAGGCCTAAAACTATAAAAGGAGAAGAAGATCATTAGGCCAAGTGTGCAAGGATTGAATATATGATGAAGTGTGACATCTAGTATGCAGGTTATCGGCTTATGGTGCTTTGTTTGACCTGATCCAAGGATGAACCTTAGTAGTTGATGAGGGATAGAATCCAAAGATGGATTGGGATCTTAATGCTTGAAATGAATTATCATTATATGGTTTGATCATGTATAGTCTATATTTGAATACTGACTCATGTGTTGTTCTGTAAATGTTATGATCTGGGTATGACTGAAGTCTAGAATAGCTGCATCAATAATTACAGACATATACGCTGGTTGGCTTTGATAAAAGCGCGTATACATGCTAGTTCAACACATCTAAGTAGCGTATACATTATATAACATAATATTTGAAGTTACAATTGGATCTGGCTGTTGCAGAATTCTGGGTTCTGCTCTATGTTCTTGTGACTGTAGTTTGATGATAGTATATTGAATGTTCAAATTGATTGATTGTGATTTGCTTCAGTGACAATGGGCTTTCCGTGATTCCATTGTGGGTGATTCATAGTGTTGTAGCGTTTTTTTGGTTTTGATAAGATAGAATATTTGAAAAAATGTTAAGTTAGGATATGGACATAACAATAGTGAATAAAATGTTAGTGAAAAATATTTTGTTGATAATGTCCATATCAAAGAAAATATTAGGTTAGCTGTCCTAAAAAATGAAGACAAAAAGAAAATGTTAGGTTAGAAATAAAAGAAAACAAATAAATTCTGAAAGTGAGCAAGTCTAAATGCCACTACTATTTTTTCACAAAATAATGGTTGTGTGCAGCTTGTCTTAAATGCCACAACCCATGACAGTCAAATATTTTAATCTTGACTGCTTCATGCTTTAAATTTGATGTTATAGTTAGACAATAAAGATCTGGCCAAACCGTTTAATCTTGGCAGATGGTAGTTATGTAGAGAATAATAAGGTACTCATCAGTTTAATATGAGCCCTTGGAGGTTATAAGGGTAGGTTTAGATAGTTTGTTTTTGTAAAATATAAGAAAAGAAAAGGGTTTGCTAGCTTCAATGCACCCATTGAGTGAAGAAAAAATGATAGTATAAGCAAAGGGTAAGTAGAGAAAGGTTGCAGAAGTTTGATTACTCATTGGACTAAATGTACATTTATCATGTTTCTCCATATGTTTCTATGTCCATGATGCAATTACACAAAGCAAATGAAGGTCTACTAAATCAATTAATTAACTTCCCATTCATATCCATTCATTCCTATATTTACTAATTACCCCTTTCCCCATCTTCATACAGTGCATATTCATTCATTTTCCACAAAACCCCTTTTCCTAAGGTCAAAACCCTTTTTTCCTAGGAAAAGTGAAAAACCCATGTAAAATCACTTTTTGCCATTTAAAACCCCTTTTACCATGTAAAATCCCTTTTTACCCAAAAAAACCCACAAAAAGGTGTTTTACCCTAAGTATTATGCATATATGAAAAGTAAATAAACCATGAAAAGGCATTATACTTGGCCTATTTTCCCTTTTCCACCTAATTTCCCTTTTCCACCTATATTTCCCCTTTTCACGTGTATTTCCCCTTTTCCAATCATATTTTCATATGAACATTAACTATAGTATTAAACCCCTAAAATCCTTTTCCCATATATCATTAACTCCTTTAATAAAATATCTTGAAAACCTTAGTTTTATTAAAAAAACTATGTATATTCATATCACATCGCAATATTGGCGGATTGCAAGCCTTTCATATGAATGCACTATCCTCCGATTGCGATATGTGATCAACGATGGGCCTGAACCTGACGCTATATATATCATAATCTATCTCCATATCGCATCTGCCTCCATCGTAAGTCCCAGCTAATGCAATAACCCTCTGCCCTTGCGATCTATGATTGCGATTGGGACCCGGACCCGATCATATATCATATATTGTTTATTCCGACGTCGTGTCTAGCGCCTATCACATTCCTTTGTGATGGGCCGTCCTCCGTTAAACTCTGATTGCGATATGCGATTAGCCCCAACCCAATATTATATACACCCGCATTCATAAAATTTCAAGTTCGTCATATGCATTTTGCAAAGAATTTCTTTGTTAAATCGTTTTTATGATTTAAACGAAGAAATAAATAAACTTACGTTTAACCATAAAAACACTACTAATATGGGTTTTAAGCCATAATACAACCATTACCACCATATTTAATCGTTCATACCTGTTATCACCCCAAGAAACTCTCCTAGGTTGTATCTGAGAGATGCTCGGGAACATTACAAACTCAAAAAAAATGTTGGAAATGGATGAATGAAAGGAATGATGCTTGTTCAAGCCAGATAACCACTTCTACTATGCTTAACTCCAGACATGGGTGAACACCCCCAGACTACAAGGCTTTAGACCACCAATTACTCACAGTTTTAGGATTAGGTGGACATGGAGAATACTGACCACACCAGCAGATGCACAAGACCATGTGATGGCCAGCTGCAACCAGTAAAGAGGTTTGCAAATCTATTTCCTAATGCACAGACAGGATGATAGCTTTCTGGTACTAAGTAAACAGAAACCTGCATAACACATTCAATGATACATACTAGATTCTAACACAAAGGTGGGATGACAGCCCCTCTAATGCTAAAAATCAAGAGCACATGAACAAATGCATAATAGGCACAACCTAGAACAGAGCAGAAATGGAAAGTGAGCAATTAACAAAAAAAGAAGCTTGTATTAGCTGAAAATGAAGACTAGACGCTGCAAGTATCACAGTAGTTACAGTCTCCAGAAGTTGAACCTTACATCAAAACAACAACCATCAACCTTCATCACATCTCTCGTCTGGGTATATATAGAGTTTGTTTACAAAAAATGCTCTGCTATTCTATGCGTGGAGGAGTCATAATGGACCACCAACTGCTTTAACTGTCTGATAGAGTTTTTGATGCAATCTGCATGCTTTAATGAACAAAATTGGCCTTTTGAGATACTCTGTTGTCCTTCTTGAGCAGGTGGAATGTCGTATGAAAGAATTCTCCATAACTGCTAAATGAATTCAACTGCTCGAGGCATGTCCTTCTCATCCTCAGCCACTCTGTTTGTTGAATGCGGTGGTTGAAGATTAACTGCGTAGAGTGCTGGTAGGTGATCGCCTTCATCCTTCGACAACACATAACAGTCAAGGGTGGTACGGGTAGTATGGCTGAGGCATGAGTATGACGGGAACAATTATTGGCCGTTGGATCACGCAGATGAATGGCTGAGATTGACTCAGAGGGATACATCAGGAGGAAATGGGAGCGAACAAGCGTGAGCCGTTGGATCCTAGGTGGGCAGATCCAATGGCTATAGGCAGATAACGTGCACAAGCGATAGCGAGTGGGGAACGGGCGAGTGGGCGATAAGCGGTATTCCTCGCACCGCTTACGGGAGTTAGGCGATATTCGTACATAGGAGTGCGATCACAATAGGAGGGCGACACGTGGTAAATGGGATAGGGCCGAAACCACTTTCCCTGCTGGTTAACGCACGGTTAGGTTCGCGGGGTAAGGAGGAGTGACTGTCGTTGGATTGTGGTATATGCGATCGCACAGTGGAGGAAATAAACGGGGTTTAGCACACGAGAAAAGGGCTGTGGTGGTGGGGAAAAGTTGGTGAACGTGCGCGGTCACACGAATACGGTTATATGATGGTTTAAGCTCCACTCTTGGGGTTAAGAGAATTATATGGGTTTTAACGAGTGACCCGGGAAATGGAGGTGAAAGGGAGACAGATGAGGCAGAGGGGAAGGTTAAAGTGACCAATGAGGATCTACTTTCAGCAAAACCAAGAACCGAGTCCACCTCAGCTCCTCGAACTATAGCAGAGCTAACACTGGCTCCTTCTGGGGGTGAGATCCTCCCTGTGAGGTCTCAAGAACTTGCAGATCAATGCCTTTCCGATGAAAACAAATTACAAAAACTTTCCTAGTGTTCCATTGGGCATGGAGTCTACTGAGCTTACACTAAAACTGCTTAAAACAACATATTTACAATTTTTTAAGGCCAAAGACCTTAAACAACATAATTTTTCAGAAAACGCCCATTAACTGGGCCATAAAAAACTATTTCTCCTCCCATACTTTTCAACAGGAAGGTATTGTTCCCTTAGATTTGAGAAATGATAAAAGGCCCTGTCTAAAAAGCATCAAATTTCCCATGGTTGCCTTTCTTATCTTTTTGTGCCTCCCACTTCAGAACCAAGTCTCCAACTTGAAAATTATCTGTCTTTGTCTTCCTGTCAAAAGCATCCTTGATCTTGTTCTGATGTGCTGCAGCCTTTTCAACCAGCTGTTCTCGGATTTGATGTACCTTTGCCAAATTAGTGATTCTTTTTGCCATGTCTTCTTCCTCATTACATTCATCATGCAGGAACCACAAGGAGAGTTAATTGAATTGGGAATATAGCTTCAGTGCCATATACCAGCCTGAATGGAGAATTCCCTGTGGATTTCTTAATGGTCACTATGTCAGCCCACAGTGCATACTTGAGCTTGGAATCCAAATTCTTTTTATTGTCCTCCAACAGCTTTTTGATTATCCTTATCAGGCTTTTGTTAGAGGATTCTACTAGACCATTGCCTTGAGGATAGTATGAGGTGGAATGAACTAGTTTAATACCCATTGAATCACACATTTCTACCAATTCTTTTTCCTTGAAGGCTGTTGCATTATCTATGACTAATTTATGTGGACAACCAAATCTGGTAAAGATATTTTCAATTAAAAACTTCATGACCACATTATGATCAACCTTCCTGGTAGGGATTGCTTCAATCCACTTAGTAAAATAATCAGTGGCTACTATGATCCTTCTGTGTTGACCACTTGAATGTGGATTGATTTCTCTTATAAAATCCAAGACCCACTACTGAAAAGGGCCTTTTTCATGTATTGGTTTTAAGGGTAGGGACTTCAGCTGCTGTCTCCCTTCAAATCTTTGGCACCTGTCACAAGATTTAACAAATGAAAAGACATTAGAAAATAAGGTGGGCTAATAGTACCCAACTTTGAGGATCATATAGGAAGTGGTTTTCCAATAATGGTGTCCTCCACACATGCTGGAATGAAACTGCTGCATAACTTTCATTGACTATTCTTTATCCAGACACCTCAAAAGCACTCTAGATGGATCCCTCCAGTAGAGCAGATTTTTGTGGATACAATATTTTTCTGTCCTAAGTTTAATAGTTCTAACCTGAATTTGAGTAAGGCCTAGAGGAATTTCTAGCTTCAGCAAGAATTTAATTATTGCAGAATACCAATCACAAGAAGCTAGATTTTTGGCCAGTGTCTGATTCTTTTCTGGTTCAGGTGCTTCTTCTTCTTCTGCCTGACCATTTTCTGCAATTGTGCCCATGAAATGTATGTCCAATGTTATGCAATTTTCTTCAGCTAATAGTTTGGAAAGACCTTGACCTCTGACAAGTTTGGTGGGCTTCAGTTCTATATTAAATTCAATCATCTTTGCAATCCATTTAGCTCTTCTTCCATCAGCATCAGGTTGTGTTAAGACATCTTTTATTGCAGCAGAGGGTACATATGTAATTATCTTGGAATGCAGAATGTAAACTCTGAAAGCTTTCAAGGATTTGATAAGAACATATATTTGTTTTTCAATAATGTCATATCTCAGTTCAGCATCCCTTAAGGTTTTGCTGAAGAATGCCACTTGATGCTCTGAACCTTCTTCATCTGCTTGCAATAACACTGCTGCAAGGGTGTCATTAGAGGCAAAAGAAAATATATGGAACTCCTTGCTGTAATCTGGACTTATTAAAGTGGGAGCCTCCATAATAGCCTTCTTAATGGACTCAAAGGATTTTCTTGCCGAATCAGTCCATTTGATTTCTGACCCCTTCTTCAACATGGAGGTAATATGCTTCACCAATTCTGCAAAATTTGGTATAAACCTCCTCACAAAATTAATCTTTCCCAGAAAGGACTGGATGTCCTTCTTTGATCTCGGGACAGACAGGGTCTGTATTGCTTTTACTCTTTCTGGGTCAATTCGGACACCTGCAGCAAAAACAACATGTCCTAACAGGTTGCCTTCTTCTAAAGCAAATTGTGATTTTTTTCGGATTGATTGAAATCCCAAACCTTCTGCACTTCAGAAACACCTTCTTTAAATGCTGCAAATGGTCATGATGGCTGTTGGAGTATAATGTTATGTCATCAAGGTAGATAAGGACAAATTTATCATTCTCTCCCACAAATGCTATATCTATAGCTCTCTGAAAGGTAGCTCCATCATTCATCAACCCAAAAGGAATCTTGGCATACATAAATGTGCCCCAAGGAGTGGTGAATGCAGTCTTCTCTTGGTCATCTGGATGCACAAAAATCTGATTAAACCCTGAAAATCCATCCAGGAAAGACATCACTTTGGCTCCTGAGACCTTCTGTAGTAAATGCTCCATCTTGGGAAGAGGGTAATTGTCTTTTTTAGAGCACTTGTTCAAGTTTCTGAAATCAACACAGAGTCTGATTTCTCCACTTTTCTTCCTCACTACCACCAAATTGGCTACCCACTTGGAATATCTAAGAGGGACTATGATCTTGGTAGCCAGTAGCTTTTTAATTTCTTTTTCAATCAAAGGAAGGAGCAAGGTTTTTTTGCCAGCTTCTACTTGAAAGGTATGGTGTCTTTCTCTAAAGGGATTTTATGCTGGATGATATTCTTATCATATGTTTTTAGGTCACTATATTCCCAGGCAAACACATCAGCAAATTGCTTCATTAATTTGCAGTATTTAGAAAACTGATCAGCAGACAGATGAGTGGACAGATTTACATATCTTGGTTGACTTGGACTCCCTATATTATGCTTACAGACTGCAGATTGGTCTTCTTTTTGGGCAGCCTTGTAAGGTACATCATTCTGGTCAAATAGTCTTTCTAGAGGAATTAAACCCTTAGGAATATGATTGCTGGGGAGTTGGACAATGCTATCTTTTGCAATTTTGTTTCTAAGGTGGGATTTGGGGCTTTCTTCCAAGGCTTCATTCTCTTGGTCAATTTGCATTTCAGAAAATTCACCAATGACTTGCAAAAACCTATTTATTTCATCATCATCTTCAAAAACTTTCTAATGATGGACATTATCAGGCAAGGATGGCCTATATTTTATTTGGACTTCATAAACTAGTCTGGGAGGCATGGGAGGGATGAACAGGCTAGCAGACACAACAAGGGAATCAACAAGCTGATTTTTGGATCTAGGGATATATGAAATACATAAATTATCAAAGAAATTTTTGATTCTCCATACCTCATCTCTGTATGCTTGCAGCCTTGGGTGCTTTGCTTGAAATGTTCTATTTACTTGCTGAATGATCAAATCAACATCTCCAAACACCTTTAGGTTCCTGATTCCTCTGTCTTTTGCTGCGTTAAGGCCCAATATCAGAGCCTCATACTCTGCTATATTGTTGGTGACTTGAAAAGCCAGCCTAAAAGACAAATGTGTGATTTCTTGTTCTGGAGATACCAGCACCACCCCTGCTCCTGCAGTCTCCCTGGAACATGCTCCATCAAAGAACATTTCCCAAACCTGACTTCCTTGCTCTTCTTCGGCCTGAAATATTGGCTTCCTGATCTACATTGAGGCCTTCTGAGATTCTTCTATTTGGAGGATACATGCTCCAAAATTGGTGTCCACAGCATAAATGGGATGATTGGATGGATTCTTTTCATCACTGATGATGTATGCCAACTGTGCTTCTTTGTAAAATCTCTTGCTTTCTCCTCCAAAAACTGAGACAGTGGCATAAGATAGATCATTCTGTAATGTCCCACCTAATCTCTTAATCCATCCCCTGGACAGCAGCATGCCAAACTTGGGAGGGACATCTGCTACTACAATATCCATCATCATACTCTTCATGGGTAGCTGAGTTAGGGTAATGGCCAGGTCTTTGATCAATCCTAGGTGTTATCACTCAGGTTGTTCCCTTTGACTCCCAAGGGAATACGACCGAGGTAACCACAAGCCAATCTTTGGACTGCAGGTCCTAGCCTACTTGCAATCAGAGAGGGCTCTCTCTTTATAATTTAACTTTGTTGATGATGATTTTAGGCTAGTTATTGGGTTTAAGGGGTTTTGTCTTGATTTTGGTGGGAAGGATGATGCTTTCAAGTAGAGAGGCAGGGATAGCATGAAATTTTTAGAACCATTGGGCGTCGAGTCAAGGAGTAGGACTCCTGGTGCGTTTTCTTGGTCACAAGAAAGGAATATGGAGCAAGCTAGCTGCACATGAAATAATGATTCAAGCTTAAAAGGATGGAATGAGGGCTAAGGAATGAGAGGCAGTTAAGAATCTCTCGTTCATCTTAACAGAGGGAAGGCGAATGAGCTCTATCTAGGAGCAGTGAAGAATCCCTAGATAATTGTCAAACATGAGTGAATTAGGGGCAATATGAGCCACAGGGAATTCATATTCATTACTAATCCAGATGAAAACATAAAGAAACAACAGAAATTGAGCATAGAGGGCAATTAAACCAAGTCTAAACTATTCATTCTTTATGCTATTTTAGATGGTATATCAATGGAAAACAAAGGTAGGAAACACTTATTGAGTCATGTTGCAGCACAAGAATTCCGTATTCATCCTTCAACCATTAGACACACAACAAACATTCATTCCTCCAAGCTTTTGAGCAGTCTTTGATTAAGTAAAACATTAACTATATAGAGCGAGTCTCTCTTTGAGCTATACAACCAACCAACCCCCTAAACAGTAAATTAGGGTGGTTTTATAAGTAAAATATCTACAAAAATCAGATCATAGACAGATCTGCTGTAATAAGTGTCTTTAACCTAACATATGTCTGAAATAAATGCAACAAATATCTATCTAATGTTTTGGGGGCAACTGCCTCAAAAAACGAGTAACTATGGTGTCCTTTGGAGTTCTGTGCTGGCATTTGGCCATAACTGTGCTTCGATCTCTGATCCATTGCTGTTCAGTGGCTTTAAATGCTTTAACTGTGATCGGAGAGCCTTGATGGTCTTTCACCGCTTTCTTTGACTTTGTTGGAGGCCATTCAATGTTCACCTGCTTTGGGAAATAAAGATTTCCATTAAAAACATTTAAGATACTCTTCACCACTTCCTTGATATGCTTTGGCACTGAATGTGCGCCTTTTCTCACCGTTGATACTCTTTAAACTGTCCCATCGACCTCTTATGGCTGCTGTTTGGCCCTCTGTTGCTTTAAAAACTGTCTTTCCCCCTTTCTGAATCCTGCGCGAAGAAATTCTTGTCATTTTGCGACTTTCGGGCCTGCTGGTGGCCGAGCCATGAAAGGGCTTTCCATTTTGGCATATTTCCCTTAGTGATGCGCGATTAGCGCTAATCGCGCATCAAAAACTGCCTTAGTTTTTCATTCCGAGCATCTGTTGGTACAGATTTCGCGCTTCGCGCCCTTTTTGATGATGATGTCAGCATGACGTCAGCGGTGGGTCCCAGTACGGCGGTGACGTGGCAGGGTGATGTCAGCAGGGTGACGTGAGCAGTACGGCCGGGTGACGTGGCGGTACAGTGGTAGTGATGTGGCAATGACGTGGCAAGGACACGGTGGCAGGAGCACAGGATGATGACGTTAGCATGATGTGGCGCTGACGTAGGAGGGGGGAAGGCGGTATCTGGTTTCATGTCGCACCGCTTTTATGCAGAAGCGGTTTTGGAGGAGGAGGCTCCGCCACAGTCGAGAGGGTGGCGCATGGCGGGAGTATGACGGGAAAACCACCCATCTCCCGGACGCTAACCATCGACAGCTTCGGAGATGAAAAGACTCGCCCACTGTAGATCTTGGGCGCATCAGATCGGACAGTCGGCGGCCACGATCAAAACGGCGGAAGGATAGATAGGGCGCCCGCGCACTTTTATTAATTGTTTTAATCTGGCGGGGGGAAAACTTTAGGAAAGTGGGTTTTGGGTTATATACAAGTGGGGTGAAATATATTTACATGCATGACTTTAGGATAAGGGCGGGAAATGAGTATTGTAGGGTTAGGACTTAGGGGAAATGGTTATTAGTGTGACCAAATGTCAGACTAATTCCAGGTTAGGACACGGAAGGGTTAGTAGGAGCCCCAGATGGACTACTATTTCCCGGACTTGATAAATATGGCTATAATGCCAAGGGGAGGGGAATATGTAATATTTTTGGGATTTTATATAGTTTTTGTACAATAGGGGATAAGGAAATGATATAGGGAGCTAGATAATAGAGTTAGGAGTTAATATGAATTTGTGAGGTGAAGTGTAGGGGAGAGGCTAAGTTTGTGAACTGAAACTTAGACATAAGAAGTGCATGGACTGTGGAGACATGATTTTACACAAGAAATGTGGCTTCTTGTCACTGAAGAGAGTCGAAGCTTGACTTGGTGCTTTACAAAAATGAAGTGATAACAAGACTGGTTGGGCAGATCCCAAGGTCGTCAAGGGGATGTTAGTAAGTGATTTGGGGAATAAGAAGAAGGGGGAGTTAGACATGCCTCGCTTGAGCTCCTCCAAATGAAAAAGTGCCCTACATATGTGATCTGAAGTAAAATATCACTTTGAAACACAAAATTGTTCACAAATCAACATTCTGCAACCTCAAAACTACCTACCCAACCTACTTACCTAACATTTTTTCTTCTTTTTGGTTCGGGTGCACTTGAACTTGCAAACCCTGATTATCCTTTTTTCTTTTGACTACCCTCCTATCTAAATCAATCCTTATTTTTGCCAGGGCTCAGATTAAGCTGATGAGCACCCAAGATTCTCTACCTATCTACAAATTTGCCAAGATTAAGCTGTTTGGACAAATATTCATTCTCTATATTCTAAAACAAGCAATTGAAACCTAGGGAGCCCAAGATTGAGTTGTTTGGCCTTCCCTTAACTGAAAAAACTCTTCAAAAAGTGGAATAACTCACCAAAATTGGGATACAACAGTGGCATTTAGACTAGCACACTTTCATGGCCTCTTCTTTGGCCTCTTAAGGAAATATGGAACATTGCAGCCTGCAAAGTATGACATATTTGGCATGTACAAATGTCAATCATGAAAGATGAACACCTGTTGCAACAGGAGGCTAACAGTGGCTCCACTTGGGGATGGCTTTTCCTTGTGAAAAGCCAAGAACAACAGGTCAGACTGCCTTGATCTTCTATTGTTGCTGTGGACTGAAAAATTTCTTTGTGCTGGCTGCTAAAGTGTGAAACTTTGAGATATGAGTAGCCCTCTCCTCAACTGAAATATTGTGGAATACATAGCACCGCCTGCTTTCTTTTGCGTGCTTGATATTATATACAGTGTTGCTTGAGCATTGCCTTTGAATAGATCCAAAACATGGATCAAAAACTGATGTATTTCCCTTAGCCTCTGTTATAGAAATAGTTGCTGATGTGAAACTAAAAAATGATCCTCTCTTATTTATACTGTTTGACTGAAGACTGCAAGCTGCAAACAGTTTCTTTTTACCATGAATTGCTGTGATATGACAACACTACTCTTGCTGTTTTGCTGAGATTAATGCAGAGACAGAGCTTTTTTAAAAATGGAATACTTGCATTGGCTGTGTCTTCACAAACTTTGCTGCTGCTCCTCTAACCCTCAGACTGCTTATACAACAATAAAAACAA
This sequence comes from Pinus tabuliformis, assembly GCA_031772625.1. Classification (NCBI taxonomy): domain Eukaryota; kingdom Viridiplantae; phylum Streptophyta; class Pinopsida; order Pinales; family Pinaceae; genus Pinus; species Pinus tabuliformis. The sequence goes on along the minus strand of CM062808.1, from coordinate 955,138,694 downwards.
AGAGCTGATATATACAAATATCAATGTACAAAGAGATATATACAGAGCTGCATTGTATCCCTTAAAAGGGATCATGGTAATGTTTTAACATTTGGCCATTAACAGGGCCTTCCTCAGCAGTGCCGCCCTCTATAGATTTGAAGAAATATGTGTTATTTCCCTGAACAACAGAAATAACAAATGGACCTTTCCATAAAAAATCAAATTTTGCATGTTTTCCCTTGTCTTCTCTTCGTGAGTCCCACCTTAGAACTTTGTCACCAATGTAGAAATCCTCAGCCTTAGCTCTCTTATCAAACATCTTTTTGAGCTTCTCTTGCAAAATTTGAGCTCTGTCATAAACTTGTTCTTTTGTTTGCTGAAGATGAATGGTCTGGTTTATTCTTCGTTGAACATCATTTGGTTTAGCTTGGATCTCTTGTAACAAATTGATAGTAGGGATGCCCAAGGATGAAGGAAATCTGGCATCCATGCCATATACTAGCTCATAAGGGCTCATCCCAATGGATTTCTTTGTTGAAAGTCTGTCTGCCCATAGGGCATTTGTGAGATTTTTGTGCCAGTTATTTTTGTTTTCTTCCAGCACTTTCTTTATGATGTTGATGAGGCTTTTGTTGGATGATTTGGCCAAGCCATTGCCTTGAGGGTAATAGGCTGTGGAATGGCCCAAGGTAATGTGAAATTTATGGCAAAAATTGATCATCTTTTTGGATTTGAAGGCAGCGGCGTTGTCAATAATGATATTCTCAGGGTAGCCAAATCTAGAAAGGATATTGCACTCAAGGAATTGGATAATGATGGAGTCATTGGCCTGTCTACATGGAATGGCTTCAATCCACTTAGTGAAATAGTCGGTGGCTGTTAGAATCCACTTATGCTGGCCCGAGGAAGAGGGGTGTATTTCTCCAATGAAGTCAAGACCCCATTGTTGAAAAGGTTTCTCAGTTGAGATGGGCTTAAGAGGCAAAGGTAACAACTTTCTTTTGCCCTCAAAGATTTGGCATTTATGACATGAGATAGCAAACTTCTTTACATCTGAAAACAAAGAGGGCCAATAGAAACCAGCCCTTAGAATTTTATCAGCAGTGGACTTCCAATATAGATGTCCTCCACAGTCCCCTGCATGGAATTCTTTCATGACATTGTTAGTTTCATTCATGGTTAAACAATTAAGCAATATGCCTTCATGATTTTTCCAAAATAAAGCACCATCTATGACACAAAACTTTGAAGCCTTCATCTTTAAAAATCTTTTCTTGGTTCTGGACAATCCCGGGGGAGCAAACAAGTTTAACAATACAAAGCATATATCAACGTACCATGGAGATTGCAAAAAGGTTTCACTGATCTGTGGAGTCGCCAGCTCCTGTTCATTGTCCAGTTGGTTAATGTCTAAGGCTTGAAAGTTTGTTTCGGACATCAGTTTGGCTAAACCTTGTCCCTTTATGAGCTTGGTTGGTTTTATTTCTATGTCATACTCAAGGATGTTAGCAATCCACTTACCTCTTTTGCCTTCTAACCCCTCTTGGGTTAATATGTCTTTTACAACAACATTTGGGACATAGGCAATCACATGTGAATATAAAATGTAAACTCGGAAATCTTTGATTGCTTTAACAAGGGCATAGGCCTGCTTCTCCATGATTTGGTATTTCAAAGGGGCATCTCTTAAGGCTCGGTTGAAAAATGCAATTGGCTTTTCAGCTCCTTGATCATCCTTTTGCAAAAGGACAGCAGCTATGGTGTGCTCAGATGCAAATGAAAATATGATGAAGTCCCTATCAAATTGTGGACTTGTGAGGACTGGGGCTTGGGTTAAGGCAGATTTGATACTCTCAAAGGCTTATTTGGTTTCAAGAGACCATTTTACCTTGGCATCCTTTTTTAACATGTTTCTTAACAGTCTTATCAGCTCGGCTAGATTTGGGATAAATCTCTTTAGGAAATTGATATTTCCAAGGAATGCTTGCAACTCTTTTATGTTTCTTGGATATGGGATTTGGAGGATGGCTTGGACCCTTTCAAGATCAATTCTAATCTCGTCCTTTGATATGATATGGCCAAGAAGTTTGCCTTCTTCAAGGCCAAAGAGAGACTTCTTGGGGTTCAAGGAAATGCCATATTTCCTACATGTCATGAATATTTGCCTCAAATGTTTTAGGTGCTCTTGATCAGATTTGGAGAAAGGGGTTAAGTCATCGAGGTAGACAACTAGGAAATCATGTATTTCCTTGGCAAACGCAATATCCATTGCCCTTTGAAAGGTAGCACCAGCGTTTTTAAGTCCGAAAGGCATCTTCACATACTTAAATGTTCCCCACGATGTGGTAAAGGCTATCTTGTCTTGGTCATCCGGGTGAACCAGTATTTGATTGAAACCTGAAAAGCCATCTAGCAAAGAGATTCTAGATGACCCCACTACTCTCTGTAGGATGTGACCCATTTTTGGCAAGGGGTAGTGGTCTTTTAGGGAGACTTGGTTTAAATTTCTTAGGTCTACACATAGCCTAATCTCACCTATCTTTTTTCTTGTGGGAACAAGGTTGGATACCCATTCAGAAAATCTGATGGGTGCTATGATACCTGCTTCAAACATTCTTTTCACTTCCTTTTCAATCAAAGGGAGAAGCATAGGATTGATTCTCCTCAGTTTCCGTTTGAAGGGATTTTGGTTTGGTTTTAAGGGAATGGTGTGTTGGATCACTGAGGTGTCATAGGACTTCAAGTCCTCAGAACTCCAAGCAAATACATCTTGGAGCTCTTTGAACAAATCAACATATTTGGGCTTTTGATCGGGTGGCAAAGATTGAGATCGTTTGATCATTTTGGGCTTCTCTGCTGTCCCAATGTTGTGTTCTTCTATAGCAGCGTTTAAGGGCTGCATTTTTGGCTTTTTGGGCACATCATTTGCATCAAACATATCTTCTAACGGAGTGAGGCCAACAGGGAGAAAGTTATCCTTTAGATCAACAATCTTGGCCTCTGTTTCTGCTATTTCCTCCAAATGCATCTGTTTCAGCTCTTCTATGCTTGCATTGTCAAAAACAGTTGGGTTCAACATTTGTTTGGCTATTACAGTTGTTACAGCCTGCTGATTTTCATTTGTTTGCTGTTGTTCATCCGTCATAGCATCCATGTCAATGTTAATATTTGAAAACTCATGCTCAAGAGTGAAGAAGTTGTTAATCTGGGCATCATTTTCAAACACTTTCCAATCTTTAACATTATTTGGGATAACAGGCCTATGTTTTATCTCAGCAGTGAAATGGTGATTTGGCTCAAAAGGAAGCTTGCATGTACTAGCAAAAGTGGCTAGGCTGTGTGCATGAATGTTATGATCTCTTGAAATCTTGGCAAGCTTGGATTCAGTGAATGTATTGAGTATATTAGTGGCAGCAGTCCTATAGGCCCTCATTCTATTGTCATTGCTAACAAAGTTGCCTTTCATTTGTTGTATGATTAAATCAGAGTCACCTAGGATGGACACTTTTGCAGCTCCTAGAGCTTTGAGCAGTTTAAGGCCTAAAAGGAGAGCCTCATACTCTACCATGTTATTGGTGCATTTGAAATTTGGTCTGTAGGCATGGCCTTCTGCATGATTGTTATGAGTATTGTGAATCCATACACCAGCCCCTACTCCTAACTTGTTGACAGAGCCATCAAACTCTAAATACCATGTGATTTCTTGCTTGTGGTTAGTATCAAGAGTTTCAGTCATTCTTACAGTGGGCAGATTTGAAATTTCTGTTTGGGGAGGTTCTTCTTGTATGCTGGTTGCATCTGTTGTTTTGACAGTTTCATCAGTATGAGCAACTGATTCTTCATTGATGTGTGTGTCCAGTTCTAAAGCCAACAGCTTGTCATCAGTGGGAGGACTTGTTTCATCATTAAATAAAATAAAAGAATCCATATCAGAATGGATTGAGTGAATAGGAAAATTTTGGGGCTTGTCCTCACTAGTTACCACATATTTCATCAGTGTTTCTCTATATAGTCTCTTTGGTTGCCCAAAGACAGATATAGTGGCATAAGAGAGGTCTAATTGGAGGGATCCTTGGAGTTTTGTCCCCAAGATCTTGATAATAGCATGCCATACTTTGGTGGAATGTCAACAACCACCACATCCATGAGGATTGTCTTGTTTGGATATTGGACTAAGGAGACACATAAGTCTTTGATTAAGCCTAAACACTTGCCCTGACTTGAGTCAAAGGAAAATAAGTCTTTGTAGGGTCTTGTAACATCAAGGTTTAGCTTCTCCATTACAGCTTTGGGCATAAGGTTGTGTGAGGCACCTGAGTCAAACATAGCATTGTGCAAGTCTTTGTCGTGTATATGTAAACTGACATAAAAGGGTAAAACAGATCCATATGTTGATTTTCTATTAACTTCTGGACCAAACAGCAGTTTAGGGGTATCATCTAGAACATTCACATCATCCTTGACTTCTGGCATTTGAAGTGATCTTTGAATTTGTTGCCTATACACATCATGTCTGGCAAGTTCCGAGAGGGGGATAGATATCTTCAATTTACCTATTTCTGCCTCTAAATTGAATGATTTTTCAGATTGGGTTTTAGTATTGTGAGAGGCAGGCTTCCCTTTTTCCATTGGAGTATCAGCAATTTTGTCTTGTTTATCAGCGTTATGGGAAGTGATTGCTTGCGGTTTTTCAGTTTTAGGAAGGCTTTTTGGAACGTTGTTCAAATTCTCTTTCGAGGAAGAAGGTGGCAGAGGCTGATCATTAGAGGACTGCATGTCTGGGACATCCTCTATGGTGACATCCTTTGGATTAGGGACTGTTTTATCAGCAGTTTCTATGAGGGCAACCTTTTCTTTGATCTTCTTCGGTTGCTTGATATCATTTGGTTTAACCTTTTCGGGCACATCTATGGTTCTTGTCCTCAGCTTATATTATTTGTGGACCTCATAAACAGCTAAATCATAACCTTGTTTAAAGTCAAAAGACTCACCAGACTTAGTTTGAAATTGATTAAAGTCATGCTCATCTCGGTCTGCTTGGGTTAGGAAAATTTGTTGCTCAGCCTTCAAATCCACCAAATTCATGTGAGTGTCCTCTGTGGGCTCCCTAGATGTAGATGCTTCAGCATAATTTTCATGAAAAGGAGGCCTTACATCATGGTCTGGGCTAGACCTACCAACATTTGTGTTCTGAGTTTTTCAGAAATTTGGGTTCCTTATGGTATTAGGTTGTTGTCCATCCCATGATGATTTCCTCTCAACACTCTCTACTCTATCTCCCAGCCTGTGCATGCCACTAATAATAGCATCCAGCTTTTGATCTAAGGCTGAGGGTTCCTCTTTAAAGGTTGTTCTTCTCTCAGTTCTAGCTCTGTTTCTTTTGGCAATTAGATTTGCCTCTATGCTAACAACAACATTTTTCATGTCTGCAAGGGTTTGAGGGGCTCTTTCCCTTAACTGATAAGCCATGTCAGTATCAAAACCATCAGGGAATTTATACAAAGCAAGATCAGGTGGAGGTCTTAAGTTTTGTGGTATTGCATTATAAACATTATTGAATCTTGCACAATAGTCCAAGACAGACTCTTGAGGGCCTCTTTTGATGGTGTCATATTCAGATAATATGTGCAAGAGGTCTTTCTTTTTCTCCCATATATTGATAAATGAATGGTATAAGGCTTCTGGGTCTGCTATGGAATTGACTGTGAGTGCTCTAAACCAAGTCCTGACATCACCTGTCAAACTTTGGACGAAAATCTTCATTCTCATGCTATCATCATCTATCTCGTAGTTCTCAAAATAGTCTTGCATCTTCTTGGTATGCTGAAGGGCTATGCAAGAACCAGTTCCATCAAAATATGTGATTTTAGTTTGATAATCCTGAGGCATAGCCCCGAGATTTGCAGGTAATTGCAGGGGTGCATATCTATTAGCCATGTTCACAGGGATAAGTGGAACAACAGGGACAGCTGGAACAACTGTAACAACAGCGGTAATGGGAGTATGTGCAGTGAATGGAGGTGTGGAAGGAGTGCTTTGAGAGGTGGACGATGAACAAGGGGATGTAGGGGTTGACCGAAATAAAACTTTGACAGGGGTTGGAACACAGCTTGGCTGAACCGTTTCAGGGCTAAAATCAACAAAATCTTCTCTTTGCTCTAGCTTCCTGAGGTTCCTTGGGATTAAATTCAGATTTTCAAAAGCAGCTGGGGGGTTTGGGTCTGGATTTGACCTTGTATAACGTGAGTTCCTTTTGGGAGCCAGATTCTGAATTTTTTTTGGTATTTTCTATGAATGTTTTTAGAATTAGCAAGGAACTAATCAAATTTTGGAATAGCTATCTATAGCTTAAAACTAGCATGAAGATTGACTGAAGCAGCTTTTATTTACTCCTGTAAATGCAAAGCAAGAACAGTTTCAAAGGCTCCCTGGCTAACATTCAGGCTTCATCTGTAGTTTTAAGGAATATACAGCAATTGGGAAATTCATTGGTCCCTAGTGGAGCTTTCCAACTTGATTTGTGAAATTAACTGAGGATGGTCCCCAATGGAGTCGCCATTATGTTATCACTCAGGTTGTTCCCTTTGACTCCCAAGGGAATATGACCGAGGTAACCACAAACCAATCTTTGGACTGTAGGTCCTAGCCTACCTACAATCAGAGAGGGCTCTCTCTTTATGATTTAACTTTGTTGATGATGATTTTAGGCTAGTTATTGGGTTTAAGGGGTTTTGTCTTGATTTTGGTGGGAAGGATGATGCTTTCAAGTAGAGAGGCAGGGATAGCATGAAAGTTTTAGAACCATTGGGCGTGGAGTCAAGGAGTAGGACTGCTGGTGTGTTTTCTTGGTCACAAGAAAGGAATATGGAGCAAGCTAGCTGCACATGAAATAATGTTTCAAGCTTAAAAGGATGGAATGAGGGCTAAGGAATGAGAGGGAGTTAAGAATCTCTCGTTCAGCTTAACAGAAGGAAGGCGAATGAGCTCTATCTAGGAGTAGTGAAGAATCCCTAGATAATTGTCAAACATGAGTGAATTAGGGGAAATATGAGCCACAGGGAATTCATATTCATTACTAATCCAGATGAAAACATAAAGAAACAACAGAAATTGAGCATAGAGGGAAATTAAACCAAGTCTAAACTATTCATTCTTTATGCTATTTTAGATGGTATATCAATGGAAAACAAAGGTAGGAAACACTTATTGAGTCATGTTGCAGAACAATAATTCCGTATTCATCCTTCAACCATTAGACACACAGAAAACATTCATTCCTCCAAGATTTTGAGCAGTCTTTGATTAAGTAAAACATTAAGTATACAGAGCGAGTCTCTCTTGGAGCTATACAACCAACCAACCCCCTAAACAATAAATTAGGGTGGTTTTATAAGTAAAATATCTACAAAAATCAGATCATAGACAGATCTGCTGTAATAAGTGTCTTTAACCTAACATATGTCTGAAATAAATGCAACAAATATCTATCTAATGTGCTGGGGGCAACCGCCTCAAAAAACGAGTAACTATGGTGTCCTTTGGAGCTATGTGCTGGCGTTTGGCCATAATTGTGCTTCAATCTCTGATCCATTACTGTTCGGTGGCTTTAAATGCTTTAACTATGATCGGAGAGCCTTGATGGGCTTTCACCACTTTCTTTGACTTTGTTGGAGGCCATTCAATGTTCACCTGCTTTGGGAAATAAATATTTCCATTAAAAACATTTAACTGATACTCTTCGCCGCTTCCTTGATATGCTTTGGCACTAAATGTGCGCCTTTTCTCACTGCTGATACTCTTTAAATTGTCCCATCGGCCTCTTATGGCTGCTGTTCGGCCCTCTGTTGCTTTAAAAACTATCTTTCCCCCTTTCTGAATCCTGCGCGAAGAAATGCTTGTCATTTTGCGACTTTCGGGCCTGCTGGTGGCCGAGCCATGAAAGGGCTTTCCATTTTGGCCTATTTCCCTTAGCGATGCATGATTAGCGCTAATCGCGCATCAAAAACTGCCTCAGTTTTTCATTCCGGGCATCTGTTGGTGCATATTTCGCGCTTCACGCCCTTTTTGATGATGATGTCAACATGACGTCAGCGGTGTGTCCCAGTACGACGGTGACGTGGCAAGGTGACTTCAGTAGGGTGACGTGAGCAGTACGGCTGGGTGACGTGGCGGTACGGTGGCAGCGACGTGGCAAGGACACGGTGGCAGGAGGCCGACGCAGGATGATGATGTCAGCATGACGTGGCACTGACGCAGGAGGGGGGAAGGCAGTATCCGGTTTCATGTCGCACCGCTTTTATGCAGAAGCGGTTTTGGGGGAGGAGGCTCCGCCACAGTCGAGAGGGTGACGCGTGGCGGGAGTACGATGGGAAAACCGCCCATCTCCTAGACGCTAACCATCGACAGCTTCAGAGATGAAAAGACCCACCCACCGTAGATCTTGGGCGCATCAGATCGGATGGTCGGCGGCACGATCAAAACGACGGAAGGATAGATAGGGCGCCCGCGGCGCTTTTATTAATTGTTTTAATCTGGCGGGGGCAAAACTTTAGGAATGTGGGTTTTGGGTTATATACAAGCGAGGTAAAATATATTTACATGCATGACCTTAGGATAAGGGCGGGAAATGAGTATTGTAGGGTTAGGACTTAGGGGAAATGGTTATTAGTTTGACCAGATGTCAGACTAACTCCAGGTTAGGACACGAAAGGGTTAGTAGGAGCCCCAGATGGACCATTATTTCCCGGACTTGATAAATATGGCTATAAATGCCAAGGGGAGGGCAATATGTAATATTTTTGGGATTTTATATAGTTTTTGTACAATAGGGGATAAGGAAATGACATAGGGAGCTAGATAATAGAGTTAGGAGTTAATATGAATTTGTGAGGTGAAGTGTAGGGGAGAGGCTAAGTTTGTGAACTGAAACTTAGACATAAGAAGTGCATGGACTGTGGAGACATGATTTTACACAAGAAATGTGGCTTCTTGTCACTGAAGAGAGTCAAAGCTTGACTTGGTGCTTTACAAAAATGAAGTGATAACAGGACTGGTTGGGTAGATCCCAAGGTCGTCAAGGGGATGTTAGTAAGTGATTTGGGGAATAAGAAGAAGGGGCCTCGCTTGAGCTCCTCCAAATGAAAAACTGCCCTACATATGTGATCTGAAGTAAAATATCACTTTGAAACACAAAATTGATCACAAATCAACATTCTGCAACCTCAAAAATACCTACCCAGCCTACTTACCTAACATTTTTTCTTATTTTTGGTTCGGGTGCACTTGAACTTGAAAACCATGATTATCCTTTTTTCTTTTGACTGCCCTCCTATCTAAATCAATCCTTATTTCTGCCGGGGCTCAGATTAAGCTGATGAGCGCCCAAGATTCTCTACCTATCTACAAATTTGCCAAGATTAAGTTGTTTGGATAGATATTCATTCTCTATATTCTAAAACAATCAATTGAAACCTAGGGAGGCCAAGATTGAGCTATTTGGCCTTCCCTTAACTGAAAAAAACTCTTCAAAAAGTGGAATAACTCACCAAACTTGGGATACAACAGTGGCATTTAGACTAGCACACTTTCATGGCCTCTTCTTTGGCCTCTTAAGGAAATATGGAACATTGCATCCTGCAAAGTATGACATATTTGGCATGTACAAATGTCAATCATGAAATATGAAAACTTGTTGCAACAGGAGGCTAACACTAGGAATTTCACTTTCCTTGAATCAAAAGAGAATAAATCATGATATGGTCTAGTGATATCAAGGCCTAACTCTTCCATGAAAGCTTTAGGCATGAGATTGTGGCTGGCCCCTGTGTCCAACAGGCAATTGTGGAGGATTTTGTCATGAATGGTCAAGGAGACATAAAATGATGGAGAACTATTATCAGCAGGTTCAATCATGGGGCTAAGCACAATTGCAGGCTTGTTGTCTTGCAAATTGACAGAGTCGGTGGAGGTTTGTGTGGTTTCCAGCTCAAGAGCTTCAAGGATAGGATTTCTAAACACTTTACTCTTTACTAACCCTACTAGAAGCACAGATTATTTTATCTTCTGGAATTCTGATTCAAAGCTGAAAGAGGCAGGTAATTTATCAGAATCTCTTACCTCTTGAACTGGAGCTTTGAGGATGACTGGATCAACTACTGGTCTTCTCTATCTGATATTTTGTGCCTTCGTTTGGACAACAGCTCTTTGGGCAGGATTCTCTTTGACACTTTTTGCATTTGACCTCAGATTGTATCTTTGTTGCTCCTTAGTTTGTAGAACAACCTCTCTGTCCCACTCCTGACTGTCTTGTTCCTGCAGCAAGGATTCTTCATATGCAGCCAATGTCAAAAAGGCAACACTGCCTTTATCTTCCATGCAATGAATTTCATCCTCTTCTTCAAATTGTTCCTCCTCCATGACTACATTTAGGAAAGGAGCTTTAGCTTTCTGTTATTCATTTGGTTCTTTTCCCTTTTGAATGATTTGCAACTATTCATTTTCTCTTTTGAATGGATTTGTATTTCTTGGAGCAAATGTGTTCCGCTGCCTTGTCTTTCCTGAATTCTGCTCAACCTTCAGCTTAGATATTTCAGCAGCCAATGACTCTATCATCTTAGTCATTTTGTCTAATTTAGGTTTTGAAGATGAAGCAGAGGAAGAGGAAGCCTCACCTCTCTGCCTTCTTCTATTAGCATGTGTTTTGAGCTTTTCTGCAACCATAATATTAGATTCTACTTTTAGGGTTGCATCTTGCATATCCACTAGAGTGGCACATCTTCTTTCTCTCAATAACAGGCAGAAATCAGAGTCAAAAGCATTGGCATAGGTGAGTTTGGCAGAGGTGGGGGTAGGCTTTACCTCATCTAGTATCTTAATATACATACGATTGAATCTTTTATTAAAATTAGGCAATGATTCCCCATTTTCCCTCTCTAGGTTACCAAACTTAGTATGGTAATAGAGGAGATCCTTTCTATCTCCCCATTGTTTCAAAAATGCATCATCCAATGCTTCAATTCTTGTTATGGATCTATGGGGCAATTCTCTGAACCACTTCCTAGCCTCACCATCAAGGCTCTGGGCAAAAACTCTCATCCATACATCATCTTCACTGATATCTAGGTTATCTGCATAGTTATAAAAAGACTCAAGGTGTTCTTCAGCTATTACTCCCTCTGTACCAGTGAATTTAGGCATATCTTTTTGATACTCTCTAGCGGGCATGGCATTCAAAGGAACAGGCAAAACTAAAGGCCCATACCTAGCAGCTATGATTCTTTCCATCTTCGTAGGTGCTTGCTGGCCTGCCATGACTAGGATATGTGGAAGGATACTGATAGATTGAATGGTAGGAAGTGATGAAATAGATGATATAAATGAGGGGAATTGATGGACTGTATGGGAGACCTTCTTTGGACTGAGATCCAAAGGGGAACTAACTGAACAAGGAGCTCTATTAATCTCTAAAGGTGACTCTTTACTAACAATGTTAGGCTTTAGATCTTCAAACTGTATATTCTCAGCTATAACCTTATTTTTCGGAGATGCATAACTTTTCTTAGGCTTACCTGATCTTGATGCTCCTTTCTATGATGTTTTCTTCAACTTAACGATCTTCTCAGGGCTAGGCACTAGTTCAGTTGGTGATTTCTGAGGATTTCTTCGGGTATGTCTCACAAACTGAGCCAGGACTATACTTTGGAGTCACCGAAGGTTGGTCTTCCACCAGTGGAGTCGCTAGATAGATGATTACAACCAGAAATGTGCCCAGACTTTGTCTATCATCAAAATCTGGAACTGTGTCATTCTCCCAGGGAAGCTAAGCTTCCATCTCCTCTCCCCGGCAACAGCGCCAATCAATGTTATCACCCCAAGAAACTCTCCTAGGTTGTATCTCAGAGATGCTCAGGAACATTACAAACTCAACAAAAACGTTGGAAATGGATGAATGGAAGGAATGATGCTTGTTCAAGCCAGATAACCACTTCTACTATGCTTAACTCCAGACATGGGTGAACACCCCCAGACTACAAGGCTTTAGACCACCAATTAATCACAGTTTTAGGATTAGGTGGACATGGAGAATACTGACCACACCAGCAGATGCACAAGACCATGTGATGGCCAGCTGCAACCAGTGAAGAGGTCTGCAAATCTATTTCCTAATGCACAGACAGGATGATAGCTCTCTGGCACTAAATAAACAGAAACCTGCATAACACATTCAATGATACATACTAGATTCTAACACAGAGGTGGGATGACAGCCCCTATAATGCTAAAAATCAAGAGCACATGAACAAATGCATAATAGGCACAGCCTAGAACAGAGCAGAAATGGAAAGTGAGCAAGTAACATCAAAAGAAGCTTGTATTAGCTGAAAATGAAGACTAGACGCTGCAAGTATAACAATAGTTATAGTCTCCAGAAGTTGAACCTTACATCAAAACAACAACCATCAACCTTCATCACATCTCTCGTCTGGGTATATATAGAGTTTGTTTACAAAAAATGCTCTGCTATTCTATGCGTGGAGGAGTCATAATGGACCACCAACCGCTTTAACTTTCTAATAGAGTTTCTGATGCAATCTGCATGCTTTAATGAACAAAATTGGCCTTTTGAGATACTCTGCTGTCCTTCTTGAGCAGGTGGAATGTCGTATAAAGAATGCTCCATAACTGTTGAATGAATTCAACTACTCGAGGCATGTCCTTATCGTCCTCGGCCACTCTGTTTGTTGAATGCGGTGGTTGAAGATTAACTACGCAGAGTGCTGGTAGGTGATCGCCTTCGTCCTTTGGCAACACAGAACAATCAAGGGTGGTACGGGCAGTATGGCTGAGGCGTGAGTATGACGGGAACAATTATCGGCCATTGGATCACGCAGATGAACGGCTGAGATTGACTCGGAGATATACATCAAGAGGAAATGGGAGCGAACAAGTGTGAGCCATTGGATCTCGGGCGGGCAGATCCAACGGCTGTCGGGCGGATAACGTGCACGAGCGATAGCGAGCGGGGAACGGGCGATAAGCAGTATTCCCCGCACCGCTTACAAGAGTTAGGTGGTATTCGTACACAGGAGCATGATTGCAATAGGAGGGCGACACGTGGTAGATGGGACAGGGCCAAAACCGCTTTCCCTATTGGTTAATGCACGGTTAGGTTCGCGGGGTAAGTAGGAGCGACTGCTGTTGGATTGCAGTATATGCGATCGCACGGTGGAGGAAATAAATGGGATATAGTGCACAAGAAAAGGGTTATGGTGGCGGGGAAAAGTTGGTGAACGTGCATGGTCACACGAATACATTATACGGTTATATGATGGTTTAAGATCCACTCTCGGGGTTAAGAGCATTATATGGATTTTAACAAGTGACCCGGGAAATGGGGGTGAAAGGGAGACAGATGAGGCGGAGGGGAAGGTTAAAGTGACCAGTAAGGATCTCCTTTCAGCAAAACCAAGAATCGAGTGCTCCTCAGCTCCTTGAACTATAGCATAGCTAAAATTACCCTCCATACTACTCCTTCGCTCCACTACCATCTAATCTAATCCATCCAAATCCAATGACCCTCGACTATTTCAAGTACGCTCTCTATATGGGCATTACCCACCGAAAAGTGGTTTTCCACTGACTTCCCTTACTACGTGTCAAGCTCAGATCATTTCAGGTGACCCTTCCAAAAAATTCCTGCACTTCATAAGCGGTGTGATGAAAACCACCTTCCACAAAACGACAAAATGGTCACTGTTCACTTCGCGCCGTATTTTAAAAGGAAAACTGGTTTTCCTGTTTAAATGCCAAATGACCATTTTGTTACGTTTTCGCCTGTTTTCACAGTAAACCTTCCATATGCCTTTGCGACCACTAAAACCATCATTTAACCTTCCGATATGCTCTGGACTCCTTCCAATGTCCTTTCAAGCTCAAAAAATCCATTCACGACCGTCTCTGTCATGTTGTTTTTCTTAGTAGTTTCTGTGTTTTGCAGGTAAAGACCGTTGTTCCAGGCTTACAAAGAAAAAGCATACAAACAATTTTAAGACAAATACAAAGATCATATCATATTATTTTATCACGTGGCATAAAATCTAAAAGGACTTATTGTTGAAAAATACAGTAAGAACCTGAAAAGCATTGTAAAGGTAAAAGAATACAATAAAGGTTAATCAACAGGGTAAAATGATTTTCACAGAGTTTAAAGAGTATCAGATGAAAGAACAAATGAAGAATTAAACCACCGTGAAGGATACAAACAATAAAGCAACTTAAAAGGTGAAATATCAATCAACAAAGCTAGCATAACCTGAATAAAAGGGACAACAAGAAGCAGTTCAATAGCTGCCCCTATCTTCCTGCATGAAGATCTTTTCCTTTCCCAGAATAAATCTTAATCAGTTTTAGGATATTTCTAAGTTTTAATATTGTATAAATAACTCTCTTCTCGAGATGTTATGGGTTCAGAGTTCAAGATTCATAGTTTATTGCTTGTAAAGTCTTCACTGTTAATACTACTTTGAAACTGGAAGCCACCTTTGAAGGAAGCTTTTGCAGACACTTGATGTACTCAGTCTTTCTGGAACCTTAATACAAAGCAGAGGATTCTGAATCTATTTTTACATAGCTTTGTGTTATCCTGTAAGTTTTTCCAATTATCAATCATTGTGTTTTTCTTCATATGCTTATGACTTATAGAGATATCTAGTTAGGAAGAATTGTGTCTCAATTTATTCCTATAAGCTCCTGAAGTGATCATCTATTAAGAGAATGGATTAATGAACTGTTTGTTTAGCTAATCCCCTCTAATCAGTAAATCATCAACATCTTGTGTAAGCATTAAGTATAATGCCTTGAACCTTTGGAACGTAGTTTAGTAGGTTTTCCCACTTATGATTGTTCTGTTTTATAGTCTGGAAGCTGTGATAATCAATTTTTTTTTGTCTTCTACTCACCACTATTTTTGATCTATATCACTATGTAATGCTTTATAACAGCCCTTTGCTGAAGTATTAATATAACTCAAAGGATTAATTACTTTAATTCTACATCTGTCTTCATTCATTGGTCTTCCAAAAACTTAAACCAAAAACCCCAAAACAATTATTTTAGATGCTCTTGCATTGGTAGCTGACCTACTACTATCTCATAGCAACAACACATAGATTTATGATTGAGTTTCAATGATTGGTCAATGAAGATGTATTTGATGGTTGTAGTGCAGTGGTAATTGATTTTGAGCTTCAATGTTGATAATGGGTCTAGTATGAAAATTGGATGAAACGTGGCCTTCATATTATATTGTTGTGTACCAGGAGAATCCAGTCTGAAAATTTATGAAACGTGGTCCCTGGAGGAAGAAAGAAGGTTGTAGCCTTATGTAGGTCAGCGCCTACGTTCTAGTAAACATATCGGCTAGTACAAGAGCTAGGGGGTTGTAGCTCCCTTCCAGTAGAAGCTGGAGAACGAGAGAAGGTTGTAGCCTTCTACAGGTAGAAGCCTGTGTACTGGTATGAGTCTACACCAGTACAATGTTGTAAACATATTTTCTTATTATTAAAAGAAGACAGAGATGACAACAACAAGTGGTTTTTACGCACATTTGGTTTCCACCTTAAATCTTGGTGTTCATATGTGTTGCTTATGTGTGATGGTTCATTCTGTTATTAACTGCACATGGTTACTATTTAATGTTTAATAAAGTATCGATGCACAGGTTAAAGATCAACATATGATGAATTAACTGAATCATAAGTTTTTTGGATATACGTTGGTTTCCTTAAACACAGTTGCGTGTACACGTGGGTTACCTTCATTGAAGTAGCGTATATAAATTTGAGTATGAAAAGAAAAAGATTATTTACTTGACTAATACTGATTCACCCCCCCTCTCAGTATTATTTCCAACAAATGGTATCAGAGCAGGTCCTTTGGTAGAAGCTTGCTCACTTGAAGGAGATCAATAGAACAATGGGAAAGAAACTAAAGAAGAAAGCGTCTAAGAAGAAGAAGACATCTCAAAGGAACTATGACAGTGGGAGAGTCGACTGGGGATTATGTGGAAGCAACTCTTCAGATTCAGAATCACCTCAGAATGAAGATGAACAAACAAAAGAATTATCAAGTATGAACTTGTTAGCCTTTGGTGATACTTTTCTCTGTCCATTTGAATATGATGAAAGTGATAACGAAACAACTGAATTTTCTCTTATGGCTGAGAGAGAAAGATATCAAATAGAGTCAAAATTTAAAAGGCTCACAGACAAAATTAGAGATCAACAAGATCTATTGGACAAAAGGGAGTGTGCCTTCAAAGAAGAAGCTACCAAACTAAAAGCTCAACTAGAGGAAGGAAACAAGGAAAAGGAAGATCAATGTTAAAAGCTGTAGGATGAAGTAACATCATTAAAAAATGAAGTAAATAAAAGGAGCACAACAATCAAGAAAATCAAAGATAGATCTAGTTACTATGAAAGTCTTGAAGCTAAGATCCTCTCTCTAAAAGAAGATCTTGAAAAATCAAACAAGAAGAATAAAGAACTACTCCAAGCTCTTGAAGAACAAGAAAACAAAGTTCTTGAATTAAGGCAACAGATGGAAGAAGGAAGAAAATTTGAAGAAATCATGAAGAAACCGTATCTTGAAAAGGAAGAGCAACATCAAGTTGAGGTACATATCCTAAAAGGTAAATTAGGAGAAAAGGATAGGCTTTTACGATTTCAAGATAGTACTAAGATTTTGGATGATATTCTTAGTAGTCAAAGGTATCCTGTCATCAAAAATGGTCTTGGTTTTCATGAATCTATTGAAGGTGAATCTAGCTCACAAAGTGAGGCAAGGAACTCTAATGGAAAATTTGAAATGCTCAACAAGGAGATGAGAGGTCAAGAACCAAGGAAAGAAATTCTTCAAAGAAAATATTTTACTCCTAACTCTGGAAGTGATAGTCAGTTATTTCCTCAAATGAATAATGTTGAATGTTTTATATTTCATAATCTTGGACATGTTGCAGCGAGATGCAGAAGTAGAATGGTTCAAGACCATCACACAGAAAGATCATCAACTTCTAGGTACTTTAAGGGATATTGTTTTTCTTGCAATATGTTTGGCCACAAAACCATTAATTGCTATAGAAGAAATATGAAACATTTAAGATGTTATGCATGTAACAAGTTTGGACATATAGCAAAGGAATGCAGGAGAAAATTCCAGACACCATACTAAAAGGAGAAAACATCATCATCAAAGATATGGAAGAAGAAGGAAGTACAGTAAAAAAACTGTGGCATGGCACTGTGTACAGACATAATAAACTTAGGGGGAGCTGAAAGTGTGAAACTCCAATGTTCTAACTCTTATACACAAGTTCCATGAAGACAAGTCACATATATACGTGAGTTTGAAGCTACACAGTCGCGTATATGTTGGTTTGAATAAAATTGCAGTGGGACAGACTCAGAAAAACTGATTTGATATGATTAAGACGATTATCAGTTATCTTTTCTGTCGTAATGATGGATGACTACAGTCTGTGGATGTTATTTAGAAGTAATTTTGATCCCCACAAGTTGTTGATAACTTGATGTATATCCGATTGATGATGATGGCTTGATACTTCTTACTAATATATGCAATGATCAGATCTGACAGTGAACAAGTGGAACAGGTTCAAAGGGAGAACATGCTATACTTCTAATAAAGAATTGTTGGCTTTATGTTTAGAAAAATGATGATGATGCTTATGTAGCTAAATGATACATATTTCTATGTTACGGTTATGAGTTGCCCATGATATAATCTCAGATGATACTTGGGGTCACATAGTTGGTATTCAGATCAGATTTATGGATGATTGTGAATGACTTTTTGATGATGCATATAGTACATATATGTTGTTTACATGGTGATCTTCATAAGGACAAGGAGAAGTACAAATATTGAGTACACAACTTCATTATTTGATGATGAGCCACTCATTTCTTTTATGCTGTCGTCATCATGCCTTCAAAGATGCATAAAGTTCATATGGTGTAGTTATGATGCATGATTCCTATAGTTCTTGGCTCTCACATGGTTGAGGATTATTGTTGTTGATGATATCAAGAAATCTTGACAAATGACCATGAGCTCATGGTTTGCTAGATACATATTGCTATCTCTTTGATGGATATACAATATGCTAGATACATGGATGATTACTTAAGTTGCATATTGATAAATTTTGTTGGTTGGCCAAATGGTGTTATTGCAGGTCAAATGAAGACATAGCTATTTGAAGACATGGATATTCGAAGACATGGCTTACTTAGACACATAATGATGATGAGTTATTACCTTATGATGATAGATTGATACTCACATATGCTGATTATCATGGTTGATGCTTATCAGATGTGGGATATTCCCTAGTGATGATACATGGTTGATATATTAAGGCTTCTTGTGAAAGATCATGCAGTTCTTGATAATGATGTGATGACTATGGTGTTTTCACATATTATATGATGTGAATAATTTTGTGTTATTGCTATGAGATATGACACATGCTTAGTTGATTCATTGAAGGTTATGATAAGACTCTTTTTACTAAGGAAATGAAGCAAGTTGATCTTGATGAGATCAAGAGGATGATTTGATATCTATATGCTGCATACTTTGTCACAGATTGATGATATTTACACTATCATATCTTGGGAACTAATGATGGACATATATAGGTTGTTGGTCTAGATGCTATTGACAAATGCTTATGGAGTAGATCATACTTGGTGTATGATAGTTGTTGATGACTATCATGGTCTTCTTTAGATATTTGGTCTCTGTTATAAATGTCATGTATATCATTCGATGTAAAGGTAATATACAGACCCATGATGTAATAATTTGTCTTTGTCTGTTGTAGTCTTTTGATGAATTCCTTTTGATCATATGATGTAATTTGTAACCCCACTATGCATGGGAAGGATGATGTAATAATTGATATATTTCAGTCATATATATCCCCACTTGGTTGGATGGATAAGTCAAATTTGGTATATCCCCACTCGGTTCAGAGATAGATGTATGTATGAGTCATTGGTGATAGGAAGGTCATCCTCACTTAGTTGAGTTATAGAGTCATGTTAATCTTTTGGAAAAATATTTGCAAACTTTGCATGTGCTCAGGGGGAGCATGGATGATTTAGTGCATCTAAGCATGTACAAAAGGGGAGTTTAATCAGAGAATTTAGCATGTGCTTAAGGGGAGCATGATCAATGTTTATATTCAGTTGTTCAGATATGAAAGTATTCTTTTTGGTCAACCCTTTTCCCTTGATATCAAAGGGGGAGAATATCTTGGTCCGCCCTTTGCCCTTGATGTCAAGGGGGAGAGTATTTTGGTGTTGCTTGTTATCTCTAACAGTTTCTACAGCTTGCGGTAATCAACACCAACATGGTTTCCATCAAGTCCAAAGGGGGAGATTGTTGGCATTATGATGCATGTGTTGCACTTGATGGAAACCCACTTGTAGCAAAACAACTCACTTGTATCTGGTAGCTAGATGAATATACATAAGAGATATCAGATGTGATAGAATGCATGGCAATTGTGTTTATAGATGTGATAAAATGCAGGGCACTTCAAAGGAATCAGTTCAGAAGTAACGTACAATGGCAACTCTCTCAGATGAAAGATCACAGTAGAACAGGTTAAACAACAAAGAATTACAGATCAGACTACACAGAATGAAGAAAGAGAGGTATATGCAGGTTCACTTTGACCAAGCTGCGTAAACACACAGGTTCACTGACCAAAAGTAGCATATACATAAACACACACTTTCAGAGAAGGAAAAGTGCGTATACCTTGGAAAACTAAGTTTTTGGTCTGAGGTATTTGGTCCACGGTATTTTGATCCATGGTATTGGTCCAAGGTATCTGGTCCGAGGTATTGACCCTAGGTAATTGGTCCAAGGTATTGGTTCTAAGTGGTTTTGGTCCATGGTATTAAGAAAGGCCTAAAACTATAAAAGGAGGAGAAGATCATTAGGCAAAGTGTGCAAGGATTGAATATCTGATGAAGTGTGAGATCTAGTATGCAGGTTATCGGCTTATAGTGATTTGTTTGACCTGATCCAAGGATGAAACTTAGCGGTTGATGAAGGATAAGATCCAAAGATGGATTGGGATCTTAATGCTTGAAATGAATTATCATTATATGGTTTGATCATGTATAGTCTAGATCTGAATACTGATGCATGTGTTGTTCTGTAAATGTTATGATCTGGGTATGACTAAAGTCTAGAATATCTGCATCAATAATTACAAACATATACGCTGGTTGGCTTTGATAAAAGTGCGTATACACGCTAGTTCAACACATCTAAGTAGCGTATACATTATATAATATGATATTTGAAGTTACAGGTGGATCTGGTTGTTGTTGCAGAATTCTAGGTTCTGCTTTGTGTTCTGGTGACTGTAGTTTGATGTCCTAAACACCCTTGCTATCAGGGCCCTTCGAATTTCTGACACTGAACATTTGAATGAAGAAAAGAAGCATTTAGTCTCAACCTTTAAGAGTATAGGCTACAAAGAAAATGAGATTAAAAAAGCAATAGACAAAGCCGAGAGAAGGATGTTATCTCATGAACCTAAGGCCCAAGACCAACCTCAGTGTGGTAGGGTTTTTCTTCCTTATATTCATGGAGTTACAGATAAGATTTCTAAAATCCTCAGGAAGAAAAACATAAACATGCAATTCTCAGCACTTGGAACTATTAGGCAAGGTATGAGATCTGTCAAAGACAGTATCGATAGACATCAGCTTAAGGGAGTCTATAAAATAGATTGCTCATGTGGAAAAAGCTACATTGGTGAAACAGGTCGCTCCTTGCAGACGAGACTCAAGGAACATGGAGCTGATATTAAGAATGAAAGATCTCGTACTTCGGCCTTGGCAGAACACTCCTTAAAAACTAGGCACCATGTCTGCTTGGAAAACACCTCAATTATCGCAAGGGAAGAACAACATCACAAGCGAAAGATTAGAGAAGCTCTTGAAATTATCAAGCATTCGCATAATCTAAACAGAGACAATGGTATGGAGATTAGTGGAAGCTGGCTTCTCCTAAAAAAAAAATAAAAAAAAAAAATAAAATAAAAAATAAAAATAAAATAAAATAAATAAATAAAAATTAGGGTCACCAATACTTCTCAGGTTTAGTATTCGGTGGTAGAATTACCTCTCCCTTTCCTTTCCTAGTAGTTAGTAGCTTCGCTTTAATAATTTAGGTATAATAATAATAATAATTAGTTCATAATTAAACATTTACAATAGTTATTATGATAATAGCTTTCACTATTATCATTAGCTATTATTATAAATCAGGATTATTAAGTATTAATTAAAATCTATTAGTTAGTTAAAATATTAATTAAAATCTATTAATTAGTTAAAATATTTTAATTATTAATTTTAATTATAAAGCCCTGATATTAATTATCAATTAATAATACTAATTAATTATTAATTACTAATTATTTATTATTAATTATTTGTATTGACTCTTAATATTATAATATCAAAATTTTAATACAATAATTATTATTATTAATATTAGTACATTTCAAATAATTTTAACATTACACTAATAATCCTCTTAAAATAACTAAATAAATAAATAATAAATATTAATAATATTATTATTAATTAATATTATCATCATCATTATTATTATTATTATTATTAATATTAATTATTAGTTAATTAATAATAATATTAACAATCAATATTAATAATAATTATTATCTTAGATTAAAAATAACTAATTATTAATAATATTATAATACATTATTCTAGGATTATATTATTAATATTAATTATGATCAATATTAATAACATTAATATTATTTATTATTATTAATTATAATAATTATGATTATTTATAATAATAATATTAACAATGGATTCTAATATTAATTATTAGAACAAAAGTAATTTATTATTAATAAGATAATTAATTAATTAATACTAATTATGATAATGATCATAATAATAATTTATATTATTAAATTAGTTCATCAATAAATTAATCTAAAATTATTAAAATGGAAACCGACATTCATCTTAATTTACTCTCATCATTAATAAATCAAAATTATTCAAAATGATAGCCGACATTCTTTTCAAAATTCTCTCCTCATTACTATTAAATCTCTTAAATTAGCTCTTCTCCTATCAAGCATTCAAGAAGCCCTGATGATGGATCCCGGTTGGGATTTGAAACGTTGGCAGAAAAAGGTTCTTACTGTGGATTCCCTGGAAACTGAATCAAAAGATTTAAACCACAGAGGTCTTAAATCCAGAGTATACTAAATGTTCAGATTGATTGATTGTGATTTGCTTCAGTGACGATGGGCTTTCAGTGATTCAGTTGTGGGTGATTCATAGTGTTGTAGCATTTTTTTGGTTTTGATAAGATAGAATATTTGAAAAAATGTTAAGTTAGGATATGGACATAAAAATAGTGAATAAAATGTTAGTGAAAAATATTTTGTTGATAATGTCCATATCAATGAAAATGTTAGGTTAGATGTCCTAAAAAATGAAGACAAAAAGAAAATGTTAGGTTAGAAAGAAAAGAAAACAAATAAATTCTGAAAGTAAGCAAGTCTAAATGCCACTACTATTTTTTTGCAAAATAATGGTTGTGTGCAGCTTATCTTAAATGCCACAACCCATGACAGTCAAATAGTTTAATCTTGATTGCTTCATGCTTTAAATTTGATGTTATAGTTATATAATAAAGATCCGGCCAAATTGTTTAATCTTGGCAGATCAGTAGTTAGGTAAAGAATAATAAGGTGCTCATCAGTTTAATATGAGCCCTTGGAGGTTATAAGGGGAGGTTTAGATAGTTTGATTTTGTAAAATATAAGAAAGGAAAAGGGTTTGCTAGCTTAAATGCACCCATTAAGTGAAGAAAAAATCATAGGAAAAGCAAAGGGTAAGTAGAGAAAGGTTGCAAAAGTTTGATTATTCATTGGAATAAATGTACATTTATCATGTTTCACCATATGTTTCTATGTCCATGATGCAATTACACAAAGCAAATGAAGGTCTACTAAATCAGTTAATTAACTTCCCGTTCATATCCATTCATTCCTATATTTACTAATTACCCCTTTCCCCATCTTCATACAATTCATATTAATTCATTTTCCATAAAAACCCCTTTTCCTAAGGTCAAAACCCTTTTTGCATAGGAAAAGTGAAAAACCCATGTAAATCACTTTTTACCATGTAAAATCCCTTTTTACCCGAAAAACCCACAAAAGGTGTTTTAGCCTAAGTATTATGTATACATGAAAAGTAAATAAACCATGAAAAGGCATTATACTTAGTCTATTTTCCCTTTTCTGCCTATATTTTCCCTTTTCCACCTAATTTCCCTTTTCATGTGTATTTCCCCTTTTCCACTCATATTTTCATAGTAACATTAACTATAGTATTAAACCCCTAAAATCCTTTTCCCATGTATTATTAACTCCTTTAATAAAATATCTTGAAAACCTTAGTTTTATTAAAAAAACTATGTATATTCATATCACATCGCAATATTGGCAGATCGCAAGCCTTTCATATCAATGCACTATCCTCCAATTGCGATATGCGATCAACGATGGGCTCGAAATTGATGCTATATATATCATAATCTATCACCATATCGCATCCGACTCCATCGCAAGTCCTGGCTAATACAATAACCCTCCTCCATTGCAATCTCTGATTGCGATTGGGACCCAGACCCAGACCCGATCACATATCATATATTGTTTATTCCCACGTCGCGTCTGGCGCCTATCACATTCCTTTGCGATGGGCCGTCCTCCGCTAAACTTCGATTGCGATATGTGATTAGCTTGGACCCGATATTATATACACCCGCATTCATAAAATTTCAAGTCCGCCATATGCGTTTTGCAAAGAATTTCTTTGTTAAATCATTTTTTATGATTTAAACGAAGAAATAACTAAACCTTCGTTTAACCATAAAAACACTGCTAATATGGGTTTTAAGCCATAATACAGCCATTACCGCCATATTTAATCGTTCGTACCCTTCGTACTACTCCTTCGCTCCACTACCGTCCGATCTAATCCATCCAAATCCAACGGCCCTTGGTGATTTTGGGTAGGTTCTCTGTAAGAGCATTACCCACCCGAAAAGTGGTTTTCCATTGACTTCCCTTGCTACGTGTCAAGCTCAGATCATTTCGGGTGACCCTTCCCAAACCACCTGTGCTTCATAAGTAGCGCAATGAAAACCGCCTTCCGCAAAATGACAAAATGGTCACTGTTCACTTCGCGCTATATTTTAAAAGGAAAAATGTTTTTCCCGTTTAAACGCGAAAATGACCATTTTGCTATGTTTTCACCCATTTTCACAGTAAAATTCCATATGCCTTTGCGACCACTAAAGCCATCATTTGACCTTTTGATACGCTATGGACTCCTTCCAATGTCCTTTCAAGCTCAAAAAATCCATTCATGACCGTCTATGTCACATTGTTTTTCTTAATAGTTTCTGTGTTTTGCAGGTAAAGACCCTTGTTCCAGGCTTACAAAGAAAAAGAATACAAACAGTTTGAAGACAAATACAAAGATCATATTAGATTATTTTATCATGTGGCATAAAATCTAAAAGGATTTACTGTTGAAAAAAATAGTAAGAACCTAAAAAGCACTGTAAAGGTAAAAGAATACAGTAAAGGTTAATCAACAAGGTCAAATGATTTTCACAGAGTTTAAAGAGTATCAGATGAAAGAAAAAAATGAAGAAGTCAACCAGCGTGAAGGATAAAAACAATAAAGTAGCTTGAAAGGCGAAATATCAAACAACAAAGCCAGCACAACCTGAATAAAATGGACAACAAGAAGCAGTTCAATAGCTGCCCCTATCTTCTTGCATGAAGATCTTTTCCTTTCCTAAAATAAATCTTAATCAGTTTTAGGATATTTTTGAGTTTTACTATTGTATAAATAACTCTGTTCTCGAGATGTTATGGGTTCAGAGTTCAAGATTCATATTTTATTGCTTGTAAAGTCTTCACTGTTAATACTACCTTTGAAGGAAGATTTTGCAAACACTTGATGTACTCAGTCTTTCTGGAACCTTATACAAAGAAGAGGATTATGAATTTGGTTTTACACAGTTTTTTGTTATCCTATAAGTTTTTCCAGTTATTAATCATTGTGTTTTTATTCATATGCTTATGACTTATAGAGATATCTAGGTAGGAAGAATTGTGTCTCAATTTATTCCTATAAGCTCCTGAAGTGATAATCTATTAAGAGAATGGATTAATGAACTGTTTGTTTAGCTAATCCCCTCTAATCAGTAAATCATCAGCATCTTGTGTAAGAATTAAGTATAATGCCTTGAACCTTTGGAAAGTAGTTTAGTAGGTTTTCCCACTTATGATTGTTCTGTTTTACAGTTTGGAAACTGTGATAATCATATTTTTTGTTGTCTTCTACTCACCACTGTTTTTGATCTATATCACTATGTAATGCTTTATAGCAGCCATTTGCTGAAGTATTAATATAACCCAAAGGATTAATTACTTTAATTCTACATCTGTCTTCATTCATTGGTCTTCCAAAAACTTAAACCAAAAACCCCAAAACAATTATTTTAGATGCTCTTGCATTGGTAGCTGACCTAGTACTATCTCAGAGGAACAACACATAGATTTATGATTGAGTTTCAATGATTGGTTAATGCACATGTATTTGATGGTTGTAGTGCAGTGGTGATTGATTTTGAGCTTCAATGTTGATAATGGGTCCAATATGAAAATTGGATGAAACGTGGCCTTCATATTATATTTTTGTGTACCAGGAGAATCCAATCTGAAAACTTATGAAACGTGGTCCCTGGAGGAAGAAATAAGGTTGTAGCCTTATGTAGGTCGGCGCCTACATACTAGTAAACATTTCGGCTAATACAAGAGCTAGGGGGTTGTAGCTCCCTTCCAGTAGAAGCTGGAGAATGAGAGAAGGTTGTAACCTTCTGTAGGTAGAATCCTGCGTACTGGTATGAGTCTACACCAGTACAATGTTGTAAACATATTTTATTATTATTAAAAGAAGACAAAGACGAAAACAACAAGTGGTTTTCACCCACATTAGGTTTCCACCTTAAATCTTGGTGTTCATATGCAGGGAAAATTTTAAGAACCCCCCCTAAATTTATAAATATAATAAATGGGCGAATCTCCATGGTATATAGGAAAAATGGAAGGCGATTTTATCAATAATATAATATCTATATATAATTTTTTGGCGAATCTCTCACTAGCATGGCGAATATTTTACTCAATTATAAAATCTTGTAAGATCTTTGCGAGTCTTTCACTAAATAATAAAACTTTGTAAAGTCCTAGTGAATCTTAGCATAGGCTACATGCTGGTTTAATTCCCCCATTTAAATAGGCTACATTCCAGGTGAATACCATGGGTCAATACCATGTGCCATTTTGGTGAATACCATGGGTCAATACCATGTGCCATTTTTATTTTTATTAATTCTAATATTAGGGTTAATAATGGTTTTTGCATGGTATTAATAACAATCTAGTCCATGGTATTTGTCCCATAGTATTTTGGCCATAGGTTTCACCTAAATATAACTTGAGTGTTCGTAAATATAAGGTGACTTATGGAGTAAATATAAAAAAATGTTTTATTTGTTTACCATACCTCTCGTTTATTTATATTTTTATTAATTTACCATACCTCTTTTACAAATATGGTATTTGGCCCATAGGATTCACTTAAATAAAACCTCTTTCTTGAGCCTTCATAAATAGAACGAGGGTTATGGACTAAATGTAAAAAGATGTTTTATTTATTTACGATACGTCTAGTTTATTTATATGTTTATTTATTTACCATACCTTTTGAGTAACTATAAAAAGACGTTTTATTTATTTACCATACCTCAACTTTACTTATATTTTTATTTGTTTACACCCTTACATGTATATAAGGTGACTTATGGAGTAAATATAAAAAATGTTTTATTTATTTACCATACCTCTCATTTATTTATATTTTTATTAATTTACCATACCTCTTTTATAAATATGGTATTTGGCCCATAGGATTCACTTAAATAAAACCTATTCTTGAAAATGGGCGAATGGATTCACTTAAATAAAACCTATTCTTGAAAATGGGCGAATGGAAGGTTGTAAGTCCTAATTTCAAGGGCTAAATTTACCTTTTTTACCCTCTCCCTTAAAATAAGGTGGGCTATTTGAGGTGATTTGTAAAAATGTACTATGATACAAAATATTCGCCCACTAAAAATTTAAAACCCCTTAATTTCGCCAAAGGGCGAACATTTGCCCCTAAAATTATCCTTGTTCATATGTGTTGCTTATGTGTGATGGTTCATTCTGTTATTAATTGCACATGGTTACTGTTTAATGTTTAATAAAGTACTGATGCACAGATTAAAGATCAACATATGATGAATTAACTGAATCATAAGTTTTTTGGATATACGCTGGTTTCCTTAAACACAGTTGCGTCTACACAGAGGTTACCTTCATTGAAGTAGCATATATAAATTTGAGTATGAAAAGAAAAAGATTATTTACTTGACTAAAACTGATTCACCCCCCCAGTATTATTTCCAACAATTGGTATCAGAGCAGGTCCTTTGGTAGAATCTTGATCACTTGAAGGAGATCCATAGAACAATGGGAAAGAAGCTAAAGAAGAAAGCATCTTAGAAGAAGAAGACGTCTCAAAAGAACTATGACAGTGTGAGAGTCCACTGGGGATTATGTGGAAGCAACTCTTCATATTCAAAATCACCTCAGAATGAAGATGAACAAACAAAAGAACTATCAGGTATGAACTTGTTATCCTCTGGTCATACTTTTATTTGTCCATTTGAAGATGATGAAAGTGATAATGAAACAACTGAATTTTCTCTTATGGGTGAGAGAGAAAGATATCAAATAGAGGTAGAATTTAAAAGGCTCACAGAAAAAATTAGAGATCAACAAGATCTATTGGACAAAAGGG
This sequence comes from Pinus tabuliformis, assembly GCA_031772625.1. Taxonomy (NCBI): domain Eukaryota; kingdom Viridiplantae; phylum Streptophyta; class Pinopsida; order Pinales; family Pinaceae; genus Pinus; species Pinus tabuliformis. The sequence goes on along the minus strand of CM062808.1, from coordinate 955,110,624 downwards.
AGTGTGCCTTCAAAGAAGAAGCTAGCAAACTAAAAGCTCAACTAGAGGAAAGAAATAAGGAAAAGGAAGATCAATTTAAAAAGCTACAAGATGAAGCGACATCATTAAAAAATGAAGTAAATAAAAGGAGCACAACAATAAAGAAACTCAAAGATAGATCAAGTTACTATGAAAGTCTTGAAGCTAAGATCCTCTATCTAAAAGAAGATCTTGAAAAATCAAACAAGTAGAATAAAGAACTACTCCAAGCTCTTGAAGAACAAGAAAACGAAGTTCTTGAATTAAGGCAACAGATGGAAGAAGGAAGAAAAGTTGAAGAAATCATGAAGAAGTAGTATCTTGAAAAGGAAGAGTAATATCAGGCTGAGGTAAATATCCTAAAAGGTAAATTAGAAGAAAAGGATAGCCTTTTACGATTTCAAGATAGTACTAAGATTTTGGATGATATTCTCAGTAGTCAAAGGTCTCCTGTCATTAAAATTGGTCTTGGTTTTCATGAATTTGTTGAAGGTGAATCTAGCTCACAAAGTGAGGCAAGGAACTCTAATGAAAAATCTGAAATTCTCAACAAGGAGATGAGAGGTCAACAACCAAGGAAAGAAATTCTTCAAAGAAAATCTTTTACTCCTAACTATGGAAGTGATAGTCAGTTATTTCCTCAAATGAATAATTTTGAATGTTTTATATGTCATAATATTGGACATGTTGCAGTGAGATGCGGAAGTCGAATGGTTCAAGACCATCACATAGAAAGATCATCAGCTTCCAGGTACTTTAAGGGATATTGTTTTTCTTGCAATATGTTTGGTCACAAAGCCATTAATTGCTATAGAAGAAATATGAAACATGTAAGATGTTATGCATGAAACAAGTTTGGACATATAACAAAGGAATGCAGGAGAAAACTTCAGACACCATACCAAAAGGAGAAAACATCATCATCAAAGATATGGAAGAAGAAGGAAGTACAATCAATGTGGCATGGCACCGTGTACAGACATAATAAACTTAGGGGGAGCTGAAAGTGTGAAACCCCAATGTTCTAACTCTCATACACAAGTTCCATGAAGACAAGTCGCGTATATATGTGATTTTGAAGCTACATAGTCACGTATATGTTGGTTTGAATAAAATCGCAGTGGGACAGACTCAGAAAAAATGATTTGATATGATTCAGATGATTATCAGTTATCTTTTTTGTCGTAATGATAGATGACTACAGTCTGTGGATGTTATTTAGAAGTAATTTTGATCCTCACAAGTTTTTGATAACTTGATGTATATCTGATTGATGATGATGCCTTGATACTTCTTATTGATATATGCAATGATCAGATCTGACAATGAACAGGTGGAACAGGTTCAGGGGGAGAACATGCTATACTTCTAATAAAGCATTGTTGGCATTATGTTTAGAAGTATTCAATGATGATGATGCTTATGTAGCTAAATGATACATCTTTTTATGTTACGGTTATGAGTTGCCCATGATAAAATCTTAGATGATACTTGGGGTCACATAGTTGGTATTCAGATATGATTTATGGATGATTGCGAATGACTTTTTGATGATGCATATAGTACATATCTGTTTTTTACATGGTGATCTTCATAAGGACAAGGAGAAGTACAAAGCTCGAGTACACAAATTCATTATTTGATGATGAGCCACTCATTTCTTTTATGCTACTGTCATGATGCCTTCAAAGATGCATAAAGTTCATATGGTGTAGTTATGATGCAGGATTCCTATAGTTCTTGGGTCTCACATGGTTGAGGATTGTTGCTGTTGTGATATCAAGGAATATTGACAAATGACCATGAGCTCATGGTTTGCTAGATACATATTGCTATCTCTTTGATGGATATACAATATGCCGGATACATGGATGATTACTTAAGTTGCATATTGATAAATATTGTTGGTTGGCCAAGAGAATGGTGTTATTGTAGGTCTAATGAAGACATAGCTATTTGAAGACATGGATATTCGAAGACATGGCTTACTTAGACACATAATGATGATGAGTTCTTACCTTATGATGATAGATTGATACTCACATATGCTGATTATCATGGTTGATGTTTTTCAGATGTGGGATGTTCCCTAGTGATGATACATGGTTGATATATGAAGGGTTCTTGTGAAAGATCATGTAGTTCTTGATAAGGATGTGATGACTCTGGTGTTTTCACATATGATATGATGTGAATGATTTTGTGTTATTTCTCAGAGATATGACATATGCTTAGTTGATTCATGGAAGGTTATGATAAGGCTCTTTTTACTAAGGAAACGAAGCAAGTTGATCTTGATGAGATCAAGAGGATGTTAGGTCCCAGTAATACTAGTGATTACCCCATTAATATTGTAGTTGTATCCCTTATTAATATTTTTGTGCCCCTATTGTCTGCCATATTGTTATTACTGTACCCCATAGCATCCCTCTATTGTTATTTTTGTTCCTTTATATTATTATTGTTAGGTCGGTTGGGTTATATTGTGACTCCTTAGACTCCTATATATAGAAAGGAGGTTTTTTTAGTTGAATCATCGAAGAATAATTCATTTGTGTAATGTAAAGGAGGTTTCCCCCTTGAAGAGGCTGAATTCTAAGGTGTTGATCTATATTTTCTATCTTTTTGTGAGCTGGTTTCATAACATTTGGTATCAGAGCTTTGGATTCTAGGGTTTCGCTGCTCCAAATAGGTCATCGTGGCATTTTCGCTATAAATTTTTTCTGCGATGTTTCAAAAGTGAAAAAGAACCCATTTGAGATGAAATCACACTAAACCTCGGGTCTGAATTTCAGAGCTTTTCGCATTGTATTTGCGGAGATATGATCTGAGGAAGTTGATATTTTTTCAAACTCCTAAATTACATTCCAAATAGGTGACCTGAGGAAAATCGTCATAACTTTCTCTCTGAGCATCGGATTGAAATTTTGTAAGAATGTATAGAAAGAGGACGGACTGTAGTTTCTTGTATATATTTTTCAAAGCCAAAGGTCGAAACAAGGACACGTGGCAGGTCATACAAGTTCACTCTACTGAACTAGTCTATAATCAGGTCACTGTGGGAGATTTGGCATAACTCTTCCTTGGAGAATCCAATTGGGATTAGAATGGTGGAATTGGAAAGAGGACATAGAGGGCTACTGCAGGTCGCAATTTTGGAACTGGATGATCCGAAATTACAGAGATACAGTAGAGGCAATATCGATCTCCTACAAAGTTAAAAAAGTGTGTAGATTTTTTTAAATTTTTTTCTTAAGATTGGTTTGAAAAATTATTTTGAAGGAATTCAAAGGGCATAGTAGAGAATTATTATCGGTAACTGATGCCCCAAGGAAAGAAAATGAAAACACCTAGTAAGCAACCTGAAAGCTCTAGCATGACTCATGAAGAAGAGGAAGAAATGCTACATGATATATCAAAATTACAAGATCAAGTGCAACAAATTTCACTCTCACAAAAGCTAAGATAAATGGTGTGGAATCTAAGATAAAGGGTGTGGAAGCTAATATTGATGATTTGAAGATAGATTTGAAGACAGATTTGACAATTTTCTACAAGAAATACTTACTAATGGTGAAAGGGTCATGATGCGAACAAAAGAAATGTTAATCATGATTTCATAGACTCTAATGTTGGATCGAAGACCCACCATATCCCAAAAATCGATATGAGAAAGTTTGATGGCAAGGATCCCGCAACATGGATATTACAGATGGAGCAATTTTTTGATCTCAATAATGTGCAAAACACACAAAAGGTATGTATTGCAACTTTATATTTGGAACCAAATCAGTTTGTATGGTATCAATGGCTTTGCTCTTGTAATCAAATTATCATGTGGGCAATTTTTACGGAAGAATTGACAGCACATTATGAGGATACAAAAAGCAACACTCTTTTTAGCCAATTGATAAGTCTCGAAGAAAAGGGTTCAATAATGGAGCACATTGAGGAGTTCCAAAAATTGAACACAAGGGTAAAAAATATTCCAGAGGAGCATAGGATTGATGTGTTCATAGGGACTTTAAAGGATAATATCCAACATGATGTACGCCTTTGGGAACCTGATTCATTAGAGAAGGCATTCAGGTTAGCAAGAAAAATGGAAAGCAAAATTATGGCAACCAGGAAGCATACCACTCACAATTGTAAAGATGGAAGTGTTGTTGCCCCTAGTCTTCCACAACCTATAAGGTTGACACCACAACAATTGGAAGAAAAAAGAGTAAAAGGGATTTGTTACAATTGTGATAGCAAATACACTAAAGGTCGTAAGTGTGTTGAGAAGAAATTATTCTACATAGATTGTGAAGAGGAAGAAGAAGAGAACAAAGAAGTGTCAAAAGAAGAGGATATACTCCAGGAACAAAGCCTAGATAAGAAGAAATGAATATGACCATATCTTGTAATGCATTGGCTGGAATTACCACTCCTCAAACCATCAAGATAGAAGGACAAACCAAGAAGAAAAAGGTAATAATGTTGATTGATTCAAGAAGTACCCACAATTTTATTCATTGTAAGGTGGCAAAAGAATTGAATTACTTCCTATATCCAGCACCAGAGTGTCAAGTGATGGTTGCAAATGCAGGAACAATAAATTGCTCTAGAAAGTGCCATAATATCAAGCTATCCATGGGAGAATATGTATTGACTAGCCCAATGCTTTCCATTCCAATGTAAGGTGTTGATGTTGTACTAGGAGTCCAATGGCTACAATCCTTATGTACAATAGCTTTTAATTTTCAAGAACTTTTCATGAAATTTTCTGCGGAAGGAAAGGAAGTTGAATTAAGGGGTATTGCAGGGAAAGAGGGAAAGATAATCAACTCTAACGGTATGACCAAGCTTCTAGAAAAGGAACAAAGAGGTGTAATTGCACAATTATGTTCGCTAGATGTTTCCACATCAGAATCATCTATTTCTCCAGATCTCCAAAAAGTCTTGGACAATCATTCCAAGGTCTTCGAGACTCCCAAAGGTCTCCCACCTATTCGTGATCATGATCATGCTATTCATCTGATTCCAGGAAGTGTTTCTCCAAACATCAGGCCGTACAAATATCCCTATGCCCAAAAGAATGAAATTGAACGTATGGTTGCAGAAATGCTAGAGGCTGGTATAATTCAACCTAGTAAAAATTCTTTCTCTGCTCCAGTAGTATTGGTGCACAAGAAGGGTGGATCATGGCGCATGTGTCCGGATTATAGGGAGCTCAACGAGATCACTATTAAAGATAAGTTTCCCATTCCTGTCATTGATGAATTACTGGATGAATTGCATGGATCAATTTACTTCACCAAGTTAGATCTTCGTTTAGGATATCATCAAATAAGAATGAAGACTAAAGACATTCCGAAAACAACATTTAGAACTCATGAGGGTCATTATGAATTTTTGGTCATGCCTTTTGGCCTTACCAATGCACCTTCTACATTTCAAGGTTTGATGAATTCCATTTTCAAACCCTTCCTTAGAAAATTTGTGTTAGTATTTTTTGATGATATACTAATCTACAACAAGTCTTGGAAGGATCATGTTGAACATATTGACAGGGTGCTACAACTATTAAAGGAGAAACAAATATATGCAAAAAGATCCAAATGTTTCTTTGGAGTACAAGAGGTGGAATATCTGGGTCATATTGTATCTCATGAAGGAGTTAAGGTGGACCGTAGCAAAATTAAAGCCATTAAGGAATGGAAAATCCCCACATCCATAAAGCATATGTGAGGATTTCTTGGGATGACAGGGTATTATCGCAAGTTTGTTAAGAATTATGGGAGAATAGCAACACCTCTAACAACATTATTGAAGCAAGATGCATTTTCATGGACTCCAGAAGCAACAAAGGCCTTCGAACATCTTAAAGAGGCAATGTGCCAAGCACCGGTCTTAGCTACACCGGACTTCACAAAAACCTTTATTGTGGAATGTGATGCTTCAGGAAATGGAAATGGTGCTGTTTTAATGCAAGATGAAAGACTCATTGCTTTTGAAAGTCATCCAATCAAGGGAAAGTGTTTACACAAAGCTATTTATGAGAAGGAAATGTTGGCAATACTACATGCACTTAAGAAATGGTGACCCTACCTAATGGGAAGACACTTCAAGGTAAAAACGGATCATGATAGCCTTAAATACTTTTTAGAACAAATATTATCCTCTGAAGAGTAACAAAAGTGGGTCACAAAGATGTTGGGTTATGACTTTGAAATCATCTACAAAAAAGGGAAGCAAAATGTGGTGGCAGATGCATTCTCAGGAAAGGATGAGGATGTGGAAGCATTGTTGTGTGCCATTTCTGTTATCCAACCAGATTGGATAAACAAAGCAAGGGAGGAATGGAAGAATGATGAAGAAGTGTGGTCACTTATTCGAAAGTTACAACAAGATTCCAGTACATCTGATACATTTAGCTGACAAAATGATTCATTACGGTATAAAGATTACTTATACCTCTGTAAGAATTCCCAACTGAAACAAAAGATTCTTATGGAATTGAAAACTTCTCCCTTAGGAGGGCACTCAGGATTTTTAAAAACTTACCATAGGGTTAAGAAGGAATTTTTTTGGGATGGCCTTAAATCGGATATTCAAAAGTTTGTGGCGGAATGTTTGGTTTTCCAACAAAATAAAGTTGAAGCAATTAAGACCCCGGGTCTATTACAACCTTTATCCATTCCAAGCCAACATTGGGAGGAGGTTTTAATGGATTTTATCATAGGTTTACCCAAGTTTGAGGGAAAGAGTGTCATCATGGTGGTAGTTGACAAACTTCACAAGTATGCACACTTTTGTGCATTATCACATCCATTTAAAGCCAGTACAGTTTCTACTGCATTTATGGAAACAATTCAAAAGCTACATGGAAACCCAAAGATTATTGTAAGTGACAGAGATCCCATTTTCACTGGAAATTTTTGGACATAATTATTTTCTTGTCTCGGTACTCAGTTAGCTCATAGCTCATCTTATCATCCTCAATCTGATGGGCAAACTGAGATAGTAAACAAATGTTTGGAAGGATATCTTCGTTGCTTTGTATCTGATAAAGAAACACAATGGGTCAAATGGTTTCCTCTGGCTGAATGGTGGTATAACACTTCCTTCCATACAGCAACAAAAATGACCCCATTTATGGCACTTTATGGATATCAACCACCATCCATCACATCATATTTAAGAGAAAATTCTAAGGTTCAAGCAGTGGAACATAACATCGAGCATCAACAACAAGTCCTCCAACTCTTAAAGGATAACCTCGTGTTGGCGTAGAATAGAATGAAACAACAGGCAGATCAACATCGCAGCGAAAGAATTTTTGATGTAGGTGATTAGGTATTCCTACGACTACAACCATATAAACAAATGTCCCTCAAGCAAGCTAAGAAGGATAATAAATTATCACCAAAGTATTATGGTCCATACAAGGTGTTGCAAAAGATTGGTACTATGGCATACAAATTGGAGCTTCCTGCAGCTTCTCGATTGCACCCAATTTTCCATGTTTCATGTTTAAAGAAGGTTATAGGAAAAAAGCTCCCAGTCCAAACAATATTGCCAGAACTTGACGAGGAAGGAAAAATTATATTGGAACCGGAAGCAGTCACAGAAACAAGAACTCAACAACTACGAAATCGATCGATTTCAGAGTATCTCATCAAGTGGAAGAACTTATCCACTGAAGATTCAGCATGGGAGGATGAGAATTTTATACAGAAGCATCCATAACTACTTAAGCGTTGAGGACAACACTTTTTTGAAGGAGAGGGGCATGTTAGGTCCCTATAATACTAGTGATTACCCCATTACTATTGTAGTTGTATCCCTTATTAATATTGTTGTGCCCCTATTGTCCCCATATTGTTATTATTGTGCCCCATTGTTATGAAACCAGCTCAAGAAAAGATAGAAAAGATAGATCAATGCCTTAGAATTCAGCCTCTTCGAGGGGGCAACCTCCTTTACATCACATAAATGAACAATTCTTTGATGATTCAAATGACAAAACCTCCTTTCTATATATAGGAGTCTAAGGAGTCACAATATAATCCAGCCGACCTAACAATAATAATATAAAGCCACAAAAATAACAATAGAGGGATTCTATGGGGCACAGAAATAACAATATGGGGGTAATAGGGGCACAAAAATATAAATAAGGGGTATAACTATAATAGTAATGGGGTAATCACTAGTATTATAGGGACCCCACATGCCCCTCTCCTTCAAAAAAGTGTTGTCCTCAACGCTTGAGTAATTCTGGATACTTCTGCATAAAATTCTCATCCTCCCATGTGGAATCTTCAGCGAATAAGTTCTTCCACTTGATAAGATACTCTGAAATTGATCGATTTCGTAGCTGTCGAGTTCTTGTTTCTGTGACTGCTTCCGGTTCCAATATAATTTTTCCTTCCTCTTCAAGTTCTGGCAATATTGTTTGAATTGGGAGCTTGTCACCTATAACCTTCTTTAAACATGAAACATGGAAAACTGGGTGCAATCAAGAAGCTGCAGGAAGCTCCAATTTGTATGCCATAGTACCAATCTTTTGCAACACCTTGTACGGACCATAATACTTTGGTGATAGTTTATTAACCTTCTTAGCTTGGTTTAGGGACATTTGCTTATATGGTTGTCGCCGTAGGAATACCCAATCACCTACATCAAAACTTCTTTCACTGCGATGTTGATCTGCCTGTTGTTTCATTCTATTTTGTGCCAACACGAGGTTATCCTTTAAGAGTTGGAGGACTTGTTGTTGATGTTCGATGTGATGTTCCACTACCTGAACCTTAGAATTTTCTCTTAAATATGATGTGATGGATGGTGGTTGATACCCATAAAGTGCCATAAATGGGGTCATTTTTTTTGCTGTATGGAAGGAAGTGTTATACCACCATTCAGCCAGAGGCAACCATTTGACCCATTGTGTCTGTTTATCAGATACAAAGCAACGAAGATATCCTTCCAAACATTTGTTTACTATCTCAGTTTTCCCATCAGATTGAGGATGATAAGATGAGATATGAGCTAACTGAGTACCAAGACAAGAAAATAATTCTGTCAAAAAATTTCCAATGAAAATGGGATCTCTGTCACTTACAATAATCTTTGGGTTTCCATGTAGCTTTTGAATTGTTTCCATAAATGCAGTAGAAATTGTACTGGCTTTAAATGGGTGTGATAATGCACAAAAGTGTGCATACTTGGTAAGTCTGTCAACTACCACCATGATGACACTCTTTCCCTCAGACTTGGGTAAACCTGTGATAAAATCCATTGAAACCTCCTCCCAACGTTGGCTTGGAATGGATAAAGGTTGTAATAGACCCGGTGTCTTAATTGTTTCAACTTTATTTTGTTGGCAAACCAAAAAGTCCGCCACAAACTTTTGAATATCTGATTTAAGGCCATCCCAAAAAAATTCCTTCTTAACCCTGTGGTAAGTTTTTAAAAATCCCGAGTGCCCTCCTAAGGGAGAAGTGTGCAATTCCATAAGAATCTTTTGTTTTAGCTAGGAATTCTTACAGAGGTATAAGCGATCTTTGTACCATAACGAATCATTTTTCCAGCTAAATGTATCAGAAGTACTGGAATCTTGTTGTAGCTTTTGAATAAGTGCCCACACTTCTTCGTCATTCTTCCATTCCTCCCTTGCTTCGTTTATCCAATTTGGTTGGATAATAGAAATGGCACACAACAATGCTTCCACATCCTCATCCTTTCTTGAGAGTGCATCTGCCACCACATTTTGCTTCCCTTTTTTGTAGATGATTTCAAAGTCATAACCCAACATCTTTGTGACCCACTTTTGTTGCTCTTCAGAGGATAATCTTTGTTCTAAAAAGTATTTAAGGCTATCATGATCTGTTTTTACCTTGAAGTGTCTTCCCATTAGGTAGGGTCGCCATTTCTTAAGTGCATGGAGTATTGCCAACATTTCCTTCTCATAAATAGCTTTGCTTAAAAACTTTCCCTTGATTGGACGACTTTCAAAAGCAATGGGTCTTTCATCTTGCATTAGAATAGCACCAATTCCATTTCCTGAAGCATCACATTCCACAATAAAGGTTTTTGTGAAGTCCGGTGTAGCTAAGACCGGTGCTTGGCACATTGCCTCTTTAAGATGTTCAAAGGCCTTTGTTGCTTTCGGAGTCCATGAAAATGAATCTTTCTTCAATAATGTTGTTAGAGGTGCTGCTATTCTCCCATAATTCTTAACAAACTTGCGATAATACCCTGTCAACCCAAGAAATCCTCGCAGATGCTTTATGGATGTGGGGATTTTCCATTCCTTAATGGCTTTAATTTTGCTAGGGTCTACCTTAACTCCTTCATGAGATACAATATGACCCAAATATTCCACCTCCTGGACTCCAAAGAAACATTTGGATCTTTTTGCATATAATTGTTTCTCCTCCAATAGTTGTAGCACCCTGTCAACATGTTCAACATGATCCTTCCAAGACTTGCTGTAGATTAGTATATCATCAAAAAATACTAACACAAATTTTCTAAGGAATGGTTTGAAAATTGAATTCATCAAACCTTGAAATGTTGAAGGTGCATTGGTAAGGCCAAAAGGCATGACCAAAAATTCATAATGACCCTCATGAGTTCTAAATGCCGTTTTCAGAATGTCTTCAATCTTCATTCTGATTTGATGATATCCTGAACGAAGATCCAACTTGGTGAAGTAAATTGATCCATGCAATTCATCCAGTAATTCATCAATGACAGGAATGGGAAACTTATCTTTAATAGTGAGCTTGTTGAGCTCCCTATAATCCGGACACATGCGCCATGATCCATCCTTCTTGTGTACCAATACTACTGGAGCTGAGAAAGAACTTGGACTCGGTTGAATTATACCAGCCTCTAGCATTTCTGCAACCATACGTTCAATTTCACTTTTTTGGACATAGGGATATCTGTACGGCCTGATGTTTGGAGGAACACTTCCTGGAATCAGATGAATAGCATGATCATGATCACGCATAGGTGGGAGACCTTTGGGAGTCTCAAATACCTTGGAATGATTGTCCAGGACTTTTTGGAGATCTGGAGAAATAGATGATTCCAATGTGGAAACATCTAGCGAACATAATTGTGCAATTACACCTCTTTTCTCCTTTTTTAGAAGCTTATTCATGCCATTAGAGCTGATTATCTTTCCTGGTTTCCCTGCAATACCCCTTAATTCAACTTCCTTTCCTTCCGTAGAAAATTTGATGAAAAGTTCTTGAAAATTAAAAGCTATTGTACCCAAGGATTGTAGCCATTGGACTCCTAGTACAACATCGCACCTCCCATTGGAATGGAAAGCATTGGGCTAGTCAATACATATTCTCCCATGGATAGCTTGATATTATGGCACTTTCCAGAGAAATTTATTGTTCCTCCATTTGCAATCATCACTTGACACTCTGGTGCTGGATATAGGAAGCAATTCAATTCTTTTGCTACCCTACAATGAATAAAATTGTGGGTGCTTCCTGAATCAATCAACACTATTACCTTTTTCTTCTTGATTTGTCCTTCTATCTTGATGGTTTGAGGAGTGGTAATTCCCGCCAATGCATTACAAGATATGGTCAGATTTATTTGTTCTTCATCTAGGCTTTGTTCCTGGAATATATCCTCTTCTTTTGACCTTTCTTGCTCCTTTTCTTCTTCCTCTTCACAATCTATGTAGAATAATTTCTTCTCAGCACACTTATGACCTTTTGTGTATTTGCTATCACAATTGTAACAAAGCCCTTTTGCTCTTTTTTCTTCCAATTGTTGTGGTGTCAACCTTGTAGGTTGTGGAAGACTAGGGGCAACAACACTTCCGTCTTTATAGTTGTGAGTGGTATGCTTCCTAGTTGCCATAATTTTGCTTTCCATTTTTCTTGCTAACCTGAATGCCTTCTCTAATGAATCAGGTTCCCAAAGGCGAACATCATGTTGGATATTATCCTTTAAAGACCCTATGAACACATCAATCCTATGCTCCTCTGGAATATCTTTTACCCTTATGTTCAATTTTTGGAACTCCTCAATGTGCTCCATTATTGAACCCTTTTGTTTGAGACTTATCAATTGGCTAAAAAAGGTGTTGCTTTTTGTATCCTCATAATGTGCTATCAATTCTTCCGTAAAAATTGCCCAAGTGATAAATTGTTTACGAGAACAAAGCCATTGATACCATACAAACTTATTTGGTTCCAAATATACAGTTGCCATACGTACCTTTTGTGCGTTTTGCACATTATTGAGATCGAAGAATTGCTCCATCTGTAATATCCATGTGGCGGGATCCTTGCCATCAAACTTCCTCATATCGATTTTTGGAATATGGTGATTCTTCGATCCAACATTAGCATCTATGGAATCATGATTAACATTTCTTTTGTTCTCATCATTAGTTTCCTTTACTACCTTTTCACCATTAGTAAGTATTTCTTGTAGAAAATTTGTCAAATCTGTCTTCAAATCTGCCATGCCTGTCTTCAAATTTGTGTTCAAATCTATCTTCAAATTGTCCATCTTAGCTTCCATGCCATTCATCTTAGCTTCCACGCCATTTATCTTAGCATCTGTTAACTTTTGTGAGCGTGACATTTGTTGCACTTGTTCTTGTAATTTTGATATATCATGTAGCATTTCTTCCTCTTCTTCATGATTCATGCTAGAGCTTTCAGGTTCCTTACTTGGTGTTTTCATTTTCTTTCCTTGGGGCATCAATTACCGATAATAATGCTCTACTATGCCCTTTTAATTCCTTCAAAATAAATTTTCAAACCAAGCTTAAGCAAAAATTTAAAAAAATCTACACACCTTTTTTCATTTTGTAGGCGCTCGATATTGCCTCTGATGTATCTCTATACTTTCCAATCATCTAGTTCTAAATTTGTGATATGTAGTAGCTCTCCCTGTCCTCTTTCCAATGCCACCAGTCTGATCCAAATTGGATTCTCCAAGAAAGAGTTATGCACAATCTCCCAAGATGACCTGATTATAGACCTTTCCAGAAGAGCGAAGTTGTATGAAGTTCCACGTGTACAATTTTCGATATTTGGTTCTAAAAAAGATATACAAGAAACTACAGTTTGTCCTCTTTTTGTACCTTCTTACGAAATTTCAATCTGATTCCCAGAGAGAAAGTTATGACAATTTTCCCCAGGTCACATGTTTTGAATGTAATTCAGGAGTCTGCAAAAAGACCAAGTTCCTCAGATCATATCTCCGAAAATATCGCGCGAAAATCTCTGAAATTTGGACCCAACGTTCAGCGTGATTTCTTCTCAAATGAGTTTTTTTTGTGACTTCTGAAACGTCACAGAAAAAAGTTATAGTGAAAATGCCATGATGACCTGTTTGGAGCAGCGAAACCCTAGAATCCGAAGCTCTGATACCAAATGTTATGAAACCAGCTCAAGAAAAGATAGAAAAGATAGATCAACGCCTTAGAATTCAGCCTCTTCGAGGGGGAAACCTCCTTTACATCACATAAATGAACAATTCTTTGATGATTCAAATGACAAAACCTCCTTTCTATATATAGGAGCCTAAGGAGTCACAATATAATCCAGCCGACCTAACAATAATAATATAAAGCCACAAAAATAACAATAGAGGGATTCTATGGGGCACAGAAATAACAATATGGGGGTAATAGGGGCACAACAATATAAATAAGGGGTATAACTATAATAGTAATGGGGTAATCACTAGTATTATAGGGACCCAACACCCATAGAATCCCTCTATTGCTATTTTTGTGCCTTTATATTATTATTGTTAGGTCGGCTGGGTTATATTGTGACTCCTTAGACTCCTATATATAGAAAGGAGGTTTTGTCATTTGAATCATCGAAGAATCATTTATTTGTGTAACGTAAAGGAGGTTGCCTCCTCAAAGAGGCTGAATTCTAAGGCGTTGATCTATCTTTTCTATCTTTTTGTGAGCTGGTTTCATAACAAAGGATGAGTTGATATCTATATGCGGTATACTTTGTCATAGGTTGATGATATTTACACTATCATATCTTGGGAACTAATGATGGACATATACATGTTGTTGGTCTGGATGTTGTTGAAAAATGCTTATGGAGCAAATCATACATGGTGTATGATAGTTACTTATGACTATCATGATCTTGTTTAGATATTTGGTCTCTGTTATAATTGTCATGTATATCATTCGATGTAAAGGTCATATATAGACCCATGATGTAACAATTTGTCTCTGTTTATTGTAGTCTTTTTATGAGTTCCTTTTGATCATATGATGTAATTTATAACCCCACTATGCATGGGAAGGATGATGTAATAATTGATATATTTCAGTCATATATATCCCCACTTGGTTGGATGGATAAGTCAAATTTGGTATATCCCCACTCGGTTGGGAGATAGATGTATGTATGAGTCATTGGTGATAGGAAGGTCATCCTCACTTAGTTGAGTTATCGAGTCATGTTACTCTTTTGGAAAAATATATGCAGACTCTGCATGTGCTCAGGGGGAGCATGGATGATTTAGTGCATCTCAGCATGTACAAAGGGGGAGTTTAATCATAGAATTAAGCATGTGCTCAGGGGGAGCATGATCAATGTTTATATTCAGTTTTTCAGATATGAAAGTCTTCTTTTTGGTCAACCCTTTGCCGTTGATATCGAAGGGGGAGAATATCTTGGTCCGCCCTTTGCCCTTGATGTCAAAGGGGGAGAGTATTTTGGTGTTGCTTGTTATCTCTAACAGTTTCTACAGCTCGCGGTAATCAACACCATCATAGTTTCCATCAAGTCCAAATGGGGAGATTGTTGGATGATGCATGTGTTGTACTTGATGGCAACCCACTTGTAGCAGAACAACTCAATTGTATATGGTAGCTAGATATCTACAGAAGAGATATCAGATGTGATAGAATGCATCACAGTTGTGTTTACAGATGTGACAAAATGCAGGGTATTTCAAAGGAATCAATTCAGAAGTAATGTACAATGACAACTCTCTCAGATGAAAGATCACAGTACAACAGGTTAAACAACAAAGAATTACAGATCAGACTACACAGAATGAAGAAAGAGAGGTGTACGCAGGTTCACTTTGACCAAGCTATGTATACACATAAGTTCACTGACCAAAAGTAGTGTATACATACACACACACTTTCACAAAAGGAAAAGCGCGTATACCTTGGAAAACTAAGTTTTTGGTCCATGGTATTTTGATCCATGGTATTGGTCCAAGGTATCTGGTCCGAGGTATTGACCCTGGGTATTTGGTCCAAGGTATTGATCCTAAGTGGTTTTAGTCCATGGTATTGAGAAAGGCCTAAAACCATAAAAGGAGGAGAAGATCATTAAGCCAAGTGTGCAAGGATTGAACATCTGATGAAGTGTGAGATCTAGTATGCAGGTTATCGCCCTATGGTGCTTTGTTTGACCTGATCCAAGGATGAACCTTAGCGGTTGATGAGGGATAAGATCCAAAGATGGATTGGGATCTTAATGCTTGAAATGAATTATCATTATATGGTTTGATCATGTATAGTCTAGATCTGAATACTGATGCATGTGTTGTTCTGTAAATGTTATGATTTGGGCATGACTGAAGTCTAGAATAGATGCATCAATAATTACAGACATATACACTAGTTGGAATTGATTAAAGTGTGTATACATGCTAGTTCAACACATCTAAGTAGCGTATACATTATATAATATGATATTTGAAGTTACAATTGGATTTGGCTGTTGTTGCAGAATTCTAGGTTCTGCTCTGTGTTCTGGTGACTGTAGTTTGCTGACAGTATACTAAATGTTCAGATTGATTGATTGTGTTTTGCTTCAGTGACGATGGGATTTCAGTGATTCAGTTGTGGGTGATTCAGAGATTTATGATTGAGTTTCAATGATTGGTTAATGCAGATGTATTTGATGGTTGTAGTGAAGTGGTGATTGATTTTGAGCTTCAATGTTGATAATGGGTCTAGTATGAAAATTGGATGAAACGTGGCCTTCATATTATATTATTGTGTACCAGGAGCATCCAGTCTGAAAATTTATGAAACGTGGTCCCTGGAGGAAGAAAGAAGGTTGTAGCCTTCTGTAGGTCAGCAACTACGTACTAGTAAACATATCAGCTAGTACAAGAGCTAGGGGGTTGTAGCTCCCTTTTGTAGAAGCTAGAGAACGAGAGAAGGTTGTAACCTTTTGCAAGTAGAAGCCTACGTACTGGTATGAGTCTGCACTAGTACAATGTTGTAAGTAGATTTTCTTATTATTAAAAGAAGACAGAGATGACAATAGCAGGTAGTTTTCACCCACATTGGGTTTCCACCTTAAATCTTGGTGTTCATATGTGTTGCTTATGTGTGATGGTTCATTATGTTATTAACTGCACATGGTTACTGTTTAATTTTTAATAAAGTACTGATAAAGATCAACATATGATGAATTAATTGAATCATAAGTTTGCTAGATATACGCTGTTTTCCTTAAACATATTTGCGTGTACACGCGGGTTACCTTCATTGAAGTAGCGTATATAAATTTGATTATGAAAATAAAAAGATTATTGACTTGCTAATACTGATTCACACCCCCCCCCCCCCCCCTTCTCAGTATTATTTCCAACACTATGTTTATGTCATCGGAGCTCTTGTTTCTTTGCTTTTCCATGTGGTTTGTTTTCCACACAAAGGGAGAATAGTGACCATTGATCAATTGTCATTCATTGGTCACCAGGTGCCTCCTATGAAACCATCGTCCCCTATTGCTTCTTGTTTGCAAGAAGTATCCTCCCTACCACAGGTTAATTATGTGGCCACCTGTTCCATTTCCACATCTGCTGATGATCACACAGATGGTATAATACATTATGTACCAGGGGCATTGGAACCCGATCTATCATTTGTACCAGTTGACATGTGTTCCTCCTAGAGAATAGTTCTCCTGTACAGTGAGGACCTCTTGAAGGCCATTTTCTCGTATGGTCCATGATAAACTGTTACGAGGATAGTTCTTTTTTTGTGTCAACCTCATTAAAAATGAAATAACGTATGAGGATAGTTATTTTTCGGTGTCAACCTCGTTAAAAAATGAAACAATGTGCGAGGATAATTTGTTTCTGTATCAACCTCGTTAAAAAATGAAACATGTGTCATGAGGATAGTTCCTGGTCTTGTTTCAACCTCGTTAAAAAATGAAATAGCGTGTGAGGATAGTTTGTTCCTATATCAACCTCGTTAAAAAATGAAACATGTGTCATGAGGATAGTTCCTGGTCTTGTGTCAACCTTGTTAAAAAATGAAACAAAGTGTCGGAGCATGGTTCCTGGTCTTGTGTGAAGCTCCTTAAAAAACGAAACAAGGAGTCTTGAGGATAGTTCTTTTACTGTGTCAACCTCATTAAAAAATGAAACGACTCCCTTTTCCAAATTGAGTCTTTGATTAAGATCTCGTAAAATCCCAGTTGATTCTTTCCTGGATCTCGAAAGTGAACCTTCATTCCATCCACCTAGCTGAATGAAATGAAGCTTGGGGGGGGGGAATGTACCTCGAATTAAGTCGTTATGCTGGGGCTATGCAAACTTAACTCAAGCATAGTTTGTCTTTGTTTCAAGCTTGTGTAAAAATGAAACCAAACTCAAACGTAGTTTTTCGTTTAAAGCTTGTGTAAACATGAAACCAAATTCAAGTAGAGTTCCCCATGGTTCAAGCTTGTGTAAAAATGAACCCATGCCCAATTTACATCTCGTGAATGCCATTTTTTATCAGCTAATTTCTAAAAGATGAGACCTGGTTGTCTCATTCCATTGCCACCATCTCTTTTGCTGATCATTCGCTTTCACTTGGTTGTTTTACCCTTTCTTAAGGAATGCAACGATGAGTGGTTTTACTAGCCAACCTCTTGACCTTTTAGTTTTTAAGTAGTTCCACCATAACTGAAACCAATTGCTACCCTTTAGACCACTCGTTCCTCCAAGACGAGTCACCTTTAAGCTCTTTTTTGACTCGTAAAAAATGAAAAGATTGCCAAGTATTTTTCCATTTTAGACTCGTTAAAGCAAATAAAAGCAGAGAGTCATCTTTGAGCTATTTTTTGACTCTCAAAATATGAAAATATTTCTGATCTCTTGTCATTTTGAACTCGTTAAAGGCTGCGAAATGTCATTTACCAAGTATGCATTTACCCCTTTTTTAGGCTAGGATAAAACTATTTACGAAAAAAGTACTCCTTGGTTGATATGGCCAATAGGTTCTCTCGAGTATTGTTTTCTACCTTTTCGGGTTCGAGAGACAACTTTACGAAAAGGGACCCTTGGATTTTTCTTTTCCGTATATTTTTCAAACTCTCTAAAAATGAAAAAGGTTATGAGTTTCACCTTTGTCGGACTCGTTAAAAGATTAAACAACATAGGACTTGTCATTATGATGAGACCGAGCTACTCCTTCCTAGGGCTCATAAAAATTACTAGGATGGATCCATTTGAAGGATGGGCTTATTTTAAAATCATATGTTATCCCTATCAAGATTGTGTAAAAATAACTGGGGTACTCGCTAGAAATGGTGGGGGGAAATTGGAAATATTTCATCAGTTGTAGTCTTCACTTGAGGCAGCATGTCACTCTTGAACATTGAAACTCATATGTTGTTCGTGTCAGGTTTTGGGACATCCTCACTCTGTTACTTTCCTCCCTGGGTTTTGGGTTATCCATTTTAAACCTCTCATATGATCTCTGCCACATCACCATGACCTCTAATCCTATGATGTCAAATGTTTCCAAAATTCGGAGTCGTGTTATCCACATGTTCAAGAGAAGTTTTCCTCCATGTACATTGTCTGATCATATGTTGTGATCTTGGATTATTCTCATTCCTTGTGTTTCCCATTTCGTGTTGATGATGAAGCATTCATTATGACCTTCGTTCGATAGATTTCTTCCTGTCGACTTCAAATCATTATCAAGGAAGTTGATATAGAAACTCCCTTCCAGTAACTTAGAGCTTGCATGCCTCAATGGCAAGTTATTCGCACTCGATGAAAAGTTCTCATATTGGCCCTCGATCGAGTGATTTCACAAGTGTTTGACTTCAGTTCCTTATTCACACTTTGTGAATTGTACTGATAGTACCTTGAGAGCCATTGAAATTATGGGTGGTTTCTCTCGCGCTTTTTAATAGTTCACATCATTAGCCAGTAATCAAGTGATTTTGTAACATGTTTTACTTCAGAACGTCTATTCACATGTTAGAATTTGTACTTTGATCGGGTCGTGTTGGAGCGCAAGACCCTAGGCTTAGATCACAAATGTCTAGGTTGTGAGGAGTGATGAGTCATTCATGATTATATACATGATTCTTTAGACAGATGGATGCGACCATACCGTGGGTATTTTCATTTTGATCCTCTCTATGCGGATGGTTGTGCCCATGCCATGGATCTATTTCATATGATCCCTTCAGTCAGATGCATCCATGTCAAGGATACATGCACATGATCCTTTTCTTGATGGATAGCTGCACCTATACCATGGATTCATGTATTGTTATATGCCTCTCATATTTATCAGGCATGACTATTAGATTTTGGATATGTACATGTATGTTTGAATTGTAGGTCTTCTAATGCTGGTATTCCAAGTCCTCGCTCCATTTAAAGCATTTTAGCCATCGCTCTTAGCTCTGAATTCATGCTTTATGGGGCATCTGTTACACAATAATTTGTCACTCTCCTGTCACTCCCCGTTCATGATCCTGAAGAACCCTAGTAGTGACTACTGTGTTATACTTTCACCATGAAACCTGTGCTTTTGCATCCCTTGAGGTTTGAAGAAAGTAGTCCCCACTCCCTTCAAAACATTTCCAGAGAATCCTTCTTAAAATACAGTTTTTAAGATCAGCACTCTTTCCCAGTGTCTCACCTGTGCCGACGGCAGAGTTTTACACTATGAACCACACCGATCGGTGTTATTGTTAGCCCAATACCCACACCAGTCTACTTTTGGAAAGTTTTTATAAAAGGAAACATAGTTTCACGTCTAGAAACTTCTAGTGGAGATGTGCTGGATGTTCGTTTGGTTGGATAAGGGCCGAGTGTTGGCTGGATAAATCGATCTTGTGGACAAGGCTGATCTCCTCAGAATCAAAAGATATCTAGCAACAAGCAGACAAATAAATCTATCTTTCTCTAAACATATACGATTCATAAATAAAAACTATAGAGGGGTTTAGACCCTACCTTAAGTCCAAAGCTAGTTTGTAGCAGCCATCCTTCAACCATCTGAAAGAGTTTCCTTTTGAGAAATTGCAATCACAAACAAGCAAACATCAAATAACACCTGCATAGCTAATATCATAAATCATGTTCATTATGGTGATCAAGGAATCCATAAAATAAACCATAAAACACAACTGATTTAGAAAAACAAACTTATTTGTATTAACTTTGAAGTAGAAGAAACTTACAAGCTTTTCAGCCTTGATGTTGAAGAAGCTCTTCCCAGGGTCCGAAATAGGAATATCCTTTACTTTGACAAGCCTTACACTCTTCCAAATGAGATCAAAGAGGTATGTAATCTCTCCTCATAAAAGATAAATTAGGAAGACTAAGTTCCAGCAGCATTTCACCTCAAAAATATTCAGCTTTCCAACCTCTCAAGTAACCAGCCCAATGCTTCATTTTATAGTGCAGAGGAAGGAGGTTATAGGTCCACCTATGAAGGGATAGAGTCCTCCTTCAAAGGGATATGTTCCTCACATCAAGGGGTTAGCTCCTCAAGGTATGGGATACATGAACCTTAAGGGAGCGGACTTGCCACCTCAAGATTCCTTCCAGAAGCTTCTAGAAATGACTCAAAGTGAGTTTTTAAGAATATGCTTGCACCTTTTTAACTTTTACAGGGGTTTGGACCCATAACACAGAGACAGAGCGGTCAGATGCGCAAGAGACATGACCTTTAGGTGTGGGACTGCAGGTAATGCTAAGAGAAAGTGTGGAACCAGAGTTTTAGAGACTTTTGAGGACTTTCTCTTCTTTTCAAGGCTTGATATGAAGAACTGAGGCTTAAGACTTGCAAAGGAGGAAAGTATGAGTGGTAATGGACTCACACAGATTGCAGAATGTTGAGGTGACAATTTTTAGTGCAACAGATTGCCCCCTAAAGTGCGAAGTCTGTAATAGATGAAGATAGAGTCTTTCATGTATGAAGAGTGAAGTACTTTATCATTTCAAGGATCATCCTGTGGATGCCCCAGTCGAAACCTGTAAAAACATTCAATGAAAAATATATATATATATCTGAACATATCATTGCTGAGGTAGGCATTCCCATACTCAGATCAAAACTGACTAGAAAACTGACTAAACTGTTCTGATACATGAATGATTTTGTAATACATCAAGAGTATAGACACATGTAGACACAGTATGGGCACATCCATCTATTTATGAATAGTCCACTGTATAATGAATAACAAAATTCCTCACAGCCTGGATAGTAGAAACTAGATCCAGGGTCTTGATTTCTGCTTCCCAAACTAGTATGATTCTATCCATGTGAATGAATGTGTCGAAGTCGAACATGGTAGAAACCACTTGATTACCAGTCAATGATGTGAACTGTTAACAAGTGTGAGAGAAACCACCAGTAATGTCAATGGCTCTCAAAGTACTCAGTACAATCCATGAAATGTGAATAAATGAGCTGATGTCGAACATGTCATAAAGTCCTTGGATCGAAGGTCAATGATGCAACCTATCGTCGAAGGCGAGAAACCTGCCATTAGGGCATGTAGATTTCAAGATACGGACGATTTCTAGATCATCTTTCTAGATAATGAGCTGAAGTAAATAGAAAGCGATCTGTCGTAGGCAAACCCACAACATGAAATCATAGATCAAGTTTTGAAGAAATATATTTGGCAAGGACTAACTCAGGGATGGTCAAAATGGATGATAGATATTTTACAGATGAATGTTTTATTTGAATTGACCTCATGAACAAATAACGACACTGTAGATGGTTTGGTGACAATTGACCCAAAGTTAATACCCAGAAACCAGTTGAAGACTTTCAATATGGTTTGATTAGCTGTTAGGCAAAGGATTTCCCAACCCAGGTGAACAAAAAGTGTCGTGTTCAAGAGTGGTTAACTGCTTTTCTAAAACACAAAGTGTAACAAACAAGTTCATTTTTCTCTCTTTTTCCCCACCATTTCTGGCAAGTACCTCTTTATTTTTTACAATCTTGAGGAGGATAACATTTTCTTGTTTATAATCTCATCCTTCGGATGAGTCCAACTTAGTTTAAAATTCGAACCCTAAGAAGGAGTGGTTCCTTCCTATTATCACCCCAAGAAACTCTCCTAGGTTGTAGCTCAGAGATGCTCGGGAACATATAGATTCAACTTAATGTTGCAAATGGATGAATGGAAGGAATGATGCTTGCTCAAGCCAAATAACCAATTCTACTTAGCTTAACTCCAGACATGCGTGAACACCCCAGACTATAAGGCCTTAGACCACCAATTACTCACAGTTTAAGGCTTGGATGAATATGGGGAATACTGACCACACTAGCAGATGCACAAGACCATGTGATGGCTGGCTGCAACCAGTAAAGAAGTCTGCAAATATAATTCCCTAATGCACAGCTAGGATGATAGCTTTCTGGCATTAGATGAAAAGAAACTTGAATAGCTCATTTACTGATACATACAAGACTTTAAAACAGAGATAGGATGACAACTTCTCTAATGCTAAGCATCAAGAGCCCAGAAATACAACATATCAGGCACAACTTAGAATAGAAGAAGGATGAAAGGTGAGCAATCAACAACAAAAGAAGCTTGTATTAGCTGGAAACGAAGACGAGACGTTGCAAATGCCAAAATAGTTACAGTCTCTAGAAGTTGAACCTTACATCAAAACAACAACCATCAACCCTGATTACATCTTGTTTCTGGGTATATATAGAGTTTCAATACAAAGGCACTCGGCCATTCTAAGTATGGAGGGGTCATAATTGACCACCAACCACATTTAGTTTCTTGATGGAGCTTCTAAGTGCGCTTACTTGCTGTAGTGGATGAATCTGATCTTTTTCCTGCGCTCTGCTGTCCTCTCGGGCAGTTGGAGTGCCATATAGGATGAAGCTCCATAACTGTTAAATGTAGCTATCTGTTCGTGCTTCATCCTTTTCCCCCTCGGCCATACTGTTGGTTAAATATGGTGGTTGAGGAGCAACTGCAAATAGTACTGAAGACCGGTCACCTTCATCGTTCAGGTGCTTGAAACAGTCAAAGTACATGGATTGCACAGTGGGTGGAATAGTTGGATGAAAGAGTAATATCGGGCATCGGATCAGGCGAATAGATGGTAGAGATGAGTCAACAGGGATATTGGAGGAGGCAGGAGCGGGATGATCGTGGGCCGTTGGATCTTGAGCGGGCAGATCCAAGGGTTGTCGGACAACGGAAACGCACGAAGGTTAACAGACGGGGACGGAGGATAGTGGTAAGTGGTATTGATTGCACTAGAGTTTGGCGTTAGGTGGTAAAAGGGTGCGGTGCACGATCCCATTCAGCACACGATGCGTAGTGGCGAGGAGAGAGGAAAACCACCCTCCATCGCGCGTTAACGTGACGTTAATTCGTGGGAACAGGGAGAGCAGATGCGGTCCGATCGTGGCGGAGATGATCAAACGACGGGGAAATGATCACACGGATTTTCCATTGAATGTGACGGGAAGCCGTTGAATTGGGCGCGGTGATCGATGATGGAGGTTATAGGTGGGGAGTTTATGGGGGCGTGGAGTCTCGCGGGCATGGATTTATGGGGTTTTGTGTGTTAACACCTGGGGCTTAAGAAAAGGGGCTTATATGTTTTTAACCAGGGCATGGAAAAAGGAGACAAGAAGGGGAGGAACGAGGTGAAAGAAAGGGTGAGCGTAACATTATAGGCCTTCTTTGAGCACAACCGAGGACTAAGTTTGCCTCCAGCTTTAGAAAATCAATGTTATATAGTGGAGCTAACACTGGCTCCTTCTGGGGATGAGATCCTCCCTGTGAGGTCTCAAGAACCGTAGACCAATGCCTTACCTGTTAAAACCAGATGAACAAAATTTTCCTAGTGCTCCATTGGGCATGGAGTCTAGTTGAGCCTACACTAAAACTGATAAAATAACTTATTTACAAATTTAAGGCTAAAGGCCTTAAGTAACATAAAATTTCAGAAACCGCCCATTGACTGGGCCATCAAAAACTGTTTCTCCTCCCATACTTTGCAGCATGAAAGTATTGTTCCCTTGGATCTGAGAAATGATAAAAGGCCCTGTCCATAAAGCATCAAAATTCCCATGGTTACATTTTTTCTCTTTCAGTGCATCCCACTTTAGAACCAAGTCTCCAACCTGAAAATTATCTGCTTTTGTCCTTCTTTTAAAAGCTTCCTTAATTCTTTTTTGATGGGCTACAACCTTTTTGACCAGTTGTTCTCTGATTTGATGTACCTCTGCTAAATCAGTGATCCTTTTTGCCATGTCTTCTTCCTCACTCTGCTCTTCTTGCAAGAACTTTGCCACAGGGAGGGTTAACAGAGTTGGGAATATAGCCTCAGTGCCATATACCAGCGTGAATGGAGAATTCCTGTGGATTTCTTGGTGGTTAATCTGTCAGCCCATAGTGCATACTTGAGCTTAGAATCCAGATTCTTTTTGTTGTCTTCCAACAGCTTTTTAATTATCCTTATCAGGCTCTTGTTGGAAGATTCTGCTAGACCATTTACTTGAGGACTGTATGAGGTGGAATGAACTAGCTTAGTGCCCATTGAGTCACACATGTCCACCAATTATTTTGCCCTGAAGGCTGTTGCATTGTCTGTAACCAGTTTATGTGGACAACCAAACCTAGTGAAAATATTTTCATTCAAGAACTTCATGACCACATGGTGACCAGCCTTTCTAGTAGGGTTTGCTTCAATCCACTTAGTGAAGTAATCGGTGGCTACTAAGATCCATCCGTACTAGCCACTGGAATGTGGATTGATTTCTCCAATGAAATCCAGGCCCCATTGCTGGAAAGGACCACTAGCATGTATGGGTTTTAAGGGCAAGGACTTCAATTACTGCTTCCCTTCAAATCTTTGGCACCTGTCACAAGATTTAAAAAATGAAAAGACATCAGAAAATAAGGTGGGCCAATAGTACCCAACTTTGAGGATTTTGTGTGCTGTAGTTTTCCAATAATGATGTCCTCCACATATGCTGGAATGAAACTACTACATGACTTCCATGGATTGTTCTTTGTCCAAACACCTCAAAAGAATTCCAGAGGGGTCCCTTCAATAGAGCAGATTTTTATGAATGCAATATTTAGCTGCCCTGAGCTTAATAGTTTTGGCTTGGCTTGAACTAAGGCCTGGAGGAATTTCTAGCTTCGGCAAGAATTGAGCTATGGCAGAATACCATTCACAAGAAGCTATATTTTCTGCCAATGACTGACTTTTCCATGCTTCAGCTGTTTCTTCTACTACTGTCCATCTTTTGAGAACGTGCTTGTGAGATTTATGTCCAACATTCTACAGTTTTCTTCGGTCATCAATATGGCAAGGCCCTAACCTTTGACAAGCTTGGTGGGATTTAGTTCTATGTTAAATTCAATAAGTTTTGCAATCCATTTAGCCCTTCTTCCATTAGCATCAAGCTGTGTTAAGACATCCTTTACTGAAGCAAAGGGTACATATGCAATTACCTTGGAGTGTAGAATGTAAATTCTGAAAGCTTTCAAAGATTTGATAAGAGCATATGCCTGTTTCTCAATGATATCATACCCTAGCTCGTCATTCCTTAAGGTTTTGCTGAAAAATTCCACTGGATGCTCTAAGCCTTCCTCATCTGCTTGCATTAAGAACTTTGCAAGGGTGTCATCAGAGGCAAATGAAAATATATAGAACTCCTTGCTGTAATTTGGGCTGATTAAAGTAGGAGCTTCCATAATAGCCCTTTTGATGGATTCAAAATATTTTCTTACTGCATCAGTCCATTTGATTTCTGACTCCTTTTTTAACTTGAAGGTGATGTGTTTCACAAGTTCTGCAAAATTTGGGATAAACCTCCTTACAAAATTTATCTTGCCCAGAAAGGACTGGATATCCTTCTTTGATCTCGGGACAGACAAGGTCTGTATTTCTCTTACTCTTTCTGGGTCAATTTTGACACCTGTAGCAGAAACAACGTGTCCTAACAACTTGCCTTCTTCTAAAGCAAACTGTGACTTTTTAGGATTGACCGAAATCCCAAACCTTCTGCACTTCAGGAACACTTTCTTCAAATGATGCAAATGGTTTTGATGGCTGCTGGAGTACACTGTTATATCATCAAGGTAGACAAGGACAAATTTGTCCTTCTCTCCCACAAATTCTATATCCATAGCTCTCTGAAAGGTGGCTCCAACATTCATCAACCCAAAAGGCATCTTAGAATACATAAAAGTGCCCCAAGGAGTAGTGAATGTAGTCTTCTCTTGGTCATATGGATGTACAACAACCTGGTTGTACCCTGAAAATCCATCCAGGAAAGACATCACTTTGGCTCCTGAGACTTTCTGCAGCAAATGCTCCATCTTGGGTAGAGGGTAATTTTCTTTCTTAGAGCATTTTTTTAAGTTTCTGAAATCAATGCAGAGCCTAATTTCACCACTTTTCTTCCTCACTACCACTAAGTTGGCTACCCATTTTGAATATCTGAGAGGGACTATGATTTTGGCAGCCAGTAACTTCTTGATTTCCTTTTCAATCAACGAGAGGAGCAAAGGATTTATGGGTCTCAGTTTCTGCTTGAAAGGAATGGTGTCTTTCTCTAAAGGGATTTTGTGCTGGATGATCTTTTTGTCATATGTTTTCAGGTCACTATATTCCCAGGCAAAAACATCAGCAAATTGTTTCATTAAACTGCAGTACTCAGAACTTTGGGCAGCAGACAAATGGGTGGACAGATTTATATATCTTGGACTCCCTATATTATGCCTATGGACTGCGGATTGGTCTTCTTTTTGGGCAGCCTTATAAGGCACATCATTCTGGTCAAATAACTTTTCTAAAGGGACTAGGCCTTTAGGTATGTGATTGCTGGGCAGTTGGACAATGCTATCTTTGCCAATTTTGTTCTTTAGCTGGGATTGGGGGCTTTCCTCCAAGGCTTCATTCTCTTGATCAATTTGCATTTCAGAGAATTCATCAATGACTTGAAGAAATCTATTTACCTCATCATCATCTTCAAAAACTTTCCAATGCTGGACATTATCAGGCAAGGATGGCCTATATTTCATCTGAACTTCATAAACTAGTCTAGGAGGCATGGGAGGAATAAATATGCTAGTAGACACATCAAGGGAATTAGCAAGTTGATTTCTGACTCTAGGGATATATGAGATACAAAAACTATCAAAAGAATATTTGAGTCTCCATACCTCATCTCTATATGCTTTCAGCCTTGGGTGCTTTACCTGAAATGTTTTTTTCACTTGTTGAATGATAAGATCAACACCTCCAAACACCTTTATGTTTCAAATTCCTCTGTCTTTAGCTGCGTTAAGGCCCAATAGCAGAGCCTCATATTCTACTATATTGTTGGTAACTTGGAAAGCCAGCTTAAACGATAGATGTGTGCTTTCTTGTTCTGGAGATATCAGCACCACCCCTGCTCCTGCAGTCTCCCTAGAACATGTTCAATCAAAGAACATTTCCCAAACCTGACTTCCTTGCTCTCCCTCGGCCTGGACTGCTGGTTTCTTGAGCTTCAATGAGGCGTTCTGGGATTCTTCAATTTGGAGGATACATGCTCCAAAGTCGGTGTCCATAGCATAAATTGGATGATTGGAAGGATTCTTCTCATCACTAATGATGTAGGCTAGTTGTGCTTCTCTATACAATCTCCTGCTTTCCCCTCCAAAGACTGGGACAGTGGCATAAGATAAATCATTCTGTAGTGTCCCACCTAGTCTCTTAATCCACCCTCTGGACAGCAGCATGCCAAACTTAGGAGGGATATTTGCTACCACAATATCCATAATCATGCTCTTCATGGGCAACTGAGTTAGGGTAATGGCTAGGTCTTTGATTAATCCTAGGCATTTTACCTTTCTTAAATCAAATGAGAATAAGTCATGATATGGTCTAGTGATATCAAGGGCTAACTCTTCCATGACAGCTTTAGGCATCAAATTGTGGCTAGCCCCTGTGTCTAGCAGGCAGTTATTAAGGGTTTTGTCATGAATGGTCAAGGAGACATAGAATGACGGGGAGCTATTATCAACAGGTTCATTCATGGGGCTAAGCACAAATGTAGGCTTATCATCTTTCAAATTGACGTAGTCAGTAGAGGCTGGTGAGGCTTTTAGCTCAAGAGAATCAAGGATAGACTTTCTAAAAACTTCGCTCTTTACAAGTTCTATCAGAGGTAAAAATATTTTTAACTTCTGGACTTCTGATTCAAAACTAAAAGGGGGAAGGGACTTGTCAAGACCTCTTACCTCTTGAGCTAGTGCCTTGAGGATGACTGGATCAACTGCTGGTCTTTTCTGTCTGATATTCTGTTGCTCTATTGGGACAACAGCTCTTTGGGTAGGATTCTCCTTGACATTGCTCGCTTTTGACCTCAAATTGTATCTTTGTTGTTCATCAGCCTGTAGAATAGCCTCTTTGTCCCACTCTTGACTGGTTTGGTCCTAGAGTAGTGATTCTTCATAGGCAGCCAATGTCAAGAAAGCAACACCGCCCTTATCTTCCATGCAATGAATTTCATCCCCTTCTTCAAATTGCTCCTCTTCCATGGCTACATTCTGGAAGGGAGCCTTCACTCTTTATTCTTCATGGGCCTCTTTACCCCTCTGAATGATTTGCAAATGTTCATTTGCTCTTCTAAATGGATTTGGGTTTCTTGGAGCAAATGTGTTTGGAAGCCTTGCCTTCCCTAAACTTTGCTCAACCTTAAGCTTAGATATCTCAGCAGCCAATGAATCTATCATTTTAGTCATCTTATCTAATTTGGGTTTTGAAGATGAAGCAGAGGAAGAAGAAGCCTCACCTTTCTACCTACTCCTATCAGCATGACTTTTGAGCTTTTCTACAACCATGATATTAGATTCCACCTCTAAAGCTGCATCTTGCATTTAAGCTAGGGTGGCACATCTTCTCTCTCTTAAAAGCAGGCAGAAATCAGAGTCAAAAGCATTGGCATAGGTGAGTTTGGCAGAGGTGGGGGTAAGCTTTACTTCAGTGGGTATATTACTATACATATGATTGAATCTTTTATTAAAATCAGGCAATGATTCCCCATTCTCCCTCTTAAGGTTTCCAACTCAGTATGGTAATATAACAAGTCTTTTTTACCCCCCAAATGCTTCAAAAATGCGTCATCTAAGGCTTCAATGTTTGTTATTGACCGAGGGGTCAACTCTCTGAACCACTTTCTAGCCTCTCCATTAAGGCTCTGGACAAACACTCTCATCCACACGTCGTCCTCACTGATATCTAGGTTATCAGCATAACTATAAAAAGACTCAAGGTGTTCTTCAGCTGTTACTCCCTCTCTACCAATGAACCTGGGCATATATTTATGATATTCTCCTACAGGCATGGCATTCAAAGGAACAAGCAAGACTAGGGGCCCATACCTAGCAGCTATGATTCTCTCCATCTTAGTGAGTGCTTGCTGGCCTGCCATGACTGGGATAGGTTGAAGGATACTGGCAGATTGAATGGTAGGAAGTAATGAAATAGATGACAGAGACAAAGGAGTATGATGGACTGTATGGGAGGCTTTCTTTGGACTAAGATCCAAAGCGGAACTGACTGAACAAGGAGCTTTATGAATCTCTAAAGGTATTTCTTTACTAACAATGCTAGGCTTTATATATTCAAACTGTATATTTTCAACTATAATCTTCTCTTGCAGAGATACATAAAATTTCTTAGGCTTACCTAATCCTGATGCTCCTTTCTATGATGTTTTCCTTTGCTTAGCAATCTTCTCAGGGTCAGGCACTGGGTCAGTTGGTGATTTCTGAGGATTTCACCAGGTATGCCTCACAAACTGAGCCAGAACTGTAATGTGGAGTTGCCACTAGGTTGGTTCTCCAGTAGAGTCGCTAGATAGATGATTACAACTAGAAATGTGTCCAAACTTTGTCTATCATCAAAGTTGGAACTGTCATTTCCCAGGGAAGCTGAGCTTTAATCTCCTCTCCCTGGCAACGACACCAATTTATGTTATCACCCTAAGAAACTCTCCTAGGTTGTAGCTCAAAGATGCTTGGGAACATACAAATTCAACATAATGTTGCAAATGGATGAATAGAAGGAATGATGCTTGTTCAAGCCAGATAACCACTTCTACTTAGCTTAACTCCAGACATGCATGAACACCCCCAAAATACAAGGCTTTAGACCACCAATTACTCACAGTTTAAGGCTTGGATGAATATGGGGAATACTGACCACACCAGCTGATGCACAAGACCATGTGATGGCCAGCTGCAACCAGTAAAGAAGTATGCAAATCTAATTCCCTAATGCACAGAGAGGATGACAAATTTCTAGCATTAGATGAAAAGAAACCCGAATAGCTCATTTACTGATACATACAAGACTTTAACACAGAGATAGGATGACAACTTCTCTAATGCTAAGCATCAAGAGACCAGAAATACAACATATCAGGCACAACTTAGAACAGAAGAAGGATGAAAGGTGAGAAATCAACAACAAAAGAAGCTTGTATTAGTTGGAAACGAAGACGATACACTGCAAGTGCCAAAATAGTTACAGTCTCCAGAAGTTGAACCTTACATCAAAACAACAACCATCAACCCTGATTACATCTTTTTTCTGGGTATATATAGAGTTTCAATACGAAGGCACTCAACCATTCTAAGTATGGAGGGGTCATAATTGACCACCAACTGCATTTAGTTGCCTGATGGAGCTTCTAAGTGCGCTTGCTTGCTGTAGTGGATGAATCTGATCTTTTTCCTACTCTCTGTTGTCCTCTCGGGCAGTTGGAGTGCCATATAGGGTGAAGCTCCATAATTGTTAAATGTTGCTATCTGTTCGTGCTTCGTCCTTTTCTCCCTTGGCCATACTGTTGGTTAAATATGATGGTTGAGAAGCAACTGCAAACAGTACTGAAGACTGGCCACCTTCGTCCTTTGGGTGCTCAAAACAGTTGAAGTACGTGGACTGCACAGCAGGTGGAATAGTCAGATGAAAGAGTAATATTGGGCGTCGAATTGGACAAATAGACGGCAGAGATGATTCAACAGGGATATCGGAGGAGGCGGGAGGGGGATGATCATGGGCCATTGGATCTCGAGCGGGCAGATTCAACGGTTGTCGGACAGCGGAAACACGTGAAGGTTAACGGGCGGGGACGGAGGATGGCGGGAAGTGGTATTCATCGCACCAGATTTTGGCGTTAGGTGGTAAAAGTGTGTGGTGCGTGGTCCCATTCAGCGCGCGACGCGTGGCAACGAGGAGAGAGGAAAACCACCCTCCATCGCGCGTTAACGTGACGTTAATTCATGGGAGCGGGGAGAGCGAATGCCGTCCAATCGTGGCAGAGATGATTGGACGATGGGGAAATGGTCACACAGATTTTCCATTGGATGTGATGGGGAGCCATTGAATTGGGTGCGGTGATCGATGATGGAGGTTATAGGCTGGGAGTTTATGGGGGCGTGGAGTCCCGCGGGCATGGATTTATGGGGTTTTATGTGTTAACGCCCGGGGCTTAAGAAAAGGGGCTTATATGTTTTTAACAAAGGCATGGAAAAAGGAGACAAGAAGGGGAGGAACAGGGTGAAAGAAAGGGTGAGGGTAACATTATATGCCTTCTTTGAGCACAACCAAGGACTAATTTTGCCTCCAGCTTTAGAAAAGCAATGTTATATAGTGGAGCTAACACTAGCTCCTTCTGGGGATGAGATCCCCCCTGTGAGGTTTCAAGAACTGTAGACCAATGCCTTACCTGTTAAAACCAGATTAATTTTTTTTTTGCTAGTGCTCCATTGGGCATGGAGTCTAGTTGAGCCTACACTAAAATTGATAAAATAACTTATTTACAAATTAAAGGCTAAAGGCCTTAAGTAACATAAACTTTTAGAAATTGCCCATTAACTGGGCCATCAAAAACTGTTTCTCCTTCCATACTTTGCATCATGAAAGTATTGTTCCCTTGGATTTGAGAAATGATAAAAGGCCATGTCCATAAAGCATCAAACTTCCCATGGTTACCTTTTTTCTCTTTTAGTGCATCCCACTTTAGAACTGAGTCTCCAACTTGAAAATTATCTACTTTTGTCCTTCTGTCAAAAGCTTCCTTAATTCTTTTCTAATGGGCTGCAGCCTTTTCGACCAGATGTTCTCTGATTTGATGTACCTCTACTAAATTAGTGATCCTTTTTGCCATGTCTTCTTCCTCACTCTGCTCTTCTTGAAAGAACTTTGCCACAGGGAGGGTTAACAGAATTGGGAATACAACCTCAGTGCCATATACCAGCTTGAATGGAGAATTCCCTGTGTATTTCTTGGTGGTTACTCTGTCAGATCATAGTGCATACTTGAGCTTAGAATCCCAATTCTTTTTGTTGTCTTCCAGCAGCTTTTTAATTATCCTTATCAGGCTCTTGTTGGAAGATTCTGCTAGACCATTTCTTTGAGGGTAGTATGAGGTGGAATGAACTAGCTTAGTTCCCATTGATTCACACATGTCGACCAATTCTTTTGCCCTTAAGGCTGCTGCATTGTCTGTAACCAGTTTATGTGGACAACCAAACCTAGTGAAAATATTTTCATTCAAGAACTTCATGACCACATGGTGATCAACCTTTCTAGTAGGGATTGCTTCAATCCACTTAGTGAAGTAATCAGTGGCTACTAAGATCCATCTGTGCTGGCCACTAGAATGTGGATTGATTTCTCCAATGAAATCCAAGCCCCACTGCTGGAAAGGACCACTAGCATGTATGGGTTTTAAGGGCAAGGAATTCAAGTGCTGCTTCCCTTCAAATATTTGGCACCTGTCACAAGATTTAACAAATGAAAAGACATCAAAAAATAAGGTGGGCCAATAGTACCCAGCTCTGAGGATTTTGTGGGCTGTAGTATTACAATAATGTTGTCATCCAAATATGCTGGAATGAAACTGTTGCATGACTTCCATGGATTGTTCTTTGTCCAGACACCTCAAAAGAATTCCAGAGGGGTCCCTCCAGTAGAGCAGATTTTTATGAATGCAATATTTAGCTGCCCTGAGCTTAATAGTTCTGGCTTGGCTTGAACTAAGGCCTGGAGGAATTTCTAGCTTCAGCAAGAATTGAGCTATGGCAGAATACCATTCACAAGAAGCTATATTTTCTTCCAATGACCAATTTTTCCCTGGTTCAGTTGTTTCTTCTGCTGCTTGTCCATCTTCTGAGAACGTGCTTGTGAGATTTATGTCCAGCATTCTACAATTTTCTTTGGCCATCAATCTGGCAAGGCCCTGACCTTTGAAAAGCTTGGTGGGCTTCAGTTCTATGTTAAATTCAATAAGCTTTGTAATGCATTTAGTCCTTCTTCCATTAGCATCAAGCTGTGTTAAGACATTCTTTACTGAAGCAGAGGGTAGATATGCAATTACCTTGGAGTGCAGAATGTAAATTCTGAAAGCTTTCAAAGATTTGATAAGAGCATATGCCTGTTTGTCAATGATATCATACCTTAGCTCGACATCCCTTAAGGTTTTGCTGAAAAATGCCACTGGATGCCCTCATCTGCTTGCATTAAGATCGTTGCAAGGGTGTCATCAGAGGCAAATGAAAATATATAGAACTCCTTGCTGTAATTTGGGCTGATTAAAGTAGGAGCTTCCGTAATAGCCCTTTTGATGGATTCAAAAGATTTTCTTGCTGCATCAGTCCATTTGATTTCTGACCCCTTTTTTAACTTGAAGGTGATGTGTTTCACAAGTTCTGCAAAATTTGGGATAAACCTCCTTACAAAATTTATCTTGCTCAGAAAGGACTGGATATCCTTCTTTAATCTCGGGACAAACAAGGTCTGTAATGCTCTTACTCTTTCTGGGTCAATTTGACACATGCAACAGAAACAACGTGTCCTAACAACTTGCCTTCTTCTAAAGCACACTGTGACTTTGTAGGATTGATCGAAATCCCAAATCTTCTGCACTTCAGGAACACTTTCTTCAAATGATGCAAATGGTCTTGATGGCTACTAGAGTACACTGTTATATCATCAAGGTAGACAAAGACAAATTTGTCCTTCTCTCCCACAAATGCTATATCCATAGCTCTCTGAAAGGTGGCTCCAGCATTCATCAACCCAAAAGGCATCTTAGAATACATAAAAGTGCCCCAAGGAGTAGTGAATGTAGTCTTCTCTTGGTCATCTGGATGTATAGCAAGCTGGTTGTACCCTGAAAATCCATCCAGGAAAGACATTGGCCCCTAAGACTTTCTGCAGCAAATGCTCCATCTTGGGTAGAGGGTAATTGTATTTCTTAGAGCATTTGTTTAATTTTCTGAAATCAACGCAGAGCCTGATTTCACCAATTTTCTTCCTCACTACTTCTAAGTTGGCTACCCATTTTGAATATCTGAGAGGAACTATGATTTTGGCAGCCGGTAACTTCTTGATTTCCTTTTCGATCAACGGGAGGAGCAAAGGATTTATGGGTCTTAGTTTCTGCTTGAAAGGAATGGTGTCTTTCTCTAAAGGGATTTTGTGCTGGATGATCTTTTTGTCATAGGTTTTCAGGTCACTATATTCCCAGGAAAAAACATCAGCAAATTGTTTCATTAAACTGCAGTACTCAGAACTTTTGGTGGCAGAAAAATGGGTGGAAAGATTTATATATCTTGGTTTTTCTGGACTCCCTATATTATGCCTATGGACTGTGGATTGGTCTACTTTTTGGGCAGCCTTATAAGGCACATCATTCTGGTCAAACAACTTTTCTAAAGGGACTAGGCCTTTAGGTATGTTATTGCTGGGCAGTTGGACAATGCTATCTTTGCCAATTTTGTTCCTTAGCTGGGATTGGGGGCTTTCCTCCAAGGCATCATTCTCTTGATCAATTTGCATTTTAGAAAATTCATCAATGAATTGAAGAAATATATTTACCTCATCATCATCTTCAAAAAAATTCCAATGCTGGACATTATCAGGCAAGGATGGCCTATATTTCATATGAACTTCATAAACTAGTCTGGGAGGCATGGAAGGAATAAACATGCTAGCAGACACATCAAGGGAATTAGCAAGATGATTTTTGACTCTAGGGATATATGAGATACAAAAACTATCAAAAGAATCTTTGAGTCTCCATACCTCATCTCTATATGCTTTCAGCCTTGGGTGCTTTGCTTGAAATGTTTTGTTCACTTGCTGAATGATAAGATCAACATCTCCGAACACCTTTATGTTTTTGATTCCTTTGTCTTTAGCTGCATTAAGGCCCAATACCAGAGCCTCATATTCTGCTATATTTTTGGTAACTTGGAAAGCTAGCTTAAATGATAGATGTGTGCTTTCTTGTTCTGGAGATATCAGCACCACCCCTGCTCTTGCAGTCTCCCTAGAACATGCTCCATCAAAGAACATTTCCCAAACCTGACTTCCTTGCTCTCCCTCGGCTTGAACTGTTGGTTTCTTGAGCTTCAATGAGGCATTCTTGGATTCTTCAATTTGGAGGATACATGCTCCAAAATCGGTGTCCATAGCATAAATGGGATGATTGGAAGGATTCTTCTCATCACTAATGATGTAGGCTAGCTGTGCTTCTCTGTACAATCTCCTGCTTTACCCTCCAAAGACTGGGACAGTGGCATAAGATAAATCATTCTGTAGTGTCCCACCTAGTCTCTTAATCCACCCTCTGGACAGTAGCATGCCAAAATTAGGAGGGATATTTGCTACCACAATATCCATAATCATGCTCTTCATGGGCAACTGAGTTAGGGTAATGGCTAGGTCTTTGATTAATCCTAGGCATTTTACCTTTCTTGAATCAAATGAGAATAATTCATGATATGGTCTAGTGATATCAAGGGCTAATTCTTCCATGACAGCTTTAGGCATCAAATTGTGGTTAGCCCCTGTGTCTAGCAGGCAGTTATGGAGGGTTTTGTCATGAATGGTCAAGGAGACATAGAATGACGGGGAGATATTATCAGCAGGTTCATTCATGGGGCTAAGCACAAATGTAGGCTTATCATCTTTCAAATTGACGTAGTTAGTAGAGGCTGGTGAGGCTTTTAGCTCAAGAGCATCAAGGATAGACTTTCTAAAAACTTCGCTCTTTACAAGTTCTATTAGAGGTACAAATATTTTTAACTTCTGGACTTTTGATTCAAAACTGAAAGGGGGAGGGGACTTGTCAGGACCTCTTACCTCTTGAGCTAGTGCCTTGAGGATGACCAGATCAGCTGCTGGTCTTTTCTGTCTGATATTCTGTTGCTCTGTTGGGACAACAACTCTTTGGGCAGGATTCTCCTTGACATTGTTTGCTTTTGACCTCAGATTGTATCTTTGCTGTTCATCAGCCTGCAGAACAACCTCTCTGTCCCACTCTTGACTGGTTTGGTCTTGGAGTAGTGATTCTTCATAGGTAGCCAATGTCAAGAAAGCAGCACTGCCCTTATCTTCCATGCAATGAATTTCATCCCCTTCTTCAAACTGCTCCTCTTCCATGACTACGTTCTGGAAGGGAGCCTTCACTCTTTGTTCTTCATGGGCCTCTTTACCCCTCTGAATGATTTGCAAATGTTCATTTGCTCTTCTAAATGGATTTGGGTTTCTTGGAGAAAATGTGTTTGGAAGCCTTGCCTTCCCTGAACTTTTCTCAACCTTCAGCTTAGATATCTCAGCAACCAATGACTCTATCATTTTAGTCATCTTATCTAATTTGGGTTCTAAAGATGATGCAGAGGAAGAAGAAGCCTCACCTCTCCGCCTCCTCCTATCAGCATGACTTTTGAGCTTTTATGCAGCCATGATATTAGATTCCACCTCTAAAGCTGCATCTTGCATTTCAGCTAGGGTGGCACATCTTCTCTCTCTTAAAAGCAGGCAGAAATCAGAGTCAAAAGCATTGGCATAGGTGAGTTTGGTAGAGGTGGGGGTAGGATTTACTTTAGCTGGTATCTTACTATACATACAATTGAATATTTTATTAAAATTAGGCAATGATTCCCCATTCTCCCTCTTAAGGTTTCCAAACTCGGTATGGTAATATAGTAGGTCTTTTCTATCCCCCCAATGCTTCAAAAATGCATCATCTAAGGCTTGAATGCTTGTTATTGACCAAGGGGTCAACTCTCTTAACCTTTTTCTAGCCTCTCCATCAAGGGTCTGGACAAACACTCTCATCCACACGTCGTCCTCATTGATATCTGGGTTATCGACATAACTATAAAAAGACTCAAGGTGTTCTTCAACTGTTACTCCCTCTGTACTAGTGAACTTGGGCATATATTTCTGATATTCTCCTGTAGGCATGGCATTCAAAGGAACAGGCAAGACTAGGAGCCCATACCTAGCAGCTATGATTCTTTCCATGTTAGTTGGTGCTTGCTGACCTACCATGACTGGGATAGGTTGAAGGATACTGGTAGATTGAATGGTAGGAAGTAACGAAATAGATGACAGAGACAAAGGAGTATGATGGACTGTATGGGAGGCTTTCTTTGGACTGCAATCCAAAGGGGAACTGACTGAACAAGGAGCTTTATGAATCTCTAAAGGTATTTCTTTACTAACAATGCTAGGCTCTATATCTTCAAACCATATATTGTCAGCTATAATCTTCTCTTGCAGAGATACATAAAATTTCTTAGGCTTACCTAATCCTGATACTCCTTTCTGTGATGTTTTCCTTTGCTTAGCAACCTTCTCAGGGTCAGGCACTGGGTCACTAGTGATTTATAAGGATTTATTCGGGTATGCCTCACAAACTGAGCCAAAACTCTAATGTGGAGTCGCCACTAGGTTGGTTCTCCGGTAGAGTCGCCAGATAGATGACTACAACCAGAAATGTGTCCATATTTTGTCTATCATCAAAGTTGGAACTGCGTCGTTTTCCCAGGGAAGCTGAGCTTCAATCTCCTCTCCCTGGCAACGGCACTAATTTATGTTATCACCCCAAGAAACTCTCCTAGGTTGTAGATCAGAGATGCTCGGGAACATACAAATTCAACTTAATGTTGCAAATGGATGAATGGAAGGAATGATGCTTGTTCAAGCGAGATAACCACTTCTACTTAGCTTAACTCTAGACATGCGTGAACACCCCTGGACTACAAGGCTTTAGACCACCAATTACTCACAGTTTAAGGCTTGGATGAATATGGGGAATACTAACCACACCAGCAGATGCACAAGACCATGTGATGGCCGGTTGCAACCAGTAAAGAAGTCTGCAAATCTAATTCCCTAATGCACAGACAAGATGACACCTTTCTGGCATTAGATGAAAAGAAACCTGAATAGCTCATTTGCTGATACATACAAGACTTTAACATAGACATAGGATGACAGCTTCTCTAATGCTAAACATCAAGATCCCAGAAATACAACATATCAAGCACAACTTAGAAAATAAGAAGGATGAAAGGTGAGCAATCAACAGCAAAAGAATCTTGTATTAGCTGGAAATGAAGACGAGACGCTGCAAGTGCCAAAATAGTTACAGTCTCCAGAAGTTGAACCTTACATCAAAACAACCATCAACCCTGATTACATCTTGTTTTTGGGTATATATAGAGTTTCAATACAAAGGAACTCGACCATTCTAAGTATGGAGGGGTCATAATTGACCACCAACCACATTTAGTTGCCTAATGGAGCTTCTGAGTGCGCTTGCTTGCTGTAGTGGATGAATCTGATCTTTTTCCTGCGCTCTGTTGTCCTCTCGTGCAGTTGGAGTGCCGTATAGGATGAAGCTCCATAACTGTTAAATGTAGCTATCTGAATGCTTCGTCCTTTTCCCCCTCGGCCATACTATTGGTTAAATATGGTGGTTGAGGAGCAACTGCAAACAGTACTGAAGACTAGTCACCTTCATCCTTCGGGTGCTCGAAATAGTCAAAGTACGTGGACTGCACAGTGGGTGGAATAGTCAGATGAAAGAGTAATATCGGCCGTCGAATCGGGCGAATAGACGGTGGAGATTATTCAATAGGGATATCGGAGGAGGTGGGAGCGGGATGATCGTGGGCTGTTGGATCTCGAGCGGGCAGATCCAACGATCGTTGGACAACGGAAACACGTGAAGGTTAATGGGTGCGGACGGATGATGACAATAAGTGGTATTGATCGCATCGGCGTTTGGCGTTAGGTGGTAAAAGGGTGCGGTGTGCAATCCCATTCAACACATGACGCGTGGTGACGAGGAGAGAGGAAAACCACCCTCCATCGCGCGTTAACGCGACGTTAATTCGTGGGAGCGGGGAGAGCAGATGCCGTTTGATCTTAGCGGAGATGATTGGATGGTGGGGAAACAATCACATAGATTTTCCATTGGATGTGACGGGGAGCCGTTGAATCGAGTGCGGTGATCGATGATGGAGGCTATAGGCAGGGAGTTTATGGGGGCATGGAGTCTCACGGGCATGGCTTTATGGGGTTTTGTGTGTTAACGCTCGGGGCTTAAGAAAAGGGGCTTATACGTTTTTAAGAAAGGCATGGAAAAAGGAGACAAGAAGGGGAGGAACGGGGTGAAAGAAAGGGTGAGGGTAACATTATAGGCCTTATTTGAGCACAAACGAGGACTAAGTTTGCCTCCAGCTTTAGAAAATCAATGTTATATAGTGGAGGTAACAGTTCCTGTTTAAAATTGAACAGGTCCTTTACTATTAAATTTTAACGAGTCCAGTATAGGAAAAACTCAGTGTTTTTCAATTTCCATGGGTGTCCTTTTTCATAAATTTGTGTCGCCCAAGCCCGAAAAAGTATAAAACAATACTTGAGAGAACCGCTTGACCATTACGATCAAGGAGTAATTTTCATAATTAGTGGCCTCGATCTGAAAAAGTAAAAAAGTGATCAAAGACACGTCGTTTCATAACCAGTATCGAACTCAAAACGACAAAAGTCCGGCGATCTTTTCATGTTTATACGGTTAGAAAAGAGCTGTAAGTGGACTACCTTTTTAATTCCGTTCAACTAGTTTTTAAAAAGGAAAAAACTCATAAATCTTTTCATATTTTACGAGTCAGAAAAGAGCTTAAAGAGGACTCATCCTAGAGGAACGAGTGGTATAAAGGGTAGCAACTGGTTCCGGCAATGGTGGAACTACTCAAAACATGTAATGGTTAAGTGGTTGGCTAACAAAACCACTCATAGCTGCGGTCCCTCAGGAAAGGAAAAACAACCAAGTGAAAGCATATGATCAGCCAAAGAGATGGTTGTTAGGTAAACTTGACTCGGGATAGAGTCAAAGTTGACCAGGTTAAACAGTGATGGTTTTGGGGCACATGGTATTGTGCACCCATAGTATTATGCCCGTGGTATTATATGTAATGGAGCTTATAAAAGGCTGGAAGGACTTCATTGTAATTCAAGACTTGGAGGTGAGTGGTGAAGGCTCACTTGGTCGGATTGGCTAGGGTTTTTGCCAATGCTAATGAGATCTTATTAGGTTGGGTTTTTCCCTAGATTTGGGGTTTTCCTAGATAAACATTTGTGTTTATGTGTTTATGGTTGTTGCTGGTTATTTTTATATTGGTTTCTCTCAGTAATTTTCCGTAATTAATTTGTGTTCTCGGGTAAATTTCTTAACAATGGTGGCAATGGAATGAAAACAACCTAGGCTCATCTAACAGAATTTAGCGGATAAAGATGGCAATCACGAGATGTAAAATGGGTATGGGTTCATTTTTATACAAGTTTGAACCATAGAGAAATCTGCTTGGATTTGGTTTCATGTTTACGCAAGATTGAAACAAAAAACTATGCTTGTTATAAGTTCACATGCCCCCAGCATAATGACGCAAATCGAGGTACATGCCCCCCAAGCTTCATTGCATTCAACGAGGTGGATGGAATGAAGGTTCACTTTTGAGGGAGTTGTTTCATTTTTTAATGAGGTTGACATAGTAAAAGAACTATCCTCATAACCCTTGTTTCATTTTTTAATGAGCTTGACACAAGACAAGGAACTATGCTCACGACTCCTTGTTTCATTTTTTAACGAGCTTGACACAAGACAAAGAACTATGCTCCAGACATCCGGTTTCATTTTTTAA
Source organism: Pinus tabuliformis (assembly GCA_031772625.1). NCBI lineage: Eukaryota > Viridiplantae > Streptophyta > Pinopsida > Pinales > Pinaceae > Pinus > Pinus tabuliformis. The sequence continues at coordinate 955,069,306 of CM062808.1, read as the reverse complement.
CGAGGTTGACACGGGAACAAACTATCCTCGAGATACCCTGTTTCATTTTTTAACGAGGTTGACACAGGAACAAAACTATGCTTGAGATATCCGGTTTCATTTTTTAATGAGGTTGAGATAGGAAAAAACTATCCTTGCGACATCTAGTTTCATTTTTTAATGAGGTTGACAGGGGAAAAAAACTATCCTCAATACATCCAGTTTTATTTTTTAACGAGGTTGACACGGGAACAAACTATCCTCGCGATAGGTCAAGAATTAGAAAATGACTGTATAGCCTGATATGCAATTTCAAAGGGACTCAAAGGCATCACGCCATGAAATGAATCCACCTCAGAATCGGAAGGTACGATCCAAGGATCATCAAAAGCAATAGTGTTCGATGAAATCATATGAATAGTTGCAATAGAAGGTGATACGTTAGGAGGAGGGAAGGAAAAAGTTCCTAGTAAACCAAAATCTTTAATCAAACCTACCCCAACATCCTTGTAAGGGATAGTTGTTTTATCAACATGCTGAATGCTATCTGTAGAGGTTGGGTCGGATGTGAAATAACTCAGCTGGTCTATTGTAACGATCTTTCCATTATGAGGAAACTTAATAAGCTGAAAGACCGATGAAACAATAGCAGTCATAGCATAATACCAATTGCGACCGAGAAGAAGGTTGTAATCTAGAGGGGCATCAACCACTTCCACATCTAGATTTACAGCTTTGCCTTCGACCCCTATAGGTAAATCCTGCAAAATACCAAAAGGATGGAACCCTTGGCCATCAAAAGCCTTTAGAATTGTCGGAGACTGATTGAGTGTGGGAGAACCAAGCGATCTCCAACACTGGATCGACATAATACACGTAGAAGCCCCTTCATCAATCACAGTCCGAAAGCAAGGTCTGTTTTTGACTAACACTGGAATCTGGAAAGCCATTTGATGAGGAAGGTGGGGTGTAATATTCTCTAAATCGAAGATTATTAGGTTCAAATCCTAAATATCAACAGTTCCTATAGCAGACAATAGTAATTTATGCTGTGCTGGGCATGATTGTAGCACTTCCAAAGCCGACATTGCTGAAGGGGAAATAGCTAAGTCTTCAACAATGTTATAATTCTGAGCAGCTCCCGCATGTGGATTGAAAGCTGATTTCTGAAGTATACCTTTAGCAGGTTGTTTGATTACTAAGTCAGGGTTAGGTTTCTCGATCTGTAGTGGATCAGAACCAGGAGGAGTTGTAGTTGATGGGTTTGAATTAGAAGATTCTGCTTCTTTACCATCAATAGGATTTTTACTACCATAATCTTGTGATCGCGTCGCAATCCTGACATGAGACATCATCATAATGGGTTCTTCTGAGGTATTCGAGGAAGAAGTAACCACTTTACTATCTTGAGTAGGAGAAGGATCCTTCAAGACAACAGGCGTTTGAGAACCTTTAATGAATTTTGAAAACTCTGCTCGATATGGGCATTCTTTGGTAAAATGATCCTCGTCGCAAATGAAACAAGGATAGCAAGGTTTTCGTTTTTCGTCAATAGATTCATTTTTATTTGTTTTATCTTTTGAATTTTGATTTTTTTTGTTCTTCCCCTTTTCTTTACTACCGGATTTGGTCGTAGATGAATCTACGACATGGATGTCAACAGAAACTTCAGCAGAATAATCTCCTTTCAAGAAATCAGGTAAAGTTATTGTAGGAGAAGAATTCTTTGAAGATTTCTTCTTGCTCTTAATACTAATTGAACCAATCATACCATCAGCGGCATGAGACCCTGAAGGAGCTGTAGTTTTTGGAATATTAGGGATTTTTTTGTGTAAAGTACCTGACTGCGTATAAACGAGGTCAAGGTAATGAGCCTGAGCAATGACTTTCTCTTCAGTGACAACTCCTGCCTTAGTTACATTTTTAGTTATTTTAGGTAACAATGATTTAACGAACCATTGCACTAAAATTGATCCGAAATGAAAACTTTCACTAAACGCCTTCTATGTTTCCATTCATGAATATGATCAGAAATATATGTCGATGTGGATTGTTTTAGTGAAGTTAACAATTCCGTGCCATTGTCGTATCTGACAGGCAACTGAAAATGAGTTAAGAAAGAAGTGGCTAACTGATTGAAATTATAAAAAGAGCCTCGTGGTAACTCAATGTACCATTTGGCAGCAAGACCAATAAGATTTCTTTGAAAAAGACGCAATTGAATTGAATCATCAACGATTTAATTAGATTCACACTGGAGGTGATAAGTCATAACATGATTTGACGGATCTTCACCTGACTTACCCTTGAATTTCGGGATATCACTGGGAAACTTATTAGGCATTGGCAGCCAATACGGAAGGTAGTAAATCAGATCATTCGTAAGGCGCGACAAATTAGGTAAATCCAAAGTTGCAATAAAAGGTAACTAACGGTTAGGTTTGCGAAAACCTTGAGTAATGAGACCAACTCTAGGAGGAGGATATCCAGGATAACCTGGAATCGGATTTGAATTAGGAATGTTATAACCTCCTGGAAAACCAAGATTAACCGGACCAAACTGGGGTTGATGAGGCTGTGGATAAGTATAGCTAGGATACAGTTGATTCCGATAGACTGGGTTTTGTACAGTAGGACCGAATTGACTCTATCCCTGGTACGGTTGACTCGTGGCAATTGTACTTGGACCAGCTTGTCTTGCAGGCATCGGGACCGAAGTCTGAAATGTAGGTCTTGACTGGGGCATAGAGACTTGAGGAGTTTGCAGCAGCAGTTCGAGGCGGAGTCTGAGGTGAGCTAGGCCCAGGATGCTGAACTATACCAGGTGCAGAGGTTTGAACCGTAGGTTGGACAGGTTGTTGGATTGGACCAGAAACCAAAGGCTGTCTAGCTTGATAAGGTAACTTCACATTAGGTTGCAAAGTCTGTTGAGTTTGAGATGGATCCCACACCATATTCATTCTGGGACCCATAAAAGGTTGTACGTATGGAGAACCATAACCTGCTTGAATGTAGGGCTGATAATTAGGAGGTACATTTCCAGCTCCTTGTAAAAATGACTGACCAGAAGACAGTTGGAAACCTTGAGTTGGGTACTAACCTTGAGGTTGATAAACTTGAGGTACGTACTAAATCTGGGGTTGATAAGCATCCTGAGGAATATACTGAGTTTGGGTTTGAACTTGGGGTATGTACTGTCCTGAAGGTTGAAAACCTTGAGGTAGCCCTCCAGGCATAAACTAACTACCTTGGGGTTGCCCCCCAAGCGCTAACTGACTACCTTGAGGTTGCACCCCAGGTGGTAATTGACTATCTTTCCCCCTAGGCGGTAATTGACTACCTTGCCCCCCAGGTGGTAACTGACTACCTTGAGGTTGAGGATTTGGAATACTACCTGACATCATAAAAATCTGCTCTGCATTCAATGTTTTAGTTCCATTATTACCAGGTGATAACTGATGTTTAGTTGGTCGAGGAGTTACTCCTAAAAAAGTACCATAAAGTGACTGGTACCCCAAAGAAACAGAAGGACCACCATATAAAAATGTTTCCGGTGATTGGGAAAACATAGATGACTATCTTGACATGATGGATCAAGGATAATAATCTCTGGGTGTAGGATGAAAATAATCACACGCAAACAAGGAAAATTTCAATAAAAGCACCTAAAGTCTCTAAAGAAACAGACAACAAAATCACACGCCTAAAAAATCTAAGAGTTCAAACCACACACAAACAGTAACTTCTTGTACTAAAAACGCTAGCTGGTGATGAAATCCAATGTCGTAGAATTTTAATACAGAAAGGGCGGTTGGAACAGTTACCTCGACAACCTGCTTAATGAAACAGACTGGCACAAGTTTCTTCACAAAACCATCTCGAGTGAAGAGAACCCCCCAGAGAGTCCAAGTGAGTCTAGTCGACGTTTGCTCCAGGTAAACTAAGACCCATCCTTCACCGTCACCTTAGGAAATAATCTTAAGTTTATGGACACTAAGGTTACCAACATCAACAAATACAATTGGGGGAACAGTCTACGATCCGATCTACGTGCAAGGGCAGAGTAACACAACTCAATCCCCTTGAAGGCTCCTCGACATGATCAACCTGAGGTTTACCAACAAGTGACCCAGGCTCCTCGACAATGGTTAATCCGAGGTTTACCATTTATAATACGCGCAAATCTTCTATCTTTCCCAATGAAACGGACTTGATTGTCTCAAAGGTTCGGACATGATCTCGTTGACTCCTTTAAGAGAAGCTTCCCAGAATGTATCAATTACAATTGGATTTATTTCCTATTGCAAGATATAGCTGCTTGTTTTTTTTAACTATCTTGGAGAGTTAATTACTCCCTACTCCAAGATACTAGCCTAAGATATATTGGTGATAAGAGCCCTAGAATAAAAAATATTACTAGATCAATTTTAATTAAGCGTTGCTTTTATGGGTTGTTCTTTAAGTCAACAGGTATGGAAATGAAACTTTGATGGTGTGAAGACTTGACTCCAAAAACACTAAAAAATGCACCTAATATGATAAACCATTCGTTTTTCTTTCAATGAATTTCTAGCTAAAAGAAAGAGTTTGAGAATGCAATTCTTCGAGAAACAAATCTTTCTTTCAATATGTAAATGAAAAGAACTTTTTTTGTTTTTTTAGTAAGAACTCAAAACGAGACTACTAATTATGCTCACAATAAATCGCTTTCTCTTTCAAAAATCGAAACTACAAAAAACAATTTTCTTCAAAAGAGATCTATAAGTTTTAGAAAACACTCAAAACTACAAAACTAATTTTGAGAACTAAAAACTTAAAAAAATCTAAGTGAATAAAAGCTTCAATTCTTTTTGAGGACGTTTTACTTAGTTATTCAGTAAACTAAGGATTCATTTGTTCCGAATAACAAATCAATCAAAAAAACATCTAGATATGTTTTCTTTTTTAAAAATGAAATTCAAAACTTATAACCAAGTTCGTTCAAAGATTTTCCAGGAGAAAACTAAATGTGTTTCTCACAAAGGACAGATTTCACAACCCAGTCAGACTCATCAAGAAGACAATAAGACACCAGGGTAATCTAAGGTTTCTCAAGCTTCTGATCTTTGAGTCACTATAGAGACCAAGTGAAAACCATTCCAAGCATGCAAAACTTCTAGAAAATCATCTAAAACAAAAATACCAATGGAACTTACTCATAAGAGATTTTTGACAGAAAGAATGCAGATCTGGGTAGACACTAAAAACCCTAAATGGAACCTAAACTTAACTGGAAGAAAACATTTTCGGTTTTTCAAAAAAAATTTACAGGGTTTGCAGGCTTCCAGAAGAAACAGGCGCAGTACTGCTTTGTGTACTAAAGGAAAAGAGCAGAGATGCCCGCAATGTCTATAAAGAGAAAGTGCGGTCCCCTGAAAACTTCGAAAAACAAAAAATAATCCAGATCCTAAAAACTACTAAATCCCACACACATCAAGCAAAAACCAGAAATGAGAACAAGTTTCTCAAGTCAAAGACAAAGGAAAACCAAAAACCAAATTCAAATCCCCAACGGAGTCGCCAATTTGTTGGCTAGATAAATCGATCTTGCAGACAAGGCTGATCTCCCTAGTATCAAAAGATATCTAGCAACAAGTAGACAAATAAATCTATCTTTCTCTAAACATATACGATTCATAAATAAAAACTATAGAGGTGTTTAGACCCTACCTTAAGTCCAACGCTAGTTTGTAGCAGCCATCCTTCAACCATCCGAAAGAGTTTCCTTTTGAGAACCTACAATCACAAACAAGAAAACATCAAATAACACCTGCATAGCTAATATCATAAATCATGTTCATTATGGTGATTAAGGAATCCATAAAATAAACCATAAAGCACAGCTTATTGAGAAAAACAAACTTATTTGTATTAACTTTGAAGTATAAGAAACTTACAACCTTTTCAGCCTTGATGTTGAACAAGCTCTTCGTAGGGGTTTGAATCATGAGTCTCCTTTACTTTGACAAGCCTTACACTCTTCCAAATGAGATCAAAAAGGTATGTAATTTCTCCTCATAAAAGCTCAATTAGGAAGACTAAGTTCCAGTAGCATTTCACCTCAAAAATATTCAGCTTTCCAAACTCTCAAGTAACCAGCCCAATGCTTCATTTTATAGTGTAGAGGAAGGAGGTTACAGGTCCACCTATGAAGGGATAGAGTCCTCCTTCAAAGGGATAAGCTCCTCACATCAAGGGGTTAGCTCCTTAAGGTATGGGATGCATGAACCTTAAGAGAGCGAACTTGCCACCTCAAGATTCCTTTCAGAGGCTTCTAGAAATGACTCAAAGTGATATTTTAAGAATATACTTGCGCCTTTTTAACTTTTACAGGGGTCCGCACCCATAACACAGAGACAGAGCGGTTAGATGCACAGGAGACATGACCTTTAGGTGCAAAACCACAGGTAATGCTAAGAGAAAGTGTGGAACCAGAGTTTTAGAGACTTTTGAGGACTTTCTCTTATTTTCAAGGCTTTATATGAAGAAATGAGGCTTAAGACTTGCAAAGGAGGAAATCATGAGTGGTAATGGACTCACACAGATTGTGGAATGTCAAGGTGAAAATTTTTAGTGCAACACCGAGAACTCCATATAAGGTTCTTTCCCCTTAAAAGTGGACCTTCCTAAGGAGATAAGACCTTCTTCCCCCTTGAGTGGATCTCATTATTATCCTCCTCTCCCTATATAAACCACTTCCTCTTACCCTTTTTGGTTACAATACATACACGCACACAATACAACACATAGTGAAGCTGCAAAATTCTGAAATCTTTAGATTTTGATAGAAGAAGATTAGTCTTAGATGACGAAAGACTAGTCTCTGGTAGCTAAAGTATGAGGAAAAAGAGTTATAGTTTGGAAGCCATTTCATGTCAATCTAGGGGAGGAAAAGAGTGCTAAAAAGGTGTGTAGTAGGACTTGGATACCGCAAAGGAGATATCCAATGTCAAGGCTTCAGTTGTATTTCTCTTTGAAGTTTATTTTAATACAACTAATGGTTTATTTCTTATATCGAGTGTAATATTAAATTCGATATCTTAGAACTCCTTGACCTTTTAAATAGATTGGATTCGATTTTGTGCGATCATGTTTGTTGTTGTTTCTTGAATGTTTGTTTTAGGTATTTGAGCGAAAGGAACAAAAGGAAGCTAGAGCAAGAAAGCAAGATCACCATAAGTGGATTAGCGTTATAAAAGGTAGGTGCTCTTATTCGATTCTAATATAAGGAAATTTACATTAGATTGTCTTGTTTTCGACTAGACCCACTCTCTTGGGCTAGAGGGATCATCTCTGTCCGCAAAGAGGATATTCCTACACCACAGGTCCCAAACACATGAAAAACATTTTGTTAATCACATGGTAAAAATAGTAACTACATGTCATGACTGCATATCTATTCAATGTCTACTTAACTTCATTAGGGAATAATCAAGAAGGCTTAATGCCCTTTCAAACTAGCTGCAACAATACTTGTTAGTCCATGCATTCAAATAACCATTCAATAAAAATCATGAATAGGATCCATAACATGAAAACATCATTTAACCAGGCCTATAACCAACACATAACCATAATGAGTCCATGACAAACCAGTCATAAAATAAACACAATAACTAATACATGTGGTCATTGATCATGATAAGAAAATAGCTCATATTAACATATGCAAATGCCAACCAAGTCAAGGACTTCCACATACCACCCAACCATAGATTGGGCTGAACCAAATCTCTCTTTCATCCAATCACCGTTGTGCCATATTCCAAGAATGAATGTGGGATCTCATGGGATAAATCAAAAGAGAAAAAACCAGGGGTTCCAGAGGCCAAACCACCTCAACCCTCAAACATAGTGATTTCAACTAAATCAGTCTAGAAATCACTAACACCAAACAAGCTTGGATGCTTCCAACTCTTCACCATACCTAGAGGAATTTTCTTGTCTCCACCCATATGTCAAGAGTTCCTGGAGAAATCCCATCTACACCCTTGACCCTTGGGAATTTCCTGAGACCATCTCATCCAAATCCAAAGTCTATCGACCATCCAAAGATTAAATAGAAGAAAGGAACCCACAAAACCATGGATATCCAGGAAATGACAAGGCGAGGCTGAAAATCATTGCCAATCTAGGAAAATCCCATGCCAATGACAACAAAGAAACCAGATAACAAAATGCATGTACCATGAATCCAAATCTCAACAATGAAATTAAACATGGAACCTATTACTTGCAAGGTCCTCTTGCTGTAGCTGCGCTTCCAACCTTTTCTTTGATTGTCCTTTACTTGATTGCATGCTTGTGTCCAAGTGCTTATTCTCGATTCTCTTAGAGCTCTATTTTTGAAAGTGATAAAAAACTATAACTAACAAAAGCTATCAATTGTTTCTCAAATACATTTTTATGATTCATGTCTGGTGCCTCTTCCTTTCCTTTTTATCTTTTTCTCATTTTCCTTTTTTTCTCTCTAATTTCCCTTGCATGCATATATGTGTCTCTTCATCTCCATTTTCTCCTATTTTCCTTTATTTAGCATATTAAATTTCCATTTATTGCCTCTTTTCCTTTACCAATTTCCATAGCCATAAATAAACCACAAGTGATTCCCACTATAATGTTTCCCTTACATTCAACTTGGAATATGTGTCCCATCACCTTGGTATAATTTATTTACATAGAAAAGAAATGTGGGGATGTTACAAAAAGAGGATTTAAATATTAGAGGGCCACCTAATTCTAGAGAAAAGAAGGCACAAAGCAGAAGACCATACAACTATTGCATAAGGATAAGAGAGAAATAGATGGGAAATAGATTCTTCCACTTTTTCACAAAGAGGACATCTCGAGGGCCTTGAAATTCCTCTCTTTCTAAGATTCACATATGTTAGAATTTTTTTATGAAGAAATAACTAGTAGAAAGAGTTCACTTTTGGAATCACATTGGAAGACCATAACTTTCTCCAAATAGAGGACTTCATTGAAGCTTGAGATTGGAAAAGGAGAGAACTGTAACCTTCCCACACTGTGTATGTGGAGGACTTCCACCCCCTTTATCTTGAGGAGTTTGACTGAGAGGTGCAAATCCTGAGAGATTTCACATTAAATCTTATCCTATAGGTTTTAACATTTCTAGGATCACCTCAAGGTTCCAATTTCTCCATGCACCTACTTCTGTTGAAAATACTAAGAGGGGTGGGTGAATTAGTATTTCTTACAATTAACACTTTATTAATCCTTTTTCAGAGCATTAGTTAATCTCCAGTTATTATTTATTCAGTAAAAGTAGTAAACAACAATACAAAATATAGAGACAATATGCATAATATTTTTAAGTGGAAAACTCCCCCCGGATAAAACATCATTGAACACTTTTTTAATAATTTTTTCCTAACACTTCTTAGAACTCTAGAGAAGAATTCTTCTTTAGCTCCCACTCGAAGGACACCCCAACGCCCTAGTTTTATCAACAATCAATCGAAAGGATTCCCAACACCCTAGTGATCCCCAACTAACCCTAGCACCACTCTACAACCCTGGAGTGTTTACAAGCCCCAACTTGAAGTGGGATTCATTAACCATCATAGCACAACCCTACCACCCTATAAAGACAAAAATTAAATACAAGGGTGTGAATTCCCATACCAAGGACAATGATCCATGTTACAATGACATTTCAATGATTTTCTGACTGGTCAATAACAATAGGACCTAAACCCTTGTCCCAACAAACCAAGGACCCTTGTCCAACACAAACCCTTATCCCAAAATATTTTTGCTTATTCAACTCTAGAAAATGACAGGAACTTCTTACAATTGTGGGTGCCCTTCAGAGGGATAATGGCCCATTTACAATGTTGTACAATGTTTTACAAATGATATCAACTATTGGAAAAACTCCTTACAAGACAAGAGACTTTGATATGGATACTGCTGAATTTCTTCTTCTCTTTGTCATTTGATTGATTTCCTTTTCACTGATTTGAATTATACTTCAATCTTCTGGGAATATATTTTACATGTCCTCCTCATTCATCCCCTTCTTCATCATCCCACCATTGTATGATAAGATACTTGCATATGCAATTCACTCATGATGAGATGACATCATCCTGAAAAATACCCTAGTCTAAGATAACGGATTTTGATCCATCAACTAAGCCTAGAACAAGTGACAAGCTAGGGAGAGACGCTTAGTGATTGGGAATTTTCAATTCTAGTAGTTAGGGAGGAGATCTTGAGCCCTGAGACTTCACAGTGAACAACTCAGGGAGTTCTGAAGGACAATACTGTGTAGTTTATGGAGACAATGGGGCCTAGCCGAGAGAATGGACAATGGGAAATCTAACTGCACAGTTTTGGATGCTTGTGAGGCTAGGATTATACGCATTTTGTAGTTCCAATAGCTAGGGCTGAGGCTTGAGGCCTGACACTGCACAATGCATAGTTCGGGCTAGGCTGAGGGACAAATCTACACATTTTTGGAAGCTAGTGGGACAAGTTGAAGCGATGGTAACCGTGGGAGAATTCAGCGCAGTTATGAGAGGCAAGGGAGGCTAGTCCACTATTTTATTATGTAGTTCATAGGCTCAGGGAGAGACCTTGGGGCTTGTGTTTATGCAATGCATAGTTAAGGCTAGGTTGTCTGAGAGGATTACACAATTATGGAGGTGAAGGTTGGGTCTTGGGCTCAGGAATTGCACAGTGTAGTAGTCCTAGGAGGTAGGAACTGCGAATTATGCAAAACCAAATATCAAGTTCATAGCTAGGGGGATGGAACTACGTAATTCAAAATCCAGGCAGGGCAGGTGAGGTCAAGTTGTTGGGTCAGGAAGCCTCTTCAGAAATGGTTGAGTGTCAGACTAGTGAAACTAATGTGTGAAGCGATAAAGCTTCGATTATGATATAACACTTAGAATAATTGACGTCTCAACAACATAGATCACCCATGACACATAAATGATACGTTTTCCTACATGTGACCTCTCTATGACCAATTATGACAAGTGTTACACCATAGATACACTTTACGACGACTGTGATGAAACTTGTGTGATAGTGCTCAAAACTTTGTGAATGAGTGTGAAAAGTGTTTATATGGTTAGGATAACTCATAAAAACAAATATGGACCATTGAAACCACCAGAATGATCTTTCATAATTGATGCGACATCCCACATGCAAAAAGACAACATTTTGCCTAAGTAAGAAATGGGACCAAAACTCTTCAAAGATACATGAATGAGTCTTAGTGTTTGCAACAATAATGTACAGGACCAAGGAGGGCTATGAAATTAAGCATAGGCCATAATTTTGGAGGGTGCTTTAGCTGCTACAATAGGAAGAAAAAAAATCTTTCTCTCTCCTATGTCTTCTTTCTCTCTCTCCCTTGACTTCATTGATTTTCTTCTTCTTCCTTGCACAAAAATTGATGTGATGAGTTAGTGAGCCAATGAGTTCAAAATGCCTTTTATTTATACATGTCTAGGAAATTGAATAACTACCTCTGTAGGCCAATTTGTCCAAGAGGGCTCACTTGGTCTTGTGGATGACAAATTGACCCTTTTGACTTAATCAAAATTCTTTTTCTTTTTCTTTACAAAAGTCCAAATGGGGCTTTGAATAAATTACATTTCTTTGAATCATAATAAATTCTATTTTGACTCAAATGTGCCTATAAGCATGAAGAACATGATTTGACTAATAATAATGATAATAATAATAATAATAATAATAATATTTTTCTTCTATTTTCTTTTATATTGATACAAGTATAATGATAACTATGAAGACAAAACCTAGTTACATTTCTAATACTCCCTCTTAACTAGGGAAGTATTCATAATGACACAACAAGATACTCTCAAATTGAAATATTCTCATAAGAATGTATTCATATAGATAAGCGTCGTTATCATCATAACCAACATTATCAAACATAGAAAGGCCTTGACTAATAAGCTCTACCTTTGCACTAGATCAACACACAATGTTGGGAGGCATATATTTGGACACCACCACCGCCTCTCAAGGCATATACCCCATCCATATGTTGACTAGGTATGTCCTTATAGGAATATTCTTATCTTTGAAATCACCCATCCTTAAAGAATACCAGTCATCAAGACTACTCTTATCTCGAATACCCTATCCTCAAAGGGTATTGATCCTCAAGACTATTCTTATCTTGGATACATTTCCTCAAGAGGTATTAGTCCCATATGCTTATCCAATATGCCATTATCCCTACCAATTCCTTCACTAGGCTTACGATGATTATTCCTAGCCATAGTGAATGACATGTGGAGAATATAGTGTCCATTCTCACTCCCTATCAATTAGGGAGAAAATACTCACTCCCTCTCAAATAGGGAGGATCAACTACAGGTCAAAACTTGTCTCAAAAGTAATCATCAAAGCATCGGCTACATATTATTCCATGAAGATCTATTGTAGCTGCTTGGCTACTATCTACATCACATCATAACAAGATTCACACTTCCTAGTTCTTTGTCAATCTTTATGTAGCTTCAGTCATGTCATCAATTAGTCTTCATATCTTCTTCCTTTGTAACAAAATTACGATTTCATGTTTTTCCAAGAAATTATATCTGCTTAAAATCATTAATAGTATCTCTATCAACATCAGTACTATCAATCTTGGTTTGAACCAATCAACTACCCTCGAACAATATCATAACTCTTCAACTTCTTTCCAAAGGGTCTTATCATAAATTCTCTGGATTTTCTGTCAAAACGTAACATTGTGTCCATACAAAATATTTTATCTCCCTCTAAGTTCCAATTGAGGTAAGTGACCATCTTCTTTTTGTGTTTCCATTTAATCAACTTATTCTTCCTTCTTCTTATTCTTCATGCTTTGCCATGTTCTTCCAATCCTTCTAACTATTAGTCAATCTTAGAAAATTCATTTTTTGACTTGCAACCTTTGTTAAAAGACTATGAAAGAACAAAAAGGACAAAGTATATAAAAAATAACATTATTAGAAATCAAGAATATGTAGAATACTTATCTTTTGAGGTTATCTCCCTCTTAATCTTGGACCTATTCACCAACCTTGTTCTCACAACGTCATTATCATGAAATGTTAGATCTACCTCTTACATCATAAACAACTAGATAGGGTTTTATTCCTAGGGTTCCTTTTAGTCCAAACTATGCTAACGATTTACAAACCCTAGATGCTAAATTTTTCATAGTCTACCACTTAAAAATTTCAAAGTTATACAACCACACCAGAGAGTTAGTTGCAAAACCCTAGATTCTTCAATGTATATATTATGGTGTGTATTTGTAACTTCTCATGAAGTTTTAATCAAAATAACAAGACATAAACCTACTCTATTGATATTTGGATTCAATCCATAATTTAGAACATCAATTACAAACATGTAATGAGAAATGACACACATGCACACAATATTTATCTCGAGGAAAGAAATCTACTAAAAACCCCTATGTCTGTTTGCATTAATATGATGAATAGAGATGTATTATAATTACTTTTCTCAATTGAGCACAACCTGCAAGTGAATAACCTATATCTTTGTTCATTGAGAAGCTCTAACCTAGACTTAGTCAATTTATACCTCTGCTTGAGCCCCTATTTCCTTGCACAATTCCTTGAGAAATTAGGCCCCTATTATTTAGGAAATTCCTCCAATTGATTGCGTAATTCCTAAGGTTGATCATTTGACTGTATGCAACAATTGTACACTCAAGACTAGTCTGATGTTACACTACCTTGAAATCTCCACCACAACTGGGGAAATTGAATTCTCTATATGCACTAGCTATTTAAGGTTGATTGATCAGTTAACTAGATGATCACCGAGTTAGAATGAAGTCTCACTGAACAAATGACCTTCCATTAGTTCCTACAATAGTTGGAACTAGTTTAACTATAAAAAAATTGAAATAACTAACCTTGATTGCTACAAATTAGAAATCACACATGCTTAACTAAACTCTAAATCCTCCAACATGAATTTACTGAGTAAACTGGGTGACACAAGCCATGTCACTTAAGTTAACTACAACCAAGTTGTATGTTGATGTGGAAATTCAATTTTTCTCAATTTAATCAAGGCAAAATCAAATTGAGAATTTCCTGTTGCATTTTCAACACTCCATCTTAACAAGAAAGGGATTATCAAACACCCCTATCTGGGACCTGTAGAACTTGAAATTCCCTCTTGACAAGGCCTTTGTCAAAATGTTAGCATCTTTTTCCTCTATCAGAATGTATTGTAGCAACATTATTATACGAGATTTATGATTGTAGAAAAAAGAATCTCCCCTAGGTCGGTGCATAACCTAGAACAACAAAGAGACAAGGAATACAATGATTTTCCTTAAAGTAAAAATATGATGGAGTGAGGCCTACCTAGAATCCTTCACACACTTCACTCCTTCTTTAGCTTGGAAGCTCCAATTCCAGCTTCGATTTCCAAAATTAAAACTTGCACAATCATATAACATAAGCCAAGAAACTACGAGATATATTTAGTATCATCTAAGTACTTCATTCAATAGATCAACATGGTATTGAAATAAGTGAAATAAAAACATCACATATAGGAAAAAAATGAATTGTTTGCATTAATAAATGGAAGGAGATTACAACCATAAGTAGCAGTTTATCTTGTAGAAGAGCTCCTCCAAGTTGTTGACTTGTCCTTTCCTTGTCACAATATGCACCTCCAATCACCCTAAATGACTGAGATGGTGACCAATCACTACAACAACATAAGGGCATAATCACTCTCCAAAATCCAACCCCCAACCACATAGAAGGTTGGGAATATATAGAGAAGTAAGATAAGTTGGGAGTTCTTATCCAATTACCAATATAAGGTAAGAGATCCACCTTTGATGGAGGGACATGATAAAAGAATAAGTGGTGAAAAATCAAAAGTAGGGAAGGATAGGATCCTAATGTTTTATCCATGGTAAATAGTTGTAACAACTTCTGGAAACTCCTAGAAGTGGAAGCTTCCGGAATCTCGATCATTCTCCCAGATTTGTAGAACCAACATAGGTGCAAAGGGGAGCAACCTTCTGGTGACCAACGTAGGCCATAGTGGATCAACCTACTAGGGAGTGTTGGTCCTCAAATTGGTTCAAATGAAGCAGTTTAGGGCTGAAATTATGGGAAATGAAAAGTACATGCTTAGGGATTTGTGCAAGATGGTGACAAGGGGGAATAGTATTTTGATTATCCCATTAGGAGGCTCAATGATCAGATGTGAAAAAGTGGCCCATAACATAATGCCCCCTAAAGCGCAAAGTCAGAGATGATGAATGATGAATGAAGTTCTTTACATTGTGACAAGTAGGGATCAAGGACAACCGACGAGCTCCATCTATTACAATAAATTTAAAACACAATATCTTTGTTTGCTGAGGGAGGCATACCCATACTTGCTCATAAGCTAACATAACATGTACAATGATCAAAAGATGCATCCACAGATACAATTGGTGGACCCATGACTATCTATATGATCAAAACCATCATTAATTGTAATCTTTTTATAACTTCTAAAATTGCAGCATGGATGGATGAAAATAGATTCGAGGTCTTCTATCTCATTCACACAACCAACCAATGTATGAGTCTAACCATGCGAATCAATGAGATGGAGTCGAAAATGGTAGACACCATCTGATTAATGACCAATGATGTAAGAAGTTAACAGATGCGAGAGAAACCACCGATGATGTTAATGGCTCTCGTGTGAATGAGTGAGTTGATGTCAAACACCACACATAATCTTTCGGTCGAAGGCCAATGATGTAAACCTGTCGCCGAGAGCAAAGAAACTTGCCATTGATGTATGAAAGCACCAAAGTACCAAGGGGGTTTCTAATTCAACTTCTTGGATGATGCATTGATGTCAACAAGAAGCGACCCATCACAGGAGGGCCTTAATGTATCCCCCATCAATGACACAAAATGAGTAACATGATTGAGACAAAATAATCAAAGTGATGCTGACATGGAAATGGATCAGGAAAGGTAGAGATGAAATGAAGGATTAAGAGTATTGTAGTGGAGATCAATTGAATGACTTCTCTTGAACACATCAATGACACTAAATGGAGTTGGCAGCATTGACCGAAATCAAAATGGAGGCTCTGAAAATGGTATGATAACCATAAGACAAGCAGATTACCCAACCAAATAGCCACGAAGATGAAGTGGAAGAGTGTCATGTTCAAGGGCGACTCACTGCCATTTTCAAAAGGGAATCCCTTGCTTTCCCAATTTCCCCAACCATACTGGTTAGTACCTATCTATTTTTTAAAAAGCTTGAGGAGGATAACATATGCTTCACTTGTAAGTCCATCCTTCAAATGAATCCCTAAGTATATTTAAAGAACCCTGAGAAGGAGTGGTTCGGTCTTGTCATGTTCATTAGGTCTATCACTGTTTGATGTTTTAATGAGTCTAGTGAAGTTAAAACTTGCCATAATTTTCATGTTTAGAGAGTTGAAAAAGAGGTGAAAAAGAAAACTCCAGATGCCCCTTTTTGTAGGTAGTCCCTTAGGTCCAAAAAGGTAGAAAAAAATACCCAAGAGAACCTCTTAGCCATGTTCGACTAAGGTATTCCTTTTCGTGTAGCTAGTTTATCTTAGTCCAGAAGAGGGTTAAAATTATACTGAGTAGATGTCCTTTCATTTACTTTTACGAGTTTGAAAAGACAAGTGCTCGATAATATTTTCATATTTGGGAAGTCTAAAAATGAAAGAGGAATCTAGGGTGGTTCTTTTTTCATAGGTTTAAAGAGCCCGAAAAAGAGATAAAAGTGTACTGTATGGTCAATTTTTTTTTTTCAAATTAACATAATGAAACTAACAACTTTCGAGCTACTCAAAACACCACAAGAAGGATTAAACATACTTGTTTCATAATAAAAATGAAGCATATCTAGGTCAAAATACTAAAAATGAATAAAATAATGAGAAAATGACCATAAATATTTGAAATGACTTGTCATTTTTACCATTTCATATTTTACCTTCAACAATGAGTATTTGGAGCCATTTTTCTCTCGATCTTCTACAGCTCCAATCTAGGGAACCATTTCAAGTGTCGTCGCTTCCAGAAGATAGGAACTAAAAACTTTCTCTATCTTTATACAATCCATTTTTGTGTTTTCATGCAATTTTTTTAAGGTTTTGAGGCCCCTGGGGTTCATAAAAAAAACCCAAGGACCAACACCCCCCCGTGTCAAAAATTGTGTTGCACCTATGCAGAGAAACAATGCAGGCAAAGGTGCAAGGCTCTGGTAGATACTATTGGGGTGTGTTGGGTGCATTTCTCCAAGTTTTGTTTTAGTTTTGCCTCAAATTTTGCCAGGTTTTTGGTAAGGGAAAGAGCCTAATGGATCCCTTGTTGATGTTTCAGTTACCCATTAACACAAAATGGCATTCATTTGGAGAGAAAGAGAACATGAGGAACAAGACTTGAATGTGGAAAATGACCCTGCTACCATCCATGCACTCAAAAATTGTGGGTTACTAAAATTCTTCTAGCTTCCTGGTATGAGGAAATAGATGGAGTTGCTAAAATGCCTTGTCCGTTCCTGGGATATTCAGGCACATGCATTCAGGTTTGGGGAGAATCTACTCGAAACACAGGTAGAGGATATTTACTTTCTGATAGGATTGCCAATGTGAGGTGCCCCCATCTCACTTCTAGGTGAAATAAGTGGTGGTGAGATGGTGAAAGACTATATCGCTACCTATTGCAGACCTCGAGCCCTTCGTACTAAGGATGGAAAGATCTGCATAAAGGATGTAGCCCAATTACCTCTGAGAACGATCTTGTTCATTATTGCAAGATTGGTAGGCAAATCGACACTACATGTAGCAAGAAAATCATACATGTAATATGGGATAGAGTATCCAGATCCGACAGTATTCAACTAGAGTGAGGGTGTCTTGGTTAATTCGAAGGAATAACTTACTAAAGAAAATGAGGGGAAGTTGAAGAACTTCAACTATGGCACGACCTTAGTCTCTTTTTCTCTAGAGTGGGTATCGTTAATGCAACCTCAATAGATTTTACTTGATCCCATAGATCCGAGGATCCCATGGATTAGGAGGTGGATAGAACATATGAGGCAACATGCAGGCCCATTAGTGATAAAATTTTCACCAACCTTATTTGGGTAGTTTCATAGATAGTTCGTCATTATTAATTGTTATCCTTATGCAGGGATGGATTTCTATGATAATCCTGAGCTCAAGTTGTCTGAGGGAGAGAAATGGGATGTTTCAAGTAAGATACTTTGACCATTAATTTTTTGAAAGTTTTATGATTTTTTTGTGTGTTTTTTTTTTTTTTTTGTTTTTTTGTTTTTATGTTCTAGAGACTAAACTATTTGATTTCTTCATGTAGATGTTGGACTTGTCTGACTAGTAGGTGCTACATATCTCCATCATATTGAGAGACAACTCCAGGAGGAGGTAGTGAGACTAGTACCGCTCGTTGCAGTAGGACGGGATGCGCTACGGGATCCTGAGGTAGTTGAGATCCTATTAGAGATGGAGTGCCACATGGAAGGACTAACACATGGGATTGATGAGACTATGGTTGATCAACTGCCATTGCAACTTCAATGACACACAATTAGAGTGCTAGTCGTATTGGTCGATTACTGCGCAAGATAGCTCGTGCAGTGTCATTTTGTCATGAACACCACTGATTTGTCTACTTAGATGTTTTGCATGTAGTTTTTATATGGGTGATGTAACCATATGTGTCTCGAGGCACACATTTTGTAAAACCAATATATATATATATATAGATATTCAATGTTTCCTAGTTCCTATTATGCTTTCAATATGATGTGATGTGAATTTAAAGTTATTTACATTCATTGCAAATGTCGATATAAAACAAAATTAGCGAGGGCATTTGCTAATGTGTTCATATTTCTAGAAATATGTTCATATCGTATGAAATTGAAATGTTTTTCTAGACAACACACTCTCAAAACCATGTGAAGGATGCTGAGATTTCTCATTGAATAGATATTAGTGAGTTGTAGCACTACGAGCTCCAAGTCAAGTGTTGGCACGAAAGTGACATCAAGAAAAGACCTTGGGTTTAGACACAGAGGGCCAACAATGGTTCGTTGTAGTCTAGGACAATGCTAGAATTTTCACCTTACCCAATGGATAAGGAGTCTCACTCAAGGCGTGCCGCGACCAGAAGTAAGAAGGGTTCAACATAGGGTCAGGGATATATCAACCATTAGTCTGTAAGTGACTTTATGCATATACTCAAGCTAACATTATATTAATCATTACAATGAATCTACCATGTGCATAGACTTGCAGTGCATTCAAAATTTTAATAGGTCCATATAACATAAGAAAATACACACATCATACCAAGAAACCAGTCTAGTTCTTCATTCATCTTAATTCAACAGGATAATAGTACATGATACATTGGCCTCAACCACAAATAACTATATGAAATACCCGATTACATGACCTGATTGCCTACAACAGACTTAGCTTGCTTCTCAACTACTCCTTCAGTCTTCATTTTAGATGCTCTGAGTGATCACATCCTCCTCGCTGCTTCCGTGACTAGAATACTACAACCAACCCATCAAGCCTCAACCAACCCCTTTCTCCTTGTGGCTTTCTCCTTTTGTATTCCTTCTACCACTTGCATTGCTAGTTCTCGCTCGACTGTTTCTTTCCTTGGCTGCCTCTTGTCCTCCTTGTCTACTTGGCTGCCCCTGCTTTCTGCTGACACCTCACTACCACCATCCCGCAACTGACTTTCCTTGTCTTCCGTGTAGCAGCCTTTTCCGCAACCTAACCGTTGCTGCCGCCACCCGTTTCCTCTTCTTTGTATCTTCAAAATCTTACAAAATCCTTCAAAATCAAAATGAAGGCCCCAATAGGCCCCAACTACAATTCTTTGACTTGTCCTTGAGTCAATTCATTTCGATCTCTGCGGGTCTTGTTGGTGTCTCAGTAGGTACTCCTATCGATGGCTGCTCTGGTTCTGTTGGTTGATGAGATAATGCTCCCATTGTCTTGACTGTCATTTGTTGGGTGGTTTCTACTCCCATTGGGCCTTCTTCTGATTGTTGTCCTTCCTTTCCAAACAAAGGCCCCAACTTTGGAACAACGGTGGTCATTTGTTGCCTAAATTCATTATATTTTTGAAGGGAATACTCCCATTCGACAATGATCATGTCACCCTGTTCAGTGAAGTCGTCGGCTGTGTTGGACACTAGTTCAGTGGGATTTTTACTCTGCATATGGTCCCACTATTCTTCACTATTTTTGCAGACTTCTTTCAGATCCAGAACCTGTAGTCAAACCGTTGGACGTAGGTCTCTTATTAGCTTTTTGGTTTTCGCCGATTCCTCTTCAATCTGATCAACATGTGCTTGAATGGCGACAATATGCTCATCAATGTTTTGGAGTTGGTTGGAATCCATGCATTATTTTCTACTGGCAAACAATATTTGTAGCTGCTCTCTCATAGGGTACACTGACTGATTCTTCAACACAAGCCCTCCCAACCAGTCATGAACTCTATCCATTAGGGCATACCCATCTGCTAGTGCCTCAGCGAGAGCTTTCTTCTTGGCTGCCACTTTGCTGATATTTCCATCTATTGTTCTAGCATATATTTCGACTGGGTCTGGCAATGTTGATATTCCTATTTCTAACTTCTTCTTCATATCAGCGTTGGTTGCCACCAAATTTGAACATGTTGTTTGAATGTAATCGCAAGAACTTGCCAGTGTGCACGCTATAATGTCCCTTGGAGCTTTTGTGTTGGCATCTGTGATCGTCGTCCATAGTGACCAAAAATTCTCTATTACCTGACCAACTTGCACCTGCAATCTATATTGGCTTGTCACAGTTGATCTCTTTCCTCTATTACTTCCTGTAGCTACTGCTTTTGTTGCTTGTGCTCCTTGGCCATATCATCATGTATTCTTTTGGCTGTTTGTATTTCTTGTTGAATAAATGCAAATAGCCGTGTCAAGGACTAGTGTGGCAGGGTGTCGGTCCACATTATGTTTGGTTCTAGATTTTTTTTCTGAATTGGTAGGCCACTGGAAATGGATTTCTCAAAATGGGAGGTGGGAGAATGAACTGGTTATGATTGTGGGGTGAACTGGGGAGTGGGAGGAATGATATTAGGGTTAGGGACCACTGGGAAACTTATAGGGAATAATGGCTGGTACAGTTCACCTCCCCTTTCCTGTGGAAGGGTTGTGGTTGGTCCTTTCTCCTGGAGTGGGTCCGACCCAAAAAGTAAAGAGACTAGCGAGGTCTATTGGGTGCCACTGCTAGAGGTGGCCCCTCTAAACTGCTCTGTTGAATTGATCTCCATATTTGCAGTCACTAGTCATGTGCTGGAGGGGATGGTTTCCGACAGGGTTGCGGAGGTGGAGGCTGTGTGGGGAGAATATTCCCGTGACTGAGGTGGAATGGTAGAGGGATTTGGGGGAATTTCTTCAATAATTGGGGATGCAGATATTGATTGTCCAACCTCATCAGTAAGGTCGACAATGTGAATTTCTGGGATAGTTCTTGGATCCTTAACTTCTAAGTTACTGATTACTCTTTTATTTTTGGGTTTCAGGACTATTGGCTGAGATGGGATTCTCGTACCACTATTGGGAATTGCCATAGCCAGGAAAGTTGTAATTATTAGTGAAAACATAGTATAACATTGAAACTGCATGGGCTGGTTAGCCTCACCTGAGTGTTCATCAAATCTTGCGATCGTTTTCCTTATCGCAAAAATTTGTTGTTCCATTTGCAGCACCATTGGGTGTATATCTTCTTTAGTCGATCTCTTTCTGTTTCTTTCTCTTTATTGTGACTGTGGCTTCAATCCGCCAAATAGACATCAGTACTTTCCCTCTGTAATCTCACATGTGACCCCCGACCATGATCCAATCTCGCTATGGAGTGCCTCTTCAGTCAAAACAATTTTTTGTGGCCTCATATTGAAGGTGTCAGGATGGAAACACTGGTGTCGAAGGTAAGTGTGCCCATGTGAGGCTACAAACCAGAGTTCTTCAGAGAACTCATCCAGAAGTAGTTTGGATATTCTCTCCATTGACCTGATCATAATCAACATCAACCCATACCATTCAGTGAAAGGAACCTCATTAACTTCTTTACTGCTCAGGTCCCTCGAAGCTCTCCATGGCTCATACCGAAGCGTTAACAATTGACCTTGAGTAATCTGCATCATCTCCCTCCCCCTTGGTGTCCTCCATTTCCACATCGCCAGAGACATCAATATATATCCAAACAAGAAATTTGTACTCCACTTGTAGATATATTCACATGCTTTGAAGAGTTCATTTAGTACAAAAGAAAACCAGTTGAGTACTTTTCCATTGCAACGGTTCTCTGCAACCAAAATCGCATCTAGAGTGCACCCATTTCTTGCAAGTGTCTCATTGTTTTGCTTGCTATGATGTAGCGGGTGAACCTTATCTCAGTTTTGCTGATCATGTCAATTTTTGCTTCCATTCCACCACGCTTCATTCCATATTTTTCATAATAATCAACTTCTCCCTTTTCTTTTCCCTTTTCGTTCCTTCCTGGAACGCTATGTTCACCACATTTCCTCCTGCTGATAGCCCTATGAGATGATGGATATTGTCTACATGAATTGGGTACTCCTTGTTGAGCCATAGGGATCCCCCATGCATTCTATTGGCTAGTAATTTTGTACACTGCATTGTAGCTAGTTGAGTGTCGAAGACTAGTAAAATTCTCAAATTGATCAGCGTCGATCTCTGTGAACCTCTGAAATATTTTGACTTTGGATGTTCTTGTAACATCTTCCTTCTTAATTTCTTCTATATAGACCTCCCTTTCAAGTGTTGGAAATTGGAAATAATTAGTAAGGCCATTGTCAACCAAGGTAGATTTGTCATATTTGCAATACAGATTTTCCATCAGCGCAATTCTCTCATCTAGTTTATCCTCTAGGACTGAAAGAATTCTATTTTCCATTGCTTTGTGTCTCTGATAGACAATCATCACTTGAGGCTTCTGGCTTCTGCCCTTCTACTGTTGCTATTATTTGGAGTGGAATTGGAGTTCCTCTGCTACCTGCACTTAAAATTCTGTAGCTTCCTGCATTTTCATGCAAACTAAGAAGCCAGACTTGACACGACGTTTCTTGACTGGACTTTGGCAACTAATTACTATAGAAAATTTTCCCATGTATCCTAACCATGCTTTTCCATCGTCGGCCGACCTGGACTTGACATTTCTAACGTGGACTGGGGAAGGACAGAGTGGGTTGCATGCCTTAATAAATTTTCCATAATGGAGGTTATTTATTAGCTGAATTTGTTCTTAACGGGAAAATATTTTACAGCTTCCACTTGACAGTTTCATTATTAGTTACTTATTATGGAAATGACTACTCATACGGCGGAAAGGATGGGCAAAGCATGCGACTATTAAGACTGAAAAAGTGTCTACCTACGTGTGACTTAAAAATTGGAAAAACGTCTACCTACGAGTGACTATTAAGTCTACCTATTCTCCCCGACCACAAATGGGTTGTGGTATCATGACAATTTTGTTGCAACCTTACTGACACTTTTTCTTATTCTTTCTAAAAGATGATAAAAGATACAAACTTCAAATGAATATTGAAATGACTTGGCTAACTTTTATTAACTACTACCTACTTGCAGGCTTGTTTCTAAGACCCCCTTAACTTGATAGTGTGGTTTTTGGCATGTGGAAGGGTTTCAGGTGTGCGTTGTTTACCCATCCATGTAACATTTCTCCATCTAGTTGCGCCAACCTTACCGCTCCAGAATCTTTGATTTTCGCAACTATAAACGGGCCCAACTAGTGCATCTGCAACTTACCCGAGAATTTTGGAACTTGTTGTCGTATAATAATGCGTGATCTCCAACTTGGAATGTCTTCTTTCTGATATGCCTGTCATGCCAATATTTTTGCCTTCTTTTCTCTACTGACTAGTGAAATTCGGCCAAGAATCTAGATTCATCAAGTTCCATCAGTTGATTCAGTATTTCTCTTAATGCTACATCATCTGTCATCTTTGTTTCTTGAGAAATAAACATGCTGGGAACTATGAACTCTGCTGGGACTACTGCTTCCTTCCCATATACCAGCTGAAATGGTGTTTGTTTATGAAGTCTTTTCACTGTTGTTCTGTATGCCCATAGAGTTGCTAGTACACGCTCATCCCAGTCGTCCCTATTAGCTGATACAATTTTCGTGAGACCTTTCTCCAGTATTTTATTGAATGCCTCAATAGTCCCATTGGCATGTGGATGGTATGGACTACTTTTATGATGCTGAATCATAAAGTTCTTGAGAAGAGACTCAACAATTTCATTAATAAAATGTGTTCCTTGATCACTTGTCAGGATTTTTGGGCATCCAAATCTTGAAATTATATTTTCAAAAATGAACCTTGTGGCAATGTCGGCTGTATAGCCTTTGACTGGTGTTGCTTCTACCCATCTTGTGAGATATTACGTAGCCGTTATTATGTATCTTGCATGTGAGTGTCATGATGGTGATGTTATGGGTCCAATGAAATCTATAGCCCACTTCTCAAAGATCTGCATTGTATGAAATGGGTTTAAGGGGAATTCATCCTATCGTGAAGGCTTTCCAACCCTCTGATAGACATCACAATTCTTAGCATATTCCTTAGAATCTTTGTGGAGGGTTGGCCACCATAATATTGCATGCATTATCTTCCTTGCGGTGGATTTTCCCCCTACATGGCTTCCCACGACCCCAACATGACATTCCCAGAGCACATCTTCTCTTTCATGCTAAAGTATATAGCGTCTCGGGACTTGATCTAGGCTTATCTTATAGAGATGTCCCACGATTAGTTGATAGTCCGTTGCCCTTACTATTAGATGTCGCTTTTGCGTTGGTGTATACCCCTCCGAGCAGTGCCCTGTTGTTAATAGCCCAACAATTTCTTCTAGGTAGTTTAGAACTGCTTCTATTCTAAATAAGTTAGCATCAAGTAGTTGATCATCTAATGACCCTTCATTCTCTCTAGTCTCCAGTTGTGATAAATGATATGGCCCCACATTCAGTATTCTAGGTTTGATGACTACCTTAAAAGTGAATTCTTGGAAGAGTAATAACCAACAACATATTTTGCCTTCTAACACTGGTTTGTTCACTATACACATTAGTACTGAATGATCTATGAAAAATTTAAATGGCACTCCCAACACGTCATGCCTGAATTTTTGTAGAGAGTAAACCATGGCCAGTGACTCCCTCTCTATTGTCATATAGTTCCTTTCTGTAGTTGACAATTTCTTGCTGGCATAGTACACTGGGTGATCCATGTTTCTCTCGCTTGGTTGCACTAATACTGCTCTTAGCGCGATCCCTAACACATCAATATGTACATGAAATGTCTTGTTCCAATATGGTTACACAAGGATCAAAGTACTTACCAGTTTCTCTTTCAACTTATTTAATGCTGCTTGACAGTCCTTTGTGCAAGTGAATACTTTCATCCTCTTCAGTAACCTCTCCACCGGGGCTGTAATTGATGCATAATTCCTAATGAAATGTCGGTAATACCCTGTATGGCCTAGAGTGGACCGCAATTTATTTACATTGTGTGGTGGTTCCATGTTAATGATTACCACAACCTTTGCGGGGTCTACGCACACTCTATCTTTGCAGACAATGTGGCCCAACAACGTTCCAAATGGAACCACAAAAATGCACTTCTTTAGGTTCAAGGAAATTTTCAACTGTCGACATCTTTCAAACATGACCCTTAGTAAGCTTGTGTGTTTCTTCTACATACTATATACTATCCAGTCATCCATGTACACTTCTAGGAACCTGTTAATATAGTCCTAGAATGCAACTATAACAATCCTTGAGAAGACAACAAGTGCTTTCTTTAAACCGAATGACATTACATGATAAGCATATGACCCCTATTCGGTGGTGAATTTTGTCTTCCTCTTCTCCTCTTCTGCTATTTGGACCTGATGGTAACCTGAGAATCCATCCATGGTTGGATTTGCCTCGTTGCCCATTACATTGTCCATGACTTCATCGCTAAAGGGTGTTGGGAAGGGATCATGCACACATGCATTGTTCAGACTTCGATAATCAACACAGACTCTGATCTTTGTCACGTCGTCTTGTTCTATATGAATATTAGACTGATCCATTCCACTTCATCTATTGGAAATATAATCCCAGCTTCTAGCATTTTTTCGATCTCCCTCTTAACCTTTTCTTTCACTTTAGGGTTTAACCTATATGGCTTGTGATTTACTGGATGGGCATCCGGTTTCAAAACAATCTTCATCTCCCCTATGTCCCCTTTTATCCCTTTTAGCTCAGCTACCGATGCTAGGAACAAGTCTTGATATTCCTGCAACAGGTCAAAAATATCTTTTGTCGTTTTTTCGTCCCAATAATCCCCAATGACGCCATTTTGGGTTTATCTTCTGTTCCAATATTTTTCTTTCTCAATTTCATTGGTAGTAGGTGTGCGACTTCTCCTGTGGGACTTTCTTGTATATCCCTTTCCCCTTTTGTTTCCTCAAAAGTCAGATGTCTCAATCCTTCTAACCCATTTTCATCTCATTCTACATCTACCTTTTCGCAGGCCATATATTCTGGAGAACCTGTGTCATAACGATATTGTAATAACTTTTCATCAACACAACCTTCCCATAACTATCCTAGGGTGAACATGATTCTTTTAATAGCATATAATGTCTCATTCATGCGTTGATCATCATACCTGAATGAGAAGTGGTCGATGAACTGAGTAGCCATGGTATTCCAATCCTCTGTTTGTCTACAGAGCTCCTTTTGCACGAACCAAGCTTGCAGGATGGTACCTAGGGTATGCATAAATGCATGCACCCAAATTTCTTTCGAAATCCTTTCTCTTTCCCAATTTTGTATGCAGACTTCTAAGTGCTTCTTAGGATCTGAATTACCTCTATATTTCACTCTATCTTGTGGGCAATCTTCTTCTTGACCAAACATTTCTCTCATGGCTTGCTTTATAGTTTCCTATTCACGCAACGTGTTGCATTGCATCCTCCACCACCTTGCCAGTGTGGAGAGTAACACGATATCTATCAATGGAACCTTGTGATATTCTCTTACTTCTATATCTACTTTTTTTAATAAAATGTCCACTGGTTCAATACCATGGAATTTGGGTTAGTTGCTTACCTCTGCTCCTATCTAGTTTATCCTTCCTATCTTCATGCAACATCTGGTATCAAGTTCATATCCCCCTTGCTACCATGCATCCCATGCAGTTTCCAAACCAACTTCTAAACTCTAAATACTCCTCTAGGTGACAGATCCTCCTACTATAGGATTTATATAATCCTCTCTCTTACATGCTATTTGTGTGTATAATTGGTCTATAATTTCTGGCTTGTCCCTATCATCTACATTTTTCGTGAACTTGGGTCCTTGATATTGGTCCAAGGGTTGTATCACCCACATTCCTTCTATTTCAAAGATCATTAGTTCTTTCTTTAGGTCAATAACAACATAGTTTTCATAGGCCTAGTCGACCCCAAGGAATGTTGGATATGGGTCCTTATCACCCATTATGTCAATTACTTCAAATTCAGTGTATGTCCTTACTCCCGCCACATCCACCTCTACATTTTCCAACCTTCCAATAGATAGGATACAATACTAATTCACCATCCTCAATTGTATCGGTGAATACTTCAGTTGTGGCTTCACCATTGCCTCTCATGTTTTCCTAGGTAGAATGTTTACATCTGACCCCCGGTCCAATATCATGCCTTTGATCTAGAATCCTACAACCTAATCATTGATTCAAAATTCCTTCTACTTCTCTTTTTATTCTGTTGTCCTCTTCTTGTATGCCTTTCTCGTAAGTTGGTAGATGGTAGTTCTCCTTCCTCTTCATCTTCTGGCAATGCTGCTTTTAAAATTTTGCACAATTCTTTCAACATGTGCTCATCCTCAACGATCTGTAGAAATAACTTAAACCATTCTTCTATCGGGTGAGCATTGTTGAGCGCGCAGTTATTCTGTTTCTATTTCTCCTTTATCTTGATCATCCCTTCAAACAATTTAGCTGCCTCTTGATAATACTATTTTTGTTACACATGCTTGTATGATTTCTTCGGGGATGCTGCCTTAACGATTGAGGGCGGGTTCACCATACCCTGATATTTCTTGGTATTCTCTCCTTCTCTTGTAACTATATTTATATTTGTGAAGAGCGTCATCTGTACGGGTTCAACATTAATCAGGTTAGCCCCTCTCTATCTAGTCCTTTCCTCCCACTTTACGATGAGCTTTGGGCAATCTTTCGTGGCGTGCCTATTGATTCTGCATTGTGAACACCATGGTCTCCTAGGGAGCAGACATTCCCTGGTGACATGCCCCTCTTGGTCATAGTTATAGCACCTTACAGGACCTCTTCCTCCCTCTCTCCTCATTTCCTCCTCATCCTCCCCTGTTGGACTCATTGTTTCTGAATTCCGACTTGTCTAGCCATTCTGCTAAAGAATCCAATGCCCTGCATTGGTCAGTGTGACACGTTGTAGATGCAAAAAACTCACAATAGATGTTATTAGGGATGTTGGAGTACTTTTGTAATATTTGGCACATCCATAGTAGATGTCTGTACATCCTACAAATTTCATAGTATTCTTGATTATTCCATCTTGGGAAAGCTCCTTGCGCCCCTACTACCGCAACTCTTGCTGTTGGCAGGGTTCCTGATGGTTTAGAAATCCCTCCTTAATGGTTAATTCCCTACAACCATGGACATTTTGTGGCAACATGTCCCTCCACCATGTAGCGTGTGCACCATACATTGGTTCTATTTGGCCGAACTGGTTGTAGATCCTTCAGTTTCTCTGTTAAGTTGGAAATCTAATTTTGGAGGCCCATAATTGATAGATGCAACAATCCCCTCCCCCAATATTCATGCGGGTATCCAGCCATGGCCTCTATATTTGACGCTTGTTCTAAAGCATCTTGGAGAATCCCAATATTCTATTGCGTAACAACATTCTTGTAAGGGGTAAGAGTGCCTTGATGAACCAGTCTCTCTGGTGATTAGGATCTAGGGTGTAAATAAACTTAACAATAACATCCTTAAATCTTTGCATTAGTTCCCAAGAAGTTTCACCTTCCTCCTGCTTGATTTCCCATAGCTCCGATAACCCCTGGTGGTCAGTCTAAGGTAATTTTAATTCTTGCACAAACCCTCTCTTGGTTTCATCTACTTTGGGATTCTAGTTTTGTTCTTCCCATTTTATAAACCAATGTATAGCTCTCTCCCTCAATGTGGCATGGAATTCAACTGATTTAGCATTGTTTGGTGTTTGACGTGCTCTCCATATAGCTTCACAAAGATACTAGTGTTGTTCTACGTCTTCATTTCCTCTACCCACAAACTCTGGGTATCTGGTGAAAGATCTCGCCATGTTTATTCGAGTATGTGCCAACAACACAAATCCTTTGGTTTAGGGCTACTGAGATCCTTGTAGTCCTAGATTACTAATATTACTGATTCCCTTGTTGTTTATTGTATTGAAATTTGCCTTATATTTCTCATGTACGTTGTGTACTCGTATCTATTTAGCTAATTTAGCACCAAATTTTTCCGGATTATCGTAAGGCACCAGGGGAAGTCAGGAGGGATGCTACCTGTACCTTAGGGATATTGTTGCTAACCTCTTGCAGATGTTTCACCTTTGGAATGTTGGCATTATGATACAAGTGTTGTCCTTGATGGCAACTCACTCAGAAGCAGGTACAAGTGATGGCAACTTAATCAGAGGATAGATCTTAGTACAGCAGGACAAGAAAGAGATATACGCAAGTTCATTAAGGAAAATCAACGTATACACGCAGGTTGGTTTCAATAAAAGTGCGTACATGTGAAAACGTACCTTTGGTCCGTGGCAGTTAGTCCTTGGAAGTTGTGCCTATGGTTTTGGACCATGGTGTCTCGACAGACGTGTCGATCCCTAGTTTTGAAGTTGATGGTATTGTGTTACTATGGTTTTGGACCGTGGTATTGTGAAGGGCCTAAGGCTATATAAGGAGAAGATCATTAGGCAAAGTGTGGCAAGCAAGGTGTGTCTGATGAAGTGAGAAGATCTGGTATTGTTGGTTATCTGTTCGGGACGCTTGGCAAGGGTCGGATCTGACAGCGAAGGTATAAGTAATTATTTCTAGATCTGCACACGGGTTGCCTTTGGAGAAAGCATGTATACACGCGGTTTTGGTATAGCGAAGTAGCGTATGCATAATAAGATTTGATATTTCAGGTTGCTGTTGATTCTGGTGGTTGTTGCAGAGTTCTGGGCTCTGGTTTGTGTTCTGTGTTCTTGATGACAGGGTTTTAGTGATTCAGTATTAGGTGATTTAGAGAATTATGATGCAAGTATAAGTTGATGATTGTATTGCAGCAGTGTTTGTTTTGTACTCATGGATCCAGTCTGAAAATTGATGAAACGTGGTCCCTAAAGGAAAGAAGGTTGTAGCCTTCTGTAGGGCCAGCACCTACGTACTAGTAAATGGATCAGCTAGTACAAGAGCTGAGGGGGTTGTAGCTCCCTTCCAGAAGTAGTTGGAAAACGAGAGAGGGTTGTAGCCCTCTGCAGGTTGTAGTCTGCGTACTGGTAAAGGACTGCACCAGTACATTGTAAAAGAAGTTTCTTATTAAAGAAGAAAGAGATGAATTGCAGCAGGTGGTTTTCACCCACATTGGGTTTCCACCTTATATCATGGTGTTCATGTGTGTGGCTTTTATGTGATGATCTGTTCTGTTATACTGCACCTGTTTACTGTCAATGTGGTTAATAATGTTCTGATGCATTTACTGAAGATAAGCTAACTGAATCATAAGATTTCTGGATATATGCTAGTTGCTTTAGACACAGTAGCGTGTACATGCGGGTTCACTTAACTGAAGTAGCGTATATGTTTCTGAGCATGAAATTTGAAAAGTTTTATTGATCTGATAATACTAATTCACCCCCCCTCTCAATATTATTTCCAAAAATTGGTATCAGAGTAGGTCCTTCAGAGGAAGCTTGATCGCTTGAAGGAAAAGATCCATCAGAATGGCTAATCCAGAAAGAGAGGCACACATCAGGCCACCAGTCTTTGACGAGAACAATTTTACCCACTGGAAGATAAGAACCACTACATATCTACAATCACTTGGAGCAGAAGTTTGGGGAATCGTAGAAGGAGGATACAAATTCCCATTAGCAACTCCTACAGATCCAGCAGAGAAAAAGCAATATGAGCTCAATGCCAAAGCTGTTACTGTCTTATTGAGTAGTTTGACACAATCAGAATTTATGAAGGTCATGCATTTCAAATCAGCTAAGGAAATATGGGACAAAATCGTTACAAGCTACGAAGGAGATGATCAGGTAAAAAGAGCAAAGCTTCAAACTCTCAGAATCCGGTATGAAAATCTTAAGATGCATAGTAATGAAAGCATAGCTAATTATTTCCTGCGTATGGATGAGATTGTAAATTGTATGAGGGATCTAGGTGAAGAATTTAAGGAAGTTGTCTTAGTTGAAAAGGTTTTGAGATCTATGTCTTCTAAATTTGATTCCAAAGTGTCTGCCATAGAAGAAAAAGAGAACGTGCAGAAAATCACCATGTCATAGCTTCACGAGATCTTAACTGCTTTTGAAATGCGAATAGAGGCACCATCGGAAGCCGCATTCGAAGCATCAGAGGAAGAAGATGAGGTAAATTTTGTCAAGAATCTTGAACGGGGAACTGGACGGTTCAAAGGTAAGCTACCTTTCAAATGCTTTCTATGTGGTAGAGTTGGTCACTATGCTGCTAGATGCCCTCATAACAAAGGAAAGATATCTGAAGAAGATGGTAGAAGCTATTATACCCATATTAAAAGTTCATTCAATGATAGTGAAGATATTAGAAGTCTCATGGCACATGAAAAGAAGAATGCTTCATCCAATAATAGCGAAGATATTAAAAGTCTCATGGCACATGAAAAGAAGAATGCAGAAACTGAAGAAGTTACCAAATTAAACGAACAATTGGAGACAGAAACTAGGGTAAGGGAGCAATTGCAGGATATAGTAAAGGATCATAGCATAACTATTCAGAGACTTGAATCAAAGATCCTCTCTCTAAAAGAAGATCTTAAAAATCAAGAGAACAGAACAGAGAAGATCTTGAAGATCAAGAACATGAAGTGATCAAACTAAAGCGACAAGTGGAAGAAGGAAGAAAAGCTGAAGAAGACCTAAGGAATCAGTATCTGGAAAAGTAAGAACAACATCAAGTTGAGGTAAATATCTTGAAAGGTAAATTAGAAGAAAAGGATAAGCTTTTACGATTTCAAGATAGTACTAAAGTCTTGGACGATATTCTTAATAGTCAAAGGTCTCTTGCTATCAAAACTGGTCTTGGTTTTCATGAATATGTTGAAGGTGAATCTAGTTCACAAGGTGAGGCAAGAAACTCTAATGAGAAATCTGAAATGCTGAACAAGGAACAACCAAGGAAAGAAATTCCTCAAGGAAGATCCTTTACTCCTAACTATGGAAGTGATAGACGATTATTTCCTCCTCTGAATAATGTTGAATGTTATGTATGTCATAATCTTGGACATGTTGCAGCCAGATGTAGAAGTAGAATGGTTCAAGACCATTACAAAAGATCATCGCATCCCAGGTATTTCAGAGGATATTGCTTTGCCTGCAATGAATATGGACATAAAGCAATTAATTGCAATAGAAGGAATGTGAAATATGTAAGATGTTATACATGCAACAAATATGGGCATAAAGCAAGGGAATGCAGGAGAAGATTTCAAAATTCAAAACAAGAGGACCATACATCATCACAGTTCCAGGAATTGAAGAAGACAGAATTAGATACAGAAAGGTGTGGCATAATTCAGTCAGCTGACACAACAGACACAGGGGAATCTGAAAGTGATGATTTCAGCATTCCATCTTGCATACGCTAAATAATGGTGACAAGTCGCGTATATACGCGAGTTACAGGCTGCAAAGTCACGTATATGTAGAAAGGGCAACAGAACAGACCCAGGAAATGTTTCAGTCATGGTTGGCTCAGGCTCAGGGGGAGCATAAAGGGCAGCAGAACAGACTCAGGAAATGGTCATGGTTGGCTCACGCTCAGGGGGAGCATATACTTCAAATAATTCATTGTTGGCATTATGGTTAGAAGTTGCTGATGAAACTAAATGATACATCTTGTTGTTTGATCAAAGGAATGGTATTGCAGGCTTATGCGTATGGTACAGATCATATATGATAAATGATAGTTATTGCTGGTCTTAGAACCTGCATCTGCTCAGGGGGAGCATGGATGGATTGATACAACTTGGCATATACAAAGGGGAGCCAAATCAGAAACTTCAGCATGTACTTAGGGGGAGTATGGACAGCAGAAGGTATACCAAAGAAGAGAATATCTTGGTCCGCCCTTTGCCCTTGATGTCAAAGGGGGAGAGTGACTTGGTGTGGTGGTTGCCATCAAGTCCAAAGGGGGATATTGTTGGAATTATGATACAAGTGTTGTCCTTGATGGAAACTCACTCAGAAGCAGGTACAAGTGATGGCAACTTAATCAGAGGACAAATCTTAGTACAGCAGGACAAGAAAGAGATATATGCAGGTTCATTAAGGAAAATCAGCGTATACATGCAGGTTGGTTTCAGTAAAAGCGCGTACATGTGAAAACGTACCTTTGGTCCGTGGCGGTTAGTCCTTGGAAGTTGTGCCTATGGTTTTGGACCATGGTGTCTCGATAGACGTGTCGATCCCTAGTTTTGAAGTTGATGGTATTGTGTTACTATGGTTTTGGACCTTGGTATTGTGAAGGGCCTAAGGCTATATAAGGAGAAGATCATTAGGCAAAGTGTGGCAAGCAAGGTGTGTCTGACGAAGTGAGAAGATCTGGTATTGCTGGTTATCTGTTCGGGACGCTTGGCAAGGGTCGGATCTGACAACGAAGGTATAAGTAATTATTTCTAGATCTGCATGCGGGTTGCCTTTGGAGAAAGCGCGTATACACGCGGTTCTGGTATAGCGAAGTAGCGTATGCATAATAAGATTTGATATTTCAGGTTGCTGTTGATTCTGGTGGTTGTTGCAGAGTTCTGGGCTCTGGTTTCTGTTCTGTGTTCTTGATGACAGGGTTTCAGTGATTCAGTATTGGGTGATTTAGAGAATTATGATGCAAGTATAAGTTGATGATTGTATTGCAGCAGTGTTTGTTTTGTACTCATGGATCCAGTCTGAAAATTGATGAAACGTGGTCCCTAAAGGAAAGAAGGTTGTAGTCTTCTGTAGGGTCAGCACCTACGTACTAGTAAATGGATCAGCTAGTACAAGAGCTGAGGGGGTTGTAGCTCCCTTCCAGAAGTAGTTGGAAAACGAGAGAGGGTTGTAGCCCTCTGCAGGTTGTAGTCTGCGTACTGGTAAAGGATTGCACCAGTACATTGTAAAAGAAGTTTCTTATTAAAGAAGAAAGAGACGAATTGCAGCAGGTGGTTTTCACCCACATTGGGTTTCCACCTTATATCATGGTGTTCATGTGTGTGGCTTTTATGTGATGATCTGTTCTGTTATACTGCACCTGTTTACTGTCAATGTGGTTAATAATGTTCTGATGCATTTACTGAAGATAAGCTAACTGAATCATAAGATTTCTGGATATACGCTAGTTGCTTTAGACACAGTAGCGTGTACACGCGGGTTCACTTAACTGAAGTAGCGTATATGTTTCTGAGCATGAAATTTGAAAAGTTTTATTGATCTGATAATACTGATTCACCCCCCTCTCAGTATTATTTCCAACATGGAAAATAACCTTCTCATGATGTTACTCATTTCCTCTTCCCTTTCCTCTTCGTGACTGCTCGACATTTGTCCCTTTGCTATCTTTCCCGCAACCTGTAAGGAAGGACCCTTTTTATTATTATGGCTTCTATCTTTCTGATCACTATTCTTATCTTGTCCTACATCCTCTTTTATTCTCTCTCCCTCTTCTGAGCTCCCTGACACTGCTCCTACTTGGTGGGGTCCCATTTTTCTCTTCTTT
Source organism: Pinus tabuliformis (assembly GCA_031772625.1). Lineage (NCBI taxonomy): Eukaryota > Viridiplantae > Streptophyta > Pinopsida > Pinales > Pinaceae > Pinus > Pinus tabuliformis. The sequence goes on along the minus strand of CM062808.1, from coordinate 955,034,097 downwards.
AGAGTCTAAACCACTCTCGCCTGCCACTTATCGGCTAACAATGCTCTCCTCTGCACCCTAACGTATTTGGATTTCCACAATCCTTCTACATCTATTCCTTCAGTAACATCTCTATTCCCCAAACGGTAGCATCCTCCCCTTAGATCCTTCCCCCAATATTGTGGTTTTACGCTACCATCGTTGATGTAGGTGAGGGTATCAACCCTTCTTCTACCATGAACATCTTAATCCATGATAACACTTCCCTCACCAGCCTTCCTCTTAATTTGGACTCAAACACCGCTTATGCCCATGACAAGGATTGATAATTCTTTGCGGAAAACTTGAATATGTACCCCTCCACTATAGTCTGTACCCAAAAGTGAACTTCCCTTGTCAGATCACTGTCTAATTGTTGAAGCAATACAAGGTCTGAAGGAGTCCAGTCACGACGAGCTAACATCGTTCTTTCTAATCGACTCCACACTTTTAGCCTTCTTTAACCAATTATACAAGTCTTCTGGAAGCTTGCACTAGAAGATCTCATACTGGTCACTCACAACCTCAACATACAAAGTCTCTCTACTTGCTTTTGCAATCGGTTGACCCCTTTGAATAACTTGTTCTGCTATAAACTGATCTACTCTTTTATTCCACCAATCTCTAATCTCTTTCTTGAATATCCTTGACAACATATTTCGAACCCGTTCTTATAACTTCAGGTCCTAGCAACGGAATCATTTGTTGGCATGAAAGTGACATCAGGGAAAGACCCTGGGTTCAGGTGTAGAGGGCTAATAATGGTTCATTGTAGTCCATGACAATACCAACATTTTCACCTTACCCAATGGATAAGGAGTCTGGAGTCGCGATTGGAAATAAGAAGGGTTTAGCATAGGGTTAGGGATATATCAACCATTAATCTGTAAGCGGCTTTGTGCATATACTCAGGCTAACATTATATTAATCATTACAATGAATCTACCATGTGCATAAACTTGTAGTGCATTCAAAATTTTAGTAGGTCCATATAACATAAGAAAATACACACATCATACCAAGAAACTAGTCCAGTTCTTCATTCATCTTAATTCAATAGGATAGCAGTACATGATACATTGGCCTCAGCCACAAATAACTATATGAAATACTTGATTACATGACCTGACTTCCTGCAACAGACTTAGCCCACTTCTCAACTACTGCTCCAGTCTTCAGTTCATATGATCTAAGCAATCACATCCTCCTTGCTACTTGTACGTGACTAGAACGCTACAACCAACCCATCAAACCTCAACCAACCCCTTTCTGCTTGTGGCTTTCTCCTTTTTTATTCCTTCTATTGCTTGCACTGCCAGTTCTCGCTCGACTGTTACTTTCCTTGGTTGCCTCTTGTCCACCTTGTTCACTCGGTTGCCCCTACTTTCTCTTGACACCTCACCACCACCATCCCACAACTTCATGTTCCTCTCTTATGCCCCAACTGTCTTTTTCGCAACCTGACTGTTGCTTCCGCCACTCATTTCCTCTTCTTTGTATCTTCAAAATCTTACAAAATCCTTCAAAATCAAAATGAAGGCCATAATATCAAGCCAGATGACTATATGGTGGATACCATGTGAAATAACATCAGATAGTAGCTTAACCATCACACAATACTCAACGATGTTGTTAGTATAGAGACCAATGAAAATCCCTTGCATACTCACTAGCTCACCATTTGGAGCAAAGATAGGCCACACTACGGAGGATAGGTTCTGAGTACTACAACTAGCACCATTGGCATAACCAATATATAGTTAGAGAGAGGTTGAAATTTGCCTCCAAAAGTAAACAAAATCAATAGAAACCATGGGAAACTCTGAAAAACGCACTGCAAACACACTCAATCACACCTATAGACAATATCTACACAGTGTACTTTGCCTGGGATCAAGAAAGGTATTTTTTGAGGTACACCCCATTTCTAGGTTGTTCTAATGGAACTCCATCGAGGTCTACTAACTCATAAGCCCCTTTTGCAAGGACACACTTGACAATGTATGGACCCAACCACATAGGCTAGAACTTTCCTCGACTTAACTTGTCGGCCTCTTGGTCATATAAGAGAACTAGATCTCCTTCCGAGAAGACTCTAGGCTTGTCACTTTTGTCATATTAAACTTTGATGCATCTTTTATGGGCTTCATTGGCTAACATAGCATCGTGTTGGGTTTCGTCCAAACAATTTGGATGTAAAAGACACTCCTCCTCTACGAAAGTAGTAGGAAGAAGTTCCATAGCTAGTTTCAATGATGGAATTTCACATTTCGACGGGGATGATTGCTTCTAGACCATACACCAACTAAAAGGGTGTGAATATGGTAGCAGTCATAACTAAGGTTTGGTATGCCCACAAGGCAGCAAAAAGAAGCAAGTTCCAGACTGATTTTTGGACCCCCATCATATGTTGAAGCATAGTCTTAAGAACTTTGTTAATCACCTCAACTTATCCATTAGCCCGAGGATAATAGAGAGTGGAATTTTCATGTGAAAGTCCCAATTTGGAAACTAATTTGGTCATCATATGATTCTAAAAGTGCTTCCCATGATCTTTTACTGTTGCTTGCAGAACATCAAACCTAGAAATCACATGGTTGAAGAAAAAGTAGGCAACCGTTTTGCCTATGTTATTGAATGTAGGCATCGCTTCAGCGCACTTCACGAAATAGTCAACAACGAAAATAATATAGCCATGTCCCCCGACCGAATGAGGGTTACATGTCATAAATTCAATACCCCATTTCACAAAGGGACCAACGATGACAACGAGATGTGATAGAGTAGGCAAAGCGCATAATTTTCAACCATAGCTCTAGCACGCATGGCATTTCTAGATTGTCAAGTGGCATTCATTCAATACTTTCTCAGCCTCCTCAAGAGTGAGGCACCTATGTAAAATCATGTCGATACTACAATGGTAAAGGGTGTCACTGATAATCACATAATTTTAGGTTTGGTACAGATACGTCGCTGCTCTGAGTGAGAGGTATTAGGTCAAAAAGTTTGGGTCTGGAGATAGATAAGAAAATATCCATACCATGGGTCAGATAATGAGATCAGAAATAATGACTCATTTGGGATGGAATATTAAGATGTAAATTCAACATCAAGTGAAGGGAGATCACACATTGGCTCGAAAAAAATGAGGATTTCTTCGACTTGGATTTGATGAATTCTAGGTCAAACTCTTGGAGAATAATGATCCACTTAGAGTATTCCTCCCCCCCCCCAACCAAAAATTAACGTGACAATATGTATGTCAGAGGGTTGCAATTTGAAATGAACGTAGTTTTTCGAAGCAAGATGTAATGGAAAAATCTCTAGATGGATTGAACAACCGCCAAAGCTAACTTTTCCACATGAGTATACAAAATCTCAGTATCATTGAGGCTTTGAATCAGATAATAAATGGGATGTTCAGTCCCCACATTGTCTTCTTGGACCAACAACATAGCCATAGGAGATATGGTGGCAAAAAGGTATAGGAAATAGTCACACTGATAGTCAAGGGGATATAAGAGAGATGTCCAAACTAGTACATCTTTCAAGGCATCAAACACTTTCTGTGCAACGTCATCCCAATGGAAGGGAATCCTTTTTTTAGTAAGTGAGTAAATCCTTTGGTCAGTTCAGCATAGTTAGGGATGAGCCTCCTTGGGAAGTTGGATTTCCCTTGGAGTCTTTGTAACTGAACGAGGGAGGAAGGCGCAGGAAAGTCAATGATTGCCTGGAATTTTAAGATATCAATACAAATTACTTGTTTTGAAATGAAAAAACCAAGGAGTCAACCAAAACCAATGCAGAACACATATTTTTGCGGGTTAAGTCGAATGTTATAATGTCTACAATGGAGAAAAATAACCTGTAAATGCAAGGGGTGATCAACTCGATGCTTGGAGTGAGAGAAGAGATAATCCAGATAGGGTTGCATGATATGATTGATTACATGGAAAGTGTTATCCATCACATGTTGAAACATGGCCCCTCCGTTCTTTAAACCAAAAGGGAGCTTTCTATAAGAAAAATTACCCTAGGGACAAATAAATGCAATTTTAGGTTGGTTTGCTAGGATAATGTTGATTTTATTATAGCCCAAGAATCCATCTATAAATGAATAAATCTCGTAGCCAACATAGTCATCAACAATCTAGTCAATAAACTAGGTTGGGTAGTTGTCTTTCATACAAGCTCGATTCACATGCCAATAATCTCCACACACTTGGATCATGCCCTGTTTCTTCATGGCAGGGACAAAATTTGATACCTAATCAATTAAAGGAACGGGGTATATGAAACCAACCTGAAGAAGATTTTAGATTTTATATTTTATCCCAACAACCTTCATGGGATGGACTAGAGGGAGGCGCTACTAGATGGGTTTGGCATTAGGATACATCTTGATTTTGTGCACTACTATGTTTGGGTTGAAACCTAACATTTATTCATATGTCTAGGCAAAGACATCTCTGAACTCATGAAAAAGGGCTTGATAAATTTTGATTTCAGATGAAGAAAAAGGTGCTCCAATACATAAATTTTTTACTGTTCTTGGTTTAATCGAAATATCGACGGGAATGGTTTGTTCAATATTCGAAAGGTTATTTTCATATTCGATATCATGAATGGAGACATTATTCGTAAAGGGTTCGACAAAATTAGGTAGGTATACACCGCTAAAATTATCTTCAATGGTATATGGGAAGGAGGAATGATGATTATATTCATTCCATGATGCATCATCTGAAATCATGATCTCCATGATGCTTTCGTCAGTAGAGAGTGTAAGCGTGAAAGGATCAGAGGGTGTGCCGTAATCCATTGATCGATATACCCAATTGATTAAAGAAAAAGTATGGGCTGCACAAGTCGAATAAATGGATCATAATCTTTCTCAACCAGGCTAAGCAACATTCGATCGCCAAAACTTTTGATATCAGTTTCATCAGGTACAATCTGTTCTTTAAACCAAAAGGGAGTTTTCTATAAGAAAAAGTACCCTAGGGAAAAATAAATGAAATTTAGGTTGGTCTGCTGTGAGAATGTTGATTTGATTATAGCCTAAGAATCCATCCATAAAGGAATAAATCTCGCAGCCAACATAATCATCAACAATCTGGTCAATAAACAAGGTTGGGTAGTTGTCCTTCGAACAAGCTCGATTCATGCTCCAATAATCAACACATACTCGGATCATGCCCTATTTCTTCATGACAAGGAAAAAATTTGATACCCAATCAGTTAAAGGAATGAGGTATATGAAACTAGCCTGAAGAAGCTTTTAGATTTTAGCTTTTATCCCAGCAACCTTCCTGGGATGGACTTGAGGGAGGCGCTGTCAGACAGGTTTAGCATTAGGATACGCCTTGATTTCATGCACTACTATGTTTGGGTCAACACCTGACATTTATTCATATGTCCACGCAAAGGCATATATGAACTCATGAATAAGGGCTCGATAAATTTCGATTTTAGATGAAGAACAAGATGTTTCGATGTATAAATTTTTGACTATTATTGGTTTAATCGAAATATCTAGAGGAATGGTTTCTTCGATATTTGAAAGGTTATTTTCAGAGTCGATCTCATGAATGGAGACAAAATTCGTAAATGGTTCGACAAAATCAGGTAGGAACACACCACTAAAATTATCTTCAATGGTATATGGGAAGGAGGAATGATGATTATATTCGTTCCACAATGCATTGTATGACATCATGATCTCCATTTTTCTTTCATCGGTAGAGAATGTATGCGAGAAAGGATCTGAGGGTGTTCCATAATCCATTAACCGATCTACCTAATTGATTAAATAAAAAGCATGGGTTGCACAAGCCAAATAAATGGCTCCTAATCTTTCTCAACCAGGCTAAGCGGCATTCGGTCACCAAAAATTTTGATGTTAGTTTCATCAGGTACAATCCAAAGATTAGCTAGGATCGTAGAGGATGATATCATGTTGATATAAGAAACTGAAGGGGAGGAGCTGGGAAGGGGAGGGAGAGGGAGAAAAAATGTTCCCATAGGAAATGAATCCTTCAATAAGCCAACTCCAACATGCTGATAGGAATGTAGGGTTTCCCCTACAAGAGGGACACTTCTAGTAACATTGGAATCAGAGGCGAAAAAGGTGAGTTGATCTATGGCCATGATCCCCCCTTTGTGAGGAAAGGCAATCATTGGGAAGTATGTTGAAACAACAACAACCATAGCATAAACCCATGTATGTCCTAGTATAATATTATAATCCAAAGGTTCGTCAATAACTTCTACTTCAACAGAGACGACTTTTCCCCCTAATTCCACTTGGAGGGAATTCAAAATCCCACAAGGTTTGTATCTACTTCCATCAAAGGCTTTTAATGTGGTGGTCAATTGAATCAGTTGGGGTGAACCAATCACCTTCCGTCAAGACAAGGACATGATTCAGGTTGAGGTCCCCTCATCCACAATATAATAATGAATGTTCTTACCATGGACAATGACCTGAATCATAAAAGCGAATTGAGCCAAAAGTCGAGGGGTATAGTTTTCCTGAGAGAAAACCACTAGGTTGGAATCTGACAAATACACACATCCAATGGCTGATAACAAGGCCTTCTTTTGGGTGGGGCAGTTTTGAAACACCTCAAGAGTCGACATAGCCAAAGGAGACTGAGCCAAGTCTTTAACTACATTGTAATTTTGAGCAGCTCTTGAATGAGGGTTGAAATTAGACTTATGGATAACACCCTTTGGAGGCTTCATAGTCAATTTCGTAGGAAGCAGAGGTGGAACAGGATCAGATGAAGGTGGTGCTGAACTGGTAGGTTGACCAATAGCCTAACCATTCAGTGTATTCACATTACCATAGTCTTTATTCCGAGTGGCCACCATGAGATAAACTTTCAACTTTGAGGAGGAAAGCATCAAAACTATGTTAGAGGAAGTGGCATCCCGTGCAATGATATGAGACTCCTAATTGGGAAATGGGTCAGTCAGTACAGTGGGAGAAGTGGATGATTTAATAAACTGATTCACTTCAACATGGTGTAGCCAATCATGTGTAAAGTGATCCTCGTACAAATCAAACATGGGTATTGAGGCTTTCATTTCTCATTAGAAGACGAATTTATTTGTTTACCCTGTCGTGAGGAATCTTTCTTCTTCTTACCTTTACCTTTCTTCTTGCTTCTAGGTTGTTGTTGAGACTTGGCTTTATCATATGAGATGACATTTTTCTTAGAAGCAAAAGCTGCAGGAGGATGGGATGGAGCATTTTGTGCAGGAGCAGTAAGAGAAATACCATATGGTTTACTCGCCAACTGCAAACTAGAAGAACCTATAATTCCATCAACAACGTGATATTCTTTACCAGGTGGAGGAGGAGCAATATTCGAGGGTCTCAGAGAATTTGGTATCTTATCGTAGAGCATGCCTGATTGGGTATAAACTAGATCTAAATATTGAGCATAAGCAATAACTTGCTCTTCAGTCACGACTCCACCTTTGGCCACATCTTTTGTTATGGGAGCTAATAGAGATTTAAAAAACCATTTCGCTAACAACTGATCGGGAACATAAGTATTGAACCACTGGTGATGACACCTCCACTCATGAATGTGATCTAAAATGTGAGTAGAGTTTGATTGTTTGAAGTTAGTCAGTAGTTACATTCTAGTTTTGTATCTGATGGGCAATTGGAAATGTGTGAGGAAGGTAGTGGCTAAAGTGTTGAAGTTGTGAAATGACGCTCTAGGTAATTCAATATACCATTTAGCTATGGTACCCGTAAATGTTCGTTGGAAAATACAGAGTCGAATGGAATCATCATTAATTAAATTGTATGAACACCATAGATGATACATCATAACATGCATTGACGAGTCTTCTCTAGGATTCCCATTGAATTTTTGGATATCAGAAGGAAAATTAGTGGGAATAATCGACCACCATGGTGAATGAGCAATGGGGTCATTAGTAAGCTGAGCAAAATCCGACAATTCAAGAGTAGCCACAAAAGGAAACTGCTGATTAAAATCCACAGGTGGATGACCTAGATATGAAGGAATAACCTAGTCAATAGGTACTTGCATCCCTATATAAGGAGGGTTCTGATAATAAGGAACTTGGTTACCAGAATATGGAGGGTTCTGATAACTAGGAAACACGTGAGCTTTTTTCCCAGCCCTAGGATGGTGATAAAGCTACTGGAATGGTTGGGTTTGGATTTGTTGACCTTAAAAAGACACTTGATGTGATCCATATCGTTTCATAATAGGGGTTTTCATTTCCCCCTGGTACAAGTTTGATTAAGACTACGCCAAATTTTGAATAAGTTGATCTACTGAAACTTGAGGAGTACCTTGCACAAGCGATTGAGAAGGTGAGGGACCTTGTATAGTTTGACTAATCGAGATCTAGGGGGAACTAGACACCATTGGAATTATTTGGTGGAGCCCGATTTCATAGGTATCGCCACATTGAACCCTAGTTCATAAACCGTTTGTTGGGGGCAGGGGGGACATTGATTTTTATGAGCCCCCCTTGGTGGGGGTTTGGGGTAGTGCCCCTAAAGCTAAAAATAGATGTAAAATTGCCTTGTAAAATATTGTAATTTCATAGTGAATATATGCTGTTCATTAGGCATATGCTTTGATAGTAGAAGTTATGTTTAATTTAGGGTTTTTTCCCTAGAAGGAAACCCCTTGCTATATATGAGGGAATTGTATTGCGATTGAATAGATGTGTACGAGAAAGAGAGAGGAGACTGTGTGATAGCAAATATGAAATTACAATTAATCTGTTGCAGGTTGCATCTCTTCATTTTTCTAGATAATATATAGGAAGGACTGTCTGTTTCTTTGTGGACGTAGCCCAAATTGGGTGAACGACGTATATATGTGTCTCTCTTGTTTTATGTGTTTTGTGTGTTTATATTTTTGCAATATTTTATGTGTTCCATTGCTTTGTAATATATGTTTTTCCAATAACTAGTATCAAAGCCGAAGTTCTATTTGGCTGATAAAATTACAAGAGAGAAGGGTTCCTAGTTCGAGTGGGAGTAATGGCGGAAGATGGTAGGTTTAGGGTCAAAAAATTTAATGGCCAAAATTACCAATTGTGAAATATGTAGATGGAAGATTATCTGTATCAGAAATATATCTACCTACCATTGAGCGGAAAGACAAAGAAGCCGACGAGTATGAAAGACACAGAATGGGATATTCTCAACAGAAAGGCACTTGGAACAATACAGTTGTGCCTAGCGACATTGATAGCCTTTAATATTTCAAAGGAAACAACAACAAAGGGTTTAATGTCAGCATTGGCCAAACTATATGAAAAACCCGACCTCAAATAAGATATTTAATATGAAGA